>CM041045.1:0-736944 GCA_023078785.2 Hyles euphorbiae | reverse complement strand
TCCGATTATATTTAATTGCATCCACTCTTTATTCAATCCTAACCCATCCCACTGAGTTTGAAACATCAGCAAATATACAAAGAATTTATCACTTATCTCACGGGAACACTACATTTATTGTGATAAAAACTAGTATATAGATAGTAGGTAGTAGTAGTATGTGTTAATCCAGGGTATCAGCTACGTCCATGCCAAATTTCATCAACATTCATTTTAATTTTAATTTATAATATAAGTCGGAAATAGGTTATGACGATTGTAATCGTACAAATCATTTCGATATGCTGTTGGGTCAGGACAATTTTCATTTGGAATTTTTTGAAGTGAAAACCAAGAAGCTTATACCCAAATGGAGATTGCATCTCGTATAAAACACTGAAGCACAAAAATTTGACCTTGAATGAAGTCGCTGTTGCCTGCTATGAGCTATCCTTTTCTTTAGAGTGACAATGAATGAAGTTCACATGAAGTTCATTCATTGTTAGTCTAAAAAAGGATAGCAGGCAACAGCGACGTCATTCAAGTTCAAATTTTTGTGCTTCACTTCTAAATACGAAATGCAATCTCCATTTGGGTGTAAGCTTCTTGGTGAAAACCAATGGTGAGAATGGGAATTTTCCGGATGTTCTTCCACTTGGAAATTCGTAATTTTACTCAAGTATCGGATGGATTTGTTTAACTTTATTGTAATTAAAGATAAATAATGATTTTAGACTTTTTGGCCAAAACATCCGTGAAAGGAAAGAAAAGCCCATTCGTAGCATCGGTTAAAAATACCTTTGATCCCGATATCGACACTACTTCATTATAGCATATATTTTTTGAATTTTCCCATAAACGGTTTCCTATTTTAGGTACCCCAGTCGACAACTTTTTACAAAATAAAGTAATGATCGCTTTTTACATTTACACTGCTGTTTTCCCCGCTAAAAATAAGTGTAAATGTACTGTGTTTCGGTGTGAAGGATATTGTACCCGGGGTATCTACTGGGACATAGTAAGACTTAACATCTTATGTCTCAGGATGGCGAGTGGAATGCAAAACATTGCTTGGAACTCAAGATGTTGTTTGGTTTTGCCCACAGAACATATAAGAGGGTTTTGCCACTGTCCGTGAGCGATCTTGTCGCTTACCATCAGATGAACGGAGTTTCAAAATAAAATGGACGTTCTACTTTAATACCTACAGGCTACAGTACGGATTTTTATTTAATTTGCTAATTTATGAGGAAAGAATCCATTATTTATTTATTTTACCAATTTGATTATTTACAGAAATAAATTCTGAAATGATATCGACATGTACCAGTGATGTACCATATACCTACCATACTAGTCTGTGCGCAGCACTATTCGCTTGGTAAATGGCAACACCAAGAACCATATGTCATTCATTTTGACTTTCGTCCCGCCAATAGGAACTCTGAATTAAATGAACAAAAAGGTTGAACATTCAAAATTTGTCGAATATTTTATGAATTAAAATTATCATAAGCTTAGTGCAAAAATATGCTCCTCAAAAAGATGTACACTTTGGTATTTATACGCAACGACTCGGAAGTTTTACTTGGCTGGAAAAAGCGGGGCTTTGGTGTAAACAAATGGAACGGTTTTGGTGGTAAAGTTGACCCCAATGAGACCGTAATTGAAGCGGCAGTTCGAGAGTTAAAAGAAGAGTGTTGTGTAAGCGTTAAAACTGCTGATTTACGCAATATCGGCCACTTGGAGTTTACTTTTGAGGGCGATCCAGTTATGATGGATGTAAGGGTGTTCTCTGCCAAGGTTTACCAAGGAATTCCTAAAGAAACAGAGGAAATGTGTCCTAAATGGTTTGATATTAATTGCATACCATTCAATAGCATGTGGCCAGACGATAAATTCTGGTTTCCTTATATGTTAAGTAACAAGTTGTTTTATGCTAAATTCCATTACAAAGGATTTGATACAATTTTGCACTATAATATTGAGGAATTGCAGTCAATGGAGGATTTTTATGCTAAGAAAAAATAATATCTTGTCTGTGTGAAACAAATAAGTTAAGCTATATAAGTAGTAAATTTTCAAAATCTAGTGAAACTAGGATTGGATTATTAGTGTTTATCTGAAATGTCTCAATCAAAACAATGATCATGTTTTCCTTGATTACTGGTTTTAAAGATTCTTAGGAATCCAGATGTGCCAATTTGGTAGTCCAAAGTTAGTTCTACAATACTTTAAGCTCAATTAATGATGAAGCAATAACTTTCAGTCCTATTTCTGTATGCCAAAAATATATTACAATATATGCTTGCCTCAAAGATGTTGTACTTTGTATATCTTAAACATCCTATTTCTCAATATTTCTGTAACATAGTTCATTTCCATCCATCATAGAACTCATTTAATTTCATTTCACACTCCTCAGCGTGCAGAGGTTTTCTTGCAATGCACACTACACATATAGATGATTGAATTAGTAAATATAATTTGGTTATATCTACTGAGACTACCTAATTTGTCACAATGCCATAACTAACAAGATGTAATTTTAGACACTAGGTAGAAACTAGGCTGTGTTTATGTGATTGATATAAGCTACTTTAATAAATAGACTAAAAATTAAAATATAAGCTCTAGTTTGTCTTTTTTTTGTCTTATTCAGTCAGTTTATCTATGTTAGTTAAAAAATGTTTTGTCTTTTTAACTCTAACTGGATTCAAGGAATTCAAAAGGGCAAAACATTCAATAACTAAATTAGGTTTACAAATTGACTTTGAATAGAATATGACTGGAAATGTTTTATGAGGGGTATTTGGCCTTTCAAGAATTCTTTGTGATTCTAATTTTGTACTGTATTTGTTGTGAAGTTTAATTTATATTATTTTCATGTTCTAATATTACTTGTATTATGTTGAAAGAGTGTTTGATACAATTATTCAACTATGTGTTTTTATGTGATTAAACTCCTTCCCAAGTAAACTATATATTTCCTTATAAATATATCCTCGTTCAATAACCCTCAGACTACCAGTTGCAAAAAATCCTAAGATAAAATTAGTGTATTGGATAAGTATCTTGTTTCTAAATCTACCTCCCAATATTTTTTTCTGGTATAAATATTTAATTTTTATTTCTTTAACATATCAAATAACAGTGTACCATTTTAAGGCTATTAAGTGATTTAATATTTCATTCTAGGATTCCCTAGGTTTCCAAAATAATTCAAATAAACATAAAAACACTTTTTAGTACGAAAATACTTTAATTTGAACATTCATCCAAGTACGCTAGATGTAAAACAGTTTACGTAAATTATAAAATGTTGAAGTCAATTTTTACACTTGCCTACAAAAAAGTAACCCACAGTAAGGAATAGCCAAATAGAATTTCAAATAATTATGAACTTTGACTCCTGAATGCAGATCCAATCCCCTTCATAAAGTCTTACATTTATGATATAACAAAAAAAAAAACAGATAATAAGAAGCAAATACGTGTGAAGATAGACAAGGAAACATTAAGAATGAAACCCAAATTTTAAAATATGTGGATTTATTTTGAAATGTCTTCAAATAATGTTTATTTCTCCCGTCAAACAGCAGTGTAAATGCACTGTTGTATTCCAGCTTGAGGGACATTATAGGCAGAGTAACCATTGGACATATAGAGAGTTAACATGTCTCAGAAAGGCAAGCGCAGTAAAATTTCAAGCATTGTTTGTAAATCATGGTGTTGCTTGGTTTTGCTATTGTCCATGAGCAGTTGTATTGCTTACCATCAGGCAAATGGCAAGCTCGTCTCGTCATTCTTTAATACATAAAATAATCATAAAAAGTATTCTTTTAGATTGATCCATACTGTAGGTTTTACAAAAGGGTCACATGAAAATTTTACAGAAACTCTATTATTGAATTAAAACGAGTTTGTGCTAATCCAACAGATGTTACATTTACCATCTTATATTTTCAGTATAAAATTGTAAAATATACTGGAATATAAATGTTTTATGTTACAAAGACATCATTTGAGTTATGCAAGTATAAATTATATTTACAAGCAGGGACCGAAACCCATTCGACATTACGGTACCGGTATCGACGAATTTCGGTTACCTTTAAGATTTCGGTAACCACTATGACGCAATATAAAGGTTACCCTTATAAACGGGAACCGTTTTAATACCGGTAACCTAAAAAGACCTCGTATGCAAAAGAAAATGCGTTGTTGTTACATAACAAATAAAAATCATACTCGTCGTGTTGTTTACACAATATCGCTGGATACGGTTCATATCATTTTTTGTGGGTAATTCTGTTGAAAAAATCATGAAATGAGTAAAGATAATTGTGTGGTATAGTGCCATAATGTTTAGTAAAGACAAATGGCGGTATAACCACACACAGGCACTGCCCCCGCTTTGACTTATAAGGAACTTCGCATGAAACATAAAGGTAACCGTTATTTCGGTTACCGGTATGATACCGGTTAAATTCTAGGAATCCAATAAAATTGGCGGATACCGGTTACCATTAAAAATACCGGTATTATTTTTTTCGGTGGATACCAAAAAATACCGGTATTTTCGATACCGGTTTCGGTCCCTGTTTACAAGTACAACCCACCCTGCAGCATAGCAGCACTGAATGAAATAATATGATTACTTACTTCATCATAATCTTTCCACAACTTATTACTTACTCAAAACTTATTGGTTTTATACTATCTATACTTAATTTACACTTATCAAAAATTATATAAGGGGTGTTGATTAATATTCCATGGAATTACTGTTAACAAAAGTGTTGAATAGAGATCTCTTGTCTTTTTAAAATTTGGTTTACGTTTATTACAAGTCATTGCATGTTTTGTCTAGTCTAACTGTGACGCAGCATTCACCTAATATTATTCGGAAAATACTGTTTACCGTTTATACACCAAGTCTTTTATTTTAATTAGAAGCTATCCTGCATAAATACATTTCTAATACACAAGTAGGATTCAAAAACAAATGCAACATCTCGGACAATTAATCTGTAATTTGACACACATTTTTAGTACACAACATCCTTTTATTTGTATTTTTTTCTATTAATATAACTGTTACACAATTACAGAGCTTAAAACTAAGAATTCTAACAATACACATTGGTCGCGTTCATCAGGTCTGTATAAAAGGCTCTGATTAATAACTATCCAACATTCACTGTTCAGGTTTCATTTATGTGTTACCACCTGTTATCATAATGGGTATGTATGTATCTGTATCAGCCCATTTACGTCCCACTGCAGGGCACGGGCCTACTCTACAATCGAGAATACGATTGAGAGTGGTTAGGCCATATAGTCCACCACGCTGGCCTAGTGCGGGTTGGCGGACTTACATACCATAGAAATTCTTATGAATCGCCATGGCATGCAGGTTTCCTCACGATGTTTTCCTTCACCGTTTTAGTGCGTGGTGATTGACTATCTATACACACATGACTTCGAAAAGTCAGAGGTGTGCCCTGGGATTCGAACCCGCGACCACCGTGAAAATGTTGGCAGTCGCGTCTAGTCCGTTTACCAACAGGCCACCACGCACTTCACGCGCACTTCACACGCATAATGGGTATAGAACACTTAAATATTAATGTAAGTACTTGTAGCTGTTACATCATAAAGCATTAAGATAGCTAGAGAAATCTTGTTTCGGAGGCTAAGACCCACTTTGGGATGCTGTGCCAGCAGTTAGTTAGTCATTAAAGATTTAAAAATATACTTAATTTGATTTACTATACTTCCAAAACTTGAGATCTCAATAAAATTTTAATTCGGCGAAAATTTGCCACAGATAAATATATTGAGCGATTGATAAAAATAGTTTTCATGTTTGGGTGCTATCTCCATATTTTCATATCTTCAAGACAATTTACATATCTAGTTAAAGAGACATAACTATATTTATGAGTGGTAACTCTACTAAGATAGGGTATACTGAACTGTTTTTAAATCTAAGAATTTCATATGTTGTATCATATTTTCTGTTTAACATCCATAGTGAACACATTGCTTTCAATTTCTTACACTACAAAAATACCCAATAAGTCTAACATGGCGGCAACACTCATTTTTCAATATCACTTTAAAAACTTATCACATACTGCTATGCACCCTTCTCAGGATCCTCAATTTGTTCTTTCTGCTCCCCTCCTTCAGACAACACGGTCCGTGCCAAGTTTCTAGCAAGTGCTAGCCTCAGGAGATCGGCCTTCTCCCGGTCTAGTCCAGAAGGTTTCAACTCTAAGCACAGCATGATCTCGTAGGTGTCAGATGATGTGAACACTGGCTCATCTGATTCAAGTAGTGGTAATGTGTCTAGTAGAAGAGTTTCCCAGAAGCTGAAAATAAACCATTGTTTTTAGTTGATAGGCATTTTAGGATAAGAAAATGTGGTAATAGTTAAAGATACTTACTAATCAGGTGCTATTTTTGAAGTGATTAATGAGACGAGAAGTTGTGCGGCCTTTTTAAATTCTCTGCCTTTGTACATTCTGTGGAAGTCACAGTATTTGCCTGTGGAAGACAAAAAATATCTGTTAGGTGCCTGTTTTAAATAGACATACATATGATTCACACATTATTAATACCAAACTTCATTGATTTCTCATAATTATAAATGTGAATTAAAAAATCCGCAATATTACTCTACATTGCAAAAAAAACGAACTTAATAGTACATATATGTTATTAAAATAAACAAAAACAATATGTTTTAAACATACAATATATCACAATTAATTTTTAAATCAAAGTAAAATATGATTGTAGTCTTATCATACAGTTTTTTGTACTGAAACTTTGAAATTGATTTACCTATAAATCTTACTGATAGTGGTGATTACTTACCTAAGAACAGCAGCGTATCATCCAACAAGAGCGCGGGTCCGGCGGCCAGCAACAAGTCGGTGGCTGGCAGCGCGCGTGCCCGCGTGTAGTCTCGCAGCACCGCGTGCGCCGCGCCCGCCGCCGCGCGTCTGCAGCGCGCCCGCACCGCCCACGCCAGCGCGCCGCCGCGGCAACGCAGCGCGGACTGACGCGCGCACCAGCACACGCACACGCTCACGCCTGGAACAAATACATTAATAATAAGTAATATTGTTCCAACTGAACAATGTGAAATGTTTCAGCACATGCACAAAGGTCCTAATGTTTTTTTTTTCTTTTTGTGTAATTAAACGAATTATATTGTAACCAATGTATAAATCAAATAAATAACACCACTCTTCAAGACACAGGTATTATAGCTAGTTTGAAGGGCAGTAGTCAAAAACAGTTTTAGTTCTAAGAATTAAGTATTTAATTTGTCAAAGCTTATACTGAAGTGAATATCACGTAAGAAACCAGTGATGCAAAAAAGAACATAGTATGAGTATGTAGGATTAAGACAAATAAAAGTAGCGTTATGGTAACAATTATTTTATGAAAATTTCCATAATAGTGTAGAAAAAGCATAGAGCTTAATGTGGAAACCATGGTTATCTCAGCAGCAATAAATGTTACAAATATACCAAAGTACAGTCAAACAATTGATGTAAACTGCAATGTGAGAGTTAATTAATGAAGTTTTTCTAATCGTATTTTTTTTGCGTGATATGTGCGACTAGCTGCCACTTTTTAACCGACTTCAAAAAAGGAGGAGGTTCTCAATTCGACTGTATGTTGTTTTTTTGTAAGATCTCCATGTTTTGATTAAACAAATGCGATTATCGTGTTCTGACAAATATTTACACTCTTTTAAACACCTGCTTAAAAGCCTTAAGATAATCCTATCTTCAAGATGAGAAACTCTCTTCATATAAATGGCACTTCAGTTTCTTTATCAGTATGGATTAGCCGCCAACTGATGCAACGAAATTTATACCATCTTATACAACAGTATATGGACTTATACTGAATATATACTGTTGTATAAGTGTGTGGATACATACCAACATCAACAAGGCCATACTTCTTTGCCTCGGCTACAACCCTCATTGCCTTGGCTTCTGTTCTCAATGGCATCCTTTCTAGTAAAAGCTCAGCTCTCCGTAATCCTTCAGGTGGACATGAGGCCAGGTATGACAATCCAACTGACCATAGAGACTTGTGCTCCATTAGCAAAGAACCATAGTCCAAGATGAGACTGTCTCGCAGTCTGTTTGTGACACTGTAAATCATAAAATTGAAATGTTTAAGTACAACTCATATAAGGCCTGTCGTCTTTTTAAGTTGGCTAATAAAATAACCATCCTTAATTTTTTTTTGAGCCTCTAGAGACATTATTAACATCGCCTACTGTTCTACTATCTCTAATACTCTGCTTACTGCTCAAACTATTAAACTTGCAAGCAGCTTCGCAAGTTTTCTCGCGATGTACGGGGCTTAAGGCATAAAATATATATAATAATATCCTAATACCGCAATAAAAATGTAATTTTTAATGTTTAAGTTGGTATTATTTGGTTGCTTATATAAATGTAAGAAATGAAATATTTGCTTACTCATTTTGCATTTTGTCCAAGATTCTCAACTTTCCACAGTGATACAGCATGTCTGTGAGATGAGTGGCAAACCAACCATTATCCGACATTTGCTGTATTTCGTGAATGATCTGAAAAAGACAAATAATATTGAAACATCGACGAATGTGTAAAGATAAAGTTTATGTGATGTGTCGCGCATATTTAAAAAACAAAACAACCCTACACAAATATTTACAAGTCACTCAAAAGTTTATTTAGGGCCGAAACTGCGTTAAGCGGGCACTCGCGCGGTTTCATACAAAAGTGCTCCGTCGCGGGGATCCGCGCGGGCGTCCAGCACGGGGAGGCGCGTCCCGCACCCGCGCCGCGGGGCCCGCCTTCGTGCGTCGGAACCCGTCGCGGGGGCACGCGCGGTACAGCGCGCGGTGTCCGCCAGCGGTAACATGACGGTGATGGCATAGGGCACCGAGACGTGACCTCTCACTTTGGACTTCATTAGAAGGCTCAAAGTCACTCAACGAGCAACCGAGTGGGCTATGCTCGGTATTTCCCTACGAGATCGACTCAGAAATGAGGAGATCCGTAGGAGAATAAAGGTCACCGACATAGCGCAAAGGATTCTATAGATGATTCATAGCGAAAGGATCTAGAGTGGAGGCCACGTACAGGCAAGCAAAATATCGAACGCCCGCTTACAAGGTGGACGGATGATCTGGCTACATTTGCAGGAAGTCGCTGGATGCAGGCTGCTTCCAACAGGTCGATGCGGAGACCGTTGGGGGAGGCCGATGTTCAACAGTGGACTTCCTGTGGCTGAGATGATGATGATGATGAATATACTTGAGCAAAAATAAAAGAAGCGGCCTGCATCCAGCGACTTCCTGCGACCTTAGTCAGATCGTCCGTCCACCTTGTAGGCGGGCGTCCGACACTTCGCTTGCCTGTACGTGGCCTCCACTCGAGAACCTTTCGGCCCCAACGGCCATCGGTTCTACGAGCTATGTGCCCGGCCCACTGCCACTTCAACTTGCCAATCCTATGGGCTATGTCGGTAACCTTGGTTCTCCTACGGATCTCCTCATTTCTGATTCGATCTCGTAGGGAAACACCGAGCATAGCCCGCTCCATGGCTCGTTGAGTGACTTTGAGCCTTTTAATGAGGCCCACAGTGAGAGGCCACGTCTCGGTGCCGTATGTCATCACTGGTAACACACAACTATCGAAGACTTTCGATTTTAGGCACTGAGGTATTTTGGACGAGAAGACGTCGCGAAGTTTCCCGAACGCTGCCCAACCGAGTTGAATTCGCCGATTGACCTCTCTCTCGAAGTTGGACCTGCCTAACCGGACCACTTGTCCTAAATAGACATATTCGTCTACAACTTCGAGAGTCGAGCCCCCAACTCCAATGGGGGTGGGCACAACATGGATATTCGACATGATCTTCGTTTTATCCATGTTCATTTTAAGACCCACCTGTTGGGAAACTCGATTAAGGTCTTCGAGCATAGTGCTAAGGTCTTCCAGCGATTCTGCCAAGACTACAATATCGTCGGCAAATCGAAGGTGAGTAATATACTCGCCGTTGATGTTGATGCCGAATCCTTTCCACTGCAAGAGCTTGAAGGCATTTTCCAGCGCGGCAGTGAACAGTTTCGGAGATATGACATCTCCCTGTCTCACGCCTCTCTGTAGTGGAATAGCCTTCGTGCTCTGATCCTGTACTCGGACCGACATGGTGGCGTTGTTGTATATACACCTCAACACTTCGATGTACCGATAGTCTATGTGCCACCGCTGAAGAGACTGTAGCACAGCCCAGGTCTCGATCGAATCAAAGGCTTTCTCATAGTCCACAAACGCTAAACAAAGCGGCAAGTTATACTCCTCGGTTTTTTGTATAACCTGCCGTAGCGTATGAATATGGTCTATGGCACTAAAGCCTTTTCGGAAACCGGCTTGTTCGGGAGGCTGGAAGTCATCAAACCTGCCTTCGAGACGATTTGTGATGACCCTTGAAAACAACTTATAGACATGGCTCAGGAGCGAGATGGGCCTGTAGTTCTTCAGCAAAGTGTTATCACCTTTTTTGAAGAACAGTACCACCACGCTCCTGCTCCATGCCTCCGGCGTTGAGCCCTCGAGGAGAACGGAATTGAAGAGCCTCTGAAGGACTTTCAGTACCGGCGTTCCGCCCGCTTTCAGAAGCTCTGAAGTGATTCCGTCCTCACCCGGCGCCTTGTTGTTTTTAAGTTGTTTGAGGGCCATCTCAATCTCAAACAGGCTGATGTCCGGGATATCATCGCTAAAGTGTCGGATTAACTCGGCTCTCGGGTCTTCGGCCGAGCTAACAGTAGGTTCGGCAACCGAGGTGTAAAGCTGTCCGTAGAACCTCTCGATCTCTCTTAATACCTCTGCCCTAGTCGATACCGCGCTGCCATCATCCGTTTTTTACTTTTTACTTAGCGCAGTTATTTTTTACTTAGCGCAATGTTATTGCCAGCCTTTCCGTTGGTGATATGACTGATACAGATTTTACCCTTAAGTTGTTGACCATCAAATATGGTTCCAGTTTCGAAGATAATTCGCCATAGACCGGTATCGAAACTTTAAAATATTTGTACAATGAGTTTTCATTTTCTCTTAATTTACTGAACTTTACAACAAATTCTCCGCCTAGCAACCTAAATTCAATTACCAGCCTTCCTGGCTGTCGTTTTTTTTTGCTAGTCGTCGTTTTGCTATGTAATAATATGTATATTAAGCTCTCCATCGACACGACTGTACATGCACACCTTTAAAATTGAACCAGCGACACTGCGTAAATCCGGTCTCCGCGACGGGTACCCGCGACGGGGACCGACGCGTTCTCACGGAGCCCGCCCGCGTGTCCACGCGAGGAGACGCGCGACGGTTGCCCGTCGCGGGCGCCCGCTTAACGCAGTTTCGGCCCTTAGTTTCGGTATTAAGCCCACGTTTGGTTATTGCAGATTGTCCATGGCGAACGCTCTTTCTCGACTCTCCCTTTCAACGAGGTTCTTATAACACGCTGATGACAAGTAGTTGAGTCGACTAGGTGTTGGGTTTGTATCTTATCATAGGAACTATGTGAATGTTGAGTGTACTGTACATTCAAAACATTATTATTACTGTACGTTCAATCTTCCAAAATCATCATTAAAACGGTGAAGGAAAACATTGTGAGGAAACTTGCATACCATGTGATTTATAAGAATTTCTATGGTATGTAAGTCTCTAACCCGCACTAAGCCAGCATGGAAGAGTAGAGTTTGAAGAGTAGGCCCGTGCCCTGCAGAGGGACATATCTGGGCTGATACAGATAAACAGATACCTGATGCAAGTCTCCGTCTAGCAGCGCCCGTACAGTTCTATCGAGCCTGGTGTTGGTGGGCGCGGAGGCGAGCGCGGCGCACGCGGCGGCCGCGGCGGCCAGCTCGTGGCGGCGCGACCACGGCGCCGTGAACATCACCCAGCCGCCCAGCAGGTCGAACCAAGAGGTGTACTGCGGCCGGATCGACTCGAACGCCGTGTACTCGCCTGTTATTAACTGTAAATAAATATTGGTTAGAGAAACATTATTCGTACTTTTAGAGTAACGACGACGTGTACGGCGCGCGGATACACTCGAACGCCGTGTACTCGCCTGTTATCAACTGGAGAATAAATATTGTTAGAGACACACTTCGTACTTTTAGAGTAAATGTATTAAACTATGTATACACAAAATGGTTGTAAGAACAATCAGCAAAAAAAGTGAATACTGAAACTTACTCTCATTATAAGTTGCAGTTTAGGTTCACTGGACAGTGTACCACTAGTGAGTTTAGATCGGCATTCCGCCTGCCAATGCTTCCAAGTTATTGTGAACTCTCCTGTCGATATTCCTCCATACACCTGCAATATTATGAAATATCCCAAAATTAATTATTGTTTATTATAGTGATATCTTTAAATCACAAAGATTGTGAGTAGAACAATTTCAATTCTCAGAATATATGACTTTTTATTAAAATATTTCCATACATTAATTTTAATAAAAATAAAAATCTTTTAGATTTTTTCATTTAAACCATCAGGATTACCAAACTTTTTTCCAAAATAAGATACTTAGTAAATAAGATACATGGAGTTTTTTTTATTGCAATGAATGGCAAGACGAGCATGCCATTAGCTACGATCGCTCATGGAGAATAGCATTGAATATTAATAATAACACCTTAAGTTACAAAGCAAATGAGACCAGTAAATTTGACATTGTAGCCCAGTAGATTTCTAAAACATTTCGTAAACAGATGGGCTGTTTTCTCAAAGAATATTATATTAAGCTAAACATTGACTATTATAAACTTACACTGAATGTTGGCATACTTCTTAATGAGTTATCAACAAGCTTGAACTCATTACTCTCAGCATCCGAGTGCAATTTGAGCAGGGCTCTTGCAACATCCACTCTCCCTTGCACCACCATACCTATAACTGTGTTCCAGTAGTCCTGGTGGTCTTCGGAGCCACGCTCGCAGTTCTCCAGCAACTGTGAGGCCGTCTGCTCATGGCAGGGGAAGTGGAATCGAACCCACTCTAATAAATATGGCAGAACTATGTCACCCGGTATGTTATCAATGTATAATATCTCACATAAATGCCAAATACATTCGATGGAATAGAATATTGTTATGTAGGATAGCAAATTGTTCTTCTCCACTCCGTCTTTCACTTTGGATACCGCATCTTGAAGGTTTTCTATGCATACTCTGATTATAGAGCGGTACTGGCGAGACAACTTGAGAAATTCCACTTGGTTATCCGTAGTTTTCGCAGCTTCTGCCGCCTTTTGTAGTGATAAATACGTTCCATTGCTCTCATTGACTAGTTTCCGTAGAATTGAATTAAATAACAAAATGTCTTGACGAATGTTTAGTATTCTATTATCAACGTTAGCCGGAGTTTTACTGACTGTTTGACTACGAGGGTAAATTGTAAACTTGTTACCATTCCTCCACACACATCCCACTCCTTTTTCGAAACATTTATTCGGCAAAATCTGTAAAACAAGTGTTAAATTAGGATAAATTCAACATAACCTCTACAATAAATGTTTATTGAAACTCACAAAAGTTTTCACGTTACTGGCAGTTTCTCTACCATCACTTCGTGGTAAACCAAAAGAGTTATTTGAACTATTCATTGTAATACTTAAATCACTGAATCTTGAAATTCAAAATATAAAAACATTCGGAAGACCGTTTTGATTCAGCAGTTATCTTTTGACGTTTTTTGGCAACACGAACAAGCGGGAAATATTAAAAATGGTAGTGTTAGACTGTGGAGATGGTCAACTCGATTTACTAACTCGAGTTAACTCGAGTTGTGCCAAATTCGAGTGTACTCGAATTGAATTCTTCCTAACTCGAGTTTGAAAATCGCGGTAGATGTTGCATTTTAGTACGAAAGAGTAGCAAATAGGCATATTTGAATTCCTTACTTTTACCATGGGTATATTACATTTTTCGGTATACATAATATCCCATGCGATATATCAGGGTATCAGTTATCTATATACGAAGTTTCATCAAAATTGCTTTGAATTGTAATGTAACAGACTCATGGCGGCCTTTTACGTAGGAAACACACGTACAGTACAGTCTCATACCAGTAAAAACTATAAAAACCTCTTTAATTCAATCCTACATAATATGTTCGTTGACCATATCAAGTTCAACACTCGGTTTCCTCCTTCCAACTCGAGTTGTGTAACTCGAGTTCAATTCGAGTTACCCGAACTCGAGTTAACTCGAGTTGGGTTTATCCCGAGTTGGCACATCACTAAGTAGTGTTGCCAATTTATACAAAAACTTGTCCTCCTTTCATATTGCGATCGGAAACACACTACATCAACATCCTATATTCATAAAAATAAAATAACATGAATATTAATTTAATGAAATTAGAATCATATTTAAATAATAATTAAATTGTTTGTAGTAGTAATAGTATTCTATAACTGTTTTGATCGCGCGCGTAATTATATGATTGCGTCAATCTTTCATTAAGTAATGACCAGTAATGACGTGATGTGATTAATTAGTAACAAAAAATATATTTTTTATCTGCATTTCTAAATTTTGAATTATTATACTTTCATATTTTACGACCATATAAATCTAATCCTAATTTATATTTGAAAAATCTTCATTTTATTTATTATGGAAGTTATTTTGATTTCAATTAATAGATTTCTAGTCTTCACTATAATAAACAGCTTGTAACCGGATGACCTGTTGGAAGACATGTTGAATTTGTCACGAATAAAAACTATACTTGTCAATTCGTCAAAAACTGTTTTGTAAACGATTTTATCAAAATTATACAGTAAATTGAGTGATATTGTATTGTGTGACGCTATAGCGGTGTAATATGTGATATGAATTTGCGTAAATAAATTCGACTGACGGAAGATATTTCATACAAACAGTCGTGTCATTACAGTTTGGTAAGTTTATGATTGTTGCATCAATTTTTGCGTGTCATCAACTTTCTAGCGTATGAGGGGAGGCATCGCGTCCGTATTAGTGACCATTAGTCGGGCCTTCGGGTCGTGATACGCGCGGTGTGGCAATTTGTAACCGTGTGTGATGACCCCGGGTCTGACGTCGCGCACCGTGCAAGTGAGAATTTAGGACGCGTTTATCCGCTCTGCCGGACGTCTCTATTGTGTATTTGCGGACTGGCTGGTTGTTTTGTGTCGTCATGTGGTGTTAGTCGAGTATTCTTTGTGCCAATGTAATTCTGATATGATAAACGTTTATCATGAAGTGATAGTGGTATCAGATGTTGTCGGCGCGCACTTGTACCGTTATTTTTGTGGACAACGCTCGATTTTAGACCAATTTGTGTCGTTCGTGCAGTGTAGTGGTTAATTTGTCAAGTTATTTCAACAGTGTGTAAGTTTTAAAAAAAGTTTTTGTTATTTTTCAGTTTTCCAACTGTGCCTTATGACCTTGTGCTGTCTGTTTCCTAATCGACAAAATTAACCCACTGAGTGTTGAGGATAAATTATTACAGATCATTTAAGTACACAACACCATTAAAACCCCCTTTAATACACCATAATAATTAAAAACAAACAAACTTAATTTCACATTAAATCATTTAAATTGTGCCACTTATTCTTGAAGAAAACTTCTTAATTCTACATCTGTTGATAAAGTTGCAAAATTTATAATTGGCTTTATATTTGCGTCACATGTGTTTATCTGTAAATATTGACTAACATCTACACATAAAATGTATTCAAACAATAGTATCTGCAGCTGTGGCAAACAGAACATGGTGTAATGAGTTTAAAACCACAGATTATAATTATTATTTATGCTGTTTGCATAGACAAAGTTAAGATAATATCATGCATTGATGTATTTTGTGCCACATAAACAGATGTATGTCTGTCTTACTTACATTTATACTTATCATTCCGATATCCCCAAAGTTACAGGAATTATGGCCACCTACAATAACTAAGCTAATTTCTTTTCCAATTGTTAAAGAAGCCAATCCTATAGCCACCAGATCACTACTCAGATTGAATGTACCTAACTGTTGTAAATCCTTTAAATATCAGATTTTACGATAATCTATTGTTGTTTCAATCGTACCATGGCCCAATTACTATATTGGAATTCTAACTATTTTTGAGAAACACCGGGAAATGTGGGATTTTTATCTACAAGTTATTTATAATTTGAATGGCTGTAGACAGCCAATGTTTATCTATTTCACTATTATGTGCTATACGGAGCTAAGTTGACTACTGTCTTTTGGGTATATTATTTTTATTCAACCTGTAAAATAATTAATTTGTACCTTAGCATAGTATTTTCCTCAAGTAAAATGCATTTCAGTATTAGTCAAATAAATAGTAACATATCACAGATTGAGTCTTGGGGCCCTACTATATAAATCCGAAACGAAGTTCGAATCTTTGTGACGTTTTTCGTTTCGAAACCTACTCTGTAACACGAAATTCGAATCTTTGGATCGAAGAATGAATTATTCCAATGTATCAGCAATACGAACCTTTAGAGTAGGTACATTCCTATCGTCACTAACTTCGTTCATCCAAAGTTTCAAACATCGTTTCAGATGAATATAGTAAATAAAAATGTAAATGTTTGGATTGCCGATATATTCGAATCATTCATTCTTCAACGCGAAGTTTCGAATTTCGTGTTACAGAGTAGGTTTCGAAACGAAAAATGTTATGAAGATTCGAACTTCGGATTTATATAGTAGGGCCCTTGTGTCATGGGTATCAAAATTCTAAAGCTATCAGAGACTTCTTTGGTTCCCAAACCTAAAACAAATACCTGATTGAACTTGCAACTTCTCATTTCACAGCGGGTCTTACTAACTGTACCAAAAAGTCTGAGTTAACAGGGAATATAAGTGTTCTTTCAAAACTAAATAAAGATATATTAATGATGGCAAATTAATTCTTAGTGTAAACTGATAATTAATGACCAATTGATTTTACATGGCCGCTTGGAAAATAATTCAATGTTATCAAAAGACATAATATACCTAATTAATAATAATTGATGATTATAGAAAATGTTAAATTATTTATAAACAAGTGTATTGATGACAGCCATTTTATTTTATATTTTATTATATTTCTGTTGTGTTTTGGATTGAAGGACATTGTAGCCAGAGTAACTACTGGACATATTGAGACTTAACATCTAATGTCTCAGGATGGCGAGCGCAGTGGAATGCCAAGCATTGCTTTGTAATCAAGGTATTGTTTGGTTTCGCTACTGTTCATGAGCGGTCGCATCGCTTACCATCAGGCGAACGGCATGCTCGTCTCGCCATGCACTGCAATAAAAAAAAAAACAAACATATTCAGTTGTACAATTTTTTGAAACAATTTTCATACAGTGAATGTGTACTACTAACCCTTCTGGATAAAGGGTGTTTATGTAAATGTGTATTTCGTCAGCATACTGGGCAGCCATAATAATGGGTATTGATTTCTTCTATTATTTGCAAAGGTTTGGTCTAATTGCAGGGCTCGAAACTGGTCAAATGTCAGACTAAGTGATTCTTGTAGACTGACAAGTTTCAGTATTTTTTTTGTAGATCTGTGTGGTATGGTTTTATTTTACTTCTCCATTAAAGTTTCTCGTAGCTTACTATCAATACACACATTTAACTTGGATATATTAAAATTTAAAAGTATGTTCTGGGATTCGAATCCGCTCCCACCGTCTCGGCAAATCGCGTCAGATTCGTTTACAAGACGTTTTTTCTCTGAATAGTTAGTGAAATTTTAGTCAGCAAACTGTTCACCATATAATGGGAGTTTGATAAGTTTGTGATTAATTCATATCTTGCATGAAAATGTGGAAATCTAATTTGATATTTCTTTGAGAATCCGAATAGTCTGTGTTTGTATTTTTCTTATTTGTTATTGGTTAAAATTATTGCTCCCAAATCTGTTTGTCCCAAAGTTTTATTTGAATGTGACATTGTTTTATACAACTGTATCCTTGCCCTTATCCAACGACCGTAAAGGACATTTCTTTATAACGACCTCTACTTTTTTAGGATCGTAACTATTCAAGACTAGCTTTCGGTAATAATATTGGCTATTTTAAAATGGGAATATTGTATATTTCTCCTGTTGTAATAATGTTTTCCCTTTTAAAGTTTATGGTTATGTGTTTATTAGAGATTTTATTACTAGAAATCTCTTGAGATCACCAAAATCCTAGAACTGGCTGACCCTTTTAAAAGAATATCTTATTTTAGAGGAATTAGTCAGGTGATTGCATAAAAAAAATTGTTGGTATTATTTTGCCGCGCAACTCTGATTAAGTTGAATTTCATAGTTTTTGAGAGCATCGTCGCGAAAATTTCTAACACAATACCACCGACTTATAATAAATACGTGAGTAAGATACAGTAGGAAGTTGAAGTTTATATTAAACAAATCGCGTCCCGGAAAAAATAATTTCTACCGAATTCCAAATGCGCCCTTTAGGGGGGTAATGTAGCTTTAATTGCAACCCCGGCCTGGTTACCAGGCTGTAAAATAATTTTAACAATATTTCAAAATGGCAGTTATCCAAATGTAGGCTTGCATTCACGACATAAACCTTGATCTGTTTTCTTAGTGCATGTATCAGTAGTAAGCACCCTCGCCTGAAGGGTTGGCTGCGACTCAAATGTGTTAGCGGGTCAATACCACGTCTTAATGCTGATACTGCTTCTTTCATTATTGTACTGTTGAAATAAATAAATAAATAAATTTTAAACCTAATTTATTGGTAATTATTTTTGAGAATTTTAACGAGGTATTAGTTTATTGAAAATGGGTTGTCCTCGAAAAAGTAGGTTAGATCACGAGGCAATGTTTATCTAAAGTGAATTACTTACATTATTTTAGTTTTAACAGCACCGTACGGCGCACAACTCGTATTATAAGTCGACACGATAACTAAATGACGCTTTAATTATCAAGAACATTAATCTGAACTTAAATAAAGTCGATAAAATAAATCACAATATTTGCTAAGAATCAAACGGGCGACCTCCCCGTCACGGTCTGCACGTTAACCGCTGCGCTCAAGGTCATTAACCTGCATTTACAGTTTCCTCAAACGAGATGTGTAGAGCCGAGAGCACAAAATCGCAATGCTATTGTACATATCGGGACTTGGTATTTCCTTATTAAACGCGGTAAAAACTACGACCTCAACTGTTATCAGTGCTAAATTGTGCCAACAAATATACTGTGCAAATATAAGCTGATTTAAATTAAGTAAATATAATTATTTGATTGTCTATGTGGCGGACTCGCGCTTCACCTGTGACATATGTGGCAACTGGCAAGAGACGCCGTGCTGCCACTGGCCTTGTAAGCCACGGAAGGAATTGTGTCGGCAACAGTCTTTATTGCCTCTTGCCGGTTACACTTACGCAATAATTTCTAATTTCATTGCAACAATCTTTTTTCAAGATGTCGCCAATGAATTAATGTGGCGGAGTAAACGACAAGTTAGTTCTAAGACGAAATACCACAATCTATTTCTACAATGGGATAAACAAATAATGATTTGGTAAACATACCAGATAAATACATATACAGAAACAGGTAACCTGTTTTTTAGCAGTGGCGGTACTTCCATACAAGCCCAAAAGCCCGGCTTGCCTTACTTAATACGCATATACTCAATCCTAAAGACAAATCAGATCTTTAAATAAAATATATTCGTTTAATGCAAAACGTCTATCATTTTTAAATTTACCGCGCCATAATGGACCCCGCGCTTGCGACGGAGCACCCGCGCCGCGCCCGGCAACTCGCCTAAGCGAGCGCCGCGCCGCGGTCTAAAACTAATATAAAATTATTTCATTCAAAATCAACGCGTGACGCAAATCTTAAAAAGATGGAACACACCAAAGTACTATCTATCTTTTTCTCTCTCGTGTGCTTTTACCTGGCTTCTGGCGTATATTGCCCTCTCAGTCGCACCTCTGGGTGAAATGCTATTACTATGAGACTACGTACCTATACATATAGCTATTTTTTTATGCAATTTGTACCAAGCAAAATGCCCGGCTTCGCGGAGTGAAGTTGTGCACTTGAAATGTCATATTAAGATCCAAATTTATCGAAAAATATTTATGTTTTGCTACAAGTTATATTGGATAATATATAAAATAAATAGATATTTTTTGAGACCGTATTATGATATTTTAAATATTTTTATTAATATATAAGAATTAGAATACTTAATTTGGAATTGTCCATAATTTAGGACCTGTGGCTAGCTTCACGCTTATTATGTCTTTCGAGCGGACGATTAACCAGTAACAACTGAACATATACGTTTAGTTTTTGTTTCATTATAGTATTTTACGTTTATTATGTATAATAATGGGTGAAAATGTGCCTTGTGATGGTTTGAAGTGTGTGCAAGTGTTGATCGGCGAGGAAAAGGTAAATTCATTACCCTACATTTCGTAGACAAACAACTACTCGTATCTGGTCGAAAACCTACGCCTGATTTGTTGTGTATTTCTCGAAAGTAGTGAAAACTATAGAATACAATTTTATAGATCAGTGCACATAACTACATAGTTTGCTGGATGTTCTCATACTAATAAGTTATACTGTTGGTGTTGTATATTTTTTTCCAAAGATGTACTTAAATTTTTGGATTTGTTCCGGCTATAGTGATTTAAATAATTTAACTGGTACTTTTATAGTAATTGACAAAAACATGTGAATGCATTAATATATTTTCATAATTCCGGTAAACAGCGTATAGAAACCTCTTTAAGCGTCATATACATAATATGTGATGAGATTTCAAAACATTATGCTCGCGTAGACAGTAATCGTAGTGATTTTCAGCTTCCTTTCAGAGCTCATGATGAATCAAAAAATCACATGCATACACAAAAACATAACATGAATATATTAACAATAATTTGTGGCCGCGAAGTTAAACACGACGCCGTACTTGTGCTATTGTAGTGCCGTTTATTAATTTACAAAATAATTACAATATAAAGTTACGCATGCATGCCCAAAAGTAATTTAACTTACACATTTGTTTTATTCATCTATTTAAAACTAATGATGGGCCCTTCAGTATTTTGCCAATATTAAATAGATGACCGTGGAAATCGCGCCATCTATTAGATTTTTTCGAAACAACTTGTAATAGATTTTTTCATAACGGTGATAAAGATAGTTATTATTTTATTGGTTTTTATCCTAATCTTATATAGATCGTGTGGTAAGTCTGGGACTGCCTCGATGGCGCAAAGTTGAGGTCTCGGATTCGAATCTGGGGTTTATTTTTATTTAATTACATCGCATAGGCTCACCCTCTATCGCATGATGAACACGTTTTTCTTTCTTAATACCATTTTGATCCTGAACCAATACATATTCTAACAAAAAAAAATATTGGGCTTGCCCTAGTCCACAACCCTAGGCACGCCACTGTTTTTTAGTATTCATTAAAAATGATTATGATTAGCGCTGTTATTCGTTTGGGTGTTGAAACGAGTTTTGATAGTTTTTTGTGAACAGCAATATTCGCCATATTTTTACTGTTAAGGCAGGACTATGTTTTGGTGTATTTTATTTTACTTGCAATAGACTTTTTGCAACGAAATAAGTCGATATTTTTCGTATGAAAAGACTCAATGCTTGTATTAAGCAGCATTCGTAATCACTAATGATTCCACTAACCATACAGATGTAAGAGCTAAAATACGTAACGTTTTCTCCATGTCGTCAAGCAGTTTTTTAATAATATAATTTAACTTAAATGATTCATAAAAGTAATCTCTAAAATTACATAATTTCCCATGATGTGACGATTCCGCCATTATTTTTTATCATTTCAATCGGGGAACTCCGGTCAGTGATAATTCTATACAAAGTGACCACGTGTGTGTAGGCATTAATTATGTAGCGCCGACATGACCTTTGCGTGACATCGAAGTGATGAACCTTTTCTGGGTGTGCAAGGTCAACCGAAGTCCAAAAGTTATGTCTACAATAACTATGATGTACACAGCCAATACAGTACAAGCCATGGGGCTTGATTACAAAATTTAAGAGGTCGATTAGCAGTTGCAATTTGCCACTGTTTCGTATAAGGTGGAGTGCCGAGCTATTGAAGGTTGCACGAAGGTGCTAGATATAGGAAACTTCCAACAGGTCGCTGCGGAAGCATTGTAAGAATCCGGTATTCTGCAGTGGATTTCCTCTAGCTGAAAATTATGATGATGAAACGAGAAATAAGGAGATCAATTATTGTAGTTATTTTCTTTAAGCTCCATTTTTTCTTTCGCAAAATGTATGCGCAGCTCCTATAATTATTCGGGCTATGGGTGTTTATTCATGCTGGTGATAAATTTTCACTATATATATTTTCACTAGATATCATTTCACAATATATAGAAACAAATAAAACATTAATTTTCAGTACTAAATTTATCATTTCCAGAAGAAACACGATAAGAGCGCATAACCTCCAATGATAAGGAAGGTGAATAACACAACGTAGACAGTTCTGAATTCTGATAAAGCTTTCACATATTTTGGCAGCGATTAGCGGAGTTGCGTCGTGTTGTACTACGCAAATACAACACGTCAATGAGCAAAACAATATTGTTTATTGGCTCAATTGCTGGGTCGATGGCTTGAATCATTGTCATGTGCATTTCATTAGATGTTAGTGTTTTTAGAGACTATTTTTGTCTTAAATCTTACAGTCTCTGTTTATTTATAATACGAGACGTTAACAAGTAACCCAGCTGAAATTAATCTTTGCCACCGAATAACAGCTGTAATTAGTTTGCTTTACTCATATTAAGGTTTCAATTTGGACATGCAAGTGAGATAAAAAGAGTTTTGTCACACTACTCAAGTTACGCGGTTTCGAGTTCAGTAAGCTATGTTAAATAGCAAAAATATTGAGTATGTACTTGTGTCTTGGAGACCACGTTAATCTTTTGATTGCTGTTACAATTTGGTAAAAGGTATTTTACCTTCTTACAGCGCGTTAAAAATCCCAGGGAGTGTTAGAGTTAAGGACCCAAATCTTACATAACGGACCTTTGTCCAAACATGGGCTATGTATAGGTACATAATGCCTTATTCATTAACGTGTCCATAAGATGCAGGAAGGTCGAACGGCGGAAAGACCTTGAGTGACTGCGCGTTCACGTGTTATTGATTTGTATGTTTATTTATAGAATTAATAGGACGCCATGCTATCGATTAACTCGCTTTAAACTTTCTATAGGAAACAGATCATTAAGCTAAGCATTCAAGCTATCAAAAAGTGATCGATGGTTTGATAATTTGATAAAGTGGCAAGAACAATGAAGAAGTTTACCTAATAATCACACGAAGTCACAACAAGGAAAGTGTTATGCTGCGGGCATCAAAATAAACAAGGCATAATTTGGTTCCCGCGATACTCAGACTGAAAACTAATGTTGGTTAGTCACGCCACTTACTGTGTTGTCACCTTTGCACCATAGAGACTTCTCAATTACTATGTTTCGAAATGTCTACAGTAACCATATTGAACCTACCTATTTGTTTTCTGACTTAATAGACGATTAATTCTGCCAAATAACCAGGAGTGGTATCATTATTAACGGCTTAAGAATACCCGCAAGTGATTTTCATCTAGTCACAATTAGATTGGATTGGATTGGATTGGATCTTCAAAAATTGAAACTTATTGTTACGATAAAGAATGCTCTGAAACCATTTTTGTTATACCCCAAAATTTCGCTTTGGGCAGATATTTTACAATTTGCTTTCAACGTGAATTGACCAATTTTGGTCCCGTCATAATTGAAATTGCAATCCTACCTCAATGTTAGCTATAAAGCTAAGACCTTTCACTTTAATCCTAAGAATCTCGGAGCAATCTTATATCTCCTCACATCGATTTACAAGCGCATTCGAATCTCAAATACCGCTCTGAAAAATAAAATTACCAAAAGGTCTTTTACGAGGGGAGCCAACCCCTTAGCAAGTGCCTACACGATATTACTATTCTTTATGGGTTCTGTGCTCCCCGGAGACAAATTACTTTGAAAAACATAAAATGCTTATACAGAGGATTCTGTTGAGGGCAGCATCAAGTAACTTATCTGATTCCTAAGAGCTTACCAATGTTATATTTATTATATTTATACTGAGAAACAAGTAGTTATATTATTTCTATACATTTCATTATGTATGTCCCAATACTTTAAAAGTTCATTAAAATAATTTATAATGAAGTCAATATATGACCACCAAATTCATTACATTTAAGTCAAAGGTCTCTATGAGACTATTAATTTTAATATAATTCAGTTTATGCCTTGTTGTTGATATTGAACTATGGACGAATAACAAATTCAATCTTTAGCGAGTAGGCTTCCGTCTATAGGTCAGTTACTTATCTATATGTATATCAACGTATCACCCCAAACGTAGTCTTTATTATCGTCATAAAACTTCTCAACTTCAGGAAATGTTTTGATTAACACAGATTTCCTAAATATTTCCACATTAATCCGCAAGAAACTAGAGGAATATAGCCGTTTCCTACGACGTTAATGCTCATTAATAGAATTATTGTAAGGAAAACTTCTACATATAAATATTTATAGAGAATCCCCCGATTTCCTCATACAGCCTCCGCGAATGCGTTAGGATTCAGTTTCTGTGTAAAGATGATTCATTGTAGCGATTACGTGACCACACGATGTCCGAACTAAACCAAACATTATTTTATCTACATTAGCTCTGATACTAAGCCTGTAATGTGCGTCATGATGGTTTTTATCTAGCACTTTGAATGCGTTAATTTTATCACTTCCTTGAGTTCGGTAATATTTCCGAGGCGAAAAGTATCCTATGTTATATTTTGGTATTTTTATTGTAACCAAAATATTAGGCTATAGTTTAAACCCGTTTAACTGAAGAGTTAGTTGAAATACAGATCTCATAGTAGTGCTATAGTGGCATAAAAGTGTTTAACAAATGCCGGGATAAGGGTCAAAACTCTAGTAAAAGTAGAGAGAGCGAGCCAGACACAGACATAAAACAAGTGATCTAACTCCGTATCTCACCTATAAGTTACAAATAGTGAAAATCCAGTGAAGTTAAAAGTGTTCCGTGCACGATTAAGTCACGATAGTACGGAGTTACCCTTGCACGCTAGCTCGTATCGTATGGCCTACATTTGTATGTCAGTATCACTGCCACGTTTAGTTTCATTCTTAGAACTATTATTTTGTGACGTATCAAATTCGAGTAGCAGAACTTGAAACTCACTTGCATCTAAACGATATTCTGTATTACATGCCTATGGTATCAGGAGATTGAATATGTTATTTATTTTCGCAAGTATCTGCTCATGTAACAAGAGGCAATATTATGTTTTAACATTTTAAAAAATCTGGTGGAGATGTGGAACCTAAAAAGTTACGTAGGTTTAATGGTTCGAAAGTCTCCTAATAGTCTTGTGTATTTACCCCAACAAAATCTGTTATTTTCTAAGTCTCGGTTGGTCAATGACTAACGTAGTATGCCCAACATTTCCTCCATGAAAGGACGTGATATGTCCAAGAGAAAAATAAAAGTTCCATCTTTGTTTTATCTATAAAGTATAAACTACTGTTTGTTAGGTATCTACTATCTAATAAGGTGACTTTAAAAGTCGTGACTGAAATAAGTTAGACGCTATGTAAATATAATATTAGTCTATTTTTTTTTTCGGGTCAATAACCTTTCATACAAATAAAGTACATTCTTCAGCATTGTATTTACATGTGAGCTTTATTTAAATTCGACCATAATAACCATGATTTAAGATTTCTTTAACTTTCCATAATATTTATTAAAACCCACCAATAAATACATAACAAATCCAAACAAATCAAAAAAGGAACTGAAATATCGCAAAAGTTAAAACATGGCAATATACGTTAGTACATGACTAAATCTCTTCTGATATTTGGCTTTAGAAAATAACAGCAAGTGATTATGAAAATGTGCTAGTATTCCCTCGACTAAAACCCAGCGGAAGCTATCAAAGCCGCACATGACAATTGTTAGAGGCGTCGGAGCGCGTGCGGGGTGACCGACCGACGTCGCTCGTCGCACCACGTCACTCAGTGACGCTTGCCATGTGCTGGCACACGACAAGCCAACAATCTGGCCAAATGCACAGATATTAAACGCTTTGTAATGATAAATGGAATATTGCATAAATACCTTAATCGAACTGGGCAAGTGCACGACCTAATGCCAGTGCTAGGTTTCTGCTGTGAATTGGGAAGACCGGAGAACTTTCTTCTTGATTTCCGTTATCATATAAATTCATTGTTCGATGTTAAACCTAAACTCGTTATTAGCCATTGTCATAACTAAGTTTTATGCTAGGGATCCATTCTAATACTCGACATTAAGTTCGATCTCTACATTTTCTGGACGATGCTATTGCTTCACCAAAATAAAAAAAATATCGAAGTTATGTTGCTAAGTCGTGGTGTCTACTCAAAAGTTGTTTTACGAATTACGTCATGTCATTTCCTATTATTGTTTATTTAATTATCAATGAAGTAACGTAACAGATTTATTGTACGAGAATGTTGGCACGAAGCCGGAAAATCATCATTCATAATTACGTCATCGATCCACCACTCCTTTGACTTGTAAATTAACAAATTGCTCTCTTGATAGGATTTACGACTGTTCCGCTTCCCTTTTTGGAAATAATGAAATGCTAAAATAACCAGTATGTATATAGCGGTGAAAACAAAGATATTGTTTGAGGATCCTGGCTCCCTTATTCGATATTTATCCGAACTTTAATAGATGCCTCTTACTGATCAGTTAATATCAAATGCATTATTCTTTGAAGCGTGGCTATTTATACGCCTGCCTCGGTGGAGCAGTTGTACTACTGCATGATTACAAAGCTAAGCTCTAGGAGTTAAATTCTAAGTCGGGGAAAGTGATATTGGATTTTTCAATTCAGTATCCGCCCGGAGTCAGGAATTTGTGTCTGATATGGCGATAGGCTCACCCTCTATCACATCAACAGAAGATGAAAGGCGAAATGTGGGTGTCCTGGTACCTCTGCCTACCCCTTCTGGTAAAAAGGCGTGAGCTAAATTATATTTTTATGCATTGATCTTTGGGATATTTTGGCTTCTTAACATCTACTCGAATGATTGTTATAATTGGAAATTAAATATCTCTCTCTGGGTGCAGCAGTTTAACTCTTCAATCGAAAACAAACTACTTTAGAACTAGATGTACAATAATTTAGGAAAATTTTGTGTTAGCTGTTCTATCGAATATACTAAAACAATAGCAGCTTATCCATTTGTGACAGGAAGCAGTCCATTTGTTCTAAAAATGTAATTTGGAGCAACACACAATTAAAATTTACAATTTGACGTCCGAGTTAAGTTGCGTTAATGGAAATTACCGTCACAGTCGCATTACCTAATACATAATTAAACAAAAATAATTATAATTCAACACTAAAATTACATTACTGCAATTTTAAAATACAGTATCGTAAATGATCCTAAGACCATTAATTATACTCTCAGGTTCTGCGATACACTATTTACAAAATTACATTGATTATCAATGAAATTCACAAAGATATTTTTAAATCAGTGCCGAAAAAAATGAAACAGCCTAACCAAAATTAGAGCGATCTGCTAAAACTCACACGACGTATCAAGGTTCCTATATGTGTTGAATATTTTAGTAAACAATTTTGGCACTCTAACGTAATATTTTTTAATCATAGGGTTATAAACGGGTTAGCAATAATTGTATACAGAAAATGTATGAACATTATTAATAAAATAATTTTAGGTGCATTGAGTAGACTTTTAGAGATTGAGGCCAGGTTGACCCAAACTATAATGCCTTTAGTCAAGACTCAAAACTGGTCGCAGCATACAGTTGATTAACTACATTTAACCCTCATTCTATAAACAATATGACAAATAAAACAATATGGCGACTTTTGAGTATATCAATGACGCTTATTCAGAATGTAGAAGACAAAATTGACCAAGCTGTTATGAGTAGAAAGTTGTGTTGTGGTGCAAAGTGATATGTGCCATTAAATTCATTACTCTACGTTTTCTAATGGCTGACAAAGTGATTTGTATATTGCTATGGGTATTATGGGGAGGGAATTTCTATATATCATTACTTTACTATGAATAAGCTAACATAAAGTACTTGTTTTGGTAAAAACCCCTAGTAAATCAATGTCTGGTTTGAATAAAACTTGATTATTTAGGATAATCTTACTTGTATTTAAAAACAAAATTGCAAGCTTCATTATCAACGGCATAGATTTGCAAGTGACTAAAATAACATGTACTCATACCGTAGTATTTTTATCAGACATGAGCTGTTGGTGCATTGTTAATACAAATTCCAGCGACTAAAACAATGTAATTCATGGCATCAATATTTCGAGTAAAGTAATCATTCGTTTTCACATATCAAAACTATGTTGCCAAAGGCCCAAGTCAATTCACCGATCTCGATTCGCGCACCTATCATTTCATCTTACAACCTTGTGATTTCGTCTCAACCAGAATTTGGTGTAAATTGTACCATATCTTCAAGTAACAAAGACGATTCTGCTTTGTGTGTTATAGTTAAAATATACAGTTAGAAACGAACACTGTGGTTGCGAGACTGCAACGTTTGAACCGGGTCTAATCTTTAGAAATTCTGATGGAGTCGAAAACGTATAAAATTTGCTTTGCTTTTATGAAAAGTATATGTTTATAATTGCTATTCAGGTGATATTCAGTTTTCATAAGAGGGCTAACTTAAAAAAAACACTTAGTTACTTGTTAATTTTAAGTCTAAGTATTACGAGACCAAACTAGAACAGAGATCTTCGTATGTAAAGTGTGCGTATCACTTGTCAACTTTATTATCATAGATAGTATTATCTATGCAAAGATTAAAACAAGTAAAATTCTTTAAATTTAAACATAGTATTCATATTATAAAGAAGACAACCTTTGAAACCATTTTTTTTAATAGCCTCCGCAGTGTCCCACTACTGGGCAAGGACCCCCCTTTGTTACTCCACTTGACCCTGTTTTTTGGCTTTTTGGCTCGAATGCATCTAACCCGTCTTTCCACCGCATCTTCGGTGTTCCGCGTCTTCTGCACCGTTTTCTGAAACCATAATTCTCAAATTTTTGTCAGTCACACTGTTCACATTAATAACGTAATACATATGTGTAGTTCTTTTCGCATCATGAGCATTCTGACACTAGATCACTAGACTGATCATTAATAAGAGGAAACGTTCCCAACGTGGACAGTTCCGCCAACTGTCACAATATTGTGAGGCTTATAAATGAAAGTGTTATATTAATCGAGACTGCTGTGAACTGTCCACCTTTGTGAGAGGGATTTGTTGTGATGTACTGTTAGTTTTGTGCGGGACACACAAAATGTATAATATGATCTGTGACAAATTTTTGTAGACAAGCTCTTTGTTTTTGGAATGCAAAATTCTGGGATTGGTTTTCATTTCGGTACTCTTTTGTAAAAATTCCACATCCTGTCATTGCATTTTATTTTTTATTTGTATATGCAAAAAAATAAAATAAGTGAAAAAGATATAATATAACTACTTATTCCTATTTTTAATTACCCCAAAAAACTAAGATTATAGATTTCATTGTTGAAATGCCACCTTTGTTTGTAATCTAGTTCGGTACAATTATAATAAAATCAAGATTATAATATATTTATTTTTATTTATTACTAGTTATCTAATTCGTACACCGTCACAGCACTTCAAAGTCATTGTCCCACTTGCTATCGCAAGGTATCGCGATCTACAAGTTTATCGTATGCGAGTGGCTCTACCATTGTGACGTCAACACGTAAGTTTGTAAACACTTATTGTTCGACTGGGAATGTCTGCCACTGTTTCTGCTTGTTTATAGTGTTTGTGACGTTATTATGTTTTGAGCAGAATGTAGTTTTAGATGTGGCTTTGGAAATTATTTGTCTGTTGCCAGGGAATTGAGTCATTTCTTCTTCTTTGTTTCGTTACATTTTTGATGCAAGTCTTTCGGAATTGAAAATAATTTTGCAATTTAGATGCAGTGGATAGGTATTTGTTGTCAGAATATAATATGATACATTTTCTGATGGCAGTGTCAGAAGAAAACACCTCATCCAATTATATTCAACTGTCTTTCTGCTGTTAGTGTTTCTAAGAAATACAAGAGCCCGTTTATTTATATTTTTCGAATTGTGACGTGCAATGATTGGAACCTTGGCCAGCCAAGTACAGCCCGAGAACTCACCAAGCTCATACGCAATGCAACAATCAATTACTCTCTATAAAAAAGCTTATGAATATTCATAAAATATACATACACGTGGTAGATGTTTCGCAAGGCGTTGGAAATCGATCCCAAAGTTAAGGCCACATTGCCCCACGTGTCTGCAACTCCTTAATGCGAGGGAGGCAAGAAAGTGGGTGTTTACCACGTAACCATGGCTTGTGGGTAGCACTTTCTAAATATTGAAAATAGCTTCAAAACAGTATAAATATGCGGTGAATCATCGTGATCAAATATCAGTTATACAGGGTATATCAAGACTGCTACCGAAAATGAAGCTAGGTGGTAGTTTTAGTTACTTCAGGCACAATGCAACTAAATTTTGTGCAAAAATTTGCCGATTTGTCTTGCGTAAATTGAATCGTATTAATAGTCGCCTTATAGAAAGCATTCATGGTCAGTATATAGTGAGGTTTTTGACACTATCTTCGTTTATGTTATCTAATTTGAATGACACTATTTTATAAATAATTGTTGTGAATGAGATGTGTGTTACTCCCCGAAATTGGTGTCTTTAGCAGAGCAGATAATGGGATTGTACTTCAATCTGCTCTTTATACATTCGTAGGACACCACAATTTATGGGGTCACCTGAACAAAACTCTTACGAATTTTCAGAAGCATGATACTTATAACTTTTCATTTCTGCCGTAGCTTACCGGACATTCGCATCCCATCACCGTACAATAACATCTATGGAATAATCGTACGTAATACTTAAACTTAGTTTTGCAACGTCTATCCTACAGTTAGTATATGTAATAGTTACAGCACGTCACATACTTGTCGAAAAGTCACCCCTCGCAGTCGCACCCTCTATCCATCCTACGTACGCGTAAGTAATTTTCATTGCAGCCGCGGGCCAACAGCCGACTTGCCTGTCTGCACCCTTTGTAGTGCTTCAACCCCCTCCCCTAACACGCCTATTATACAACTGCGTGAACTAACCGCAGTGTAGATGTATCAGTAACTAGTGTTAATTATGATGAAAAAAAAGGACGTATTGGTTGCGAAAGGTAAAGACGTTGCTAATTAGAATTAGAAATAAGAATGATATATAAATAAAAATATAATGTCTGAATGCGAAGGGTTGGAAACTCTAGCCCATTAAAACGATTCATACACGGTAGTCGAATGTTGGCTTATGATGATGAAATTGAATACAATTTGTTATGAGTAATCACTAACTGTTCATCATTCATGTACTATTTATCATTACGTAAATAAATTCAATTCCTGAATATGTCTTTCTAGAAACATATCTACAGCGACTTGATCAGTATACTCAAGTTCAATTAAATAAAACTAAATGGGGATGACAAATATCTGGTCTGCAAAATTACACAAACCTTCGTAGTTATATAATTCTTTAATGATAATTTAATATCTTGTTTGAAACAATAGTCTTTAACGTGTTGTTTGCAACGGAATTAATAGCATTCGGATAGTTTGTTCAGACCACAATGCAATTATCATTAAGTCGGTATAACAATAACTGAATGGCCTAACCACTCTCGATTGTAGACGAGGCCCGTGGTCTGCAGTGGGACGTATTTCGGCTGATAAAGATACAGTATAACAAAAACAAAATAACGATACGTATTAAACAGTCTTATGATAACCTAAAATGAAATTTAAAACAAAATAAACGTAAGTGAACTTTCTAATCATGAGGTTTTTATAAATTGAATACAGATAAGATTATTATGAGTCAAGTGTAGACAACAATAACACTTAGCGCATGATTCTGCAAATATTTGACTTTTTTCGCTGAAATACACATTAGTAAGCATGTAAATAACTTTACCAGGATATGATGTCTTTGTATGAGCCTCAAATAAATCTGATCTTTCTTATCATTAACAAAAGATACTATCCTGCCCACCACTGCAACTATTGTTAGCCAGGATCAACAGTGCCACAAAGAATTGACACAGCTCCGGAGCTGGGCAAATCTTTTAGGGACAATAGCTTGTCTTTAAGAATTACTGAAAGTAAACATCAAAATTTATGACTTAAAAAGGCAATTGAAGAGGCCGGAATAACTATTTTAAAATTATGTGAAGTGTCGGTCGCTAGAAGATGTTCGATATGGAAGGCATTTCACTTACTTTTAATTCAAGTGCTAACTTAACATTGGCTCTGGCATTGTACGCAACAAAATATTATAGCGCCAAATCGACTTCGGTTCATACTTTATGCTTGCTACATTTTGGCAAATACCAGGGTTTTCTGTTCTGGAGGTAATATTCCAGATACTTATCATAAATTTTCGTGAATAATTTCGCCCATTGCATAGTAATAATTAGTGTAGGAGCCATATTATACGCAGTCTTCATTGTAGCATAAACATTTCGACGAAGACAGTTCCTCGCGCTGAAAACTGCCGTAAAATAATAGCTATGCAGACGCTTTTCATCCAGTCAATGAAATTGTAAAAGGATCTAAATTCTACAAAAGGCTATAGAAATATTTCGAAATCTTTTTCCATAAAACTAAGATAGCTCGTTTGTTAAACATTAAGATCTCTGCCCACTATAAGATAGCATACTGTGAACATCATCTAATACTGTCAGGCAACTATACTACTACTGTACTATTTTTACGAATTGCTATAGAATGTTACCGACTAATGACGGAACAATATTTTAGACATCATTTCATAGCTACTGTAGCAACACCAATTCCAGTAAACATAGGCTTTCCCCAAAGACTTGCATCATTACGGGTATTATTTTCCCTGTATAGCTCGATCATAAGTCATAACACACCATGAATGTATGGTTCACAATCTATTGGAGAGTACAGTAAACATTTAAAGACCACAAAAATATACTAAGCTAACAAGCCTCCGAGTTCCAAGTTTCCCGACTACAAATTACCATAAAGCCGTATGATAGTAAACACTGAGTCACGTTTACTACGCAAGTGTACGTCGTGAGCTCGTCAGTCGTCGCCCTTACACTTGACAGTGCGGTTGTGTCGACAGCATCGGTTGTCGCTTGTCGCTTATTGAAAATATTGTGTTGTAGTGTCTCAGTTGGTGTGAGGATGTGCTTTTGTGTCGTGGAATAGTGACATTTAGTGATTCAAGGTAAATATATGGATTTTGAAGTATGTCGATGGTGTAGGTCATGGCTTAATTCAATTTGTGCAGACGCAGTACAGTAAGAATTGATTGATACCATAATTTTAGTCACTTAAGCCTTGTTTAAAAATTTTACTCGATTACAAGGCTAAGAGGATAATGATTTTAACTGTCTGTTAGTATTTGTGGAAATTCCACTGTAGCGTACTAATTAGTCATAACATTTTGATGAATAAGGTGTACCATGTGTTATTGTGCATACATTTAACAACTATAAACAGTACGCAAAGTTGGTTTGGTATTTTGCGAACCGCTGTATCATCGCCCTCGTTCAGTTTGGGGAAAACCTTGCATGGTTCAATAGTTCACTTGGAAAAATACATGTTGCTGTTATTCTCGAGTAATCGCCTTGGAAATATTAACGCAATAATGATAGATGGTCTACCAAAGCTTGATTGAAAAGGTGGTAACGCATCAATAGAAAGCACGTAATGCCATCATGTACTAATCTAGATTGAATTGCCGGCTCTCCTTATTCGTAAATTAGGTTTTTACTTCGACATTCTTGCAAAATACGGGTACATGTCATAGGATAGTCTTAACTACGATGTCGAAAAACCCATAATATTGACCCATGTATGTTGTTTTGGACTCAGCTTGTGTATTTCCAGTTTCGAACTAACTGGCATAAGTATGACGACATTAAAGTGATGGTTACTTTAACATTGGCCTCTAATTGCATTCCATTGCGCTTATCAGATTCATTGTACACTGCTGTTCGTGTACTTATCAAAAATGTACTGAAAAATTCACGAAAATATACCAGGTAATACTAGAAGTTGTATCAATATTTGAGTTGTACGGGCGTGTTTATAATTCCTAGACTGAGAGAGTACGTTTAGAGGTTAAAAGTTTAGACTAGAGTGACTTCGTGGCTCGCAGTCCGATATTAAACTAGTTAGAACTAGTGCGAGTTTGAAAACTGTTACTCTACAACCAGTGGTATAAAAAAGTTTGTTGTGCCATGAAACCTTTTTGTTAATGTGGAGGATTACAATTTAAACCTTCTTTACTGTATGCAAGGTATTCTCCTTTAAATTCTGTTGTCGACTGATTAACTCGGTTTAATTAACGAGTACAGAATTTGTGATCCATGTTGTTTTATATTTGCAATAAAGCATAATATTGAGTTAATTTTGTCAAATGATTTACTTATTACTAGGATAGTAAGTTGCTCGAAAAAACTTGTCAAAACGTATTTTAGAAACGGACGTTTCTGAAATGTAGTATGATTTTGATATCATGAATGTAACCTACAGAAAGGAAGAAAAAAGAAATGGATGTTGGACAAAGGCATGTCGTGGTTTTGCAAAAATCTATACGTTCATAAAACAAGGGAACTGCCTTATACTAAAGCCATATTCTCGTAATCAATGGTATAGTCGTTTGATGGCTGTCCTCAATCCCTCGGCGGACGTAAATGCGAGTGATTTAGGTTATGGGCTCCGTTTAGTTTATTGCTCAATATGTAGAGTTCAATCATTGCTTCTATTTATGCCCTAAATCGTAGTACTTTTATTCCTTAATAAATAAATAGTTTTCATCAATACTACATTATGAACGAATAAGATTCTTTCCAAACCGCAAATAATTGGGTGATCAGATCTTTAATGTGTCAAACTTAATTTTCTACTGTCTTGGAAATAGAGAGTGCTTCCAGTTTCCGATTTTACATTCAAATGATATTCAAATTACCTGTAGTCACGGATATTGTGTCACGGTTCAGTATTCCCTACACGAAGTTCAATCACTCATTTGGACGATAAAGTAGAGAATGATTTTCCTGAATCTTTATTTACAAGGTTTCCACACACAAGGTCATTCACACTGACAGACAAAAATAATCGTTTACAGCGACGTGCGTTGTTTACGTCGTATGCGGACAAAGATTGCATATGGTACGACATTGGAGAAAGAAACTAATAGAGTCTTTGTTAGCTATCAACATCTTGGATAATGTTAAACTTTTCTACATTTCGTCCCATCTGTACCGTGTTCGTGTGTCGAACCACTAGCTAGTGGCTATCACAGTGATTCTCAACCTTTTTTTGTTGCGGCACATATTTAACGATTTCAAAATTTGGCGGCACACAAAGAAAAAGATAAAACATTATTTACTTACTACAACACACTGCATAAATAGTTTATGACAAAAATTTTAAATATACGAAATAAACTAATATATACTACAATAATAACTAAACGTTTATTAAGGAATTAATTACCTACAAGCTAATAATAAAAATATTTTTAATACGAAATTTGAGCTTGATGTTTTTTGATAATTTCATTTATATTTGGTCGTAAAAATGACAATGCTACTCTCATATCGTAAAGAAAAGGTGCAGTAACTACTATGCAACACCTTGTGAATCCCAACTATCACTAAAACAACACGTTTTGTACGCAGAAGTGGCAAGTGTGCGCCGACTTGAGACATATTTCTATTGCTATGCACGCCGCTTCATCATAATTTGGCACTAAGAAAAAACGTATTGCAAAGCAAATAATAAAATAATTAACTTTTTTGTGGATTTAAATATAGTACAGGGTATATCAAGACTGCTACCGAAAACGAAGCCGGGTGGTAGTTTTAGTGACTACAAACACAATGCAACTAAAAATTTCGCAAAGAAACGCGACATTAATTTTTAATGATTTTTTAAATATCGTCATTTTTGGGTGGTAAATCCATAGTTTTTGCTAAAATAATAATTTAACCTGTTTTATATCTTAGAGTATTTATAAATGAAAGGGTATACACTATTATTTTAGAAAAAAATGTATTTACCACCCAAATATGGTCAAAGGAAAAAAATAACAAAAAAAAATTTGACGCTTTTTTTTGCAACTTTTTCTGTTGCATTGTGTCTGAAGTCGCTTAAACTACCACCCGGCTTCGTTTTCGGTAGCAGTCTTGATATACCCTGTATATTCATGTTAAAAATATTTTTATTTTTAAATGATATAATTTAATAATATTAACATTATTATATATTTGCAAAATTTGGCGGCACACTTTTGAAATTGGCGGCACACAAAAGTGTCGCGGCATAGTGGTTGAGAATCACTGGGATATCATATCTCTATTTGGCCACCATCAGGAGTCTCGACCCAACTATTACGGTTATTTTTGACAAAGGACATAATTATCACAAATACTATCCATTCTGGTTCTAGAGAACGGTCTAGAGACCGTTTCATATGTATCAAATTGACTACACCGAAAATATCGTATTGTTTACATCATAGTGTTATTGATTCTGTACTGATATGGGGTTGTATTATCACATGACTCACTTTCTTCATATATAACAATCAGAAAAGATAAAGTTCCATTATATTTTATGTACTCGCGTTTATAACTCGATCTGAAAATCCAAGGAAAAGATGAAGTCAATAAATAACAATCGCCTTTGTACATAAAATAAAGGCGCAGTTACAGTGTAAAGCCAACGTTAAGCCACACCTGAAGCCTTATCAATGATCCTACGTTTATACAGCTGAAATGTTGTAGGGATTGATCTATTTTTATACGCAAAGTGCGATTTGTAGATGTTTTCTCATATAACTTTCTAGTGCGGAAAAATCCCACTTGACTCAGGCTCCTGTTATTTAATTTTACTTGCAGTAGAAGATAAGCAATGTTTAATAACTAGATAACAAAATCATAGTAAGCCATGTTGTGTGGCATTTTGGAGAGAAAACTATCTCGACAAATACATAACGCCTCATGCTTTTCTTTTCACATTTCTAGATTTTTGGAAGTCGAAGAAATAACACACTTAATTTAAAAAAAAGAAAGAATAACTCTTTCGGATTCTTATTGGTTGATTCCATAATACTTTTCTGATTAAAAACAAGGCCTGTAATAGTACTCATAGTGTAGGTAGCTATCAGCGGCGTGCACAGGATTATGACACTGGGTATGCGGCGGAGTACTCGGTCACAAAAACTTTTTCTTTTATAGTTTTTTAGCATAGCCACAGCCACGCAACGGATCTCTAAGTCGGAAACCATGCCAACATAACAAGTCTTAGATGTACTACTATTCATGTCCATCTTCTACGGCAACGCAGATAAAACAGCGATCGATCGTCGCGGCGGAAGAAATTCTAATAAGTAAAATTTAAAAAAAAACTCACCTAATCAGCTTTCAATTTTCACATATTCAAGGTTCCGGTTAGTTGAGATTACTATACCTATCCCGATGTAAATAAACGCAAGATTTCGGCCACCTCATTCATTCATTTGATAAACATACATTTTTAACACAAACCTCGCAATCAAATAACATTTAAAAAAATAAACAAACACACTAGTAAAAGCAAATGACTACAATTAATATCGAAACTTAGTAATAAACTGTTAAATGTACACATTTTCAAATGTTAAAATGAAAAATCCGTTAAGAAATCTATTTTTTTTTACAAACATACTAGTATAAAATAGTCAACAATGCAAAAACTCATAAAAAAAGCAAAATGGCCCCCGCGAAACACAAAACATTTCTATTTAAACAAATAAAACCTTACTAACCAAAAATGCATAATGTGCATAGGTGATTTATTAGATTCCAGCCTATTAATTTTACTCGGATTATAGGCAACGAACATTTACGATTACTCCCGACAACTGCCGAACTCCCGAGGCCTGCCGCAGGAGTCGCGGCTTTCAATATTCATGGGTGTGTGCGTTTGCGTCAGTGCACGGACACCAAAATTACTACACACATGCTAACAAATGTAATGCGGGACGCGGCGGCATGACTTGGTTGATTAGGTATATTATTTTGCTTTGCAGCGCCTGTTGCTTTTCGCGTGGCAACCATAATGTTTGCGTGATTGCAAATAGGTGCTATTTATAAAATATTAGGCGTTTTTAAGTTATTATATTTTGTTTATTCATTTATTTACTATAAATTAAAGTCATCTAAAACGTACGAACGTTATAATAAAATATCTGTGAATGGCAAGTAAAGCACTGCATTTCTGCCTACAAGGAGTGCACGCCCCTGGTAGCTATAGACATCCTTATTCCTTGGACCTATCAGTCACTCCATCCACTTAAACCAATCTCTTACATTCTTGAAGTACGATTGTTTTGTTTACGCATTTATTATGGCATATTTGTCAATATTTGTTATTTGTATGGTAAAGGTCATGTCCTTGAGACCACCCGCTGTCCAAACCGAAGGAATCCATTAGCGCGGCGTCAGTTGCGTTAGATCCAATTAATAGACGCGTGGATTATAAGTTAATTAGCGGCTTGTGACGTCAGTTCTTTTTTATAGCAATCAACATTATGCCTACTAAATAGAAGACTGAAAATGTATTTTGTGTAGTTTTGACACGTTTTGTGAATGTCATGAATAAAGTGATGTCAATATCATCCAAAAGTAGGTAAAGAAAACACATGATATGTAATTATTTGTAGATACCAAATATTCCCTCTGCTTGTTCTCTGTGTGCAAATTTTGCATAATTTTCACAAGATTTCGTAAGATTTAAAACAATTGGTTTCGTGTGAAATTGTAATCCTAGAGAATTTAAAGTGTCCACATATAATTACGTTTATTTTTGCCATTATTGTCTCATTTGGGACTAATTATTCTCACTATACATTCGTCAAATTAGTAGCAATGCAATAACTTATACACAGATATGTCCTCTGTTTATGGATTATGCACGAACATTAAACTAAAAGGTTTCATAGTTTCGCGCTGCAGACGGCGACACAGAAACAATAAAATAGAAATGGCTTTATTTAAAAAAAAAAAACAGACAATAAATGGAAACGCTGGCTCCTGTGATAATATAAACTAAGTTACAGAAGTTTGTGTGTTCTTAATTTTATTTTGTTCTTATATCTGCACAACGCAGAGTATCTATTTGCCAAGTATGCTTAATTAGTTATGTCTCATTGGTTGTCTTGTATTGCCGCTTGCTAAAAATTGGATACACAGGATACAGACTGAAACTCAAACGCGGCACTTCCGTGGATCACTAGGTTTGAATATCTATCATAATATTATACGGAAACCACATTATAAGTTTATGCGACGATTCATGGGGGAAGCATGTTATGTTCGTCAGTGGACTTCCTCTGAACGCAGAGAGATATATGGAAACTACTATACCCATTAATATTTACAGTAACCAACCATTTACAACGGAGAGTATATATATACCAAACTACATAAATCTAGAAAACATCGTCTTGCATTATAAAATATCGCAATGAAATAAAATCCAACTTATCTCTAATAAATAAGCATAATCCGCTGTAGATGTAGATTGAATTAGCAAGTTCATTCACATTGTACTATCGGCCGCCTCGATTGTCGAGTAAATATGTCTGCTATTTCTACTGTAAACACCATGTATAAGGTCACTAACCCCTATGTCAATATACAATAGAAAAAGGATAAATAAACAATGGTTATTGTTTTATGATCGGAATAAGTGCTGAGTAGTTTACCGAATATTTCTTTATACAAAAGACTTTCCATGGAATGAACTATCATTTCCTAATTTTCTATTTTACTCATTTATATCATAACACGTTTATGCAGAGACTGAAATCATGTGGACATATTTTTTCTTGAAACAATATATTATAAACTGATTGCGTCTTTATTTTCGAAAGAATTTTCAGTATTTCTACTTTGAACGCTATTTAGCATTAATTTCAAAGCTATTGTAATGAGTTTATGCCTAGTGGTAATAAAATTAATTGCGGGACGAGTGTGTCGACTTTGGACTTGGGATTTGTCACAAATTTATTATAGCATATTTAAAAAAAATCGTTTACTATATTCAACAACCGCTTGCTACATTATTCCTTACAACTAAAACTTACCAAATCGTTACCGAAATACAGAATTCATAGGCACTTGAGCTGCTGCTAGTGCAAGTTTCTTAAACTAATTAACAATTTCCTATTATTTTTTTCAAAGCAATGTTTAGCATTCCACTGCGTTCTTCATCCTGATGGAATAGTGTAGTATGGAAGATGACAGCAACATAATAGTGTAATAATGTTAGTTTTCTATGTTGTTGCCAGATGCCCCGCGGCCGGGACGAGATGCAAGTGAACGTGGCAGGACTAAGGAGGAACATCAAGAACCTTGCGCACAACTATTCCGATGCCCAGGTCAGTTCCGTGTACATTACCTTGTTATAAACACACTAGGGAGTTTTCTCCTGACGAAAAGCGATGATGGTAGTGACTAAATAGATACGGAGGATTTATGCTGCTGTACAAGGAAGAAATAAATATATTTTTAATGAAATATTTATTGCTAAATTAGGTAGAAGTTACATAACACCTATTATGATTAGGGAGTACCGACAACGAACAGAATAGTAAATTCCACATTGGAAACAAGTTGAATTAAGTATCATGCATCTACTTCAGCTTATCTTTGCATCTCTTAATTGTAGTTTAGATAAGCTTCATGCATGTAATTCGTTCTATGTACAAAGCCCTACTCAAACCTACTATAATATGCATCACCCTTCATTTCAGGTTAAAGTGCGCGAGGCAACATCAAACGACCCATGGGGCCCGTCAAGCACCCTCATGGCGGAGATCGCCGACCTGACGTACAACGTGATGGCGTTCACCGAGATCATGCAGATGATTTGGAAGCGGCTCAACGACCACGGCAAGAACTGGCGGCACGTGTACAAGGCTCTCGTGCTGATGGAGTACCTCATCAGGACTGGCAGCGAGAAGGTCGCCATGCAGTGCAAGGAGAATATCTTCGCCATACACACGCTCAAAGACTTCCAGTATATGGAAGAGGGGAAGGATAAAGGTACGTGTGTTGTTGGTATGACGTCAGCTGATAGCGATAACTTTGTGAAGGTCATTTGTGAATTTGTTTTTTTATAGGTGCTTGTAGTAGTACCTACATTGGTTTGGGAAATGAAATATTTTGTGGAATTGGAGAAAGTGTATGTTGAGCGTCATCTATACTGGGACAATTTCTCGCGGTGAGAAACGTATGTTTTCATTGTCGCATGACATAACCGCCAATAGATTTGTCGTGTCCTACAATTAATGTTTACACGATGCAACTTTTATATCCTTACGGATTTCGACAATATTATCTTCGAGGCCAAAAACTCCCCTTGTAAATGGGTTTTTAAGCAGTGGTCATTCTTTGGCACCTGAGTAAGATAAATATTTTGTTGAAAGATTCTTCATACAGTTGCATATTTTTCCGTATTGTAGTCTCTCAGAAATGATACCTTCAGACGGTATTAGAAATGCTCTCAAAAGTGCTATAACGTCTACAGCTAATAATAATGTATTTCTTTGAAAAATAAATTACCATAAAGTAATAACTAATACCTAAAAAAATATGAATTAAAACTAAATAAATAAATAAAATTAATAAATAAATGAAAGGAAGAAATTAAAATATACCGGGTATATCAAGACTGCTACTGAAAACAAAGCGGGATGGTAGTTTTAGTGACTACAAACACAATGTTACTAAAAATTTCGCAAGGAAACGCGACAATTTTTTTTTATTATTTTTTAAATATCGTCGAGTTTAGGTGGTAAATCCATGGTTCTTGCTAAAATAATAATTTAAAGCCTTGCGTTCCATAGCGTTTTTAAAAATAAAAAGATGTAAACTATTATTTAAGAAAAAACGATATAAGCTTTAATTAGATGATAGAAAAAATATGTAGTCACAATTTTTTGCAAAAAATTTAGTGGCATTGTGTCTGAAGTCCCCTAAAACTACCACCCAGCTTCGTTTTCGGTAGCACTCTTGATATACCCTGTATATTGTATATAGAGATTAAGTTCTATGTGTATTGACTTGTCTTAGAGCTCTTAAATTGCCTACGTGACCAATAAATACATTTCATTTCATTTCATAATTGATTTATTATGTTCCAGGTCTTCACGTCCGAGAAAAGGCGAAGCAGCTGGTGAATCTGCTGAAAGACGACGAGCGTTTAAAGAATGAGCGAGCGAGAGCGCTAAAAGCGAAGCAGCGGTTCGCTCAGAGTGCGAGCGCTTTTGGAAGCGACGACGCGCTCGATACGCCCTCTAGTCCAACCTTCCCTGCGGTAAGTACTTTAGTTACACTTAAATGTAGTCCTTGTTATTAAGGCGTCAGCGTCAAAGTAACTACTGGACATATTAAGAGTTTAAATGTCTCAGGATAGCGAGCGCAGTGGAATGCCAAGCATTGCTTTGTAATTCAGGGTATTTGGATTTGCTACTGTTCACGAGCGGTCGTATCGCTTACCACGCGAACGGCTTGCTCGTCTCGCCATTCATAGCAACAAAAAAAAGCCATTAAATACTGCTCACAATAAAACCTTGCCCCCACCGGTATTGCAGCTATCAGGCGAGTCGGCCGAGTGGTCTCGCGAGGGTCGCGAGGTGCGCGAGGCCCGCGAGGCGGAGCTGGCGCGCCCGCTCACCGCCGGCGAGGAGGAGCTGCAGCTGCAGCTAGCGCTGGCCATGTCGCGCGAGGAGGCGGAGAAGGAGGAGCGACGACGACGCTCAGACGACGTGCGGCTGCAACTAGCCATCAGCCAGTCGCAGCAGGACTTCCAGACTGTGCCGTGAGTAACTTGCCACATGCTGACTCTTAAACTCATGCCGTTTGTAACTCACAGCTTGCTCACTGTTAAACTCATTACACTTGGTTTTTACACTATACAGAAACACGACCAATCTGGTCTTCTAGGTCAGAATGATTTTTCATTTTATTGGCTTATTTTACATTTAAAAAAAACCGTTGTCTTGTGAATGAAAGATCTCCTAATGATTTCTACAATGACGTGTTGGAGGTAGTCTGCATCCAGTGACGTCCTGCTACCTTTACCAGGTTGTCTAACTACCTCATGGGTGGACGTCCTGTGCTGCGCTTCGTACTACGTGGCCTCCATTCGAGAACTTTTTGGCCCCATCAGCCAAGAGTTCTCCGCGTTTTGTGCTTCGCCCATTACCACTTCAACTTGCTTATCCAATGGGCTATTATGTTTTGTTAATAATTAACTTACTAACCGCAAAAACGGGCATGTATTAGCTAAACAAATACTCCACAAAGCCCTACGAATACTTCAACACCTTCCGATTCAATAAATCCTCACCCCACCGTCCTTATCCAGCCACCCTCCTGCCCCGTCCCTCCCCTCGATAGCAGAGGAGGGGTCCGCTCACGGCGCGTGGTTGGCCACGTGGCCTCATAGCGCGCACGTACTGCAATACCCCAATACCCGCTGCTGGCTGGGATGCTGCACTTATCTGCACCCGGAGATACAGGATGTACAGTTAGTGCTGTATATAGGATAGATAGATATATTATCTGTAGTTTGCATTCTGTATCTGCATCAGCCGATATACGCCCCACTGCAGGGCACGGGTCCCTATAATCGAGAGTACGATTGATAGTCAATTGGTATACATTTATGTCCATTAAAAATTAGCATTGTGTCGTGTAAAAAATCTATACTAATATAAAGCTGAAGAATTTGTTTGTTTGTTTGTTTGAACGCGCTAATCTCAGGAACCGCTGGTCCGATTTGGAAATTTTTTTCAGTGTTGGTTAGTACATTTATCGAGGAATGCTATAGGCTATATATCATTACGCTATGACCTATAGGCGGGAAGCAGTAGTGACATTTCTAGCAAATACGAGGAAATTTTATTCGTGGTCCGATTGGTCGATATTCTATATTGATAGTCGGAATAGAACATTTTGACCGCCATTTTGAAACGTGTATCTGCACCCGGGCGGAGCCGGGCAGGACCGCTAGTCATAAGATAAGTGAACACTTATCGGTCACTTTTTTAATCTGTAATGTTCATAATTACTATTTTTGTGTATGTTGCGGCTTTGACACATAAATTGTATTTATTTCTTTCTGTAATATTTGGTAGATGATATCTTCATGTATGCAGTATGAGTTACATCAAGGATCTGTAGGAGAAGGTAGAGACTATCGTCGTTATGTATAAATGTAGTCGAGTAAATGTTGAAATATTGTTTAATGAGCCACAAAATAGTCTTTCAAAGTAAATGAAAGTTTGTGATGTCGATAGTGTTGTTTCACTAAATTCTGAAGGACTTATTCATATAAAGTTTGTACCCAACAGTCATATACATAGTCCGGACTACACACTAAGATCAAATGTTGTGTCGTGGGTATAAGTAGCTATGAGAGTCTTTCGACTCCATACCTCATTTGTGGTTCACACCAACATTAGTGTTAGTGCGAAGATCGAACCCGCGGCCTCTCGTTTCACAGACGTCTAACCAACTAACAGAGACTGTCGATAAAACAAATACGCATATACAATTAACATAATATTTAATGCAGGGGCGGTTCGTCTGAGAAGAAGGCGGAGTCATCCCAATCTCATCTGCTAGACTTGTTGGACGTGAACCTGTCGGGAGCGGCGCCCGCGCCCGTGCCCGGCGCCGGACTCGATCCCTGGGCCGTCACCTCGCCACGCCACGCGCAGGTAATTCACAACTACATATCACATCTATGGTGCTATTTGGGACTGAACACTAATTTGCCGTACACTTTACTGGTGGTAGGTCTCTCATATGTGAGAAACAGCAGTGTAAATGCATTGTTGTGTTACGGATTGAAGGACATGTAGCCAGAGTAACTACTGGACATATTGAGACTTAACATCTTATGTGTCAGGATGGCGAGCGCAGTGGAATGCCAAGCGTCACTTTGTGATTCAAGGTGCTGTTTGGTTCCGCTAATGTTTATGGGCGGTCGTATCGCTTACCATCAGCTGAACGGCATGCTCGTCTCGCCAATCGTTGCAATAATTTAAAAAAAAACACTAAAAGTGGTACAATGAACATGTTCAGTTGTAAAATGATTTGTAACAATCTCATTACAATTAAAAAAATTAAATATTTAATTTAGAGTTATGAAATTTATTTGTTATATTTTGCATTAGAATATTTGTTTTTACTCCATCAGCGACCTACGCATTTGGATTTCGGCATATTTACCGACTCAATGGTAAGGGTATGGGACGCGTGTCGCTTCCGTGTAGTCTCGTTGGTACTAATGCTAGATGTCATTTGTATATTTATGTTACTATATCATGATATTGTTAAGTGTAATAATTTATTGTGTAACACAATACAAAAGTATCTATGGCAACAGCCAGCTATGTATAACTTATACAGTTTTAAAACATATTTTAGTTATTGAATATTTTGTTCATTTTGAACGATTTTTTAATTGACTGAGCGCAAAAGACAAACCATTTGATAACTAATAAATGTCTTAAAACTATCTATGAATACCGACCTTAACTAATTCATATTTTGTAATATACAATATTGCTAAGTATCTGTTTGCTTGGAAATGGTAAAGTTTTTAGGAGACACAAGATCATATTGTGAGTATCGCATATGGAGTTGTAAGTAGGGCTTACTATGTTATTGATATATGAGCATTGTTTTATTAATGTAAATTTTGTTTTATGAACTACTTATCGATTTCAAAAAGATTACCTAGCTGTAAGTTATCAGGTTGTTGTGTTGTGCAAAACACATAAATTAAATGAGAAGTAGTCTGGTCTCAATCAAGATGTTTCATTTTTTTAATTTTGGTGACATGGTTTTATATAGCTACATTGTTTTATACTTACAATATTTAGGCAGTCAATCAATGAGATTGCTAGGATCCTAGTGCTCATTACTACTAACGCTAGCACTACAAATCAACAAGTCTCCCTAATGATTATCGGCAAGTGTTATAGTGCATGCATGTCGCAGGAGACATCTTCTGACGCGTGGTCTGGTGTGGGCAGCCCGGGCGCCGCGTCCATGCCGCCGGGCGCCGCCGCCGACCCCTGGGCACCCGCAGGACCCGACCCCTGGGCGCCACTGGCACTGGTAATGTATTTTTTTTTTTATTTATTTAATTAACTTTATTATACACCAGAAAAAATATATATACAGAAACTAAAACAATATTTCAAATAACTACAATCGGCGGCCTTATTGCACTAGGCAATCTCTTCCAGGCAACCTATGGATGGAGATAAGAGACAGAAGAGAAAAAAGGGGAGTCTAGGGTGTATAGCGACAAAAGAAAATAATGTATCATACATTCTCTTCACTTTCATTACTTCAATCATCATCATCATCATGATCATCTCAGCCACAGGAAGTCCACTGAACATAGGCCTCCCCCAACCCTTCAATGTAATTATTTTCTTTGCACTATCAAATTTTGTTGAAAGCTATATGGACACCTATAAGGCTAGTGTAGACCGGGACGGAATGACAAGGGATTAATATTTTTACAAAAGGATATTCAAACTCACAGCCTGCGTGACGCAGTTGGTTGGCTGTGAAACGAGAGGCCGCAGATTCGATCCCTGTACCGAAACAAAAATTTGTGTGATCCATAGGTATTTGTTTGTGAGACCGAAAAGTCTCTCGTAGTTCCTGATACCCACGACACAAGACTCGATCTTAATATGGGATCAAGACTATGTATGTAACTGTTGGGTGTATTTATTATTATTTAACTTATCTGATGAGAGAATCCGAAACACCCAATTGCGCTCAAAAACCCAAATCGTGGATGTAGCTTCGAGAGCCGCCAAGTTGAAGTGGCAGTGGGCCGGTCACATCTGCCGCATGCACCCAAAGCAGTGGGCAAGAATTTGTACTGTGTGGCGTCCCGAACACCCAAAAAGACGACGCGGCAGACCTAGGCGTAGGTGGAGAGACGAAATCGACAGGTTTCTTCAGGATTGGCCTGAAATCGCTCAAGACCGCACAATCTGGAAGGAAAGGGAGGAGGCCTTTGCCCAGCAGTGGGACACTAATGGCTGATAATAAATAAATAAATAATAAATATCTGATGAGAATAAGACATGAATTCAAATGTTTTAAATTGATGCCGCGGCATCAAATCATGTCTTTGATGCCACGGTATATCTTTTGGTAAAGGTGCCACGCCGTCCCGGCCTGCGCTGGCTCATATCCGTTTCAAACTATCATTAATTTAGTTACAATGTAATTGCTAGAATACAACTATTCTTAACCAATATAATGCACATATATTTGACGTATATATTGAAACAACATGTACACACGTTACAGAGCAAGTCCCCGGCGTCAGTGCTGTCGTCTCCGTCGTCGTCTGAGCTGGAGCAGTTCGACGCGTTGTCGCAGCGCCGTCCCAACCACAACAACAACCCAGAGCCCGACCCATTCGACCTCACTGCGTTAGGTAACCATTCACACACTACTGTTGCCATTACCGTTGTCAGGCCATCACTCAAGTCAAGTATTTGACAGCCTCCGTAGCGCAGTCTGTTAGACGCCGCCTATGAAACGAGAGGCCGCGATTTCGAATCCCCGCACCGAGAGAAATGTTTGTGCGGTCCACAAATATCCGAAAAGTCTGTCGTAGTTGCTGGTACCTATGTCACAAGACTAGATCTTAGAGGGGTCAGGACTTTGTATGTCACTGTTGGGTGTGTTATTTATTTATAATTTATTTATCAAGGGATTTTGTGATGATTGGGACATGCATTTATGCACTTGCAACATATATCAATTTATACAGGGTGGTTTAACAAATTATGAATCTATTGAAGGAGACTTTCGAATATATTTATTAATCAAATCCCTAAATTCTGGACGCTCTTTTATGATTCACATGCATTAATTGAGCAAGAAACTAGGCGCTTACCCAAGATCCTTATATTGATATTTATGAAGTTTCATTTCTACAGCTTAGTGTTTTGTGCATATATTTTTGTTCGTCGCATTCAAGCATGAACTTTAAAATGTTTATGATTTGTTGACTGTATCTTCCGTGTTTAAAGAATTAATAAAAAAATTACAAACATACAATTATAAACTCACGCCATTTTCCCAAAAGGGATATGCAGAGGTGCCAAGACACCCACATTTATAAAAAACTAAATACACAATATAATATTCCAGGCGACAGTCTATCCCCGAAGCCGGCCGGCGGTACGGGCGTGAAGAAGTCTCCATCGGCGTTCCTCGGCGAGAACTCGTCGCTGGTGAACCTGGAGCGCCTGCTGCAGCCCGCGCCCGCCACGCCCGCGCACAACCCCTTCGCGCCGGAGGCGTTCGCGCCGCCGCAACCCGTTAGTATACCACGCGGAAATTAATTTCAATATTTTTTTTATACTTTTATTTACATTGGGACGGCATAACACACTCCTTATATACCATGCGGAAATAAAAACTTGTTTTTACACTTTTATTTACATTGAACGGCGTTAATACCGTTCAAGCAGAGTATGGAATAGCATCAGATGACCATTCTTCGTTCTATGCCATTTGATATAATTATGCCGACCTGTTAAGATGATAGTTCCTAAGTGATCATATCAATCAGATGGTACGCTTGTCGCATCATTCATAGCAATAAAAAAATGGGTATATTTTTTACTTTGTAGCCTACCTGTTTTACCCTTACAGTAATTATCACCAAATACATTTTAATTTGTTATATTGCACGTTTACAATAGGGAATATTCACCAGACCTCAAAATAAGTCAAAATATTTTTTTTTGTAATCTTTATTAATATAGAAATAATTATATACTTAAAAAATGACATTTCAAATTTGCCGCGCATTTTTTCCGAAACGCGATCTATTGCTTGAAAAGGAAAGTGACGACAATGGGCACGTTCTTATGAAGTTTTAGCTTGTTGAGTGTATTTTTTTATGTTTGTTTATGAGTTATTTTATGCTTTCTTTATACTATTAAGTAAAATGGATTATTTTGTCACGAAATACAGTTCTGTAGCAATTCATGAAAGAAACTTAATCCAAATACTACGTTGTTCATATCGTGCCCTCTGACGTCACAGCGAGTTCGCGCCAACAAGGCGTTTAAATGCTTCGAAACTGATAGCAGTTTTGATTATTTTTTTGTACTTTTTTGATTGATATTTTCAAAGACTTATATTTTTTCCGATAATGTAGTAACATACAGAATTGATTAAAAATATAATTAAAACGACATGCATATTCCCTATTAGACTGACCTAATTTAAACAAAAAAAATAGATGTTGGTTTTTAATCATATTTTGGTTCAAAATGACCTATCGACCCGTTAATAAACAAGGACTTTTTGACGCATGAAAGGCAGAAAGATGTATAAATCGGTCTACTTATGTTATAAATCTTTAATGAAAGTTTCACAAAAAATTGATGTTTTTAGTTAGGTCACTCTGATTCTAAAAATGTGACATGTAATAATAGTTAATACGATGTTACGTGCAGGTGCGGCCATCTATGAACGAGTTAAAGCAGCAGCAGCAACTGGGTGTGTTCCCTAATATGCCGCTGGCCGCGTCCCCCGTGACCGCGGCGGACCCGTGGGCGCCCGCCCCCCTCGCCGCCGCGCCCCTCGCCGCCACCCCCATCCCTGCACCCCGCGCCGAGCCCTGGTCCCCGCACCACCAGCTGCAGCCGCAGCGACACACGCCCAACCCCTTCCTGTCCTAGCCCGCGCACACGCTGGTGAGCATTTATTACGTATTACGGGTCCGGCCCAACTACGCCCGGGTGGCAGATACACTTTTCAAAATGGCGACCCAAAATTTTGAATTCTGACTATTAATTTAGAATATCGATCTATTGAACAACGAAAAACGATTAAAATTTCTTCGTATTTACTAAGTCTAGCTACTGCTTCTTTCTTAAAGGTCATAGCGTGATGATATATATCGATAAGCCTTTGTAGATAAACCTACCATAGATAACGCAAAAAAAATCAATTTCAATCACTCTCTGTCTATGTATCTGTGACGACTAATATATATACTATATTTAGTTTTACACATTGTCCACAGGTTGACGGGTAGGTGGTTGTATTGTAAGGGAAGCGCCACGCCGCCGCGCTGCACCGCCCCGCGCCTCCGCCATCCGCTCCACGTACTCAGGGCGGAGACGACCTGTACTTTACCTCTACACATTTACACACAATAACACATCAAAAGTACTAAATATCGCCGTTCTGTCACGTTCTGGAATAGAAAAAAGCTGGGCTGCTGCATCATGGATACTTCTGCCTATTCGAAAATACGGGCGGCCGTAAAAACAAGTCAAATTAAAACATAAATGTGAGATGAAGTCTTATAAGTCGAGTGTCGTCGTTCCGGCCGCGGTTGGCTAGTATTTATATATCGTGGCGCCTGCAATACTCGACACGTACACGCGGCACGAACAAACTCATGCAAATCGCGTCAATCTTATGATATTTTTTGTAGACTATTTATAACGCCACGTTGTCATAGAGCGATGTTACAAAGCAAATATTCAATTGTTGCGAGAGTCTCGGTGTCGAGTGCTGCAAGCGCCGCGACGCCCCAAGTTTTGTTATTGCTTCGGTGAATTTTAGTGTAATTTTTCGTTCGCCTCAATGTTCTTAATATGTTTACCAATATATAGTATGTATTATTTCCAAAGCGGTGATAATCAGTGTCCGTCGGACATTACTGAATGGTGGTAGAATAATATATAAGGTATATATCTATAAGACATGATAGATTTTTTGGTTCAATATACAGTGAATGTAATGGAAGTGAATTTCGATACTTTCATAGACTGGGACAACGCTGTGACGTCACACGTAGTGTAGCGACGCAATTTTTGTGCGCACGTTCGGATATGTCGTGTTGACCATAGACAATCGAAAGGGGCAATGGTAAAATGCTTAGTTTCTAAATTAATAAAGCATTTTATAGTCATGAAAAAAATCACAAAAATAGTTATTCACAAAAGCCGTGGCTTAGTTAGGAATGTGTGGAAATATATTATTTTATAATATAATTATAGGACAAATTATTTTTTATGTTAGGTAATGGTATCTAATTTTATTTTAATATTGACGAAAAGGAAAATAAAGTATGAAATGTGTGATGTGAAAATATTTTTTTGACAGTATACGAATGAGTAATTATTTAGTAAATGCGTTGTATCCGAACGTGTGGACGAGAAGTAGTAATTATCATAGACTAAAGTAGCATCCATAGATTAAAATTTAGGGCCAATAAACGTGAAATTCTACTCTGAGTCAACTAATAAAAATTGTAGATTGTTTTTGGAATGTATTTTTGGAAAATAATACTGACAAAAAATGGTTCCTGTTTTACAAAAACTCAGAGTCGAAACACGTTTATAAAAATCACTCAGGCGTGTTTGTTCGGTGATCGCGTGCGAAGATATTCTAACTACTATAATATAACGCCATTAAATATAAGCTTGCTTCGTACGGAAAGTCGAACAAAGGCGCGCGACAAACAAACTAATCTATCTAGTGATTTACAAAGTTGACAATCATGTTGACAATATTTTGTGATCAAAATATCGACAAATATCAATTACGTATGGGTTAAAAATTAATTAGATAATACGGCCCATACTGCATTTAATAGAGTTAAAATACCTAGAGCTTATACACAGCATTGGAGTGTATTGATACGGTTCATAAAATATTGTAAACGTGATTTGTAACTTTTGGCCCTAAATTTGTAACTTACTCGGGTGTTAAGGGTCTCGGTAAGGGTACCATGCGACTTTCACAGAGGCAATGAATGAAATATATCTATTGTCACTTAAAACAAAAAGGCATTTTCGTAGCCTTACATTATTATACACTCTAGAAAATTATTAAAATAGTAATCTACTAACAATATTTCAATGACTTGATTTTATACTAGAAATTGTTGACAGCTTTTAATTTATATGAAAAATATGGTGAATTTTTTTATAAGAATAATATGCATTTTAATTTATGGAACTTTATAAAGTCTATTTTCTATTAATAATAAAATGCAAATAAGATGATCAACATAAAAATGATTAAATAAAATAATTTAGTAGTCAAATTATAAATAATAAGTTTATAGGATAGTAAAAGAATCCGTGAATTTGATATATGGTTCGCATTGCTTCGATCCTTTCTTGAAAATATCTATTCTAAAGATCGAATAAATGAATAACCTACTGGTATAAATGTCATTGTGAAAGTCGCAGTACCGGAGTCCACAATGCGACAACACAAGTCGAGTGTGGGTAATCGTGCCTTAGATAACTACAGTTTTTGTATAACTACGGTATGTGTGTGTATGTGTGTGCATTCAGCTAACTCGCAACCGCGCTGTACAGTTGAATAGCGTTTTTGACAAGCCATAACTAAGGCTATTTGCAATAAGGCATTATTTTGTCAATTTATGAGATAATATAACTACATTTTGTGGTGTACTCCATTTGCATAGCAATATATTCTTCAGCTGTAGCCTACGCTATGCTAATAAAAACAAATACTATTATACATTATGAGTTCTTTGGCTCCGCATAAATGCTATTCAACTAAACAACGCTATGGATAAAATTGTCACGTATTGTGTTAAACGCTAGATGAAACTAAATCACTCGCCTTTGGTAACATGTCCACAAAAATTAATGTCATTATTTTACGTTTGGATTCATTGGAGAATATTAATTTAAGACGGAGTGTTAAATTATGTGTGGTAGACTTATTCATCGAGTACCTTAATATGATTGTTTCCAACGCCAATAAAACTGGTTAGAATTTTGAGAAATAGGAATAATTGTAGCCAAAACTGAGAGGTGATTATCGTAATACTTCACTTGTAATCTGTCAGTCGTTTATTAAAAACAGATTGTCGAACAGCATTTACGAACATGGCCTGTATTTTTTTTATTCTATTATTTAACAAATATTTTTGAATATTTATTTTAAAAGGCGAGTGTAGTATATTGTGAGCCACGTGGAGTCCAACGCATCGCGCTTTACGATATGTCTGTGTGTTTGTGCAGCGTATTCCAATTAATATTGTATTTGTATATTGTGTTGCATCGGCGACTTTGTTTACAAAATTAATAGCCACGCATTTTCATGTTATTTGTACTAAAGAATATATGAAACAATGTTTCATATCTGAAATTATAGGCATTTAAATATATTCTATAATTTTGTTAACTGTGGGAATGTATTTGTAATTCTGAACATATATCAGTCAACATCCCACTGCTGGAAAAGACTCCCCATTGTTGTGATAACTCTGGTATTAAATATACCATGGTAATTCAGATTGTAATTTCACAGACCTACAAATTCCTTAGGGAGAATTCATAAGAATACACGTTAACAAAATAGGTTTTATTTCACCTTTCATAATAAGAATACTTAAGTTTATATTGAATTCGAAATTAAATTAATATGCATTTGTACAAAGTATTTTGTAGATAAATTCGCCGACACAACGCGCAAATCAGCATACATGTGGTGTGTATGTATTCATACATGAGTACCGTCATTAATATAGTATTCGTCGATAAGGTAAATTATGTATGGATAGATTTTGACTTTGTGTTGCCAGGCTGAACTATACTGCGGGCTACTTTAAAAGCAATGCTGGCAACATTGCAAGAAGATGGCTGGTTGAAATATTTTTAATAGAACAAATTGTGAGGCGGCGCCAAATGAAATATTCTTGGGCGCATTATATTCCTACGGGAAATAATAAAGCATATTGTACATTGTCTTTTAAAGTTTCCTGTAAAATAAATTTATTTTTAATACAAACGACAACACCAATTATATAAGCAATTAGACGACATATTTTTTTGAAACATTTTTCCAGTCTGGCAACACATTAGGATTTTTGTTTATTTTCCTTTGCTTTATTAACTAGCCGGTTCAAATGGTTACTGTGTTTATCATTTTTGTAGATAAATTATTTTTTAATATATTACTTTTCGACCAATAAAATGCATCGCTGTTATACCATAATGTCTGTAGATAGGTATGAAACTGTAAAGATTAATGTAACTATTTAATTAAATATATGTAAGTTTTTCAATATTACGAGAGTATATATTTATGATCCCTTTTTATTTCAGGCATATACATTTGTGATGCAATATTGGTCTTTTATTTCGCATGTTGAGATTAATTTTATCTAAATAACTACATTTTTTACGCGCTTAATAATCATACTTTGGTGGACAACAAGAATACCAAAAGAATCGATCAAGCAGTCAAAATAAATAATTCCTGGGAATTTAATCCCAAATCAATAACACTGGTCTACAAAATTTAACTTTTTGTTTATCTGTAAAATAAATGCTTTATAATTTTACTAATTTGGGGTCACTGAATACGAAAATATAAACCAAAGAACATCGGCGAAAATGGACCATGAACGGGACCAGTTATGAATGGTACATCAAAAATTTTCATAATTTATTAGAGTCAAAATGCATATTTCAATTTATTTTAAAAAACCCGGATAAAAAAGAAAAACTTAAAGTGTTTTTAATACTATTGAACGCATATGAGTGCGTTCCATCAGTCATACTTTGTTTTAAAATAAGGTTTTAACTACAACGTTGAAGGTAGTACTAAATAAAAAAAAAAGTGTAGGTATTTTCTATGACACATGACTTTCTTTGCGCTGTCATTTTGCTTTCTTTTGATTTCCGATTTACGACTACTGTTAATTCTCTGTTTATATTTGTGACTTGGCTTTAATCACGGACTCCGATATACCCTTGTATTTCTGACCACTTTGTAAGATTGACCATTGTATAACGATAACGCTTTGTGATTTCGTTTAAAGTGTGAAGTATTACCATATTTCCAACATGAACTCGGAACAACAGTGCGCTCCTCAACAATTTGTGCATTGTGTTCAATGCAATACCCGTCTTATTATACTCATTTCTGTAATCAGTGAGTGGGTCTATCAACTAATCGAAGTTTTTTTTAGCCATGAATCTACAAGGTATCCTATTTACCATTTAGTCAATATAGTTTAGTATCCTGGAGTTCCCACAGGAAAAGTGTGTGTGTTTTGATGAAAAACAATGATGCCAAACTTCCAAATCAAGGAGAGACGGAATAACTAAGTATTGCTGTAATTGTGTAGTAGGACGTCGCACAGTACTGTTGCTGTGCCCACGTCATGACTTTGTTGTTGCTGCCCCTGCAGAGTTCTTAGATTCTATTGTAAAAAGAGAAGATGATAATAATACATTTAAAAAATATTTTCTGTGTTTTATTTTATTTTGTGTTTTATTTTTGTGACCACTGCTTATTATATTCCTATACATACATATAGGGGGATTTTTCAAGTGTGTGTGGATGGCCAAATACGAAACTATGAAGAATATCGAAAAATACTCAAAACAGTCTAATAAATTCTGATAAAATTCTGCGAAATAATGACAGCAAAATACTACATTTTCTCTTATTACCTTAAGGTAACACAGGTATGGTGTACACCATATTCAACGGCTAATTCGTTTTATGACAAGGGAAATTATAGAGCATAATAATTTTATTACTAAGCCATCATTATGATTTAGTACACTTTCCTAGGTACCTGATAACTATAAGACCACCCTACATTAGGTATATTTGACAATGACAATGACATTATAATGTGCTAGTTTTTATGAATAATTCTAAAATCTCCGGCTTTGCAGAAATCTTTTTGTAACTGGACATCACTCCTCATGCACTATACAACACAATAAACTATATCCCAGCTGTGTACAATATATTTCTTTGTCAGGTCGCAATATGTATGGACGTGACCGATGTTCTTTGAAAGTTAGCTCTTATTTTAAAATTATGGCTGGTATCGAAATATATGACGTAAGAGTAAAATTTCATAGAATATAAATCGATTCTTTTTTAAAAAAGACATTTTCTTTACTTTTTCATAAACTTTTTACATGAAACTGAGTATTTTAAAATATTTCTCAAGTATTTAACCTTTACTATTCAATAATTTCTCTTTTTTTCGTTTTCCTTTTGGAATTATCTTTACGCAAACCTTAAACCAAGTTCTAGCAGTAGTCCGCTAGCATTGACGCATTCTATCGGCCGTTGTATTTCTTTTCCATTGTTAATAAGTCTTGGTGAAATCGTTCATCATGTTCGTCAATCATATCACCGCAGTTAGGAGGAAAAATCGAGGTGAGAATGAAGAAAGTGAATTTTGGGGACATATTGCGACCCATTTGCTGATACTTTGGCAGAAGATTGTTCACAAGCTCGTGGTAATTTTCAAATCTCCTATTGCCCAAAAAATCATGAACTACTACTGCTCTAAAAGATTCCCATGCCTCTTTTTCGATGCCCTGTGAAATCGGATCAAAGTTTTGGTCGTTAAGAATCTCTCATATTTGAGGTCCGACGAAAACTCCCCCTTTTATTTTGGCGCCGCATAGATGTCGAAATTCACTTCGCAAGTAATCAATTACTTGCAAAGTGGGTGCGAAAAAAGGTGGACCAACCTTCAAAGGTTGGTCAACCTTTGTTGAGAGGATTAACCAAGGTCTTCATTAATCCCAATTTCATATGCGATGGAGGGAGAAAATTTTTATGAGGATCGACTAGGGGAGGATATTTAACGTTATTTTCTCCAGGGCACAGACTTTGTCTTCAAGTCCAATCTTTTTTAAAGTAATGTAACGATCTAGCCCGACTATTCCACCCACACAAGAAGCACCAGCACTTGGTGTAGCCCATTTGCAGACCCAACAAACCGTAGTTTTTGCAAATTGTAGTTTTTGCAACAGAAATTTGTCGAAAATGAGAAATAACTTTTAAAATTTCGCGTTTTAACAAACAAATGAAACGCTAATACTATAAGACACATGAAACGAAAGCATAATAATAAAATTAACGCGGATACTCTCACAAAATTATTTGAAATCTCATAATATAAAGTGACATCCACCAAGTTACCCGGTATTATCTTAAATATAGCATAAATTAATAATAAGAGCTAACTATTAATTTTAAGTTCTATATTTAGATTAAGGGGGTCGAATACTAAAGATGTATAGCAGTTTCAAGTAAAGGGCAATTTTCTTGTTGACCAGTGTAATTTGGGTTTCTTCATATCTTCTCAATACTTGGATAAACCTTTGTGGTTTATAAATGCAACACCTAAAAAAGCTGTATCTTTATTATGTAAAAGTTTAATTTTAAATATGATGAATTTGCTAAAGTGCACTACACACTAAAGCCATTGACTACTTGACGACTTCAGTCATTGCAAGTCGGAAACTTTGATGGTGATATATCTACATGAGGAGGCTGGCGTCGCCATGCCGCGAACATGTCGTTGGTTATCACGTGAGGACGCTTTTTTGGCGACATGACTTATACGCCATAGATTTGTTTTCACCTTTATTCAATTATATCAGCTGTATCCACCCCATGCTTCATTATCTTCTCCCTGCGTATCTCTCAGTTCCAAGAGCATTATCAAATTGCTTAGAATTTGTAAGGACTACGAATTCCTCTTCTTTCTCCGAACAGATTTAACTTGTAAATGTATACATCAGGCTACTTTTAAAACCACAATAATTCGATAAAGGTAAGTATAAAATGAAACAACATATTACAATATGATTATTATAATTTATTCATTAATAGTTTACAAAGGTTTTATCGAGGATCGTCTCGTACCCACGCTAGTACAATGCGGCATTCAGTCGCCGGACGCAGTACACAAGACACGGTTACAAAAAAATATATGTATCCAAATGTAAAAAATCGTTAAAAATTCATCGTTGAAAAGGGAACGGACGAACGCAGACAACTTTGCAAATGCATTTTAATGAGTTTAGTTACATTGGTGTGGTAATAATAATTTCAGTACACATTGGTATGGATGTATTGTGGAAGTCGATGACTAAACGGGATTGTAAAATAGTCAGTTGTCCACGGTTTCAGTCGCCGCTCCCTCTTCAAGTTATAAAGTCTAAAAAGCATGGAATGGACGATTAAATAGTCGGAAGCGGCATTCCCAAGCTTATCCTATGATATTACTTACAATAACTTAACTAGCTTACATGTTCATTATTAAGTTACATGAGCCAGACAGAGCGCCGGTCGCAGCGCGCGAGTGCGGCCGCGTCTGGTATTGCGTAAATCCCTGTTTTAACTTAAATTAATTACGGTATTTTAGTTTTTCATGTTCAGTAGTTCTCAGTCTCACGGTGCATTCTGCAACTAACCTAGAGTCAGTGACCGGGGCAGTTAAAATTGTATACTGTATAAAATCCATCGACTAGACTACTAAATATCCAATAATCCCATCGAAAATTTTCTCATCAATACCGTACGTCTAAAATAAATAAAGTTACGAGCGACGGTCACAAATAAACATTCCTATATTCCGAAACGAAGCAACGTGGTCGGCAGATCTAGCGGTAATATGAAAATAAAATCTATGATTATAATAATAGTAAAAGCGATAATTTCATGATCACATTCGCACTACACGCGCGATACAAAATCTTAACATACTAAATGCAATGCGGGGCGACGCTTCCGCTCGCGCCATTTCGCCATATATTTTTTTTGTTACGAAATGTGTGGCGACAATGCAATGACATTGACTAACATTCCAATTTTATCATTATAAAAACCATCGGCGGCGGATTCCGTTCAGAATCAGTCGATTGGGTCGTTCGTGCGCCGCCATATTGACGCACACAAAATGGCGGCTGGGTGCGAAATGGCGTCGACCGCGAGCGTGCCCGTTCACGTCGATATGAAAATTAAGTCTCACGCCACTAGCATTCAAGGTATCGGTGCGGTATTCGTGTGGAGCGTGTTGGTTAGTACTCCCAGTGCGTGGCGGCGGCGAGGTCTGCGCCGGCGAGACGGAAGTTGCCGTTCTTGGCGGCGGCGAGGTAGTCGCGCGAGTCTGCGGCGCGGATGGCGAGGCGCGTGGGCTCGCGCAGCTCCAGCAGGAAGCCCTGCGCAGAGTCCGAGTCGCACGTCACGCTCTCCGCGTCCGCGTGCCAGTACTTGCCGTTCTGACCTGCAACACACACATACATTATTCAGTAACTTTTAATTTACCAGTGTATACATGGACCTAACCCTCAAAATAGTAATCTCGGTTTTAGTGGAGGCCCGTGCCATGCAATGAAACGTGTATAAAGGACAATGGCAGATTTCCATACATGATTTTAGTTGATGTAAATTTAGAGCGTTTATTGGTGAAAAAAATATAAATGAATTCCGCTGCCGTTCCTAAACAATAATGTGTTGAGAAATACTGCTGAAAAAGTCTACATTACTTACTAAACGTTTTCAATTTATAGATTTTGAGGTTATGTTCTATTTGACATTTCCAATTGAAATATTATTGTTTTCTTAAAAATGTTATTTGGTGAAGTAGGGCTTTGAAATAAATATTTACCGCACTTGTTTTACCAAATAAAGCTATTTTTTGTAACAGATTTTGCGAGATTCGATGAAAAATATTTTTGGTCGGCTTAAAAGACCTTACGCCATTGCTGAAAAATACCTGACGGCCATACATAATAGTCAATAAAGCTTTTTATTTTATTGTGAAACTTAAACATCGTTACACAACTATAGTTAGTATGCTGAAAACTCATGAAAAATAATAATATTATTATTATCAAGTATGACATTTCTAAACGCGTTATTCATGCAAATACGATTTCGCCATTGTCCTTTATTCACGTACAGAAACAATACTTAATTCTTGATGAATGTCTCGATTCCAAATTGAAGAAAGCTTTCTTCCTTATTGATTCTTCGGGACATCTATGTTTCGAATTAAATGTTATTTAGTTAAAAAGCTCGATTCACTAATTCCTTCGTCATATAAACTCACATTGCTCAATCATGTATATTTTTCTTTTTGTTCGTCTCATTTATTATAAGTTATCCCAAGATAAAACCGTTCTTACCCTTGAAGTAGACAGCTCCTTTGGGTCCGCGTATGACCTGGATGGTCTCGTAGTTGGCCTTGTTGCACTCCAGCCGCACGCCCTTCGGGCCCACGAAGCCCTGCTCGCACTTCAGCACCAAGATCGGCCTGGAAACATGCACCTTGCTTTTAAGAACAATTCACACTACTGAAATATTTTTTCTGGAATATATTTGGTACCTCCAATCCAGGCAAAATATAATTTATCTAATTGTATAAAATTTAATTTGTATATTTCAATGAATGTTTTTTTCGTTTTCATTACATTTCAATTTCTTTTTTTGTACGGAAAAAATGAATGATGTACCGACGAGTCTTCACGGATACTTTAGTAGCTAATATGCATTCAAATCCGCAAAAAACTTGGTATCCTTGATATAGGGAATAATTGCCAGTATTTTCGTTTGAATTGATATAGTCCCAAGATATGAAAACAACAGAAGTACGGGGGCAGCTTTAACGTAACTGTCTAGACCCCGAGATCGGTCGATAAGCGCTTCCTTGATATCATCAATGAGAATATCTAAAAGTTAAATAACTACGAACCGACTGGTAAACGGGCCTCAAACCATCCAACATACGTTGAAGATTATGAAAATAATTCGTTGAGCATTGATTTAAATCTAAGGATAAGCCCATCAGTACATTTGGAGTTACAAAAAGAAGACCGTGAAAATCGTTCCAAAATAAATATTACAACAACTTAATAGATTTCGTCTAAACGGTGATAAAAAAACCATCTGAATTTTTATTAAACTTTCTGTCACAATACAAGCAAGCGGTTTTAAAATCGTCGTAAGCCACAAGTAATTTCAGTAATGCTCCACTAGAGATGTACTGGAGCGCGCGCACCACTTATGTAGGAACACTTTATGAGCTTTCCGCCGTTTTTGCTTTCCGCCCTGTCCATATACATATTTATATCAATGACTAAGAGATAAAGAAAAGCGTGTAGTACCTGTTGATGAGATAGAAGTAGTATTTGCAGTTTTCCTCGATGGCGTCGGCGTTGGCGTACAGATGTCCGGAGCGTTTGGTCATGAGGTACTTGCCGTTGTTGGCGCGGAACGCCACGGAGCCGTCGCCCTGCCAGTCCAGCTCGAACAACGCGTTCGATGACCTGCGGGGGATAGGTATGTACTTATTTAATCACATGTTTTTAAAATCGAAGCCATTGATATTAATGAACGAGTAAAAGGAAAATGTGAAATAATGTAAAATTGTAATTTGTTTATTTTTGTGATGTTTTTCTCAATCAATATAAATAATTTATGGTTTAAATTTTCTGGACTGGAAGCAAATACTATTGGATCACACAAATATATTTTTTGTTGCAGGGATCGAACACGCGTCTTCTCCTTTCATGTATCTGTATCAGTCCATGTACGTCCCACTACAGGGCACGGGCCTCCTCTACAACCGAGAGTACGATTGAGAGTCCACCACGCTGGCCTAGTGCGGGTTGGCGGACTTTACATACCATAGAAATCGCTATGCTATGCAGGTTTCCTCACGATGTTTTCCTTCACCGTTTTAGTGCGTGGTGATTGACTATCAATAAACACATAACTCCGAAAAGTCAGAGGTGTGTCCTAGGATTTGAACCCGCGACCGCCACGTGTTGGCAGCCGCGTCTGGTCCGTTTACCAACAGGCCACCACGCACTTTTTCAATTTTTTACAGTTAATGGCTAAGGATAGAACAAGGATGATGAATGCGCAAAGAACAAAAATGAAGGTGAAGCTATAAGTACTGACTTGTTGTCCCCGCTGGCCTGGATGCCGCCGCCGGTCTCCAGCGTCCAGTAGCGGTCCTGCATGGTGCGGATGTACCAGCGCCGCGTGGCCCAGTCGAACTCCAGCTGGAACGTCTCGTGCGAAGAGATCTCGTCCTGGTTAGCAGTTACGTCTACACCTGCACAAATTACACTTTCACTTAGTAAATAAATACAAGTAACAGTCACATACTACATGACTTCTGACCCACACTTATATCGAGTCTTGTAACCTGGGTACCAGGAAATACGAGACTTACCAGTGTCACAAACACAGTAAAAGTATCAGTATCTACTGTAATAATCCACTGCAGATCATAAGACTCCGAAACAATCAAGACTTGGATTGAGAAAGATTAGCCATAGTTTACCATGTTGACCTAGTGTGCGTTGGCTGACTTAACGTGGCATAAAAAATCCTATTAAGATATCTATGATATTAAGGTTTCCTTGCGATGTTTTCCCTCGCTGTAAAAGTGTGCGGTAATGAATAACAATATAAACATAATTATGAAAAGTCAGTTGTGTACCCTGTAATTCCAACCCACGACCATATCATTGCCCTTTAGTATATTTAAAAAGCAAGTAATCAGTAATGTTCGTCTTACAATAATTTAGCCTGAATCATTTGAAGAACCTATTATTTACGGATACCAGAAACAATATCAGATAGCATAAGTACCTAACTTCAATTTACTTCGCAGATTACAGTGCACCGCGCTAAAGAGATCAGAAATAAGGAAGCCGGTAATATCGGCTTACCCCAGTTAAACTCACAAGTCGAGCTAAAACTAGTTCAAATATGTACCGCAAGATGGCGCTACATTAACGTTAACTATGTATAATATCTTCTAGACTCAATCATGTGAGAGTGGTCGGTTTATAATTTATATCACTAGCGGCTCGGCCCAGCTTCGCCTGGGTGCAGGTATGTGTTGACTTCACTCCACACCCGACACATATTCATCCCGTTTAAGAAGGTAATTATTTTCTTTATTTCTCTAATCTCACAGGGATGACGAAAAATATATTTTCTTTTTTTTCTTTTTCTTCAATATAAATGCACGTATTAAAACAGCCGCTACCGATTTAACTACCATATTTCGAACCTGTATTTTTTGGTAAAAAATATTATTTAATAGAGGGTAGTTGTAGTTATCTTGTGTCATCTTGGTGGGCTAATAGTTCAGTTTCTCATGAACGCTTGCGGAGGCAAGACGCGTGCTCCGTTGCCGCGCTAGAATTCAAGATTAATTTAGATAGTTTTGAGCACAATATAGTGAAAGTGTTGTACAAGTGCTACAGTAATCACCATTTTTTCTGACGTGGTTGAGGCAGCTTCAGAAGCGAGATTCCGGTAAGTGGTAGAGATATAATTTTTTTAAACTATTGTTTGTTGCTGTATCCATTGTTCTGTGTCCGATTTTAAACAGCAAATTGTATAGCGCCTCACCGATATGTTAACAAATACTATTAATTTAAATTTGATAAAGTTTTGTTTATTGTTTTGATAAGTATTTAAATTATATTATGAATAAGGCAAAAGAAGAACATAACTTGTATTTGCCTACTTACAGTCTTCAGATATGTTTTAGCTCCATTCTACACCACAATCATTACATTTTTTGTTAAAACTGTTCCGTATCATTGTCATCCAATTCCTTAAAATCTCGCTTGTGCATGGATGGCTTAGAGATTAATTAAAAAAATATTAAAAATAAATTTGCGATAGGGCTGAAACCAAACCTATTCTTAGTGTATCTCTACTCAGTAATATAATTATCTATTTCAAATGCCATACCACATTTTGGTAATTTCTTTCTTATTTTTTGTAAGGCTTCGAATTGAAAGCTATGTTGTCAGTTACATGAATCATCTCTTTTATGGTATTCGTCACGATGATGTTACGGCCCGGTTTCAATACTCATGTAAATTGGTTCTTTTCGAGATGCATACGTGATGAATTAGAGCCTGATATATAGAATATAGGCACTGTATTATATAATTTCATCGTTCGAGCATAAAATGAATGAAATGAAATTACATATTTCTCATTAAATGAAAACAAAACACCAGGTCATTGACGTAAAATATATGGACGGGGCGGAGAGCGAGAAAAGTGTTGTCACGAAAGTGGTCTGCAGACCAGTGCAGCGGTTGTGACGTCACAGCGCACCGGTCTGTAATTCGTCGTAAAAATGCCCAATTGTATCGTGCGTGGGTGCAATAAAGATGACCGAAAGTTCACAAAAAAAAGATAACATTTCTTATCACCGCTAAGTAAAAATTATATAACTTTAAGTCAATAAACAATTATTTTAGCATTATTGAAAAACGATTTCATGGCCGCCATTGACGTAAAAATCCAACAGATGGCGCGATTTACACAGCCATCTTTTTGACGTACCCAATGTACTGAAGGGCCTATCCTTAGTTTTTAAATCAATGCACCAGGTAGAGATTGTCGATCATTTCATAAATGTAACTCGTTAACTTGACGACAGTACAGCTACAACTGGAAACGGTTATACAAACAGATCTAGGAGCAAATATATTGGTACTGCTTTCTATCCGACATCTCGGCACATCCATTAGCCTGTCGAGTACTGTTACCGCGATGGGAACAGAACCTACTTCGTTCGACATGTACTAAAATAGTGTTCATTACTTCGACGACTGTTTCTAAGTCAAATCATTTGCGGCCTGGACATACTAGATATTCTGCACCAATCAATAGAGGACAGGCAAGGTGTGACGTAAATCTAAAATAAACAATGATTCATTATTAAACCTTTAACTTTATTATTTAAGTAAAATGGAAAAGCACACCATAAAAATATCTACAAAAAAATCTACGGTAAGTGACCATCTCCATGAAGTCCATCGACCCTAACAGCACACAGACCTCGACCATCTGAATCCTAGAAGACTCCTATTATTAAATTTGCCTTGAAGATTGTACTGGTGGACAAAGGCCTAACCAAAGCGTTTCCATATATTCGAAGCTATTTGCATCCAGTTCCTGTTATATTTGTCAAAATCATCTAGCTATCGCTTTCAGGGTCTGCCTAGCATATATGAACCGATATATTATATTGATTAGTCCCAATTTGAGTATGAATTGATGTGCCAGTATATAGGACAAGGTTCGCAGCGTGCAGTGATTGCAGGTAGGCGGCACAAATGGAGCGGAGACCGGCGCATTGCTGAGATGCGCAGATTCGCGCGCCCCGCCGCCGCCCGTGCGAGACCGAACAGGGCTGACTGCACCGGTATTTACTCATTACATGTGGAATATTTGGTTTGGCCTGTGTGAATTTGATGGAATAACTATTTTTGAAAATATAAAACTAATATAAATATGCGACTTCTAGAATACTGAGAAATTATACCGAAATCAATTAGAGGTTAATATAAAAAATTGGGTCCAAAAATACTCACTAAATTGTTTTAAATAATGTTCTATCGGAGTGTTAAACTATATTATCGATAGTCTATTAAATAATTTAAGGATAATACAGGTTTTTTATGCTCACATTAGCACAAAAACTAGTGTTAAAAACACTAAAATTATAAACCTTAACTGAATCATCACCCACTGCAATCATCGCCGTCAACTTTGATACAACCAGGAGTGGATTATTATGGGGTCAGGACTATGTATGTGACTGTTGGGTGTTATTTATTTATTTAGTTTTATTTCAGCAATATATTTTTGTGTACTGAACAGCCCTGTACAGCTTAGTGGTGGAGCGGTACCGCTCTCAGTCGGTCTCGGTGAATATCGAACTAACGGGCCCGGCACCGATGCGCAGTCGCCGGAACAACTCCGCCGGCTAATTGCACATCTATCTTGTCTTACAACGTCCAATTGCAGACGAACATTTTGAGAATTAAAATTTAATCTGAGATTTTAATTAATTAGTCATATTTTTTTTAACATTACGAATTGTGAGGAATGAGTTTTAGCCACGAGAATTCATTTTTGCGAGAGCGCTGTAAACTTCTGTGATGGACAACAAACTAAGATGTCGATGGTAGGTTAAGGCCGTATTTAGAAGTGTATTACCCAAATGTATTACTTTTACTTATAGATTTATCAGACAGATTTACAAACCCGTGAACCAGGTTAGTCTAAAATCTCTTTTTCAACACTTTTTTCACAAAACCACACATATTTTGCCTTACTCTTTTACAATATATTTGCCAATCATATAAAATCTTATTTAACCTACCAGACACATTACCTATGAACCCAGTCTACATTACATTTAGAAAATATCAATAACAATATCTAGAAATCTTATTGCAACTATCATTGCAATAAAATAATATTGCAGAGATTTGCAAAGCCATACCAGTGCAATATCAGTAATTGCAGTATAAAATTTAAGCGGCAGAGCTCGGAAAAATTATGGAAAGCATTCGGAGCGCGGATTTTTCTAGCGTGGAATTATACCGCGGTGAATGTTGTGACGACGGAATGCTGTACGAAATATTGATACTAGGGATATTGGTTATATTAACAAGAGTCTTATTTTGGCATCTATAGAAATATTGTAGATGTTATAAATATACAAACTTGGTGAAATTCTGTCAGAATAGTACCAAATAAATATATATGGAGTCTGCTTATTCCTAAAGGACCATGCGAGATCTTGTTTGTTATGTATGTATAAAAATGGATTGTCGACGATTTAATCGAGAAGATTGCCATTTAAATGTCGTTAAATATTTTTTGTGTAAATATAATATTGTTATTTAAAAATATGAACAATAGTGTACACTATATCATTATAATTGTCTTTCGAAAGCAACCATCCATCTATACCAGACAGGAGATAATTTTCAGCGCAATATCAATATGCATTCAGTTTATTGCCAAATATTAGTTTATAACATTCAAGAATTAACCACTATCGAGACGGTGAAGATTGCTATATCGGTTTATAGTCGTGTATAGAAAACTAATACGCTTAAGTCTTTAGGCAATTAAACAAAGTTTTAAGAATATTCGCTTCTTTAATATAACAATATCTTATTGAATGTATGATGAAAAATGATACAAAATTGTATATTTCTAGTATAACGCTGTATTTAATTTGAGTGATGATCTGTTGGTACTCAGACCAGACACGGCTGCCAAAATGCTTACGGTAGTCGAGAATTTAAATCCCAGGGCACACCTCTGAGTTTTTGAGTCATGTGTGTATTGATAGTCAATCACCATGCACTTCAACGGCGAAGAAAAACGTGCGTGCCAACGTGGTGGACACTATGGCTTAACCACTCTCAATCGTACTCTCGATTGTAGAGGCCAGTGTCCAGTGTCCTGCAGTGGGACGAATGCGGGGTGATATGATACAGTAACAATTGAACTGCCTAGCACAATTATATCGAATATCTGTCTTCGTACGACTATCTCAACCGGCTATACCGAATACAAATAAACTCTAGCTTTAAAAATGTAAATTTATACGCCAAAGTTCGGTATCTATGGTGGATGGTCGGTACTAAGTGGCCACATAGACTTAACGATCGACAAGTATAAGGAAGAAACGTGACGATCCCGCGGGAGTGTAGCTCGTAAATACAGACTCGTGATGTGAAATAACCACGGGCAAAGCCGTAGTTCATGTTGGGTGAGCGACAGCGGTTCATGCGAGCGGATGGCAGATTGGACTATTTTGGTACTTTTCCTGCGGATCTAATTTCGGTTAAACCTAGAATGGAAATACCGAAAATAACCTACTTTATAATTAATTCACTGATCTTGACCCTTCTTTTGAAGCGTAATGACTCTTTTTCACTTCATGAATCAGCATTGACATCACACTATTAAATGACAATCGTGACTAGGCATAGTTTAGGCACTGAGGTTTCGGGGTAATGAATCATGATGGAGTAGCAAATATCATTAAATTTACAAATATACACCAGAGTCATATAAGCTCCAGTCCATATCCAAATATACCTTCGGCCGTAGACTTGTACGTAATAATAAAAATCATATCTCTATTGATTCCTTACCTACTAATAGATTATCAAACTAATTTCCATTGAGTTTGATGAAATCTGACAAATTATTTCTATAAGTATTGTATATTCGTAAGAATTTATATTTTATGTAGTCTGCCAATCCATACAAGGCCAGTGTGGTGGTCTATACGACCGATTTTAGGGGAGGCTCGTGTGTAGTCTATGAGCTGATATAGTATTATAGGAATTATTTATAAAATAGAATGTACCCGCTCAGCTCATGACGGCGTGGTGGTCGCAGGCGGCAGACCATCAGCGGAACGTGACTACGCATCTAGCGTAAACCCTTTATCTTGTTGCGGCGACAACATCTCTCCTCTCCACGCTTCCTTAGGGAACCAGCCGCGTGGAGCCCTTGTATAGTTATTAAGACTTTATTTTATGACAAGGGAGCTTTTACGACTGAAATTTGATCAAGACAATGCATATCTATGCTTTATGGTTTTGCAGATGTTAATGGGCGGCGGTGATCACTTACCATAAGGTAAACTGAATGCTCGTTTGCCTACCACAATATAAAAAAGTCAAATTATTCACTTGATTTTTTACATATTGGCAAGTTTTCTTTTCGACTGTATGTATTGGTGCAGTTTGAAATTGCAAATCAGATGTTTTCGTTTTGTATTCTGGGCTAAAATACGGTTTTTTGATTAAGTAAAATAAACATGATTGGCTCTAAAGTGTATACATTTTACAACAACTTAAGCAACGCTTGGATAAACAGTTTAATTTTGAATATCACGGCATTCACTCGGCGATGTTGCATCAAGTCGATGCAGCAATTACATTGTTATTTTAGCTGAGACAATGGAAGGATGACGGGCTTCGTGGAACACGGGAACACAAATACGTGTGCTGTAAGCTTAATAGAGGGAGAAATGCAAGGTATGGGTTCATAATCTGTTCAAGTGTTTATTCAAATGAGCCGAAGGAGCGTCTTTGGTCTCTGCGATTGACTATGTGTGTAGGCTGTAAAACTTGAGATACTGAGATTTATTCCTAGGTTAAATACATTATTTTGAGTGATTCGAGGTTTAACAATAATACATAATCATTGAATTCCAGAACCCTATGCTCTAGCGCCATTTAATGTTCGCTGGAGTGGAACCCATGACCAAACAATTTCCGATTTATACACTCTGTTATCAGACCAATGACTCTAAACCTAAAGAAAGTCTTACAAATGAACACAAAAGACGAATTATCGTGGTTACCGTGGTTATTGATGATAGTAATGTTGCAGCATCACTAATGGTGCAAAGTCACGGCTTCGCTAATAAGTTATTCAAATGCGCCAGAGCGGGGCAACGGGAATCTCAACTGAGTTTTGATTGAGACAGCAAAACATTAATTGCTGTTAGACATAGCGAGTTTGTTATTGCACTGTTTTGTATAGATTTAATTACAGATAAAAAATAGTGTGGTTTATTATTGGCACTACAAGTTCTATTTTAATTTAGTCTTAATTTTTATTTGCCTTGTGCTGGCAACACAGTGGGTTGAAATCACAGGGCACACCTGACTTCGGAAACATGTGTACAATGATTATGTTTAACAGAAAACATATCCACCATAGAGATTGTATGATCTGTGAACGCTATGCAATAGGTCAGCCTGGTGGCACTAATAAAACTATGGCTAACCCTTTCCAATTGTAGAGTGTTCTATACTACATATTTTATGTAGGATGGAACTGATGAATTGATTGATAAAATGAAGAAATAAACAATTGGATTAATTTCACAAAACTTGACCCACACATCTTAGTCTTACCCGTAGCGTCCAGTGAGAAGTATACATACATAAACTCACGCCTTTTTCCTTTTTCACATTTCGCCTTGTATGTTCTGTCCCACGATATGATAGGGGGCGAGTCTAGCACCATATCGGGCACAAATTCCTGACTCTGGGCTGATAATGAATAGAAAAATTCAATATCACTTCGTCCTCGATACCTCAGCTTTGTAACCGTACCCTAGTACGCCACCGAGGCAGTAGACTTTTACTGCTTCGGTGACATACTAGCCTGTATACTTATACAGGCTATCACATTTGCTTTACTGACCTTGCTTGACCGACACATATTTTTCATTAAGCGCGGCGACGAAGGCGGCCTGCGGCAGACTGTCCTCGAGGCTGAACAGCTCGTCGCGGGTGACGGCCGTGGAGCGAGTCTTCAGCACCGCCTTGGAGCCGATGGGCGCGAGGTACGCGCCGCTGCTGTCGCGCAGGGCCAGCGCTCCAGCGTGGTACTCGGCGCTGAACAGGCAGTTTGATGTGCACTCTTCTTGCAGCTAAACAGACAATACAAATGATTAAATAGAAGAATAGAAACAACCAAGGGGGCAATACAAAGGGGAAAGTGGTTACCAATAACCATATTCGAAATATCGTGCAATTCTGCAGCTGGAAATATATTCCCAAGAAGCGTCATAGCACATGAATATTGTCAACTTAATATTTCATATTTATCGACAATGTTGAGTCGCATAATCATCGATATGAGTGTAACGACGTCACTAGCACAAGGTTTAAATACGAGAAATGCAAAATAATTTGTTTTGCTCTAGTTGTTTTTAAGACTAAAAGGACTCGTTGTTTCAATAGTATGCACAAGAACTATATCTTAGTGCGAGATTAATACTGTATACGTGACTGTTGGGTATATTTATTTATTACAAAATCAACCCTTGAAAATTCAATTCATAATGACAATCCACTCCATTTAATACAAACAAGGTTTATTTCCAAGTCTTATCACAAAACATCAGTTCATGCATGACCAGTAATCTATCTGAAATAATACCAGGAAACTCAAAGTTCACGTAACCGATAGTTGATTACTATGTAATGGTTCTGATTGTGATCAGCTTGTGTGAGTACTCAGGCGGCGCGGCGCTTGGCAGATCTCTCAATTGAATCGTTAACCAAGCAATCCGCTTTCTTATTGACATTATTGGACGTCTGTGTAATGAGAGATATGATGATGGTATGAATCTGTTTTATTTTGTTGAAGATATTTTAATTTTTAATTTAGGAACAGTCAAGATTTATTTAAAATTAGACTTTCATCGACGTTTCTTTGGAGTGGGTGCTTATGTTTAGAAGAGTTTTAATTAAATTTTCATTTTCTTGTTTTAACACTAGACTCTAGTTCTAGACCACACACCCCTACTTCCAATCATTCTAGTCACAAAAAATAGAAGTCTTCAAGTTGAACTTTCATATTATATGTATCAATCATCCAACCATACTTATACATCTAGTAACCTCATCACAGCTCAATTAATAGCAAAAACCCATTGATACACAATGACGAGGTGTTATTACATTGATTGGCAGGGTCCCGCTATTCGAGCGGTCTCACGCACGTCTGATCCGAACACCAGGTCACTTCCCACGGCCTGATGAGCCAATAATACAGGCAGCGACGCACCAGGCATTGTTTGCTAAACACCTGGTTCTGGACGGTTGCGGAACCAGTCTTTGTGTAAACTGTTCTTTTTTATTGCGTAGGTCCGGTAAACGAGTGAAGTAAGTGATCACCGCCCATGAATAGCCACTACGCTTCGATCATGGATGTTGCCAGCCCATCAATCGGGAGGGGAGCGGGAAAGAAAAAGGACGGAATGAGGAAAGGCGTATTGGGCACCAGCAATCGCACTCACCGAACGAAACGCGGCAGCGAAGCTATCGCTTCACTTCGATTTCCTGCTGCTGGTTCATGCTGAGTCATGACAGACAACACCGTGGCTCTACCACTTCCAGAATAGTCTGGATAGACACAGAGCAGTCTGCTTTGTCGTACGATGCACATGGAATTGGCAATGCCTAGGAAACAGTCAGTTTTTTACAATGTGGTGAATACACCCTTTAAGCCCTGTTTAAAGAAGCATATCGGAAAAGGAACACTGAAGCGGAGTGTTCATTTCAGAGGTAAATAATAAATTTAATCTCCGAAATACCTTCCGAAAGTAAACTCTTCACCCGCGATTTGCCAATCCATGATTTGTTTCAGTATAAATTCCTTAAATATCCGCCAACCTATACCAGGCCAGCGAGGTGACCAATGGTCTAAGCCCTTTAAACCGAAATCCTGATTTAAATATAATCTGGGCTTAGAAAGTAGCAGATTCCGTGATGATACAGTACAGTTCAGATTATTTACAAAATTGCTGTTTCCCCGCACGCACAGCTGCATAAAATATGCAGTACGATGTCATGTATGTGCGAAAACAAAAACTCATTGTATTGAAACACAGCGAGTATTGTACGCTTGTTTACTAAGCGCCGTCGTTGCAACTTGCAAGGGAAGGTTGCCAACATTGCGACATAACTGGGGATAAACAATAATTCAAGTATGTACTGAAACTTTAATTAGAGAGAGTTGTGATTTGTAATCGGATTCGGAATACCAAGGGATTTATGTACATCGACTCAGCGTATAATCGTAACGCAGTAGGACCAACTGGTAGCAGTCGATTTTTTTTTTCTATTTCATGTTAATTAAAATGTGGAATCTGGAAACTAATTAAAACTTTGTAATTATAAATACACCTACTATATACCCACTCCTATTATTTAACTTCAAATCGACTACCAAAAAAACTCATCAAATTTTTTCCACCCAAACTGAGCGCATGATTGATATTTCAATAAACCCCAAACAATTCCCAACATCCGAAATACTGCGTAAAGGGCGCAGTGGACGCTGGATGCTGCATTGCGAATCGGCAAAAATCAATACTAGCAGACGCAAGCCGCATCCCGCCTGCGAGCCGAAATAACTCCGAGTCGAGCGTTGTGATACGAGACTCTTGTAAGACGATATATTGCTCTTTTGGATCTCGAGTGACTTTTGTTGGGAAAAAGCACGGATTTTTAAAAAAAATTGCTCACCTATTTTGTTTATGAGTTTTGTGCTATTGTACTGACTTGTCATGACTGTTATTTTGTAACCTATGTGATGAATGCACTTATAACATTTTGTTTATCTCGAAGCAATCAGCGAGCACATTTTTCAGTCAACTTTTTAAGTAGCAGTGCGACGTTATAATGATAAATACACCATACACCCAACAATCACACATGTAGACACGAGCATAAACTATAAACTAAGATGAAGTCTAGGGTCATTAGGTTCAACCTCAAAAATCTTTTGATCTACAATATCCCGACTTAAAACTAGTATTTCAGGATCATAAAAACTGTTATGATATGCAGTAATCCGCGGCACTTCGCTTCACAGCTTGTTAACCAACTAGACGTAACAACACAAAACTGACCATAATTATGGTAAATTCCTCACCTTTCCGCCAGCGCTCAAGTACTTGTTGTTGCAAGTGTGCAGGGCGTATTTCCCGCCCTCATCAGCGCGGAACTCCAGCGTGAACAGCGTGTCCTCGCCCCAGGGCACGTTGGCGTCCACGTGGATCTCGTCCAGGGATTCCGAGAGATGCGCGAACCGCTTGCGACCGATCGAGCGCAGATTCACCTGCCGGGAGAGGATATTTATTGTAGGGTCAACTACTAGACATATTGAGACTTAACATCTTGTGTCATAGGATGACGAGCGCAGTGGAATGCCAAGCATCGCTTTGTTATTCAAGGTGTTTAGTCATGCTACTGTTATGAGCGGTCGTATCGCTTACCATCAGGCGAACGGCATGCTCGTCTCGCCATTCATAGCAATAAAAAAAGAGTTTAGGTACCACGTAATGCTTAAATGAGTGACCTGTGAAGTTTGGATTGTGAATTTAATGCATACTGGATTGTGAATTTAGTGCATACTAGATAGGCCTGAGATTTAAACTGTGGAACTCATAGTCCACATTGTGGCAACAGATATATAATTTCATTACATAGAGAATAATATGAGATTAAATATTCTAGCATGAATTGACAAATAGATTTAGGTATGATGACATTAACCAATGCAAAATTTCAGTAATATATCGAGATATCTGGAGAAATGCGTCATCAAGTGGAAATTGTGAGAGTTTGAATGCTCCACAGCGTCACGATATCGCATCTCATCTCTTATCGTGTCACTCGGGTGATTTAAGATAAACATAACATTCAATTGTTTGGTGTACATCAACTATGCAAATAGCAATTTATATTCAATACAAAGAAAAAAGGAATATAGGGAGATTAAAACATGTGAGTAAAATAAATTAAAGTTGATATATAGGTTCCTCTGTGTAATAACGATTTACTGTTTTAACATATTGGATCGAGAGGAATTAAGCTTGCACAATGAAACCTGGAATAACACGAAAACTGCAAACAATTACAAATGTATAAACGAATACTACCATTAAGATATGATGACCAGATAATATATGTACATGTTCATCTAAAGTTTCAATAACATTTTAAACTATTAAAAACTCACTTGAAATACAACATCAAACGACAAATAAATCTACACCTATCAAACGACATTAGCTCAAGAAGTTTTAAGGTAATACGCATAGAATTCTGGAGTAGTAGTTGCTAAGTGCTAACAATATAAATAATATAAATATAACAAGCAAAAAAAAGTTCTAAGTCTTTTTGTACGTAAAGCCGTAATATCTCACCTGAGGTCTGGCAGCAAGATGCACGTGCCACAGCTCGGCGTCTCCCGGCACCTTGGCTGTGCAGGTGAGCTTGTCGGAGCTGGAGCCCAGGAAGTAGCCGCGCTCCACGTTGCGCAGCGCCCACCGCCCGCTGTTGTCGTCTGACACGCTGCGGACCACACCACCAGTTACACACATACATAAATTATACTACATCCTTTTGGGGTACTGTGTATCTATAGTGGCCAACTATTGAAGAATCGATTTCTGTACAACTGAAAATTCGGCAGGCAGAAGACAGAAAGTATGGAATGCCAATTGCTAGTCTGTGTATGAATCTTTGCATCCTCTATTTTTATTAACCAATTTTTAATTTTATGATAATCTTAACCTATATTGTCCCACCGCTGAGCAAATTTCTTCCATAACTCCTTCCATCTGTCTCTATTTACCTCTCTTGGTGTCTATACGCTACTGAAGTGATCGAGTTCGTTGAAATCGGGTTTTTAATTGCATAGGTTTATCAAACGGGCAAATGGCTCTCTTGATACCGCTGTAGAATTACCTACAATTGTTGGACCATCGATACTTTGCAAGTTTGTCGAAATAGAAAAGAAAGAGAGGAGAAAGGAGTATTGATCCTACTCATTAGGTACTACTCTTATTACTACAATAGTCCAAAGTGACTATCGCCCGGCTGTAGCTCTTTTATATGCATAGATAGATACTGATTTAATGAAATTAAACTTCATTAAGTTTGAACTAGTTCATCGTAGGATTACAAATGTATTATATAGCCTTCATGTGCATATGGATTGACTTTGCTTCGTCCTACATTCTCTAATTGACAAATTAATCCATCAATCCAATAACTAAACTAGATAACTTCGTAATAAACTAAATTGCAATAAACATCTGCATTTCATTTGGTATCCACAATTCAGCAGTGCATTTGTGCTAACATTTTCCAGAGTAAATGAGCTGACACAATTTCCCGAGCATCATAATGCTACATGTTTCTGGAAATGCCAGGCATGCGCTTTGCAACAGCGATGTGATGGCATTCACTAATAATGCCAACGAAATGTCGCACGTAAACATCGCCGCATCTGATGACACTAATATTGTGAAATACGTTGAAGCAACGAGCTGGGAATTGGTTTGATGAGGTAAAATAATGAAAATTTATGCAAGTTGATAGCATGATTGTCCCGGGATAGGTAATCCTTACTTAATATTATAAAGGTGAAAGTTTGTATGTATGTATGGATGTTTGTTACTCTTTCATGAAAAAACGGCTCAACAGATTTTGATGAAATTTGGTATAGTGATAGCTGACACCCTGGATTAACACATAGGCTACTTTTTATCCCGAAAAATGTAGTGTTCCCGTGGGATGAGTCAGGAAACCAAATATACATATTTTCTACTCTTTCAAATTCAAATTGTTGGCACGGGATGTCCTCTCCTACGGAAGGGAAATATAGTCGACGGCACGCGGGAAATATAGTTAGTAGACACGCGAAATAATATGTTCTTGATGTGGATTGGACTCAAAAACTATCTGCACCCGGGCGAAGCCGGGCCCGACAGCTAGTAACCAATAAAGGTATAATCCATAATGATTTCTTAGATTAACGCGAATGTTACACATTGAAATAAAACTATTTATTTTTATATCGCTAATATGGTTTATTTTTTTTTGCACTTTAACTGTGAAGAAATACATCGTGAGGAAACCTATCGAATTTTGTAAGAATCTCTATGGTATGTAAGGTCCACCAATCCACATTAGGCCAGCGTTGTGGACTATATGGCCTAAGCTTTATAAATCGCACTCTTGATTTTAGAGGAGGCTCGAGTCCTGCAGTACCTATTGCAAAAAATATGTAAATACTCCTTCAAAATTACCCAAATTCGAGAGGGTAACGAGTAAGGACTTATTGAAATATACGTAGGAATCTCCAACCCTCAACATTAAAGGCGACAATTCAAACTATTTGCATTTATAAAATTCAGGCACGCGCGTCATTAAAATTCTATACGACACCCTTTTATAATCCCGTCAACGTAAAGTAAACCTTGCTCTCTTAATTTTGAGTAGAAAATTGCTTATCATCTAATAGTTGTATTGGGCCATCCCTTGGAGCACCCTCGACGCTCGTTAAGGGTGAGCCCGTGCCTTCATTAATTTCGGGGCTGGCTTCCCTTTGTTCATTTGACACTTGAAATGTTTTTAAGCCAACGTGATTTTCAAAGTCGCTGTAGTAAAAATGAGCTCTCAATTTGATGAGAGGTGATGTGGACAGCAATGACAATTTTCCATTATCAATGTACTACTTAAAAAGCATTTATAAATTGTTAATTAACTCACCACTTCCAAATAAATAAATAACACCCAATAGTCACATACCTAGTCCTGACCCCACACTAAGATCGAGTCTTGCGCCGTGGGTATCAGGAACTACGAGAAACTTTTCGGTCTCATAAACACCCATACCCGAGAGAAATATTTGTAGGCCGCACGATCATTTCTCTCGGTGCGGGGATCGAACCCGCGGCCTCTTGTTGGCATGTTACCACCTGCGCCACAGAGGCTGTAGGTTACATGTATGAGATAATTTGTCGATGCAAAGGTTTAAAGGTCAACGTACTACGTTAAAGATGGCGCATTGTTGTATGACACACATATATAGATCTGCATTTAACGTTTTGATCATCTTCAATTAGCATTTATAAAAAGCGTTAATTAATTCACCCTTTCATTTAAATTGCTTTATATCTGTGGAAAAAACGCGCATCAAAAACTTCCCCAACAAGACGCAGATATAACCCTTCATACTAATTTCAATTTGATTTAAAATTGTGATCAAAGGTTTGCGGTTTGTTTCGGGTCTGTATTGTTCAGAACATGTCCCTAACATTGGAAAGGAAGGGATCGGCTGTAAATCATGAGTCACATGTGCCATGTCCCGTTCTTATCGGGAGAAATGAGTCAGTGTTGAATAGACTCTATCTATTGAGAATACCGATGTTGCCGAACAATGGCGGCGGAAGCTCGCCAAATTTAGATAATATAGCCTTACTGGCAAAGAAATAAAGCTAAGGATCAATATTAATGGATTTGCACATACTCGTGACTCGATTTCTATACGTTCCCCGTTAACCACTTATTTACATAATAATAACTCGACTCGACTGACTTATAACGACTGGCGATGGCCATATATGAAGTCAACTGATCCAAACCATTGAACTTCAAATCAGATAGACGTGACCAGGCTACTGTAGAGTTTGAACTTTTATAATATACTTATATATGTAGTTCTTCTCCTGCTATCCGAGAATCAACACGCGAAGTATTTTAGAACAGAAACCAACTTTGACGGAGTTTCGATCTGTGAATACTCAACGCCATATTTATAGGCAGTTTTAACCCTATTTAACTTTCGAATTCAAACTGAATCCAAAAGCTTTCCGAAAGGGATAAGAAATTTGAAAACTGAAACAAGTTTTCAAACTAGATATGAATAATAATCGGCCTCACATATCTATTTGTATTCATTCCTATCCGGAATTCAGAACGCTCATCATTACCATTATTGGCGATCAATCTGTTAAATTCATAATTTAAAAAATTCAGTATGTGTGCGTGGTGGCCTGTTGGTAAACGGACAGACGCGGCTGCCCACATGTTCACGGTGGTCGCGGGTTCGAATCCCAGGGCACACCTCTGACTTTTCGGAGTCATGTGTGTATTGATAATCAATCACCACGCACTAAAACGGTGAAGGAAAACATCGTGAGGAAACCTGCATACCATAGCGATTTATAAGAATTCCTATGGTATGTAAGTCCGCCAACCCGCACTAGGCCAGCGTGGTGGACTATATGGCCTAACCACTCTCAATCGTATTGTCGATTGTAGAGTAGGCCCGTGCCCTGCAGTGGGACGTATATGGGCTGATACAGTACAGTACAGTACAGTATGTGTAGTTTATTCATATTGTATGGTATTCCAGGCTTTCTTAATTACTAATATTAATTCAGATTATGAATTCAGATGGCTATTCTGGATGTATTAAGCCGGGCTAAGGTCGTCAATCTTGAATCTACAGCTTCGAACTGCAAACTTCCAGATATACGATCACAACAGACAGCAGTAAAGTAAATACATAAAGCAGTTGGTGTGAACGCGACCGTTTCCGGTGAGTAACGCGGCGGGCCGGCATTAGTATGCGACGCGCGACCCGGCGAGACACAACACTAGATTTGTTATTTCCTCAGCCTTACATCAGTATTGCAGGCCTGTACTCAAATCTTAGCTCGATACTTAGTAACAGACTTAAAAGGTATGCAAATGTGACAATTCATGACTGTGTCTTTACTCAGTATGCATTGAACGATGCAAAATGGCGCTTAAAATTAAGTGATTTCAATTTTTTTTTATTGACTTGAATGATGAGAAGATCAAGTCGTTTCTGTATCAGCCTATATACGTTCCCCTGTAGAGCAAGGGCCTACTCTACAATCGAAAGTACGATCGAGAGTGGCTAGGCCATATAGTCCATCAAGCTGGCCTAGTGCCGGTTGGCGGAGTTTACATACCATAGAAATTCATACAAATCGCTATGGTATGCAGGTCGTTTGTCTGATTGCAAATGGCACGGCTAATTATAAACAGAAGCAACACTACTCCTAGTAATGCATTGGTTATTACTGCTCTAGACTTTGGATGTTAACTAACTCCATTAGCTAGTACTTCCTTTAAATTGCAACACACTAGCCCTTACATGCGGTTGCTTGGCGGTAAAAATAGAAGCCGCAGTACGGGGTCTACGTAGACCTATCACCTTCTAAGGACAATAACCAGATTTAGTCTCTCTCTCTTCCAAGCTATAAATCCCAAGTGGTGGTGGGGTGCTGCAGCTTTCTTCGTTTCTCTTCTTCTTTGACATTGTCCCATGTCCCTCCGCACTACATCCTTCGTATTCAGCCTGCCTCTGGTCCTTCGGCCCGTGATGGTTACCTGCAGTGTTAAGTTTCCTACGTAGTCCAGCGACTTCCTTGTCCCTTCGTATTCGGCCTGCCTCTGGTCCTTCGGCCGTGGATAGCTATCTGTAGTGCTAAGTTTCCAATGTAGTCCAGCGGCTATCTTTTCTCTCACAGATTAAGATCTAACCAGATTGAGTATTCACACGAAATTAATTCAGACAAGAAACGATTTATATTTCTAAGAGCGCCCTTCTTAAGCTTACGTGCAATAGCTAAATTTATCATTTCCAATAATATCTCCCTCTCATACCAGTCTCTCCCTCTCTCTCTCAAGAGTGTATTAACATACCTGATATGGAACTTGCTGCCTGGTTCCTTCTCATCTGACTCGCAGGTGACGTTCCCGAAGGAGTCCACCGCCAGATACTTGTCCAAGTGGGAGCGCAGGTATATCATGCCTACAAACAAAATTATGAACATTAATACACATCAGCCGAAGTATACAGGGTTGAGAGCATTAACATACATGGTGTGAGAGGTTCAGGAGTCAGAGACAATAGTTTTAAAATTGATATTGCCGAAGATAAGCGTTTATGTCGGAAATGTCAACTCTTTTAATAAATGGAACCCTGGTACATATAAATGAAGATGGTGACTAAAGCATGTTCAGTGACAGTAATATGATACATGTGTACATGTGTAGGGGTATAACATGTATAGGCATATAAAGGCAAATCTTAGGCATATAAAGCTTCCTCGTAGCTACCAAAATTACGAAATATGGTAACATTTCGTATTAGTAGCCACACCAGATAATTTTAAAATGCCGCCCATTATCTTAAAATCTCGGTTTCATAACTTTTGCAAAATAGTATGCAACAGATGTTAGATATCAGTCATCTGTTATTTCTTACAACACTGTTGGAATAATCTTTGTTTAGAAATTATAGGGGACTTTCTAAATTCGACAGCCTCTGTGGCGCAGTAGGTGAGACGCCGGATATGAAACGAGAGACCGCGGGTTCGATTCCCGCACCGAAACAAATGTCTCTGTGAACCATAACTATTTGCTTCGGGTTTGTGAGACCGAAGTCTCTCGTAGTTCTTGATACCCACGACACAAGACTCGATCTTAGTGTGGTCTGGACTATGTATGGGATTGTTGGGTGTATTTATTTTTTTATATGTGTAAAATAAGACCTAATGATTTGAATTCGCATCTTTGTAGCCGTAGTATAGAATATCTAATTAATTTTAAAGTTATAGGCTCAAAATCCACAACTATTTGAACATTATTCAAATCATAACTTTAAGCAACTACTCTATTAATTAAATGTAAAAATGTACAAAAAGTCATTGACAATAATCATCCCTAGTTATTGAACTCGAAACTCATCCCCATATGAAACCATTGATAACACCCCTCTCTTATCTAAAGCCAATAAACAACCCCTTGGTAACCCAATCATTATCTGTCTATACATTGATCTGTACATCTATTTATGGTCGATATGGCATTCAGTTCCATAACAAGTTAAACGGCGATAAAGGGAGGGTGTTTTTTATTATTTATGTTTTAAGTAAGGGATGCTGAATGGAGGGAATGCAGTCGCAATTTGACCCCAAAGCAAACATCTCTGGTTTTTCAAGTAATGTCTTTTTATTATTATCACTATAAATTATTATTGTCATTTTTTTAAAATAATAGTGTATACTTATATCACTATAAACAATCCTTAATTAATAAGACAAAAAAATAAATATATCTGACTGAATTTTAAACAACCTGTAGGCCTGTACACATTCAAATAAAAACCGCAGTGGTATTATTCCAGCCACTGCTGCATTTCAATAATAATTACGGGTAAAAGGGTAAATAATGTAGAAAATCTGTCCCCATGCGCGTTGAATTCACCAGCTAATGTGAAGAGTCCTCATCAGTCATGAAGCATTATATTGAAACAATTGACTGTTCAACAATTACGCTACGAGAACCATTGTCACCAAAGATTCGTGCTCGATGCAGCATTTCGAAAATCACGACAGTAAAATGAGAATATAACATTTTTCCAATATTCTTATAATTGTAGTATTAATATTTAATTTTATAATAAGGAAAAAAAATAAACGCTTTAAATGCTTGTTGGGTAACGTTTATGGACTTATAGAAATTAACAATGCATATCCTATATTTTATTGAACTACGTAACGCATTGTGTTGTATAATATTTAGAGATTACTTAGCAACCTCCGTCAGCCAAGTAGGAAATAATATCGTTTCTACATTCATTTATTACTCAAAAATATAATATGTTTTGAATTTTTAAGTAATTTTTCATCTCGACGATCCATTTCGGTTTAGAAATTAACATGGAGTTAAATGTTCCTTAGCCGCTAAGTTCAAAGTTCCGCACTTATACCAATTTATTGTTATGTACTTCCGTTTCCGGCTGTTTGTGAATGATAAGCCAAATCTCTCCGTTATACTGATATTACAAAAAACAGTACATCGCCATTCAACGCACAAACATCCTCGTAAATCCGGATAAAGAAGCTTTTATCTCTCCACTTCAGTATTCCGAAATATTTTACTCCACAGCTCAAGTATCGATTCGGGCGTATTCGCGGATTTGAATAAATTCACCTGTTTAGGGAGCATGGGGAGAGGAGGGGCGGTATCGACCCGGCACCAGCTGGCTGGAGACCTTGACAATGGGGCGCCGCCCTCGCAAGGGGCTGGGGGCTATACAGACGGCGGGTCTGTATGCTCTATTATTATGGGGAATATTATTTGGGATGAAAGGCAATTGTGTAGTTGTATACTAGGTGGGTGAGACATGACACGTGAAGGTATGGGCGTAAGCAGTGCGGACTAAAAATAATTAAATTATTCATTGGTTATATTTTGTACAAGATTGTTTTCTTAAGGTTTTCTTGTTTAGTTTGTACTGTATTTTTATATTGGTTGGACAAAGCCACTACAAAATACACGATATGGATTATCCATCGGCGAGAGCAAATCATGTTTCGTCGAGCATGGGAATAGAGTACAAAATACTGTACAGACTTCTATGGGACACTGTGGCGACTATTACTACTCCAATAGAATTATATTCTTTTTTTATAATTTTGACTCTTAATTCGCGTATAAAGGGCTCAAGCGCGACATCGTGTCTAAATTTAAGCTGACTTTTTAGCAATGTAAACATGGCGAAAAACTGCCGTTTTTTCACTTCTATATACATATTTTTTATAAAACCAGTATTGAGGCTAAAGTAATAAAGTGGTCCAAAGCAATGTGTTTACTGTATAAGGCTGTTGAATGGCGCTATTATTCTGAGTGACTGAGCAGTCCCAATCTTTAAAGGGTCAATGTGCTTTGGTAAATGCTTTTTATTCCCTGTTTCGTCAATGGTAAAGTAATTTAGGAACATTCTTTTTTTCTTTTTTTCATTGGCATAACATGCAAATGGGTTATTCTATCATAGTAACTGAAAAAAAAACTCGTAGTTGCTTTTCCCGCTCGTGGAAATGTACAGAAAAGGGAAAGTAGAAAAAAAGAGATTGTTTAAGATCTTGGAGTTTCCGAAAATCTTAGACAATGACACACAACGGGTATGCTGTCTCTTTACGATACTTCTTTGAAAATATGTAGTAACGCCTTGGAGAAACCGACCCACTCATACTGATTACTGTGTATCGATCTAACGATAAGTATATATTTATATGAGACGTCTGTTTTTGTCTCTAGAATCTAGATGATTGTACATAAACAAATTTTTCCGGTCTTTAAATCTGATAACAAGTCTTCGGATTAATTCTAAGGATTGCTCTCAATTTTAAGATAAGAAGGATCGAAAATATTTACTTAGATTGCAGTAAGAAATAAAAAGCAGATAAAAGTGACGACTGATTCACATACCAAAAATATATTAGTAACTGTATCAATAATTTAATTCGTTAATTTGGAGTTTTTATCAGTTCTGTCAGGTCAAAATATTGTCATCATGATTTCTTACAAGAAATCCACAGCCGAATATAGGTTCTGTTCAATGGCCCCACACGTAGGTTTAATGAAGGGCCCGAGTGCGCACTAGGGGTGCTCCAGTCAATTAGTGCGCAGGGGGATGCCAGCCAAATTGTGTTACCGTCAAATTTCTATTTACTACGACACGGAACTCGGAAGTTTATATGTGTGCATATACTATAACTGCAACATCTGTATGAAGTATGTACCTTATATGTACGTACGTATACACGAATATTTTTAATTCGTATCACCATCAGGAAAATAGTCTTCTACATAAAGAAATTTTAATAATAATAATAATAAATAAATAAATATCACGCAACAGTCAAATACATAGTCCTGACCCCACACTAAGATCGAGTCTTGTGTCGTAAGTATCAGGGACTACGAGAGACTTTTCGGTCTCACAAACACCCAGACCCGAAAGAAATATTTGTATAATATATATATTTTTTTAACTCTTAAACAGATAGATGTAAGCGACATTTGAAACAAACCTCGCTGCGCAAAATATAACACAATTTGTTAACTAAATTCAATGTCCTTGTTTTTATCTGTCTGTAAAATCCGCTCCTAATTTCACGAACGGCTATTAACTTTATATCTTTATATATTTTTTAACTCTTTACGGAAAGCTTCCCAAAATAATAAAATTCTTGCAGCTATAAATAGGGCCGAACAGATATTACGGGCGCTGCTGAACTATAAATACTGTTTTGTCCCACAAAAGGTAAAATACGAACCGCTGCAAAAGGTGTTCTGGCTGTACATTGTAACTAAATACAAAGTCAATACTAAAAGAAGATGAAAGCCTCCCACAAATATAACAGTTAACTTAGGAGACTGCAGGCGTTGACTACATCAAAGAGACAAAACAAAAGGTACAAAAATATAAAACCATCTCCTGGTGGTAGGTCTCTCATATATTCTCATATATACCCACCTTGCTAGGTACCACCGCAATGTCTATTTCTCCCGCCAAACAGCAGTGTAAAAGCACTGTTGTGTTTCTGATTGAAGGACATTGTAGCCAGGGTAACTACTGGACATATTGAGCCTTAACATGTTATGTCTCAGGGTGGCGTGCGCAGAGGAATGCCAAGCATTGCATTGTAGTCCAAGGTTTTGTTTGGTTTTGCTACTGTTCATGAGCGGTCATATCGCTTACAATCATGCGAACGGCATTTTCGTCTCGCCATTCATTGAATTAAAAAGAAACATCAAAAAACAATAACAGCATGAAACTTACTGTCATTAGCATTCCCAGAAGCCGGCTCTAGGGTCCAGATCTGTTTCTTCTTGAGGCTGGTGCCGTTGGCGTTGATCTTGAAGCCGAAGGTCTCCGCGGTGAGGTAGCGGTAGCGCGAGTTGATCAGCCCGATAGTCCACCAGCCCCGCTGCTGGTTCTGCGTGATGATGTCACCCGCGCCGTTCATATCTCCGTTGCTGTGTCCGTTCATCTGATGGACAAAGACATCAATTAATATTATTTATTTGCAAATTTAATCATAAATATCTGAGTATGTACTTTCTTCAACTCTGAACAGTTCTACCATGGTCCTCTGTTAGGCATGCCTAAATCGGATGTTAACACAGAAAATGATTTGTGGAGAATCATAGAAACTTAAGCTTAAGGTCCCAGGTGGTTGGCAGAGTTGTCACTAATAATTTTCAGTTTGCCGAGCTAATTTTAATTCTTAGTTGTGATAAATTCAAGTCCATCGCGTTGGCAGGCTCATTTTGTTATTGTTATACTTTCTCCATATCATGATATTAAAATATTTCTTCGAAATATGATGTATACAAGCTATAAATAATAATACTGAGTTTGTTTTTACAAATGCCTGAATACATTCGGCGCTTAAATAAAATCTGAAACGCAGCCAAAATAAATTTGAGAGAGGGTGTATTTATAATGTAAATTGTGTTTTCGCAAACTCTCTGCCTGTTTTATCTGACTTTTAACCTTTCGTCTGGCCGCCGACCTGACCGCTCACGAAATTAATTTGTCTATGAGTTATTTTTATAGTACTGCAATCCTCGCGATAGTAGTGGTTAAAAGATTTATTTGAGGCTTAAGAAAGTTCGTTTTTTATCCGCAATCCGCATCTACTATCAAATTGTTTCAACAAACAAATATATATTCGACTAGTATTTTTTAACAAGTTTTTTTCGTACATCATGAAATCGATACAGAATCGGCGTAGCAAAACGTATCTTGAACGTTGTTAAAGATATTTTTGGGTGTTTGCTAAAGCAAACAGCCAAAAATTTCACTTTAAGACCGAACTTTTTGGCTACCGCTCTAATGGTCCAAAGGTAAAATAAAGACAAAACAGAAACAGTATTGCCTAGATCAACTATTAAGAAATCATTCCTTTTTCTTCACAGTCGAATAACTACTAACCGGCCAAATCGTCAGACTGGGCCGGAGATTGTAATAAAAACCGAAGACCAACGTTCCACGGCGTGTTGGACAAAGGTCGGCACAATAGTGCGGGAACAATGGCGGCTAGACGAGCAGCCAGCACTGTGCCCGCGGGTGTCTGGCGCGACTATTAATTTCTTTTTGACTCAAACGCTTGAAACAATGCCTTTAGAAAATTCTCACGTCATTACAATTTCACCGCAGTATTGTAAGGTTTTAATAAGCAGCATATGATGAGGAGGTAATTTACTTATTAGAAGTAGTGTATTTATAGTTTACTCGTAACTCAGTCAAGTATAAGCCTGGCCTCACACATCCGGAATAGCTTTCTGAATTCACACCGATCCGGAATTCAGAAAGCTCGTCAGTATCATTCTTACAGATCAGTCTGAGAAATCCATAATCTGAAAAATCAGAAGGTTGGTTGGTGGCGGTTTATTGATATTGTATGGTATTCTCGGCTTTCTGAATTAATAAAATGAATTCAGATTCAGAGGAGATTGCGGAAGTACTTAGAAGATGATATATTTATTAAGTGGATTATTTATTCAATAATGTTTCAAATCATAAAATTACGATGAATTAAGAATGTCGTGATATTAAAATAAACCCTAATATTTTTTATTTATACATTACACAACATCAATAATTTTGTAGAATATTTCAAATGTACAAACATTTTAAACAGATAAATGCCACTAATGAGTTCATTTACAAATGTATTTGTTTTAGTGATTCTGTCTTGTATAACAGAGAAATGATTTAACCATACGAACTATTAAATTAAATATTTTTAAATACGTATTAAAATTGTAATGCCCTACAGATAAACATATATCTTAATAATCTACTTGAGCTCAAATTAAGATTTATAGGAAAGGTCCTTCCTTCAAAATATGACATGGCTTGGAGCTGAGCCAATTAAATTTTTATAAAACGGACCGCCAATTTATTCGCAAAGTTTTCAAACCACTCGTAAAGTTTCTGAGGACTCGAAAATTTCGCAACAACAAAATATTGACGACACAATATTGTCTCAAAATTACGAAGAGAAATGAGATAGTAAACTTTCCGACCAGAAGTTACAAATTGAATAACAAGCAAAATTTGAAGACGCAACTACATCTCCAGGTATTATTAAGTCGAATGGCAAGAGAACATCTCATTTATTAATACCTGCATTATAAAGAGAGGTATAGTATTTTCCGTTGCCATAATAAAAAGGATTAATATAGATATAGTAGGTTTATCTAGTGAACAGTTCAGAACCGGCCGCAACACGGAAGTGTACGAGTAGAATGTAGATAACGGACAGGACACGGCTAATCTCCGTGCGGTCAGTTCATTTAACTATGATTTTGCTTTACTGAGTTTAACAGTTGGCTAGTTCTGATAATGTACGAACTGCGAATTATAATGAATAAGGAGGTTTATAAATGCAAACATAAATATCCGTATATTGTTTTTAAGATTAATAAAATTAACCTGAAAGATTAGACTAGGAATAGTATGGTTAATAATTAGTTTGGGTATATACTTTTCATTGGTAATGTTTGCAAAGGTTCTTACGACGATATTCAAAATGCAAATAGTTTTCGATTACTACACTAAGTCGCATTTTAAGAATCGCTAACCTCGTGGGAATTAAGTCCAAAACTTCACGGTCCAAGGAACATAATAATTGTGTAGTAAGCCTATTGTTGAATACAAAACAACTTACTTTAAAAAAAAAACGCCATCACTTTAAACTATCATCCCAATACAAACTTCAGTAAAAATATTTCATTCCATCATGAACGAACTCCAAAAACTGTATATTGTCATAAGGGCGATGTTATCGATGGGATCAGACAATGGGAAGGTCGCAGGCAGGACGTGGTCGTTACGCTTCAGGGCCAAGGTCTGCGAAGGGTCAATAGCATCGATGAAGGACTTATAAAAGGGCTTTACTTGAGGCAGAATTCGTTTATTTCAACTGAGGAATTTTAATAAAATACATATTATAAAGAGACGTCCTGTAATGGGTCAATAGCAGGGACGAAGCGGTCAAATTATATTTGCTAAACTTCAGTCACAGATTAGTTTATCACTATTGATGGTTGTAATTTTAAATTAATGCTAAGAGACTTGATGTCTTGGATACATTATCTTCAATGCTATGAAGTCTACAGCTGAAAGTAGACCTAACACGTAAGTTTCTATAGTGACCTATTGAAAGAGATTGGTGTCTAATTCTGTCTTCTATTTCTATCTACTTTAAACTTTGCCGTGTCGTCTGATGACATGATACCTTCAAAGAACAGCAAAATGTTTTAACAGAATTATAGAAGGATTATATTGTATATGTAGTTCGAATGTCTGTGGCTGTACACTTGTGTTTACAAATTGTAGAACGCGAGCAATACCTTTATCATCCAAGATACTTGCATGACGAACGACAGTGTAAATCATTGTGCTCCTTAATTATATTATAAATCTTTTTCAGTCATTGTATTAAATGTAGGAAGTCTAATAGTTCAGCGCAAAGAGCCAGGTGTGTCGAGGACGCAGGCGCGGCCCTTAATAGACCATTCTTTACAAATAAATTGATTAGGGCGGGGTCCTAGCTTTGTAATAAACGTTACCGTACCTTTGGGTAATGCAATAGGAGGAGCCGTTCAATGGTACCTATGTTTGCTTATAGTTATACAGATTGTAAAATAGCAGTCTGAATACTGTAGGGATATTCTTCTGGTCATTCCATAGGAAACATATTGTTACCAACATTGAGGTATTATACTAGAGCGGACATCGGGAACAAAATCTTTGCGTATGGTGCGTGCACTAGGGTACACATTGAAGCGAGATGGAAGATATGTTACTTCGTAGGCGTGAGTGAGCGTGACTGAGACAGGAATAGAATGTACCCTTCATTTGGTGACAAACATATTGTTTGCAGTGTCCCCTCTAGTATAATATCTCAATGGTTACCAACTATTAATTATCTGACATTGTAATTCATAGCAGTTGTTAATCACTCCAATCTAAAAATAAATAGTAAAAATTGTTAGGGAATCTCTAAAAATAAATAGTTTTATTTCTTTCCATCACACTAGTAATAAAAAATCATACATTAGGCAAAAGAATTAACACGAGATTTAGGAAGAAGAAAAAAAATATGCGTCCATAAGAGGAACCTTTAGAATAACTATTAATTCGTTCTACTAGACGTCATCACGACACATGGTTCGCCCTTGAATTAGTAGCGAAGATTACTACATATTATTAATATTCCGCCAGAACTTAAGACGCAATCCCTACATACATGAATGTACGAGAGCAGTCTCGGTGTCGAGTGTCGCATTGTGTCGGTCACACTGCAAGACTGACTCATCGCAGACTCGGAGTCACAACATATCGCCTTACGGGATGCGAGCAACTGATTGGCGGCTCCGAATAGCTCACACTTCATGCGATGAGGGTCTACCGCAATGAGAAACTGCATTTAATTTGCACTTTAAATATTCGCTTATTATTGCCAGGCTTTTAATATTGTATGCCCGAAATGAAGATCAAGCACCTCATATAAACATTAAAACATATCGCTTATCTTATGTTATCATCTGGCTTATGTTCAGCACTACATGTCCTGTGGCTGAAGGGTGTGGGAGAGGAAGTTAAGCTTAAGATTAATGACCACCCATAAAACTTGAAGAGAAGAGAAGTGTGTTTAGAATGTAAATAATATAATTTAGAACGAATCACGACAGCAAAGGCCCTTTTCCCCCTAGTTACTCAGCTCCGGTTAAGCCTGCATTTTTTTTAGTCTGTTTACAGCGTCTCTTACAAGTATAAAATCAATAAAACTTTTTGCACAATAATAGCACAACTTCACTTGCAATCCAGGGGGTACTCACAGACTGTCCACATGTGTTCCATCCCATGTTATGGTTATCTCACCCAGGGATGCTGCGGGGATCGGTCGGCGATCTATATCATCCTAGCTATATGGCATCGCTAATAAAATTATATCGATCTTTATTATGTTCACCACGTGGGCGTATGTTGTTTTTTATGAACTCAAGTGTTAGCGTTTCTTGTCCTGCCTTGATATCTATAGTATAAAGTAACGGCGATTTATGCTATATCAATGAAATCATAAATGTTTTAAAATCTACAAAAAAATTGAAGTAATATTATTGTTTTTACGGATTTTATCGCTGATTTAGTAGGATAAAAAACATTTATATCTCGATTCCGATTCTCGATTTTCAACTCCGCAACGTGACCGCACGCTGCACTGTAAACAAATCGAAATGTCGCGTCGCGTCGTCGGCACATTTCCGTTTATCTACTCATGTGTCGTCGGGTCGGTAAGTTAAAAAATATAAAAATAATAAACTGTGTAAACCTATAAATTCCATAACAACTATTTTATTTCAATATATGTATAACATTCGTGTAAATCTAAAAAACCAGTACGGTATGGTTCATCAAGAGGAATATTGATAGGTCTTTTTTATGCTATGGATTTCTGGTGTGGCGTGGTCAGTAAAAATATCGTGGTTATAATGCTTCAGTCAGGCGAAGCTAATCCGCGCCGCTAGTACATCTATTTAACTTTATGCTTTGACCTTAACCACTGACTACGATGGTCACCAGCCGGGCGTGTATGAATATTTTATCACCACCAGTAATTACTATCTTTTTACTCTAGGGATTATCTGCAGTTTTTAACACGCAAAAACGGATGCACTTAGGTTAATAAACTCTACAAGGTAGTCAGTTTTTATAAATTAACACGTACTATTAGTTATACGGAATGGTTATGACTATAAAATGGCATCTGTATCACCTATCAGCCCATATTAGACGCAGGGCACGCGCCTCTTCTACATTCGAGAGTACGATTGGGATGGGTTAGGCCATATAGTTCACCATGATAAATTGATACAAATATTAAAAAATATATGCAGAATTGGTGCTAAACATATAATTAAAAGTCCAAAGCCAATTAGTATTTAGTTTATCCTGGAGTTCAGGTTAATGATTTACAGGAACAAAAGGATATTGTTTATTATTAAATCCAATGTTATTTTCCTGTATTAATTTACCCGTTATGTAGTGTTCATTCAATTGGTTATAACTATTTTACATTGTATAGTAATTAGCAAATTAAATCCATTATTCCAACGCGTATAACTAAGATTCTTTAAATTATATTAAAGAAAGAATTGAAAATCGATGTACGAAGGTTACGATATTTTGAAAAATAATAATTATAAATTTGTTTTTATATGTTTATACATATACAATTACATATATCTGTTCATATATTGAGGTTCATTAACTGTGAAATAAACAACTAAATTGAGATTGAAATATCTTTTTTGCAAAACAATATACAGGGTATATCAAGACTGCTACCGAAAACGAAGCTGGCTGGTTTTAGTGACTTCAGACACAATGCAACTAAATTTTGTGCATAAATTTGTGACGATTCTTTTTGTTATTTTTTGACGTGACAACGTCTTAAATTAGGTTGCGGCTGGGAGTCACTTATGAAAAAGTGTAACGCCCGGTAACGTTACGATGAGTCACCGAACGAGAGAGAGGCCCGCCGAATGCCTTGCGTCTCTCTCCCACTCAACTATGATCGGTCTGCCGCGCGCGCAGCACTAGAGAATTAGGCGCATTGAATCGGCGCATGCTTGTGTCTCTGTCTTTGTCTTTCTCGAACGTTCTTGGCGTTGGAAAAACAAGAAAGCGTCACAATACAAGTTCACACGTGTGGTTAAAGTATCGTCAGCTGTGTCTGTAGTGAAAATATGGAGTGCTTAGATTCGTCATTACATGTACAATGTTTTAGTAAACAAAATATATTTCTATAGTTAAAATTTGTGCAATTCTTATTTTCATTCAATTCCTTGTTCCTATTGTGCAATTTAATTATATTTATATCAATAAATATTCTACCGAGAAAAAGACGTTGTCACGTAAAATCTTCGCCCGTAAAACCGACTTTACAGGCAATTCTTATTTATAAAATTAACTGTAAAGGGGATAAAATAATGGTTTTTTTCTATCGTCGTATTAGGATGGCAAATACATAGTTTTTTCTTAAATAATAGTGTACACCCTTTTATTTTTATAGTCACTTTGGTATGCAAGGCTTTAAATTATTATTTTAGCATAAACTATGGATTTACAACCCAAACAGGACGATATTTAAAAAATAATAATAAAAAAAATTGTCGCGTTTCTTAGCGAAATTTTTAGTTGCATTGTGTTTGTAGTCACTAAAACTACCACCCGGCTTCATTTTCGGTAGCAGTCTTGGCATACCCGGCATTTCAATAACGAGTCACATATGAATAATAACATTCCAGAAGCATATTTTTCTCAGAAGTAAATTCATGCATGTTTTTATATGCTTGCACTTTATTGCCGAAAGAACAGAAACATTATTTTTAAGTCATTAAATATAAGAGAATAAGGAACATAAGCTTGTTTACTCAAAAATATACATAAAACCAGTCCAATATCGCATCAGTCCATTATTGATTATCTAATATATAACTAGTTTTGTTTTAAAGTCCTTCTTTTAACTAATCGATGTCTGTACATGGAAGATATATTATGTATGAAAAATACTATTATAGGGGACTGTCTTCTTGTAATAAAACCCAAATCAATTATTTAGAAAATCTGTCATTTGGTATATCGTTTGTCTTTTCGTTTATGTGCGCTAATCCTAGAAACGGCTGAACCGATGCTGCTTACATTTGGTATAGAGATATATGATATCCTAGTTTAACATATAAGCTACTTTTTATGCCGAAAAAGTGCGTGGTGGCCTGTTGGTAAACGGACTAGACGCGGCTGCCAACATGTTCACGGTGGTCGCGGGTTCGAATCCCAGGGCACACCTCTGACTTTTCGGAGTCATGTGTGTATTGATAATCAATCACCACGCACTAAAACGGTGAAGGAAAACATCGTGAGGAAACCAGCATACCATAGTGATTTATAAAAAAAAAAAATCTATGGTATGTAAGTCCGCCAACCCGCACTAGGCCAGCGTGGTGGACTATATGGCCTAACCACTCTCAATCGTACTCTCGATTGTGGAGTAGGCCCGTGCCCTGCAGTGGGACGTATATGGGCTGATACAGATTATGCCGAAAAATTGAGTGTTCCCGTGAGATGAGCAAAGAAGTCAAACATATTTCAAAGAGATAGGATGGGACAGAATGCATGCCTTGAGTCATAGGACAATGTTGGACATGATAGGACGGGAAAAGCAGCACAGAGGACGGCAGTTACATTGAATTTAAATAAAATTTAACAGTTAGACTCAAAAATTATCTGTACACAAGGCCGCAAGTTTACATATAAATCTTTCAAGTCATAAAGGTACAATTTTATAAATCTAAGCACCAGATAGCACCAATTAAGTAGCAAATACTAAATATAGTCATTTTTCAGGATATCAGTGATTCCGTCAACTGGAAGCCAATGTTATCTGCTAGTCAATGCGTACGGAGTGGATGTTGTCGACCCGCTGTCAATAATGATTCACAGACGCCATAAATAAACTTATCTGCGGTTCAGAGGTCTACGGCCGAGCTTGCACCACAAATCTATATCAATATGCGAAAGTTTGTTCCCAGTTCAATAGTAATTACTAAAATTCTTGGTTTGTTGTGATTGGACAATTCCATTCCGGGGCTATTGAAGAAGGGCGGAAGTAGCTCTAACGATAAACGAAATTATATTTGTATACAACAATTCCATTGCTTGTTGTTGGGGGATAGTAATGAAGGCACTCAAAGGAATTATTGAGTACGCCAATCTCGTAAAATCCTGGTAACATATAGGTACTTCAGTTCGTTTCTATGGTACAACAGTATTAACACCGGAGCTTGGGTATTCATCTGCAGCATGACAACTATTTTTAAAATTGTTAAATATTAATTCAGATCAATTAAGAAATTAACCCACTATGTGACATCAAAATCAGCATAACAGCTTCCACTGCAGAATACGATTAGAAAAGAAACGAAATTTTTATATGCTCTATGAAGCACAAAGGGGCGAAAATTCGTGCAATCAATAACTATAAACGGTCCTATGTGTCACTTGCCTCTGATTTTAAATCCAGTTTACCATCTGGTAATCAGTGTATCGAAGCACAAATGAAGGCGGTCTGCGGAACTCATCGGATTCTGGTACATGAGGTAATGGTGGGCGGGCCGGCGTTCAGCGAGCGTTAACTTCACTTTCATACGGGTTTACATGACACTTTTATAGTTTAATGGCGTATGACATTCCTCGGTCACACTTACGACCGGTTTCGGTGCCAAAGGTAACCCGATTACTCTCGATATAATTAAGAAAGTGTTGAATTCGGTAACTTTAATTATACGAAAAATTTCTTCATTAAAATGTTTTACGTTTTAATGGTATTCTGCAGTTCGAGCCACCAAGCGAGATGGGTTTAGGTCAATGAATAGCGCAAGGAATTTTGTTTTAATATTATTTATAGGAATTCGATGATCTTTTTCAATCAGCTACGGCACTTAAGAAAAAATACAAACATAGCGAAAATCACAATTGGCGGTCTTATCGCTCATAGGAAATGTCTTCCAGACAACCATGGGATGGATTTTATAAGCTGTTATACTAATAACTATACTATTAGCGTTTGAAACTATTATGTTAATTGCATTTGTAACACAACGAAATAATTTCATTAACCTCCTCAGAATATACTATATAAATAATAAAACGCTTTTAGATTACGTGATTGCTGCTTTAGGAAATCCTAATGTCATTATCGTTTAAATCGTCTCATTAGTCTGCAAAGAAATCTGTGCCCAAAATTTTCTAGAATTCACGGCAAATTAATGCCGAGTAGTTTGATGTCGATGTTTTGGATTTAATGACAATTAAAAGTATTTTTCCGATACCTCAAGTTCTGACTGAATTGATAATATACCTCTCTTGGCTCCATCTCTATTTTTTTTTCTATTTGTGCTTGAGTTTATCAACATTCACCTGATATTAACCGATGATGCTGTCTAAGATAAAGCACAATCGAATATAAAAATAATTATAGTTTGCAGAGTACTAGATTTTAAGCATATTGCAACACTGTCAATACTGTGTCCTTCGCCGCTACCACAGTGGAATTGAATCAGTGCTGTAAGGTCGCATGCTTGGGAACCGCCCCGACCGGTCGGCCCGGTGCCCGGTGGATGCGGTACGGTACCGCGGCTTATTTATTGTCCGTGGTTATGTCTCGGTTGAGGCAGATCTGCGGTCGATAGTGCCGAGTAGCGGCCATTGGAAAGTGCCGGTTCGCTGTTCCGCAAAAAACACACCGTTAGCATTTTAATCCGCATTGTCTTTCAGCTTTGTGAAGACTTATAAAAAGTTATAATTACTCATTATTTTGTTACTGTGTGATTTTTAATATCTAAGAGCTGGTGGAGTTCTATGACACATTACCACTTCAAGCAGAGTAACGTCCCGTTTTGTATGCCGAGCAACAATGTTTCTGTACACAGATTGTAAATATCGCTATGGATTAAACCAAGGACCCAATCGACATTTTGTTTTCTACGTGAACTTCACGTTCATATCATCTAGAGATTAAATGTGAGGCAAACTGTAGCATCGTATATACTTATAAGAATCTATGTAGGTCCATAAGATGGTACAGTATGTATGAATGTAGTACAGGGTCGGAAAGACCCTGTGAAGAGATCTAAGTTATGTGTGACTTCAGACTTCAGAAGTCTCTGTAGTTTTTGATACCGACGACACAAGGCTGATTTAGCAATGTGGGGTCGTGTCTCGGTTATATGATGGATTTCAAACAAACTCCAAACCACATGCCTTGCGGTTAAAACAGCACGCAGGTCACGCTAATCCAATTTAGGAAATAACAATAGAATATTATGGCGTGGTTGAAGAACAATGGCGTCAAACTGGTACACTCCACTGACCGCGTTCTCAGAAGCGGTCACAAAAACTCACCTATCAACTGGTTTTTAATATTAATCTAGATTTAAGGAACCACTTTTAAAGCGTGATTTGAGTTTGATGGAATGTGTCATGATATCTTTTTGGTAGGTTAGATCTGAGGCTGAGTTGATAAGTTGCGGGTGCCATGGACTTTTCAAATACAGGGTAGATAAATAAAAACTAGAGAAATTTCGTGCATATGCGACTATTTTTTAACACCAATTTCACGTAATGGCAAAACTAGACCCTTTGAAAATGAGATTATTTAATAGCAATAATTTAATCGAATAGTACCAACCTGTAGGTACTATTTTGAAATGTTTTCAATATACATTCATGGCAGAAACAATTTTTATTTTTAATGCTAGGTAATAGGTATAGGAACTAGTAACAGTCTAACATACAACTATCTTTACGTATCATCAATATGAGACTACATTAAAAATGTTAATTTCACAAGCTTATTATCATATTTGATTACTGTAAAAATTATAAGCTTTGGACTGGAAATAAAAAATCCCCGCTAATGAATTTTTACACTAAACAAAAAGTAATCAAAACACATCCGTTTAACATTCCGGTGAGCCGACTTGATTGACATTAGAGGACATAAAAATAACTAGTTAATTAACCGCTTAGGGCATATCACATATGTGCCAAATATTTCTGATGCCGGACATTAAAAAAATTACATCCGAATTGACATACGACTACATTTTTTTCAAAAATGGTTACATCAAACTTAAAAGGAAGGAAATGGAAATGCCCAAAATAAAAAATAAAGAACAGTGGTTACGACAACTGAGTGACAACGCAAAGTCGTTTAACATCTTTTGTTTTTTCCTCGTAGGTCCATCATATTTCATTACCATACAATAGACCTATAGAGCAACACTGGGATGGACATAAGAGAATGATAAAAAGATATCTACATCGTACAAGCTTTACAATTTATGATTTCATTTACCAAGTATACAGAAAATCCTAGAAGCTTACAGGAACGCAGTTATCACTTAATCGATTTAGATTTAATCGGCTTAAAATTTTAGGCATAATTATATCTCTGACAAAGAAACAGAAGAATATTGATCTACATGTAATAAACTTAATATTAATTAAATCATTCAAGCTTTCTGCATTGCTATATAGCTTAAGCTTTATCGCTTATTTTTAATGACAAGTTTGTCACTGTTCTCATGACAGCATGTATCGGTGGACTGAAAATAATTAATAAAGACAATCTATTTATTCTAAGAAAAATCCTAATTGAATGGAAACTGCAGAATGCAGGAGATATAGTAATATTAGTGATCATGCAGAGTATTGGCGGCAGCTGCGTGCGAACAGCGAATGGTACACGCCGTTAGAGTTCGCCGACCTTGTTCGGTTCCACCGCCGCGTACGATCGGTGAAAAACTACTCACTGTGTTATTAGCGGATTTGTGTTACAGATTTTTTCTACATCCATTATTAGAGATATTAAACGTCTAAGGAAAGGAAAATAAAAAGCTTTACAATTGCGAAATAAGAAAACAAAAAGCTTTGCGGACCAGCACTGTGAGATTTAAGCGGATTAAAACCTCACATTTTCTCTTTTTCAGCAAACTAGCTTGCTTATGGTAAGTGCATTATAATATGCAAGAAAAATGGAGTGTTCTCAACGCGCAGAGTATAAACACTGTTAAATAGGACACCTCACCAGTCACACATCTACTTGACACCGAGTTGTGGTTTGTTTTTGTGAGAGTTTCTTCCGTTACTTCACAGTTATAATGATCTGTAAATGAGGTGGTAAAACTAACTTTGAATTCATAAACGCTTACAAGATGAGACAATTAAAGATTTAATTTGATGTACGTGACTTTCTAACAAACAGTTCCAGAAGCGGGCATTATGATTTACAAATCACTGTAATCTATCATCTAGAATGTACAATGGCTATGCAGCCGACTATGTATGGTATAATTACCAAAAAACCTATACAGTAGAACCTCGTTAAGTCGAACCTCGATAAGTCAAAAACCTCCAAATCTCGAAAAAATGTTTTGTTCCCTTCCCTTCAAACACCAAAACCTCCATTACTTGAAATCTTGACCCTCTGTTAGTCGAAATAATCACCGAGTCCCTCCAAGCCATTTTGGTACATATTTTCACTCTATAACTCGAAAAATTAAATTTGACCTCTGTATCTCGAACATAGCAATGTTTTATTTTACAACCTTTACAACTTGATCATTTGGAATTTATTACCTCTATTGTTCGAACAAAAATAAGTTACCGTCTTTAAGAACTTGTCGACAATGTGAGTACACTATTGTTTCTTAGAAAACATTTTAGGAGTATACGATAATAAATCTATGACTAACGTAAACACGTGTTTGCTTGCTTGGTGTCAGGTGTTCAATTTTGATTTCCTTTGAAATTTAGCTAAGCAAGTCATTTGTTTTCGACTTAAATACAGTCAGAAGTTGAAGTTGCAAGTTGAATTTTTATTTATTTTACCTCTCTAACTCAAAATTTATAAGAATAAACCTCAAACTCTTTATGTCGAATCAAAATCCGCCTAAGTCGAAATCCTCCATAAGTTGAAAACTCTATAACTCGAATTTTTTGGCGTCTCCCTTGATGTTCGACTTATAGAGGTTCTACTGTATTTCATAGCCAGCAGAGTTAGCGGAGCGCGGCTGCCTGTCGGAATCCGGTTGCAGTGGCTGCACACGCGGACCGAGCAAAAACTCCTTCATGTTAACGAGATATTAGTATAATTGCCTATGGAAATTCACTGTAAAACTACATACTACAAAATGAAATAATCAAAACTTTGTCAGCTAATATTCTAAGATCACCAGTGATGTACATAGACGCTTTCGATTGCGTAGACAATATTATAGAATTCACCACGAAATTATTTCCTTGGTATGTGTGTTTTGTGTAATTTAATGTTCAATATGACTACAGATGCATGCACGTTAATACACGACACATTTAGCCAGATGTTAAATGACTATACAGGACGGAAATTAGCTTCTGCGACGGCCAATTCGATAATGTTAAGGCTAGAGTAATAAGTAATTGAAAATATTTATGGTTGGCTTCTAATATTCGTGGCATGCATTCCATCAAAGACCACCATGAAGAATAAACACCTAAACTTCTCTAAAGATACTATGGTAAAAACGAATAATGGAACAGTCCACCATAAACGACACAAAAAATAACAACAAAACTCATTCATACAAAGGCAAGATGTGTATTAGAAGACCTCAGGTATATTCCCGACCCAGCCAAATGTTGTGTGAACAACAAATATTTGATCCGTCTGAGCGCTGTGATATCGAAAGCCCGAGCAGTTTGTAACTTTATAATACTCAATGTGATAGATATTTTTAGGTCGAGTCCAAGAAACTATTGATTATTAATTATAGCACACAACTATCTAAATTGTTCAGTTTAAAACAATGATTTTGAAGAGAATTTCCTCACACCAATCCGACCTACATAGTATAAAACTTTGCTTAGGGAAAAATCGCGAGTATTCAACTTGGATGCCTTTGGTCTAAGTTTCGCCTTGAACTCAAAGTTATTGATCTGAACTATTCAATGCTATTGACCGTAGTTCGCGCAGTGTTTATGCACAAACAATCTGGTTCGGAAGTTTGGTCACGTCTTGAACTTATTATGTAGTGTCACGTGTTGCTTTTATTGTTTTGTGATATGTTACCTTTGAAAATGGTATGGTTTATTCATTACAATTAATGTTTTAGATCTTGTCGCCTTCCTAACACCTTTTAGAAATTCACAAGTTCAATCGTCGGCTTGAAGTTAAGTTACATACATACATCATGATCTACCTTAATCGTACTAGTATGTCAGGGTGTGCAGCTTATGTTTCTTACCTCTTCACACTCAAACCACTGGACTTATTTGAAATGATATTTAGAAAAAACTGACACCCTGGATGAACACATAGGTTCCTTTTTATTCCAACAAAATGTAGTTTTCCCGTGGAATGTGCACGGAAGAAAGGTATGGTAAGGATGGGAAATTTAAAGTGCAGCAGTAATGTTGAGTTGGAATATTTATAACTGTTGTCACGTGAAATAGTTCCTGTGTTTTTAAACTGTAAGGAATTCAAGTACTTGGGCGATTCCAGGCCGAATCACTAGTAAATTTTAAATTAAAGTTATTTTTATCGATTTACCTGAAATCCCTAAATCTATTTAGAGCAAACCAAACTTAATTACGCCGTATTCAACTAGACGAAAAAATGTGAGAAAGCAAATACGAAAACTCCCAAAATGTTAACCACAAAACGGAAAGAGTGCCTATTTATCTTTTTTTCGTCGTTCACCCCAGTGCAGCGTACAAATTGCTACAAGCCCCTCATTATAACAAATAAACGGAAAGCAGCCCCGTCAGCCATCAACAATTAAACAGAACAAATACTCTTAAATAAACCTGGGCTCGTTGATTGAGCGCAGTCGGCGCAGCTCGCCAGTCAGTTGTCAGTCAACGCTGCATTTTGTTCCGTCCACGCTGTTCCTACACGTTAGGGATGTTCCACTCAAAACAATATATTGTTTACTAAAATTGTGTTGAAATAAAAAAATAATACTTGTAGAATAAGGGTAGTTGTATTGTAAAAGTCACAGAGCGGATGATTACTTTAGTCCACCCCGTGACCACGAAAGCTGTAAAGTAATCAAAATGTCGGGAAGTCTAAAATGTAAAATTTAAAGCGAATCTGTGATACAATCCGTGAATAATAGTTTTATTTCAATGTGTAACATTCGCGTAAATTTAAGAAACCATTATTAAATTGTGGTTTGTATTAAGAATAAACTGTTTGTATTGAACTATATGGCCTAACCACTCTCAATCGTACTCTCGTTTGTAGAGTAGGCCCGTGCCCTGCAGTGGGACGTATATGGGCTGATATAGATATAGATAAAGAATAAAACACAGCTCGTTAGACCCTTAACGAGACCGATGAATGACGTACACAGTCTTTGAATTGAGATCTCTTTAAGGATTGCAAATCATTGCAGAGACGCAAAGGACTTTCTTTAGATAAGAATGATTAAATCCTTAATGAAGCAGCCCAGATGTTGAACTTAGGGCAATTCGATCTTCCGATTAACTGTACTGCACGGTCATATCTTGGCTTTATGATAAGCTACGGCTGAATGTATACGTAATTAATGTTACATGACCATATGACCATTTGCTAGACAACTAATCAAGTGCAAATAATTCCCGACTCATTTAGAAACTTAATACGCCAATTTAAAAGCCCATAAGTCTTAGACACAGTCCACTAGCTCTCGTGCAATCCTCAGCTTCCTCAATAAAACGAACGTAATACAAGCCATCACATACTACCTATGCATGTCACACATTTAATTTATGCGTAAAGCCGGGTGCCGTCTATTTTAGTACCACGCTGAGAGACACTCGCAACTTCTGCTGCGGTCGTGATGGCGCCACTGTCTTCGTGTCTTTCGTTTTTTCCTTTGAGAATGTCTTAGTTCAAAGTTTCGCCGCGTGTAATAAATAAGTGTATTTGGATCGGTTTAGTTTGTTTTAGTTGGTGTAGGTCGGGAACCGGGAGCGGATTGATGTGATGGTGCGCGAACAGGCCAGTCATGAGGAGTCTCTTCCAATAATTGATGGTTTAGTTTTGTTTGACAGTCAACTGGCGCCACACGTATGATAGTTTTTTTTATTTGCAATTCTAATTACGGATGGTAAGATATTTCACACATATGTATTTCTTTGACTCAATCACAATTTACAGTACGTAATATCTATGTTTGAATATCTAATTCTCAGTTATTTCTTGCCTTTTGTTTTACTATGACCCATTGTTTCTTGTATAGGATTTTCAAGGTTCTTATAAATATATCTTGAAGACAGGTTTTTAGTTTTTGATGAATGGCCTTTTAACCGAGTGAGACAAAACAATTATGGTAATAACATAACCATCACACTCACAACATTGACACAAACACCTTATTCAGGAAAAAACTCCCAACAATGATACTACAAATTCTAAGCTACTTTGCACTGACAAAAAATACTCTGTCCTATTAGGAAGAATACGAGGAGCCGCTGTGAAAGTACTCAGTACGCAGCACTCTCCAAACTCGAGCACCCTGTAGAGCTTATTCCCAGTCACAACACTGCACGGCGTTTTTTAAAAAGTTAACGCTACAATTTTTTTGCACATTTCTCTTCATTCACGTAAGCTTTTACGGGGATTTTGAACATTGATGATTGTTTGTGTTCGTTTTATTTTTAATGTTTGTACGTACAGGATGTTTTATTTTAAAAAGGCTACGTTCAGGCTGGTTTTGTTTAGTGCAAAATTACGGCAATATGTAACAATAGATGAAAGTTTGCTGTATCTAAATCGTCTATGGCTGTATCTATCGACGTACCTTTGAAACATGCTGTCCGTTATACCTCCAATGGATTTCTTTTAATTAATAAAAATGCAACGCTACAATAACAACAATACAATAACAAATACATTTCAAACAAACTGTATAATTAATTATATTGAGTCTTTAAATTTAGCAAAAATATATGGCACCTACTCCTATCTACCTATCTACCTATCTCTTAGTAATATTTTTAAAGCGTTTGAACACTTTATAGACTCGAACGTCGCAAATCTAAAAATAGCAGTGGATTTGACTCATTTTTTTAATTAAGTTGAGATATTTTTAAACTCACGCCCGAGAGAGTTTGACAAAAACAGTTTCATTGAACTGGATGCATCATGCAGGACACATGTTCAGTTTTTATGGCGGACAAAATTGTGAAGTGCAGCTGTGCTGGTTTAAAATAAACGGCACAGCCATTCCGTATTTACTTCCCAACGAGATTTTTAAAAAGCAAAAATGCAAATTAGTTGTAGTTAGTCTTCTTTCGTAAGTAGGGGTATGAAATATTTGACGTGCTTGGTATTTGAATTACAAAAATCTTTATATGATTGGATTTGATGTAGTATGTCAGCTGATAGCAAGTGAACAGAAGATACCAGGAAATGTTATTGTAGGTTATTTGTTACATTTCTGGAATCTAATCTAATCCAGTTTATCTCCCGACAAGTTACGATGAACATTTATATATATTATACACAAATGCTTGCAGTGTCCAAATAATGGAGTTCAATCACTATTAAAGATATATTTTTCACTCATATACCCATGTTTTAAAGTAAGCATTTATTCTGTTCTTACTGCTCCTTTGAGAAAATAAATGTCTATTAAGTTTTAGCTACTAGGTACTTCAGCTAATCCTTTTACTCGGCAAAAACAGTCAAAAACCGATCTGTGTGTGCGTGTGTAGGCACATGTGTGTGTGTATGACCTTGACACTGCCCTGGCACATTCAGAGTCGGTCGGCGACGCGCGTGGCATATGTGACACAAGCCGTGACACTTAAAATTATATTTGTGTTTTTATAGTAATGGAATCTTTAGAATTTGTATTTGAAGTTTGCCAATCCGCAGCTAGAGCGTGGTGGACTATGGCCTAAGCCCGATGCTGTTTCAACCGTACTATAGATTGTAGGCGAGTCCTATGCGTGCTTGGCGGTTATGAGTTTATATAATGCAGTAATTATTTTTATTGCTGAATCTTATTTTATACAAAGAATAGGAAAAACCACATAAGTACATACATAAACACACGCCTTTCTTCCAGAAGAGGTAGGCTGATGTGCCGCCAAGACATCCACATTTCGCCTTGTATGTTCCGTCCCACGATGTGATCCCATATCACTGGTTGGCTCATTAACTAGCGATTTGGATTTAAAATTAGTTTTTTTTTTATATCAAGATTTAAATCTAGTACCAAAAATAGGACTGATTCCAAAGTTTCCCATAGGCCGCTGTAAATATCTTTAAAGCGAACTTCCTGTCGCAGAAAATGACGATAAAATGCGATTGGAAGAAACAGAACTTGATCCCCCTTAGTCATCAGGGCATCAACCTCAATATCAGTATTCAGCACGATGTCCGCTGATATTTGTATACAGCATGCAGTGCGTTATGGCGACGACCTTGACACTAGCCATCCGGAGCGACATCGCACGTCAACCGTCACGCCATGCGGAAATGACTAAAAGGCCATCACCGTGAGAATAAAATATCTGATTAATTTAGATACAAAAAGTGTATATTGATTGCGACAAGTTTTTTTAAAGCGTAAGGTATATTAATTTTATTTATAGATAAGAGAACAAGAGAACTTCTAAGTTATATCGCTTTAAGCGGAATGTGGCAACACCTTTATTACAAACAGATCTAAACATCTAACAGGCAACTCGTAAAGTCCGACGTTCGACTGATCCTCACAAAATGAACGCTCCTTAGAAGTTATATTGCCTCAAACAGTGAGGCAACTCAACACTACTAACTTTAATATAAACAACAGATTTAACAGCCAACAGATATCTCGCAAATTCTGACAATTGTATAACTCACAAGGAATGAAGGATCTTTAGGATTTCTAGTGTTGCAACGGAAGGGTGGGTACATCTAACCATAATTACCACTGTCTGACCACCTGTTTGAATCCTAATCAAATCGCTAGACTATAGGAAATTATGTTTTATTGCTACAACCCGCATATGGATATCCTTAAACAGCTTTAGAAATCCAACAGGTAAATGAAGTCGGACATTAGACTCGTCCACACATAAAGGAGACTCTTAGTGCAGTTTGAACCGGAGTATGGCCACACTCTTACAACAGCTGTCTGTGGCGACGCCGCGTCCTGTCGCATGTCGTACAAGGCGGCCGGTGCACTCCGCATCACAATGAGCGCATTCACGCTGCGACCATTGTCACATACTTGACTCGCACTGAGCCTTTTAATTACTATGGATCGCTGCTGTGCGTGGGATATTTTCAATTTTAGATTTAGTTTTGGTTCTGTAATAAATTAAGGTAAGTAATACTCGTAAGTTAAGGTTTACGGAGTAATTTTTAAATTGTGTTTGTGTTTTGTTTCAACCATTTTTTTTTCAGTTGGTTAATTTTTATTGGAAAGAATTACTTTATCAATGCTGTAATGGTATGCGAGCAAACTTTAAGAAGAAAGTATCAAACAAAACAAAAACTAAGTTTAATAACCACCGAATAACATGAATAAAAAGCAAAACACGCGAAAGAAAACTATTTTAAAGCGGTCTAATGGACGATGCCGACACAAAGATAGCACCGATCCATCGCATATCTGAAATAGCAGGCATTGCATTAGGCAGCACTCGGCACCAGCGTGGTGGTATTGCAAAAGGCAAAAATCACGAGTGTCTCCGAGCTATATTTAAACGTGTGCATGTGACCAGCTGCATCCTTTGTTGGATCCACGAGGCCTGTAATCATATCCTTGAGATCATATTTTTGTTTCACTGTCTAATAGACGCCTTTATTTGAATTTATTCGGGATGTTTTCGTTTGAACATTGTTTAGATGCTGTATCTATCGTAAGATGTATTTTTTTTTATAGATTAAGTGGTGATTAATAAATGTTAGATGTTTAAAATTCAATGAGAAATTAATTTATTAAGAAATATTCCAAATAGACTATGCATTAGTCCAAATATCATCCAAAATCAAATATTTTAACAACAGATAGATAAAATATAGCACAAATTGATTTCGCAGTTTAATCCAGAAAATATGACACGATACCACGATTCATTATTTGCACAAGTGTGGTAAAAGACGGTGTAGTAAACGAATATATTAACTCCATGACGCGTCCTTAACTTTGCTATCTCTATCAGTATTCAGTAAATATTTTCGAAGTAAATTTTATTTTACAAGTCTAGGGATACGATAGAAGCCTTTTGGTTATGTGCCTTTCATAAAATAAACGTGCTTCGTTAAAAATCTCAACCAAGACAAACTATTTAAAAACTACCAAACAATGCATTCACAGCGAGGAGAAAAAAGGCAAGACTGGCTTTCCGAATGAAAAGGCTTCGTAAAAGCCTGGAGAGATTGAATCAAAACAGCTGTGAACGCTAAAAGCAGGATTAAACAGCAGCGTAGCCGTGAATGACTGTATCCATCGCCCACAACCCTTTGATATTATCCGATGGTATAAACTTTTGGCTGATAACCACCATATACCTGCAATAAGATAAAAACATAATAATGTTAACAAAGCCCGAACATGAAGGAAAGCCTCTCCAATATGCTAATAAGCGACATAATAGTCGCTCGACCGATAAACGCCATCCCGATACGCTATCAGGCGTGACTGATAACGAAGATATGTCAATCAGCCCGCCCGGTCCGCTCGCCTGACCGAACTTCGAGATGCGCCGAGATATGCAAAATTTGTCGTCAAGTCGTTACATTACATGGCTGACATTTTGGATCCAAAATAACAAGAAAAAAGCGAGTGTGCAGCCAATCAATGCCTTAAATATTGTCATACCAAGGAAATGTATTCTATTATTTTGGAACAACCTTCAAAATCAAATTATAGAGAAAGAGCATCGTTCAATGTGTTTTAAACACTTGCCAATTGTTTCTGTCCACATGTTTTGTTATTCTACTGAATTTCCTCCATTTCGTCCGGTCTTTGACGTCCTCAATTGTAAGACCATTGAAAACACCTTTTATTATGGTAATATTTCGTTTACATGTAAATACGTTACAGGTGTTAAAAGCCTTATCTGTTATGGTTTACTTATGCAAACTTTTTAAACAAATTTCGTCTCACAAATATCGTAAAAATTGTGTGACGCCACAATCTATAATATCCGACGACTTTAAAAACTTGTAAGCACACAATTAGTGGGATTACAGAAAATAAATCTGGCCACGAATATAAAAAGAATGAATATTAAGAAGAACGATGATGGCTTCACCGGAGCGTTCGAAAACGTGTTACGGTGTCCGGCTAACTGAATAACAACTAAATAGCTGTTAATTACTGAAAATGCTGCTGCATTAGAAGCTAAACGAGCACATTTTTATGATGATCACTATCTTGCACTGGAGAGTTGGAAAGTGGCGTCGATGGCGTGTCTGTCGACTATTTGGGAAAGTATTGCAATGATTTCGAACGCATTCTTTCAATAACATCCGTTTATTTTGAAACGCTACGTGCCTTTCACCCGGCAATATTTAAAATGATGACTTGTGCCATTACTAAGCAATATTTAATGAGCACAAAACTACACGCTGAGACCGCGCGGCGAATTCAATGAGTTTACGGTAATAGTTATACGCTCAATACAATTACTAGTGCCTGGTACGTACTCGATTGAAGACATGACCGTGATTGCTTGCTTGACTTATGGAAAATCACCGATAGGATGATATTTCACATTAGATCATTGGATTTTCATATTAATGTGAAGTAATGCTTCATCCGTTAGTCTTGAAAATGAGAAGATGTAGATTGTTGCAACGATTACGTGACCTCAATAGACAACAGCATGGTTTATCACTGTGATCTCTATTGCAAATTGTCATCTTCGCTTATAGTAAACGCCGACTTTTTTAAATTATTATAGAGCGAAAAATAAAATGTTCATGAAATTCTCAAAGTTTTAGGGGTTATTAAACTCCTACTGAATTGTATGAAAATTGCCGAGTTTCTTAAAAAGTTTACGTATTGGCTTATACCCAAGAAAGATTGGAAACCTTAGCACTTAAGAGGTGGCAGTTAAGCACTGTCTAGACTGCTCAACACTGGGGCTTTGTCGGTTTATTGATTTAACCAGCAGCTCGTGATTCATCATGACTAACCGCGTCCATTGAACCCGTTTCCAAAATTATTCCGGCTTCACAGCGCCGCGTAAACGATTTTACACAGATTCCACAAACCTGAACTAAAGGATTTTTTTGCTGGCTTAGTTATAAAAACATTTATTTGCGCGTCTATGTCTGCACCGCAGGTGTTAATTTTAAAGTTCTATTGAACCGACCGACGTGTTATAAATGACATTTTCCGGTTAGATGTTTAGTGGAAGTCTCCATGATCATTAACCACTGTTAAGAAGACATAGTAAGCATCATGGCGCAATTCAAAGGCTCTTAAAGATATTATCTTGTTCACGTCAACTACTGTATCTATTGTAATCCGAGTTTTACTGCAATTAGTATTAACGAGTGCCGAAGTACAGCTCTGGCTCTATTGAAACTCTTGCTTATATTAGGTACTTTATTTTCAAAAACGTCTATAGATTTGGAAGTGCATAATTCTCCGTGGGATGCAAACTTCAAACATTACAGACGCATGTCAGATACCAATTGTCCACAATCGACCAATACGGGAAATAAGGATTTATGATCTCCGCTCTCGCGCAATGGAAAGCAGCGGTTCCCCAGTAATCACCAAATAAGGCAACATGTAGAAGATTAGCAAAATTATCATTTATTAAGTTAACCTGTATAATAAATCGTCAAATACGGAAAATAAATGTAAGTGTCTATAAAGAACCTCTTTATTTCCAACATAAGCCTGTAAATAATTCAAGTCCATTAGCACTTCCAACAGCATTTAGCTCGAAATACGAGGAAGTGACATAATACTAAGTGAAGTAACCCATTACTGCAGGAAACAGTTAATGACCGCAAAAGGAACTTCACGCTACCTTATTGAGTGGATGGTAAGTCTCTTATCGGCTATCAATCATATTTAAGTTACCGTTAAGTCGGCTTCCACGGTCAGTTTTTGTGGCGTACCGTACAGCCGTGTTGAGACAAAACCAATCAATATTTATGCTGTCATAGCAGCTGGCATGAAGAGATTTTAACAGGGAGATAGGCCAGAATATTATTTGTTTTATAGTTGCTTGATGTGGGAGCTTAGAACATTTTTTTAAACCATTGAAAGTAATTTAATAATAGCTGCATTAATGTTTATTTTGTACTTGAATTATGGAGGATATAGTGGCTTGAAGTGCGAAAAAAATCATGTCATAATTATGTAGTAAGTGATCAGATGCTGATCTTTGAGTTGACACATTAAATAAGCTAGACATTACAATTTGAACTGTTTTGATGAGTTGGTATTTAAATTGGAAACTAAGTTAATATTAAGAAATGTCTACATTGTAGGAAATACGTGTTCACACAACGTAAAAATCTCAATGTTATGCATTGATTTGTGGCAACACTAAATAATAGAGTATTTGACTATTATCGATTTTTGGTATTATTTCGCTTACAAACACAAATTGATGAAAAATAAAGCCTTGCTGTCAAAAAAGTATTAAAGTAGCTTGTAACATTAGGCAAATATTAACATTTAGAATTAAGGAGTGGGGGTGTAGTGGGGACATCTTGCTATCTCTTTCACACCCGCACACTGTAATGTATAATAACCCTAGTGACGTCACTATCTTAGTTTTGAATTTATTTTTTGTTACCCCCACTACAAGATTTAAAACGTTTCTAACTTGTTTAATTCTGAATGGATTTATAAATTTCTTTGTTTGTTAGACCATAGCTGTGGAAACGTTTTGATACATACAATAAAAAAAATGGAGTCAAATACCCTATTGTGCCCAACCTGCAATACGTCTATGATTTCAGTCCCCATTCAGGCTGTGTCAGGCTGTGCATATAATTGTGTCCTTGTATACTGTAGCATTTTAAATGGTAGCTATTCACAGGCGGTGGAGTGCTAATGAGGCACAAACACGCCGCCGGCGCGTCACAGCCTGCATCACGATGCCATCGCTCCTACTTCAGATAATACTTTCGTCTTAGTGATACAGAACGTTTTAGATACCATTTTTTGAAATTTTCCTCATGGTTGATACGTGTTTTGTGGCATGATATTTGTTTCTTGCAATTTATATAAGGTGCGTTTCAGAAGATTCATTCAGTTAGCATGTTTTAGCGAGGTCATTGTCAAACTAGTTCCCATGAATAATTATTTACTTATTAAATTGTAACCTTAGTTTTATTTACGGAAAGTCGCTATATTTATTTCCAAGTATAAAAAAGAAACAAACATTTTACGACTCTACAGCGATTTCACAACGATTCTAGGCTATAAAATTCTAGAAATTACGTAAATCCGTGCAGATTTTAGCTAGATGTATCTTTGAACGCAGATGCGTCTGCGTGACGATGAAACGTGTTCTCGGCGCACTGCTCATACCAGTTTCACTCTGACCTTATTATTATTTCCACAAAAAACACAACTAGTTTTTGCACGTGCTTTCGCATCTCATTCTAGATTATACTTTGCGACAAATACATCTCTGGCAGATTAAATAATAGAAATATCTATGTTCATACATACATACATAATCGTCACGCCTGTATCCCACCGGAGTAGGCAGAGACTATAGACTAGATACTAGAGACTTTGCTCGATCCTGACATATTACTTTCGTTTCATCAACCTCTTCATGCATTCTCGTCGGTTGTTTAAAATTTTTATAAATAATAGAAGAAAAAAGCGGCCTCATTCAATTGCGGTACATTAAGGACCAGGAAAAAACTAATCAATATTTATCAATTTTAAATACATATTTCAATGCATTATAAAACAAATTATGTAAAATTTAATATTATAATATATCAATTTTTACAGAATATATTGACTGAACCCGTCGTTCCGTGTCATTATTACAAGAACTATAAATATATTGAAACCTGTTATTTAAGCCTCCTCCCAATTACCCGATTATAAAGCCATTAAAGTAGTAAACACTTTTTTATACACATTGTCGATTTTAAGTGCATACAACATGAAGTTTTAAGTCTCGTTTTTATGGGAAGAATTTTATAAAAAACTTCAATGCTGTCATGTTACCTACAAACATACCAAAAATTCATTTACTTGTTGCAATATAAATATTGAATAAAAATCTGTTAAAAAAGAATGCCCTGCACATTACTGACTCAACTACTAGGTACAGCAGTACTGAATCAACTATAAGGAGAACCACCACTGCCTAACATGATCTTCTACACCGAGAGTTCTATTGAGAAGGGTTAGGCCGTAATCCATTAACTTTGCCAATTGTTTAACAGATAAGATTTTCGAGAATTTGCTTCCTAAGGGGATGAAGTTTGTATGAAAACAGGCATTTACAAACATACATATAAATTGTGTAGGTTTCTAAAATGTCTACACTTCTTCAGCGATAAATGCGCACTTATTAGTTCATTTTAATTTACATACAAATTAATTTAGAAACGCACTCCGCAGATTCATCGAAAACGTATGACATTGATGAAAAATGCAAATATTTGAATATTTGCATGAAATACTTTATTTATTGCAAAATTATACACAAACTACTATAATGCACAGACTAGTTCGAATTCATAAGGATGTGCGTACCCATAAATTAATGTTTATCTACATAATATATATTCTTATATTTTCCTTATTGGACTACCTATTTATACTCGATATACTGTTATTTAAATTTGCATCAAACTGTTGTTTTAATATTATCATCAAAATATAAGTGAGGTTTTAACGCCAGTCCGAACAATTTGTGATATCTTTTTGGGTGTGCATATCTCATATGAGATGTTCCGCGAATTGATTTGATTGTGCTGGCATGTCAATGGACGGTAGTAATCAAGAAGCTTATACCCAAATGGAGATTGTGACAATGAATGAAAATGACTTTTTGTTCATTCATTGTCACTCGAAAGAAAAGGATAGCAATCAGTAGCAACGTCATTCGAGGTCAAATTTTTGTGCTTCACTTTTATATACGGAATGCAATCTCCATTTGGGTATAAGCTTCTTGGTAGTAACTAATGGCACCTCTGCTAAATCCATTGAGGATACAATCGTGATGTAATATTTATAGTTTAAGTATTATTTAAATTAAAACTACAAAATAATCATGAGTACAAGTACTTACAATAATGTTACAATAGCATCCAATAGTATTCTGCATAGCAAAAAAATGAATATGTTTAGGTATATTGCATAATATAAATCAAAATACATATTCATATAAGTGGGGGAAAGTTATTAGGAAATTCTCTGAACCAAATCGAAAACAAATATTTAATTTTCTAAATTGGTGTTATAATATGATGTACGTTTGTCACGCAAACTGTAGGAAAATTATATTTGTACGATAATGAGACCAGTAAACAAGCCATTGACGGTATACACGTTCGGTCGATAACAATATTTATTACTTTAAATATAAATAACTGTCGATTTTACTGTAATAAAATTAATGATTATCAGCATAAATTATTTATTCGTAATGGAAGCCTATTTTTTAATTCTTTGCGGGATGGGTAGCAATGGAGTGTATTATAATCTTGTGCTTTTTAAGTATGTTTAAAGGATAGTGATTGCTCCTCGTGACAAAAATATTCTTTTTATGCTGTCCATAAATAACGATTGTTTTAAATGTCCGTGCAAAATGAGGATATTGTTAATATATATTTTAATCGTGTGATGTTAATTAGACATGGTTTTAATAATAAATATTATACTTAAGACATTCTGTATCTGTATCTGTATCAGCCCATACACGTCCCACTGCAGGGCACGGGCCTACTCTACAATCGAGGGTACGATTGAGAGTGGTTAGGCCATATAGTCCACCACGCTGGCCTAGTGCGGGTTGGCGGACTTACATACCATATAAATTCTTATAAATCGCTATGGTATGCAGGTTTCCTCACGATGTTTTCCTTCACCGTTTTAGTGCGTGGTGATTGACTATCAATACACACATGACTCCGAAAAGTCAGAGGTGTGCCCTGGGATTCGAACCCGCGACCACCGTAAACATGTTGGCAGCCGCAACTAGTCCGTTTTACCAACAGGCCACCACGCACTTAAGACATTAAATTTACATAATATCTGTACCTGTTATCCGATGACCTCAAACGTCTAGATTAAGTTAATACTCGAATTTAATCCAAACGTGAGTTAAAAACTTGTAATCTTAGTTTATTTTTTGGTTAAAATTACTGCGTAAAATGAACATGAGTCGGCTTTCTCGTTCCACCTCGTAAAAGGAAAGTACTTGGGCAAACAAATTTCAATGGGATTATGATATTAAGTATTCATGAATATTTTATTACGGCTAATCCCCAGCGACGTGTATACATAATTCATATACGATATTATACATTACTTTCACGCATGCTAATACCTCGCTACATCCTTTAATACAATCGATTTTACCGGCGCGTGTGCTGGCACGCCCGGCCCGGCCCGGGACGCATTATACGGGCTTTTGAGTCTATTATGTTATCTTCTACCTGGTATAATCCTACACTTATTTTTGTGTAGAATAATATACTTTTCAAGTATAATAGAGACGTATTTAGGTGTATGTTTGATTTAAATTATTTTCAAAGATTCTCTCTTATCTGAGATCGGCTTATCGTTGTATCGATATAATTAGAAATAGGACCTTACATGTTACAGGCCTCAAGATGTGAGATAATGCCTCTGGCTTTAAGTCCGCCTTGTATACAATGTATATGAAGTATAATAAATAAATAAAATAAAATAAATAAAGGGATAAATAGTGTGTTACATCATTAACTTTATATCTCATTGACCGAAATCTGTCATCAAACTGCTAATAGGTGCGTAAACCGGTCTTAATCAATTTCTAGTGACTACTAATTCAAAATTGTTGGGTCATCATAATTGTACATGCGAAAATGTATTTAAATGTTAATAAAATATAATATAATAAATATACCCAATAGACCCATACATCGTTTTGAACCCACATTAATATCAATGAGCTTTCTGTCCTAGCCTATAGGCATCAGAAGCAACTAGACTCAAAATGATTATTTGTGGGCCGAATACTCTCGGTGCGGGGATCGAACTCGCGGCCTTTCATTTCACAACCGACGTCTAACCCACTAAGCCACGGAGGCTGGCCAGAGAAATAATATTAAAACATCATGAACGGAGTACTAGCGCATTCAGGATAACTTTAACAACATACTCTTTGTGGATGACACAATCTTGCCGAATGCCGCCGGCACACTACGCAGGAAAGGCGTGCCTTCACAAAACCCCTGTTTGACTTACAATAAAACAATGGGACTATAAATAATTTCTTACTATTAATGTATTAATATTATATTGTATGAATTTTCATTGATTATTATTAATTATGGGTAAAGTCGTTTTTAAAGCAGTAATTTATGGGCGCTCAAATTTCATTTGGTCTTAACTTGTTGAGTTCAATAGATTCTGATATTTTAATGATAAGTAGATTTAGGTAGTTTTTTTTTGCTAATACGTATTATATTGTGTTATATCTCTAACAAGAATATTAGAAATATTTTTCTACTTTTGATAGAATCCAAAATTAACCAGTAATTTGCTTAGACGTATCAATTCAGTAAGCCGCAAGAACTCAATGATATTACATACTCATATTACTTTGAGACCATATTCTGATGAGGGTAGGCGGCTTGCATACAATAGGATTTTAAACACGTCTCACGAGTTAAAATAAACTCCTTTCTACATGATCGAAGACAAGCTGAAAAAACATTGAACAAAAGCTGTTTATAAATAATTTATATTCATAACAAAACGCGGGCGGCTCAGCTAGGCAGTACCGAGTAATCGCTAGTCAGGAGTCACCGCTCACTAGTCGCAGATAAATGAAACGACAAATACAGAGGTGTGCGGGCACGACAGAGCAGGGGTGCGCACCCTCCACCGACCTCTACCTATGTATATATTCTCATCCCGGGACAATCGATTCGCCGGAGTTGGCTGTCGGGCTCCCCTAGCTACCGAGACCCGAGTGCGGAGCGCGACCGCCGCGCGGCCATCAACCCACAGACACATTCTAGAAAAAAATACACAACAAAAAACCTACCTTTTCACACTCGAGCTACTTGCACCACCAAGAAATGCAGACGCGGAGATCGCGTGAAAACCACAGATGCACTGAGTATAAAAAAATTAGTTCGCACAACTCATCAATTAAATAAGCACTTATTGTCAATGTATTATGTTATTTTTGTAGAATTTCTTATACCGGCTGGGTTGCACCGGTGTGGGTGTTTTTTATTTATGTGAATCGTTTGAGCAACGACACTACCCCCACGGCTGTTCGCGGTGGACTGAATAAAGTGAAGATGGCGCTTGCCATTCGCTCGGGATGACGCGAGTGAATGTAGCTACGTATGGCCCGTTAGGTATTCCACCAATCACGGATTAATGTGTTCGTTCTCCACCAATAACTAACAACTTGTTTTCTTTACAATTTGCGCGTGAAAGTTTGAAAAATTCGCATTTGGTTAAAAAAATATTACCGTTTAAAATTATATTACAGTGCATAAAAGTAATCGTAAAAATGCTAATAACTTTCTCTATTTTAACAAACAATACAATATCAAATTTTGCCCGATATTATAGTTTAAAATACCACCATGTTCATACGTAGGCTATTCGAAGATGTCGCCATCTATTTGTTGAAAGGATATTTACTAAATATAGGGAGGAAACCAATAATAATTCATACATTCGCTAGTAAAATGTGCTCATTATTCAAGTACTTTCTCGTAACTGCAACTTTGGAAAGCAAAGCCGAGTTAAACTGAACGGTATCATACTGAACAATTTGCATACATTTTACGCTTAGAAAACACGTTATTCACTTAAAATCGCGAGAGTTTAAATGTAAGAAGCATTTTCCAATAAAAATAGCATTATAAGTTCTGATGCAAGTTTGTGACAATTAATAAATTTTATAATTAATATTTTTGAACCAGGCGTGCTGGCTTGCGAAGCCATCGCTTGATGGTTCAAACTATCTCGGCACGAACCAAAAGGATTGCAAATTCTTTTTAGTACCGCATCGTCAGGCTGTGGAATTGATTGCCGTCACGCATGTTCCCTCCTTCCTATAACCCTGGGTCTTTCCGCCGTGGTATCAAGAGGCATCTTAGCAGGCTGGCATAATTGTATCGATCGGCATGGGACTGCCGTCCAATCGATACTCTACCTGGACGGCATATGCGCTTACCATCAGGTTCAGTGTGGTCACTATACCGTGCCAGAATAAAAAATACACATATTAATATGCTACAGCTTACTTAAAATTTTCTAATTCAGAAATAAATGTATATTTCTGCCGCCAACAGCAGTGTAAAATTCACTGTTGTATTACGGCTTGACGGACAGTGTAGCCGTAGTAGTTTCTGGACATAATGAGACTTAACATCATATTATGTCTCAGGATGGTGCGCTCAGCGGAGTGCCAAGCATTGCTTTTTAATTTATGGTGTTGTCTGCATTTGTCTATACTATCCATGAGCGTTGACCATCACGCGAATGGCAAAATCCTCTCGCTGTTCATGGCAATAAAATAGAATGAATATTTTCAAAAATTGATCTTTACAAATATTTACAGTTTTAATTTAGCAATTTCACAAATATTTATAAAATTCAAAGAAATATCTGGAGACATGAGTTGAATGGTACACGTTAAACGCCGCGGGTTTTCGACTAAAATTGACCTACACGCCGTCGCAGGTTTTTGTTCTGTTAAGTAAACCATATTTACATATGTTTTTAAAGAAGTCTATAACTTCATAGTAAGAGGTTTAGAATTAAAAGTGGTAAAAAAGTCTTTAACACAATAAAATAAACTAACAACATTTTTTTTGCTGGGGGTCACCGGTGACCCCCACGGCGTTTAACGCGTTAATTAATATAATTTCTGATTGATTGCGTGATATTGTTTATTAACAGGAATGACGAGATGAGCAAGTCGTTCGCTTAATGGTAAGCACTGTCACGCTTGCCCATGACTCGGAACTTTATTACTGAGCACTGCGTGCTAGCAAGGAAAGTTCATGACAATTGTATGTTCTTTAAATCTGCTGCAGAAATAGATAAAGCTGTAATATCTACTACGTATCTAGACACTAGACAGCATACTTAATTTGATTTCATGTCTGATGGACAATTGCATTGCCAATTATAGCAACTAAAATTTATCATGTAAGTACTACGTGCCTATTTCATTGATTTTTAATAGTTAACTGTTGTGTTTGTTTTTCAAACTGCCATAAATACCAGATAGTATATTTATCCATAAAGAAAATAACTGAATAAGAAAAAACAAATGACAACAATATTCTAACTAAACAAAAAATAGCTGTTACGCGTTACCACAACAAAAAAGAGAAGATCGTTAACTTGTTTATGAGAAAAAATAACACAGGCTGAAGACTGAAAGCGGAGACAAACGGTCGAGAAACTGTCCATCACCGCGTCAACGACGTGTTGATGAATAATTATCATTAGCGCTGGAACCGATGGCGCGTGCAATATGCACACGTCCACTCAATTTGCTTACAATAGTGTTGCGGAATGAACACGATTCATTGCCATCACGCTTCCGCCATTTTCATATGGGTGACATGAGTTTGTAAGTGCGTGGTGGCCTGTTGGTAAACTGACCAGACGCGGCTGCCAACATGTTCACGGTGGTCACGGGTTCAAATCCCAGGGCACACCTCTGACTTTTCGGAGTCATGTGTGTATTGATAGTCAATCACCACGCACTAAAACGGTGAAGGAAAACATCGTGAGGAAACCTGCATACCATAGCGATTCATAATAATTTATATGGTATGTAAATCCGCCAACCCGCACTAGGCCAGCTTGGTGGACTATATGGCCTAACCACTCTCAATCGTACTCTCGATTGTAGAGTAGGCCCGTGCCCTGCAGTGGGACGTATATGGGCTGATCCAGACATGAGTTGTCAAAATTTTAATATGTTATGAGAATCAATCAAACGTTTTTGACAATGCGATTGCCTGGTTGAATTTGAATATACCGAAAATACCTATATTTGATTTGTCCATTCTATAAATGCTTATATTTGTATTGTATTTTTCTTATCATCCTTCTAATTCTAGAATTTGTCCGATTATCTTTGCTCTCCTTCTAAAATTACTGTGCGAGTAGTTCGACACAAATTTAGAAACTGGCCATCACATCGCTGACCGAGAGGCGTATTTCATACAGTTTCTCGTGCAAAAAGCGCACGTGCCGCGCATTGCTCATCGGCGAAGGCATGTATCAATGCACATACCGACAATACCGTCATTGTACATCGTCAGCTACTAAATCAATCGTCGTGTCGTCAATCATTACGTTCACGGAGTTTGGACAAGAAATATTTGTCGATTGTGCGTGTAAACGCTTCTTGGTAAAGATTAAAGAAGGTCGCTTATCAGGTATTGTTCGACGTATAAGTTAAGATAGTCAAGGCAATGTATAGGTACAGGTGAAGCCAAAACACAGCCTCGCTTAACATCTAGAAACATAATTATTATTATAATTAAGCTGGAGCCGCAAGTTGGAACTTGCGGCTACATCACACTACAGTTCGCCAGCCAGTACTTATGTTAACCAAAGAGTATGAAACACTACATTATCACCAAGAATTAATGGATAGGAAAGGGTACGAAAGGATGTCTGGTAAAGATCTCATACCAGCAAACACAGGGTCGGAGTTCTTCCTCATATCCTCATATAGATTGCAAGAAGACAATGATGACATTTGAATCCTATTTCTGTTACGTGGGCTGTAGGATTTTTTTCCGGTAATAATTTATTGCTTTGAGTAATTGCTTTAAGACTGCGAGTCCATTTAACTTTGTCCGAGAAGTTTGTCGAGAAAGCAGGTCCAAATACGGCGGCAGTGAGTATTACTTGAAATAAATATACAGTGGGAGAACCTACAGCCGTACCACACGTAAATTGTGCATACATTATATGTAATTATTGTAATAGCATGCACATTACCACGCACCGCGTTCCTTCACCGTTATTATGGGTTAACATAGTTTTTACTGCAGCTTACTCATTGATTGTTAATTAATGCAAAATGTAAGCGGACATAAAAGTTTTTATCGTCAACGTGGCTTGGAACCCTCGCACCATCACATTTAATATTGCTAAATATAAAAATATAGTAATTGCAATTGTGACAGGAAACCTTTGAACACCTAATAAATTATTCACTGCAATAGATAAAGGTCAAAATGTTTGATAAACGACTCCCTTAACACTATGAGTATATAATCTTTAGCTAGATATTCGTTTACTGCGTAAAATTTGAAAGAAACTCTGTTTTGGGATAGTAATTTTACCTTATGTATTATACAAAATATACCCTCCCTAAAGCCCTAGTTGGAAGCCAATTACAAAGACGAGCACAGACGGACTTGTCAACTGTCATTGCCTCGGGGCAAAGGGGTCTGTAATGGATTTGTAAATGCAAAAACTGCGGTATTCTCGTGTTTCAAGAGATATATATCAGCAAATGTATCTGCATCCGCAATACATCAGAAAGCGTGTGCCTCCATTACGAAAATTAGCCTCCCCCAGCAAAGGGTTACAAAGCTATGCCTTCTGTTGTGGCAGACGTTCTTTCAACACCTTTTGTTTACGAAAATTGTAAATCTGTGCGAATTTCTCCAGTCTTAATTAGGATATCATTAAGGTCTTAAATGTTGATTCTAGCCTAGCTGCGTCTGAATTTGTTGTTACTTAGGTATTCTTTTATTATTGCCCTACTCTGCAAATCCATCCATCCATCACCCAAAGGAAGTCCACTGCTGAACATAGGCCTCCCCAATGATTTCCACAGAGACCTGTTGGAGGCAGCCTGCATCCAGAGACGTCCCGCGACATTTACCAGGTCGTCGGACCATCTTGTGGGTGGACGTCTTACGCTGCGCTTTCCGCTACGTGCAACTCGTACGTACTCTGCAAATATTATGATCATATTACAGAATGGAATACAATGAGATATTATGAACTACAAACGAATTATAAAGCTGCTGAGTTGTACCTCCATCCACTTAAACCTTCACCACAATTGTTCCACTGTTGTACGTAGACTTTACCTAGTTATCCGCGTTGCCTCTTGGAAACGATCTTCTTGCAAGGACACAGCAACAGTCCTTGTCCAATTTAATAAGAATACGAAAAAACTTCTTAATATTCTGAAATTTATTCGCTATATTTATATACTCACACTGTATCAGCCCATATACTGATACTTTTCTCTTTACCTAAATTGTTTATTCCACAGTAAGTGTGTAGATATCCATAGATAATAATTTATTACTTTGGAGTCGGCCGGCAGCGGAAAGATGCTAGATACCCCATGCAACTGGGTTAATTCTTTATAAATCTGTCTAGACTCTAGATTTGCAAATGCAAATTACAATGTTAATTACTTTAAATAATAGAAGCATTAAAATTTCACGGGTTTTATTGAAATAGGTATAGTTTAAGAACTAACTGCTTAATCGACAAAAAGTAATGAACGCTGCCCTGAAGAGATAATTCCTAAGGAGTCAGAAACGCGCCACCGACCCTCGAAGTAGTGATGATGAAAATGGTAACAATCCCATTGTATTCAATCATATGTAAAGAATGAATACGGTATAAGGCGGGAAGGTAGTACCACTGTCTAACGGAAAAATCGACCTTTCCTGAAGTAACTGAGATTGTTGGACACTTTCATTTTATTTATGCTTCATATACAATATTGTATAAAGGCGGACTTAAGTCTTAATGGCTGAGGAATTCTCTACCTGTCTACCTTTGGGCTTTGGATAGTGCAGAGAGAAAACAGAGTGGGTTAACTCCATATATACATTCAGAGGGAAACTCCATAGGTACCTAATTATAATCGTTTTTCTTTTATTCTATTTGCGATCGTCATAGGTAAGCAGTGCCTTCATGATTTCTCGGGTGCTGAGGATATTCATGTGATTGCCATTGAATAATTTCCATCTCATAACATAATTGCTTACATTTTGTTTTTTTTTTTATTGCAATGAATACACGTTCGTATGATGGTAAGCGATACGACCCCTCAAGAATAGTAGCAAAAAAAAACATCACCTTGAATTACAAATCAATGCTTGGCATTCCACTGCGCTCGCTATCCTGACACAATAGACATAAGATGTTAAGCCTCAGTATGTCCATAGTTCAGTAGCTATTCTGGCTATAATGTTATTGTTTTATTTAATTCTAATTTGATTATTACGTCTTTAAAACAAAATCTATAACAGTAATCAATTCAGTCAGCGCTCTCAATCCAAAATACCTGAATATGGAATTGAATTTGAAATAAACACCACAACCGCAACACAGGAAAAAAAAAAACTTTAAATTCATGCCTCTGGTTTCATTTGTTGCCAAATTTACATTAAATTTTATACATTATAATGGCATTTACTCTCCGAGACGTAGCGGTATAGAAAATGTCTTTATTAAGTCCCAGACGTCAATTACCGCCGAGTAATCCCGTTAAACTTATAAAATGATCGTGGCCGACTAACGTAGATCCATCGTGCTCCTCTCCAACTATAATATACTTTACTTAAAGGGGCTGTGTTTAAGATTTTCAGAGTTCTGATTAAACTGGCTGCAGGATTGTAGGCCGATGAAAAAGAGCGTGAAGCCAGCGAACAATTTCGGTTCGCGCTAGCGTTTTAATTAGGAATGTTTTAGTTATCTGTTGCCTGTTGCGCTTTCGCTAAACATTCTCTTACTTATCTTTGTGTTCTGTGTTAACATAATTCGAGGAGAATATCAAAGCCTGCGTAAATATAAAGATAGTAGTAAAGAATTGAGTGTATTTTATATTTGCTTGATAAAATCGTCTAAGCATATCTTTTAGTAGTGTAACAGACTTAACTTCTTGGTATATATTTAAAATCACTTTTTTGAAAAATAATTCAATCCTTTCGGTTTTTTTAATTATTAGGTAATAAGTACAAACCTCATTGAATCATGTAATGTTTCCAGAAGAAACCATGCAAGTAACAATTCCTTAGCAACAAGAATTTAAACGCAAGTGAAAGGTAAGAGAGGTTCGTAAACACAAAAATAATAATTCTCCCTTTCTCTCTTCATCCACAGAGAGTCCACTGCACTTTTGTTTCTTTGGTTTTCCATAGCGACCTGCTAAAAACAGCCCGTGTTAAGCGACTTCCTGCAACCTTAGCTAGGTCGTCTGTTCACCTTGTAGTTGGTTGCCCGACGCTTTGTTTACCGGAAAACAATAGCATGCTTGAAATATCTTCAGAAGAATGATCTGAAATGTTTCTTAGCAGCTTTCCAGCCATTAGTAGGAAATACGGCACATTACATGAAAAATTCATTGACAATTAATACGGTTGCAACACTTTTAATGGGTGAGATCTTGATAATCGATCAATTTGATCTTATTTATCACTTATTATCACCAGCTGTAAGCCGTCACTCAACGTTTCTTCATTGCAAAGGAATAAGACCGAGTTGTTTTGCAATTTTTTTATATATTTAACGTAAACTAAAGTTTAATGGATGTTAGTTACTTAATAATGCGAGGCGCTTGCCTAGAATTTCTTTTTTAATTTTAGAAACGTTTTAATTAATTATGCACAATTAATTGCTGTTAGCTTCTCACTAACATGTACTGTTTTATACGAAAAACAGCGATTTCTCCAAGCATACCAGCCTTATCGTAGGATCAAATTCTATTGGCAAAATCCGCCTAATGATGCATACAGTATTTTCACAGCTTCTGTTACACGTCTAATAACAGATCTCGTGCAATTATAATCTGCGCGTGCATCGAATTTATGACGGTAAGCATCGTTAAATCTGCGCACTCGGAATTCGGTGAGGCGGTGACGAGCGCGTGCGTGCGCCGCCAAGCCACGCATTATCATAATTGATGAAAGCAGGAGATGCGTCGCAATGTCCGTGTAATGCAGTATTTGCACAAATTGTACATATTAACTGCTATGAGTTACGTCATATTACCAATTAACATCATTAAGTTAAGGAAGTCAACCTTTGAACAATCTCCTCCAATTCGAGTATATTCAGACAATACTGGTCGCCTGGCAGATGGAAGTCGAGGTTCAGCACAAGAAGGTCAAGATGTCTTGGATCCTATAGATGTTGATTAGAGCCTTTTAGAACCTGTTGAGGTATAACATTAAGAAGTACCTACCTACGTATTTGAAGTAATAATTTAACGGCGGAACTTAGTTTCTAGTTTTGCTACCATTTGAGCTCATGTCTTATCAGTAGCCTATAGCAGTTTGTCATTCGAATTAAGCCCTACCACTGATGTTAAGCATGTCTGATTATCACATATACTAAGCAGTCAGTTTCAGCTGAAAAAGATCCTCGTCTCCGTTGAAACACTAACGATCGGCTTACGTTTGCAAGACGCCGCCGCGCCGCGAGCAGACAGCGCACGCTATGAGTAACACGCCGGCCGCTGTCACTGGCCGCCATTTCGGGAAAGCAACAGATATTAATGACGTCTAAACATCGTGATAAATCGACTAGATAATCTAGTTTCATGTCTTCGCGTATCCTATTATACAGTACATTTTCATTGTAAATTAAAATGTAGGTGATATATTTGTAACAGACGTTTGTGTGGACACGTTACATGTATTAATCTAACGTCCACAGATTTTAAACGATGATTGATTGCCTATTATAAGTTATATTTGAATTAGTAATCATATATGTTTTTCGTTGCAAGTTTTAAAGCAGTGCATGCAATCATTCTTTATACAGCAGTACATTCTACTAGTGCCAATAATCCTTTTTAATCTTTTTTTTTGCTATTGTTACATACATGATACACTTAATATATCCTAATTTGTACACGCTCCAGCTTTCATTGTGACACTTTTAGGCTGATGGTTTTCTCCTATATCTCAAATATCTAGTATCTTTTTAAGCCCTGAGAGCGTCCCTAAGCGAGATTCCTACAGCGCCTGTTATTTGCCATCTAAACACATGCAAAAGCCTGTAAAGCTAGATCTAGGCTATAATTGTCCCGTTGGAGCTTTCGCAACCGCTACATATCCTAATATCTATTCTGTACAATGGACAATTCATGAGATTAATGGTTCATATCCGATTATTAATTTTCCTCTTTCTCTTCTCTTGATCAATCATATAGAAGGAAGAAATTTAAATTTGGTTAGAGATATGTACATCAAACATAATATTTATTTGTTTATTCAGTTTTTGCAAATAGGTTACCAGCGGCACTTTTACTTTTATTATGGACAGATATTGTAGGAAGCGCTTCATGCAGGCCACTTCCAAATTTCTATGGAACTATTTGGTGGAGGATAAGTACACACTACTACTCCAGCGTGGTTGACTATATACTTACTCCTCTCAATCGTACTTTCGGTTGTAGAAGAGGCCCGTGTCCTGTAGTGGGATGTATATGGCCTTACTTACATAGAGACACACAAAGTAATCATGTTCTACTTTTTAACTTTTTTGGCTATTGGAAAACGAACTTTTAATTCACAGGTGAACTTGCGGTTTAAATCATTATGAATATGTGATAAGTGAAATAGCTCATAAAGCATTGCCAATTATAGTGTTTATACGACTTTTACCAACACTCCACTCGATTAATCGCAAGCAATTGCCTGCAATAAACCACGCTAGCATGGCAAAAAGATCATTCTTCGCGCCTACTACGCATCTTCATGCTCAAATTAATTATGACAAATCAATGCATAACACTTTAATTAGTACTTTGAATAAATAGCCATCAATATGGCACGTATGTAGAAAAATTACATACTGTATGTATGTAAACTCATGACTTTTTCCCAGAAGAGGTAGACAGAGGTGCCAGTACACCCACATTCCGGCTTGTATGTTACGGTTTGTATCCTACGATGTGATTGGGGTCGAGCCTATCGCCATATTGGAAACAAATTCCTGACTCCGAGATGATAATTAATAGAAAAATCCAATATCACTGACCGATCCGGGTTCGAACCCGAGATCTCAGTAACCCGAGATATTTGTAACCGCAGTACCGTAATACAACTACGCCACCGAAGCAGTCAGGCACAGAAAAATTACAGAACTACAATATTTTATTCATTAATTTGAAATGTTTAAATGAACGTTGACATTCATTAGTAATCACTGCAGCAATACTTGAAAGTGGCTTTTGAACATTTTAATTCTAAATGAATCGTGGCTGCATCTTTGTCTCTTCAGGAATGAATAGTTTGGTTTACATAAATATGCTATAGAAAAGCGTTCCACAAATTAAAGATCATTATCATCATATCAGCCACAGGATGTCCACTACTGAACATAGGCCTCCCCCAAGGATCTCCACAATGACCTGTTGGAAGCGGCCTGCATCCAGCGACTTCCTGCAATCTTAGCCAGATCGTCCGTCCACCTTGTAGGCGGGCGTCCGACATTTCGCTTGCCTGTACGTGGCCTCCACTATAGAACCTTTCGGCCCCAACGGCCATCGGTTCTACGAGCTATGTGCCCGGCCCACTGCCACTTCAACTTGCCAATCCTATGGGCTATGTCGGTAACCTTGGTTCTCCTACGGATCTCCTCATTTCTGATTCGATCTCGTAGGGAAACATCGAGCATAGCCCGCTCCATGGCTCGTTGAGTGACTTTGAGCCTTCTAATGAGAGGCCAAATTAAAGATGCGGGAATGAAAATGTAATTACAGGTAAATTGTTTATATGCATTCAGTATCAGCCCATATACGTCCCACTGCAGGGCACGGGCCTCCTCTACAATCGGGAGTACGATTGAGAGTGGTTAGGCCATATAGTCCACCACGCTGGCCTAGTGCGGGTTGGCGGACTTACATACCATAGAAATTTTATAAATCGCTATGGTATGCAGGTTTCCTCACGATGTTTTCCTTCACCGTTTTAGTGCGTGGTGATTGACTATCAATACACACATAACTTCGAAAAGTCAGAGGTGTGCCCTGGGATTCGAACCCGCGACCACCGTGAACATGTTGGCAGTCGCGTCTAGTCCGTTTACCAACAGGCCACCACGCACTTCCAACAGGCCACCACGCACTTGTGTGCGTGGTGGTGTAATTTATATGCATTAGTGATTCATATTTTCGTTAATTCGTAGATAATTATTATGATTTTTGCAAAAAAGTGTCAATGTTACAGTTCATTACTGAGTAACATCTAATGAATACATCTCAATAATGTGTAGTGTTCCACCGTCCATAGTCCAAATGGGATTCCACGTATACTATTTCACTTTATTTATAATGGGATCTGTGTGGATATTTTAATATTATAATGATTCTATAGATATAGCAATAAAATAACATTTACTTTTAGCTTATTAGCACTTTGAAAATATTAGTCGAATGCATCCAGCATTCAATTACTTCAGCAATGGGTAGCGGTAGCTTTGTCAACCATAGCCTTGTGCCAGTCGTTAAGGCTGTTTATGGGGTTATAGATATTGTTCCAAGTACTAGGTGGATGACAATAGCGTTCAACTGCTGATCATGTGTTACTGACCGCACCTAGCATTCCTTACCCGCAAAAACTCACAATATGTGCTCATTCTCCATGTCATCAGTCTGCATGGAATCGATATAAATACGGAAATATCTATTGTATTGATGAATAGTTAAATGTCAAAACTGATTAAATTATAGTTTAAATATTCTCTTAGAAACGTTAGAGTTCGTCAGCGAGCGGAACGGGATCCTAATTAAATTATGTAGAGCGTGAAGCGTGCTTGCATGTACGTCTCGTGTTTTTCTGGAAGCGAATTAAAACTGGCAATTTTGTTTGGTCTGTATAATAAACTAGTAATAAAATAACACCGCATATGTTTCTAAAATGATGCCTTTATTTTCTCCTTTCTAATAATTATAATAATTAGCGTAGGTAATTAACGCGAGAGACGAGAGTGATAAAGTATAACTAGCTTACGCACTGTTAAATCCAAGTGATATGTTCTAACACACACATTAAGGTACTTTAGAAAGTTTTGAATTTCTGCACGATAATAAATTAACATGCATGAAACTCTTGGATTATAATTTTAAATATCAATGATGTAACGGCATTGAGGTGTTAATGTTAGAGTTATTACCTACATTGCTTCCATTTTTACGAACGTAAGAAGTGAAATTATAAAATATCGTGACAGTGATTAGCTCCATATTTTTAGGCAGGAAAGTTATAACGGAATGCGACGATTAATTTTTATTTTGTTTACTTTCTATTCGATGACTTTTTTAAAAATCTTAAAATCACCTTTGAAGTACTTACAGCCATAAATATTATTGGTTCATTTACCTGACCAATCTGTAGGTATATTTTGATTAATTTCTATCAAATTTAATCTACATACTATGTTAATATCGTAGTTAATATATTCTTTACAAGATTCTACAATTATTCATCATATAATTTTCAGTCCATAGTAAATGCATAATAATACTATGTGGACTTGTGATTAGAGTTGACTGGAGTAAGATCAAATTGTTAGTAAAATAATAAGATCACAAGGGAAGTCGGGTTGTTTTGTTTACCTATGTTTTAATTTGGCAGCCAAGTCATGTTTTTTTACATTAATTATTTTCACTGTTCATCTATACAAACATCCTATCAGTCCGTACTATTATAAGAAATACGTGATATAAATCAGTTTTTTTATAACAGCTGTAAATAAATATAAGCAGCCCTGGAAATTCGATCCTCATTATTACTGATATTAGAAATGGAAGAAACAACATCGTATCTTACAAAAAACTACATTTCTAAAATATTGTTTCGAAATATTTTTGGATCACTTTAAATTACTATTGGGTACCACAGTTGGGTACTGAAACATTTCCGAAAAAAACATTTTTTTTGGACCCAATGTCTTTACAGGACGGATTTACTTTATTAGCAAATTAATAAAGAATAAAAAACATTAAAATTAATTTTACTACTTTTTATTTTTACATTATGTTTCAATTTTTTTCTTGTTTCCGACAACTTGAATTTGTCAGAAAATTACACATCACTACTTTGGAAATCGATTATTGTGGCATAGTATCGGTAATTGTACGGTTCCTAGTTTTACGGTTTTTGCAAACCTGTTGTCACAGACCCTTAGTGTTGAGTAGGACATGACTTGAAAAAGAGTTTGTAAGAGTAGCCTCATTTTTGTACTGAGCCAGTACAATGTCCCACTTCAATTGAAGTGAGGCGTACTGATGCTTATTTGTGTGTCATAACTTTGCCTCACGGCTCACGCCAATGAAATGACATTTCTTGTTTATTAGTCTGTGTTACAGACCAAGTAGTACACCAAATATGAAGTAGTACAAATTAAAAAGTTGAGCCGCTCTTACATTTTGACGTCATGTATGGGACAAATGTACTGCCTCTTGTATGTCCTACTCAACACTACAGACCCTGTTGTTGACATATGTCATAATCGTTTGAGGTTAGGTTATTGATTTTCAAATTGTGAGGTAATATTATTTTGTACAGTGTTTGAATTATGCAGTAGATAAAGAATAAGAAAAATATATTACCTCAAAATGGCGTTCATTACCTCACGGCTTAGTCTTTTGCGTAAAATAACTCAAAGCGCAACATACACTACGTTAATGAAAAGACCGATGGCATATAAGAGTTCTATTTCCTTGGAATCATTATATCCCAACAGTTCCTTGAAACTAACCACACCAGCATTTGTAAGTATTCGTTTTTAATTAATCAAGTATTATTTTACTCTATTGACTACCACATATAACTGAATCGCATACCTAATTCTAAATACTATTTTTGTATTCAATATTTTATTTAATTTTCTGTGTAGCTAAATAAATATAATATAGGCGTAACGATTGAATGAAAACAAAATTAAATATTAGATGAAGTATTTTAAATTCAATCCATTTACTGTGCTAAATAATTTGACTAATCATAAGCGCTTCTTAGATGTGCATATTGCAATTGGTAGTTGAAAATAACTGAACGCAATTATCAAATTCATAGCCCTTATAATATAATGTTTTGGGTAATTATTGTTTGGAAAACATTTGATATATAAATACAACTTACATTTCAGAAGCCAGATCCTAATGAGAAGTTCTCTGGGTACATTCCACTTGAGAAGCTGGACATATCTTACAGTGCCAGCTCGGGCCCTGGAGGACAGAATGTCAATAAAGTAAGTCATAATGTTTCCAGTACAGAAAAAAATCTACATTTAATTCTTACTCTTTATTGAAATGTTAAACAAACCTCAGCTGTATTAATTTTTAAATTAATAATCACCTAAAATGCCACATACTGGTAGTTATATTTATATATTTTATCTTATATGTTTAGGTACACACAAAAGTGGATCTCAGGTTTAAACTCAGTGAGGCAGATTGGCTGCATCCTGACATCAAATCAAAAATGTTGGAACTGGTAAGAACATACCCTGTATAATTGGATGTAAATTATTTGCCATCATATTGTATTAAATGCATTTAGAAATTACATGCACTATATTTGTGTTTGTTTTATATGAGTGTGCACTATAATTTTACAAAATTTTCGTAATATTCACTTTCTTTTTTATGTTATATATAGGTATATAGCATCCCGTTCATGCAATGGTGAGTGATCATCGCCACCCATGAACATCTGCAACATCATGGGGCATAGAGTGCTCACATTCATTTATAATGTCAACAATCATTAAAAAAAACAGAGACAATAAGACAAGACTTCATTTTAATATAAAAAACTAAACTTAATCTATTCATTTCTGTAATTACAGCATGAGAAGAAGCTAACAAAGGAAGGTTACCTTATCATCAGGTCAGATGTGACAAGATCTCAGCAGCTAAACCTGGCAGACTGTATGCAGAAGCTACGCAACCTCATCAGAGAAGCATCCGTCACAAAGAAAGAGCCTTCTCCAGAAACCATAGAGAAGATTCGACAAAGGTCAGGAGTTGTAACAGTGCTTAGTATTTCATAACATGCAGACTTTCATTGATATATGTTTGATTTAAAATTCTATTGCTGGAATTTGTACCTACCATGGTGATACACTCTTCCCGAGTCATATTTTGGGGCAGAAATAATTTTTGAACTATGGGTAGCACTGTATATATTGTATTTATATGTTTTTATGATATTATTTATGTCTCCGTGCTTTCGATATCTTTATTTTACACTGCCCTATCTTTTTTCCTGCTCATATATCTATCCCATGGTTGTCTGGTAGAAATTGTCTTAGAGCTTAAGACCACCATTTGTACTTTGTTGTTTTGTATTATCTCTAAACTGTTATTCCTTTTTATTGTGTGCAATAAAGAATTAATTAAATAAATAAATAAATCGCACTGGTAACATAATTTATCGTGGGGGTGAAGTTATTTATTTATTTTATTAATTATACTCTTTACTAGCAGCCCGGCCCGGCTTCACCTGGCTGCAAATACAGATTCCAGTCCATATTTTATTTAAATATGACAGCCGTTGTCTAAACTGCTTATCCAATTTCAATCCCATCCTGTACCTATTCTTATGTCCCATTTTATCCACCTTATATTCTGTTCTATCCCATCTCTCCAGATTCAAATCATTATTTTGCTACGGAGATAATATAACACTGTTACTACTCCCACGACATTCATTGAAATAAATTAATAGATATAATAGCTGACACGGCCACGCTTCGCTATTGCTTAGTTATTATATGATTAATATTATATTGAATTATTTAGCATAGCAAAATAGCCCGACCCACCTTTGCCTGCATGCAGATATTTCCACGCCAAATACATGTTATTTTTCGTATAAGCTTTTGTATACCTAAACATGAATTAGCTATCCTACTGTCCTGCTCAATTCCGTCCTATCCCGTCTATTCAGTCACTTCCCGATACGTCCCGTCTTTTCTCTTCATTAACCATCTCGTCTTATACCGTGCATTTACATTTTGTCCTATCAAATCTGTCAGCTATCCCAGTCCTCTCCCCTACCTCCCACTCTATTATATCCCGTTTCTCCATATCCAATTTTAGCAATTTTGATTATCCATGCAATATTCCACCCCTTATTTGAATTATTTGAAGAAATATTAATTTTCATAGAAATACACTCACACTCACGCACACAATTAACGTAGTAACAATTATATGTAACTGGTTTCTCAAGACACAGGCAACGCCTAATTTGAGAATCCCTGCAATATTCTCCATAATTATATAAAATTGTCATTTTATTCAGTTCAGTTCAGTTTTTACTTTTATGTGCTATTTTGTTAAAGATTTTTCATTTTCAAGTGACATTCTATCTTGAAAAGAAGTAAAACTTCTTACATGTGAATATTATTTATTTAATTGTCTTATATATTTTTGTAGCGTCATAATATACTCTTTAGTTTATACAAAATAAATTTCTGAACGTATGCATAAATATTTGACAACCAATTTAAATGTCAACCACTTTTCATTACTGTCATTAATTTACATCTTTAAAATCTAAAATACGCCATTAATCGAATATTGTGGATATATGTTGTCGATTCGAAACCTTTATTTAAATACGTTATTTAATTTGAGGGAAGAGTTTACCGTATCGACGCTATGAACATTAAATCTTTGACAGTTACAAACCCATGAACATTTTGTATGGCAAAATGTTTATTCCTTTTTTTTATACTTCCGTCAATTCAATCGAGATAAAAACTATCCCACCTTTAAGTTGGAACAAATAACACATATCTACAAAATTTCATTATAATCAGTTGAGTGGCTTAGGAGTCCATCGCGGACAAACAACGTGACACGTGAATTATATATATTAAGATTATACAGTATACACCTCAAGTTACATAGTGAATAAATATATGAAGTAAAAAATTATATAGTACAATGGGTGACCATATAGCATTGAGCGATTTCTTCCTGGCATCCTTTGGATTAACAGGAATTGATGGATTGATAAATAGGGCTTGATGTGCAACAAAGAAACCAAAAATATATAAGTTATATATAAATATATAGTATTTTGTAATGTTTATTAATTGGTTTAATACATTTTTTTCAGGCATTTGAAGGCAGCTCGTATGCGCGTGGCAGTGAAACGCGAAGAGTCGTTGAAGCGCGCTGAGAGACAGCCGCCTACTGTTGTAGACTTATGATTCTTTTATTAAATTGGGCATAGCGTGGACCTCACGCACTCACATTGAGGCAATGAGGTCAAGCAGAGTGGTTTAGCTGTTTTATTGTATGTTAAATATAAATAAATAATAGTTTAACGCATATGTATGTTATGTATTTAGAGTTGAATGAATATAAAGTGGGATAGCAAAATTTCATATTTACTCACAATGATTTTATTATCAGGACATGGTCAGCAATGACCTTTTCCACTAACCAATAAAGTTAGTATGTTGCTCTGTACAACAACAAAAAATTATTTCAGATAATTTGGTAATAACTGTTCAAAGAAATGAAAAAGTGAGTTAGCATTTATTAGTTTATTAAGTAATACTCAGATAATTAATTGCTATAATCTTTTAAATTTAAGCTATTGTAAATTATTCATACAATTTAAAGTTTACTACTCTAATATAATTATTGAAAGTAAACCGCAGTAGGTCACGCTATATTTTTGAATTGCGCCTTATGAAAAAATTAAAGCAAAGTTGCTTGCGTGTGTAAAAGTATCAAAATACTTATCTCTTATAGTAAATAGTTATTGTATAATAAAAATCAATGCAAGTAGTATTAGGATATTTAATATTATATAAGGTATTTATGGACACGGATACGTTGCAAACTTTCAATAAGTAGACATCTTTACTGTTAAATAATTTATGTCTGTAGTCGAAATAGATTCGTAGTAGACTTATATCTATTATATTAACAGAGACTAGATAGTATCCATGCGGACCTCTCGTTCATAATTCTTTTATAAAATAATACCTTAACGTATACGGCCTTATACATACACAGATTTAAAACCTAATTTAACTATCGAATGTTTTGTCTTCTTCACTCAAATTGAGTTAGAAATTCATTCGACAGGGACAAAAAATTTAATATCTAAGCTAGGTTTTAAAACTGTTTATGGATAAGGGCGATAGGCTGTACATGTAAAGTGATAGCGCCTGATGAAAAACTTAGCGCAACAAAAGCTCGCCGGTTTCCTCACTATGGCGCCAACATATAGGCGCAATATGAGAGTATTGTTTGCCGACTCATACAGTGTATAAGTTTTTAATCCCTCACTGCTGTGTGAGGATTTCATCTATGATCAAGTTCTAATGTAAGGGCTTAGGCAATAGTATACTAGGCGGGCGTATCGCACGTTGACGGACTCCACTGATAGGCGTGAACGTGATATTATGTATGTATTTATGAGTGGTGATATTCTAAATAGAAATATAGGATTCATATTTTCACCTACAACGTAAAAGCACATTGGTACTTACATTTTTAAAGGTCGCCAAGGCACTAACGATTCCGCTGTTTTACTCATAGGTAATCTTCTATTAGGTATATGAATTTTCATGTGTCTAATCATTTTAATGTACGTACGTACGTATTTCCTGGGAATAACAGGCTACATGTATTAATTTTAATTGTTAAAATAAATTAATGTGTAACTAAAAATATTGGATATTGTTAATCTATAAGCACAGCTAAACTACTCGTGTGCCCAATTTAATAAAATAATCACGATTAAAAATATTTAATCTACAAAGTATATTGAAGTAATTATACTAAATTTTGAAAAAATAAACATGTATCTAGAATTATTGGTTTAACGAAATAATGTGTCGTAAGAACAATAAAAATTGTATATTCGTAGTAATGTTAAAAAAAATGCGCTTTTCTAGACTTCAAGGATATTTAAAATTACTTTCACATTTCACAATATAGCCAATTAATACGATTTATAAAAATAAAGAGTGTTTAGAATTAGACAACAAAAAAAAAGGAATAGAATGTTTCATGTTGCTTTTACTTTATCATAAAGTAAATAACATTAGCTTGTATGATGTAGAATTAGAAATAAAATACTATAAATATAAATATGTTTTATTATAGGCTGTTCGACCTATTCCAAACCAAACCTTAACCAGGGACTTACAAGAAATAGTGCGTGTTAATTGATCAACATATACACATACGCAAGGCGGATCGACGACGTGATAAAGGCTGTTGAGGCTCACTTAATGCAAATCGCTTTTAACAGGTTGCTGAAAAAACTTTTCGGGCCGCCTATTTTCAACAGCAAACAGTGGTTGAAGAAGAAAAACATATAACTTTTGAAAAGTCAGAAGCGTACCCTGGGGTTTGAACCCTAAAACATTCTAACGGCATGGCAGTTCGCGTCCGGTGCCATGCCAGGCGCTAGCTGCCACAAACTTGCCCGCTGTCACCATAGCAACATAAGCGCTGCCATGGCGACAAGTTCACAACAAGACAATGACATAAATTGTCAATATTTTGCGACAAAAGTACAAGGATGTCCTATCGAGATCTTAGGAGTAAGTAATTTTTTTTATACACTAGAATTTTACTCGCATTTGCAAAACAAAAACAAAACAAACGCAAAAAATAAAAATACTTAGTGTTGAAGAAATTTTGGGCGCCCGCCTACAAGGTGGACGGACAACCTGGCTAAAGTTGCTGGAAGTCGCTGGATGCTGGCCGCTTCCAACAGATCTATGTGGAGATCCTTAAGGGAGGCCTATGTTCAGCAGTGGACTTCCATTGGCTGAAATGATGATGATACTTAGAGTTAACATGAGTTATGGTAGTAAGAACCCGCAATAGGCCTGGGTGGCAAACAATGGCCTTAGGCCTCTTATTATGGGCTGATATTGTTGTTTAGATTTCAGCGAGGCTATGCGCGTGCTTGGCTTCCCCCGGCCCATTTCGCTGGAGAGCTTCAGGACTCCGAACTGGGAGTTGGTGGAGGAATGCCTGCGCTGGCTGGCGGCGCGGCTGGAGCCCGACGCGGCGCTCCCGGGCGGTCGGGGCTCCATGGAACAGCGAGTTGCTATGGTGACACACGCCCTCGCTCTGTTTGTGAGTAACTCATTACCTAGAATTTACGGGATGTATATTTTAATAAATACATACACCTAACAGTCACGTACTTACTTTATCTTCACCCCACACTAAGAAAGAGTCTTATGTCGTGGATATCAAGAACTACGAGAGTTTTTTCGGTTCACAAACACTCAAACCCGAAACAAATGCTTGTGGTAAAATAATAATAAATTCAGATCAATGAAGAAGCAAAATTTATACTATTTTAATAAAATAAAAAAAATATCGTTGTTAACTCAGTAACTTGAAGTAATTACGTAAATTTAAATTTTTGAACATATTCTCCAGTCACCATTGACAACAACCTGACTCTTTTACAAATGATTCTCACTGTCCAAATAGAAAATCAATCGATATAAGTAGGTAACTACTTGTTTTCCTACGTAGCATTCCCGCGCCAACCTGAAGCTGAACGGCAAGAAGCTGTACGGCGCGGACGGCTGGGCGGTGCGCGAGCTGCTGAAGGTGGCCACTCTGTTGAGAACAGCGCTGGAGGCGCCCGACTTGGACGATAACCAGGGAGAAGGAAATGCATTGAACTATGATGTTAGCAACCGGGTAAGAAGCTTTAACTTTGTGTATTTAGTTGCCATAATTTATTTTCGATTTCCATGGTCATAATAATTCAGATTCTCATTATGAGTGCTAATAAGGCATAGTATGACATGTCAAAAATTATGCAGTTCAATGAACGGTTGGGTTAACTTTTTAAGCCTTTATTTTATGGCCAATATTACATTATAAATAATAAAGTTATTTCAACGTGTTTATTTAAAATCCAGATCTAATTAGCTGCAGTATCTGTTTGTAATTTAAAATATATTTCCTGTATTATATTATGATTCTGACAAAGTTAGATTAGTTTTTGTATAAAAAAAAATGTTTCAGCTGGGAGAAATCAAACAAGCTCGCATGCTGTCGACGGACATCACGGCGCAAGGCGCTTTCCTCTACGACCTACTTGCCAAGGAACTCGAAAATAAGGTACGAACCTTTGTTGAGGCATAACCTTGTTTTTAAGTACCTGATGTATTAATAATATAGATTTCAGAAGACGAGTGTTTTTTATTGCCTTGAATGGCAATACGAGCATGCTGTTCGCCTGATGGTAAGCGATACGACCGCTCATGAACAGTAGCAAAACCAAACAACACCTTGAATAAGCAATGATTGTCTAGTAGTTACTCTGTCTACAATGTCTTTCAATCCGAAACAGAACAATGCATTTACACTGCTGTTTCCTAACCTTTCAACCCCATCCTAGTAATCAATTAAAGTACTAATATCTTACTGTTGGGTAAACGCGTGGTGGTGGTAACTGGTGGTAGGTCGCTCATATGCGAGATGCCGCCAGGGTAGGTACCACTGCAATGTCCATTGCCCCGCCAAACAACAGTATAAATGCCCTGTTATGTTCAACGTTTGGGATCATAGAGTAATTCCTTTTCGATCAAATATATACTAGATTCAGGGTCCGGAACAAAATCGCACACCAAAAGTGGCCGACGTTGGTTATACTTATTTGAATTTCAGGAGCAACGCGAGCAAGCCCTGTCGCGTCCGCTGGACATGTCCGCAATGGAGTCGTGCCTGCGGCGGGCACTAGACACGGTGTCTAGTAGGGTGGGCACGGCACGGGAGCACATCGACAACGTGGCTGCTAGCGAGGTCGCGCTCGACGCCAAGCTGCAGCGACGCCGCGCAGAGCTCGAGCGGGCCGAGAAGAGGCTGCATACCGTGCAGAAGATCAAGTGAGGATATAACATACTGTATCTGTCCATATGCGTCCTACTGCAGGGCAAGAGCCTCCTCTACAACTGAAAGTACGATTGAGAGTGGTTAGGCCATATAGTCCACCACGGTGGACTATATTTCAGCCTATACAGTGGCCTTTACACACCATAAAAATTTTACAAATCACTATGGTATGCAAGTTTCCTAACGATGTTTTCCCTTACTGTTATAGTGCGTGGTGATTAACTATCAATACACACATGACTCCGAAAAGTCAGAGATGTGCTATGGGATTTGAACTCGCGAATCCATAAGGTCAAACCCTAATAACGTGGTAATCATGATTTATCTCCAGGCCGGCATATCAAGGCGAGCTGACGGCCCTTGAGAACGAAATCGAGCAGTTGTGGGACCAGTACGTGCTGCGCTACCGCTGCGTGGAGGCGCTCAAGCATCAACTCAGCATGCTCGAGACCGCGCAGGCTGAGGTAAAAGACTCCATTCTCAAGTGAAGAGTTGTTTGTCCCTAAGTTCTAATATTTGTTATCGTTTTGATAATTTTGTTGCTACTTAAAGACACACTAGTGTTCCTCAGAGAAAATGGCGACATAACCTTTTGTAAGAGATCCACTGAGTGGCGGTGCTTAACTTGAATTAGAATACATTTTAGATGTTGGCTTACACAGGTAAAAGAGACGGACTATATTCCTCTGTCCTGTATCACTATAAAACAAGACAATATCCCCAACTATTACTTATGCCTAATTGCTAGCTTTTAAAATTAATATATAGAAGCGAATAAGGCCACAAAGTTAAACTAATAACATCGATATTTCAATGGATTTTTAGAGGAATTACACAGCTGACTGCTAGGAATGATCCGCATAAAGGGAAAAAAAAAATACAAAAAAAAAATACAATAATGTGTCGTATGTGTAGGCTGCAGAGGAACAGCAGGCGGCGATAATGCAGCTCATTCACAAGTACGAAACTGAAGACGTGCTGGGTAAACTTAGTGACTCAGGTAATATGTTACTCACTTATAAATTGATATTAAACTTAGTCACAAATCGGTAACGCAACCACAATCTTAGTCTCACGTCTAATACTACCATTAAATGAGCCATTTACTTACTTATTATGAAAACTATGCTGTCAAAATGTCTGCTATCACTCGAAAGTCAAAATTCGTCAAGCCAACTCACCGAAGGACTGTCCCCGAAGCTGGACGGTGGGCGCGACGACGGTGGTGGTTGTAGGTACCCCAAGTACGGCTTTGCACTAGATAGTCCACGATTCATAATTAAATTAGGTGATTATCCATCTCTGCGGTAGAACACCCGCCATACAGTATGAAGCGCACACGAGACTATACAAAATGACATACCCGGCGAGTGGCAAATGTCAAACTACCCTCCTCGCCTAAACTTACTACAAATTAAGTAAATTATTACCATGATCTATGATCTATCATGATGACTAAAATCTTGGCTCCAACAATTATAGTATCTGATCCGACTCGAAGGACCAAAAATTTATTATGCATTTTTGTGTGATAGACACCGCAACTTTATAAAAGAAAAAAAAAATCACAAATTAGTACTATTATATCCTAAATCCTAACAAAAGATTGTGACCAATGTGTAATGTGTAATTAATTTCGTTTACTGTAGATGAAAGCGACACGACTGATGAAGAGAAGGATCTGAGCGAGGTGAAGCAGCCGCGCCCCGCCACCAGACCCAAGACCAGGCTGCGGATCAAAACTGCCGGTAAGACTTGTTACATTACAAAAATATTTAACTGCCTCGTAGGAATATCATTGTATGAAGAGTATTAAAGGACAAGCATACACCCATATTTCGCGTCGTGTGTCTGGTCCCACCGTGTGATATCATATCAACAAATGAGGTACACATGCTACCTCTGGGTGGATTGAATAGAAAATCCAATACCATTTTACCAGACCTGGGATACTAACCCTAACCCCAAGCTAGTAATAGTACCGTAATACAACTCTTGATGATGATTAAAATGATGCAAACCATCAAAAAACGCAAGACAGAATATCTCGGCCACGTGCTTAGGCACGATAGATATAAGTTGCTCCAATTAATTATTATGGGCAAGGTGGAAGGCAAGAGACGCGCTGGACGAAGGAAAAAATCGTGGCTTCGAAACATCCGGGAGTGGACCGGTATCAGCACCGTTGAACAACTATTCCATCTGGCTAAGGACAAATACAAGAAGCTGACGGCCAACCTTCAGCACTGAAGAGGCACTCGAAGAAGAAGAAGAAGAAGAATACAACTCTGCCACATAGTCAGTGTAATGTGTGTGTGTGTGCAGGCGGCGCGGCGGCGGAGGGCGGGCGCGCGTTCGGCAGCATGGGGCGCGACTCGCTCGACATCCGCGACGACGACGACGACCGCACCGACTCCGACTTGTCAGACGCGCAGCTGTACGGTCAGTATACTCGGACTACACCACCAGGGGGCTCGACACACCGCAAATAATTGCACTGTTATTGACCCTACAACTGGGAGTGAAACAAATCGGATGATTACTTTTAGAATGAAATCAAAATAACTTATTTAAATTTTTAAAATGTTATGCATTATTTAGATTCACTCACTTTTATTTTCACTACCACCTGGTTCACAAGGCTAGGAAAGAACGGGCAATAACCTAGCGTCTTTACAAAACAAAGTTGTAGGTATTAGTCCCCTAAGAACTAGCGCATTAAGTGTCGCTACCTAAAAAAATGAAGTTTATGAAAACTAAAAACAGTAATTACAATTTGTATACTCTGGCAAAATGGTTCGTGCAAGCCATAGCTCAAAAAAATACTATATTAAAAAATGAGCTATTTAATAAGCATTGGGTCTGCTCTGCAAATACCTACGGCATTATAAATCAAACAACTGGAACAAAAAGCAACTGACTGTTTCTTAAGCAATGTATCCAAATAGTTAATTCAACCTTAACAGATATTTTTTATGGGCTCTAGAATTTTAAGGAATAAAGATCGTACTTCAAAAGAATTAAGCATTTAGTGTATGTATTTTAATTAGAGTGGAGGCCACGTACAGGCAAGCTATATGTCGGACGCCCGCCTACAAGGTGGGCGGACGAACTGGCTAAGTTTGCAGGAAGTTGTTGGATGCAGGCCACTTCGAACAGGTCAATGTGGAGATCTTTGGGGGAGGCCTATGTTCAGCAGTGGATTTTCTGTGGCTGAGATGATGATGATGATTTTTACTTACGTAAAAGCCTTTTCAGTTTTAGGCTATATAAAACTACGATGAAATTATTTTATATTTTGTTTATTATCTTTAATCCAGTCTGATAGGATAACTCTGCGAGTAAACTATAATTATTATATGGAGTATTGTACGCAGGTGGCGTAGACGCTGCGTCGCGCTGGTCTCGCGCGCGGCCCCGTCCCGCCACGCGCACCATCGCCACCGCCGATGATGATGACTTCGCTGATCTTATCGAAGGTACACGCATATATTTTATAAACTATAAATAATTCGAAATTATAAGTTTTGCATCATTTAGTTTGAAAACGAATAAATTCAGGACTACTCTTTTTTCGATTGAAAACATAATATATTTCTGTTTGCATGTTACATCATATCATCATGATTGTCTTCAGTCCACTGCTGTATGATAAGCATTCAAATTTACTCTTAATGAGTTAGAGAAATCATGCTCAGCTTTTGCTGCTACGGTCGTCGGTCAATTTTATAGATAGGCGCGCTCATGTTCATGTGTATGTAGTTTACGAATGGGCTTCTCATGGTCGTGCGTAGAGTCTAAGTATTTTATTTCGCTGAGATAAATATTATGGTATTTAAATAAATATGTTACTAATTTGTGCTATACTTATGCGATTGTTTTTTTTGTGTAAGGCGTGCAAGTCGCTGACGGTGCCGACTCCCTGGGCAGCTCGTCGGAGAGCGAGCTGCGCCTCACGAGCGCGCGCCCCCCGCCCGCACCCAACCCCGCGCTCAGCGACAACGAGTTCTGAACACAGCGCCTCTGCATCAGCAAACATGTCACCAGCATCTCCATACATCGTCCTGACACCTGGCGTCTCCAGTTGTAATTCTTTTTGCCCCAGGTTATCTTGTGCAGAATTATGAACATTCTGTCTCAAAATTTTATTCACGGTCTAGTTCGTGCGAATAAAACTCATTCATTTAATAATTTTAATTAGAGCTTATTGTATTTAGTAAAGCCCGCAAAGATATTTTATTTTATTCATTTGTGCCATTTTATAAACTCGCATCACAATTTTTTGTCAAACATTAAAAGTCAAATAATATGAAAAATAATATTTATTTTTTTACATTTACAAGCATTTTATTCCCGCGTGAAACAGTCCACCAACCGTCACTGATGACGTCACAAGCCCACGTCACGCACAGTACAATATAAAAATATTAACATTTATACATCGGTAGAATACTACAAGATTAAATACTTTAAATATTATTTACAAATAACTTAGCTTAATGTTAGTCTTTATAATGGAGTCTTAATAATTATTTTAAAGTACAGCTATAGAATTAAAAAAAAAAAACAAGACAATAATAGCAATAATACCCTCTCATTTTGCTCCCTCCCACTTATTACATTTTTATTGGTAACAAGACTCATAAACTTATGTGAAACTAAAATAAAAATATAATGTTGTCTATGGTTAAAACATTTGCATTGTAAAACGCCTAAATAAACCAGTTGAACAAAACATTACACCTTAAAATGTTTAAATCTTTTATAAATATATAAAAAAAAACATGTACCATGAAGACTTTCATACAAAAAAATGTTTTTTTTTCTGGTCATAGGTAATGTTATAATTTTTCCGCCATATTTTAATTTGAAAGTCTTCACAACACTTAACTTAGACTAAGATTAATAACTAGTTTAACAAACTTAAGTAGAGAATCGAATTGAGCAAAAAATTCCGCGAACATATTTACATACCAATTGTTCCGCCTCGCGACTAAAATTTGGCACCGTTTAGGTACATAGGACTTTGTCATAGTATATACAAACTTTACTCAACTAGAAATGTATCGTACAGATATTATAATTAATTGAAGTTGGCTCTTTATTACTTCAACTAACTTATGCAGTATAACAGTATGCAGCTTTAACATGAAAAATGAAAATGAAAATTTAATTCCCTTAGACTGTATAATGGGCCACTAGAAGTTTTTAAAAGAGATATTACCTAATTATTTTTAACCTGAAAAAAGTGAATTAGAATATCAGATAGTACGAGTAAAACTAATTTTGTTCAACATTGACTTATTGTTACATTTTTTTAAGAAGACAAAATGGTCAGTATATATTTAAATCGATTGTTTTACTTAGACAAATAGAATTTAGTTTGATATGAAAAATCTCATAACTGTGACTATATTGAAGCACCTTCGATTAACTTACTAAGTAATACACTTATGTATAAAAATAATATTAAATAAGACTTAGAGATATGTAGATTATAACACAGATTTTTGACGATACAACATTGTTAGTTACTAAGGTGCATAAGATGGTTAGTGACAAATGATAATGAGTTGGAAATATCATGATTTATAACTAAAATGTTAAAAATAAATTTGCGTGAATGTTAATTGTATACCTTTTGTTCTAATTCCCAAAAAGGCAATATTTTATGTCTTTAAAATGCAATTTTCCTGCCTATTATCATTGAATTTGAATTAAAAAAAATAAAACTATTTTAATGTAATGAGTATGAAATTGATGATGTGAAGTGAAGTTAGAATGAGCTTAACAATATGTTAGTGTATTTACAATATTAAATTAAAACGTAAAGCTACGACATTAGTTTGGTATTTTATGTGTAGAGTGTAGACTACTGACAGAACTTAACTAGTTTACAAATATTTTTAAAATATTTCCTTTGAACATATTTGAAGTAGAGGAGTTATGTAAGCGCCATTTTGAAATTTTTATATTTTATTATTTTTATATATTATTATAAAATAATTTCTTGCTCTTTTGAAATCAAGGTAAGGTTAACATAGACAACACTATTTGTCAATGGATAATAATGATAATGAATTTAGACCATATGAAAATCATCACGAACCTTTTCTGAGTGAGACTAATTTTACTTATAATTTTAAACATAAATAATAATTGATTACTTTCGCAAATTATATTTTAAATGGGAATTAATTTAAATGCCCAGTAAAATATATTATAATTTCATCGAAACCACCAAACAAATTATTTTTACAAATTCATCTTTCGTCGAGAAATGAACTTGTCATTATTTACCGTAAATAAATAATAAATAATCTCCTTAACTTTGAGTCAATTAATAAAAAAAAAATCGATGGCTATTTTCATGTCTACTCTAGTAGATGGTTTCATCTTTTTTTGTAAGAATACTTTTAGGTGGAATCATTGCAGATATCTTGGCTGATGTGAAACATCATATGTAGTTAGATTCAGTCTATAAGACCCAGGTGTTTCAGAAAACAATAAAATACTAGGATATACAGAAGCACGTCCTTACATCGAATCATACCCCGAGACACTTCGAAGTGACTTATGATTTTCTAAACACCATTGTTGTGACGTGACAAGGTAAGCGCACTACACATCGAATCCGCCCACCCGCCGGCCTATGTTGGCAACTAATTGTTGGCGACATAAGCTGGCGGCTTGAATCATTGCAAATCTTCAAAGTATGTCGCCAACTTGGCAGCGTCTTGACATAATGAGGAACATTTTTTATGACATTGTTGAAATTAAGACAAGCAGAGCGCTTGCGTTGTGGGTGTGAGGGCGGGACAGTCTCCATAATGTGTCTACGGTAGCACTTACAATGGTTGTATGATTCGACGTATAGATATTATCTAGTATATTTACGGCAGTTCAGGGTGTTGGTTGGTGGAGTCGGTGTGGTCGGTGTGGTCGGTGGCGAGCGAGTCGTGCTGCTCGGCCGCGTGCCGGCTCGAGTCGCACACGGCGATGAACTGCTCCGCGTACGCCCTGAATATGTTAACACAATCGTTTAATATTATTATTAGGGTATCATGCTAACAATAATTTCGTTTTAGTAAAGGTACATGCAATTTTGGAAGTAAGTAGAGTCTTGATACTGAATGGAAATGTTGACACCCAGACTTTATACTTCATAAGTTGTATTAACTGTCGTCAAACAAAGGTATTGTTTTCTAATAGTAACTAAAACCAAATTAACATAATAGTTTTATAAGATATAGTCAAATCAAAATTTAGGAATATAAGGTTCGCAAGTCAGTTTTGATTTGATTACGGCGCTCAGCCAGGTGATCAGTTTGGGCATCTAAGTTTCGGTTTAGTCTGTAAGGGTATGATGTACCTGTCGAGCCCGGTGTATGTGCGCTGCAGGTCCGCGTCGCTGGGCGGGTCTGGTCGCGCGCGTCGCTTGCGGTGGATGCGCTCGAGCGAGCGCGCCAGCTGGTCGGGCCGGCCCGCGCGCCGCCGCCGCTCCGCGCGCTCGCCGCCGCCGCGCGGGGAGCGCCGCCGACGCAGCCGCTGCGTATACACAAACACATATATCACTGACAACCCTATAACTATGATTTGCTTACGTACAAAAATAGTACACCAATATGTAGGACCCAGTGCCGGTTTTATCTCTGACAGCCTCCGTGGCGCAGTTGGTTAGACGCCGCCTGTGAAACGAGAGGCCGCGGGTTCGATCCCCGCACCGAGAGAAATGTTTGTGCGGCCCACAAATATTTCTTCCGGGTCTGGGTGTTTGTGAGACCGAAAAGTCTCTCGTAGTTCCTGATACCCACGACACAAGACTCGATCTTAATGTGGGGTCAGGACTATGTATGTGACTGTTGGGTGTTATTTATTATTTATTATTTATTTATTATTTATCATAACTGGTTCCGCAAGGGAAGATTACCGAGGTACAAATTCCTACCCTAACGCCCGAATACTGGAACGCCATTCAAATAATAAGTTGCTCTCAACAGCGCACGACCCACTTAGCCAGTACATTTAAGTTGCGTTCCAGTATTCGGGCGTAAGTCTATTTTTTTACTCTAAGCGATCATTTAGACTCGGTCCTTTCCTAACTCCGGCTATGCCCAGCCTTAAGTACATAGTTATTACTTCGGGCTTCGAACCCACAACTACCCGATCAGAAACATGCTTATACTCAAAACCAATCAGTTATTCTCTTCCATACAATTATTTCTTGTTTTAGTATAATAAGGTCTTCGATTTCCACAATTTATGATCCCTATTAGGTATAATATAATAAATCCTCTCAAATCAGTCATTTTTTGAACAAAATCTGGCTCGTAACAGGGCTTTGATACAATTAACATTTTATTAGTTATTTCACTTTATAAGGCTATGACTTTTACACAAATGATTCAAGGAAACTCATGACAATATAACTCACAGTATCGTGCACGGGGTAGTAGAGCGGCGCGGGCTGCGCGTAGGCGGCGGGCGGCAGCGGCAGCGTCGCGTACCGCGGCGCCACGGCCACGCACGCGGCCGGCATGCGGCCCAGCTGCACACAAACAAACACAAGTTGTTTCTTATTCTATATTTCTTTCTTCTTATTTTAAGAAGAAAGAAATATAGCACAATAACAAAAAAATATGTATATAAATTACGAAAGTTTAAAACACAAAGAATACAAAAAAAAAAATACAGTTACAAAAGATACCTATAATAAAATTATGAATATGCAATACTACAACGCTGATTTTCAATGGGAGGCCCAAGAGACGTGCGGACGATCAGTCGGAGTTACTTATTTATTAAACTATAATTACTAAAAAATAAAAAGTTATAAGTACTTATAACACCTACTGAATATATGTATATAAACATAATTTGGATTAGCGATAAGGGTAGGGCTTCTTAATATATTGGAATTGAAATAAGCTTGGTGAACTGAGAGCGACAATATTGTAACACAGATTTAACTCTTCACACATAGACGTATGAACTTATATGTACAAAAAATCAAAATGAATTATGTTTTTGCGATGCAAAACTGTATTATGCCATGTCGATGTAAATTATGTTTTCTCTACCGTCTTTATGCTTTGGCTATGCTCTCGATTCTAAAGACATAAAAAGTGCATGACGCGCGACCACTGTGCGTAAATGGCTGATTTGTATCTACTTGCTACTTGCAAGTATGAAGTAAGTAAGTAATTATTGTGATTTATATATAGCAACAATGTTCCACATCTAGATTGTAAATATTGGTTCAAAAAACTTACAAAGCCTTCAGTCTCATGAAGTCTACATGTATACAGGTTTACAGTGCTAGTATACTCAAATTCAGCTATTGCGTTTACGATGAATGAGGTGGCATAATAATAATTGAATTGTTGCATAAAAGTGACAAGTGCAAGGCCGAGGTCTCGGATTCGAATCCCGAATGGGGTAAAGTGATATCGGATTTTTCCATTCATTATCAGGGCAGAGTCAGGAATGTGTATCCGATGCGGCGATACGCTCACCCCTTATCACATCGGGACACGGAAAACAGAAGGCGAAAAGTGGATGACCCGGTTGTGTCTTTGCTTATCCTTCTGGACAAGAGGCGTTAGTTTATGTACGGGTTAAATTTTTGGACGGGAAGAAGAATATGTATAATAAAACCTTTCAAAAATATATTATACACTACTTACACTAGACGAAACCATTGTATACACGAGTGTGTCACATAAGTTCGTCGGCATTACAGGGCACGCGGGACTCAAGTCACGCGCCACACCTCGAGAGCAGACAATAACATGTAGGTCGCAGACACTTCCTCAACTCATGGCATGCTGACAGCACTCCCGCACTGAATTATTTATGTATGCTAACTTCACTATTGAACGATTTTACTGGGTCACAACTAGTGCTCATTTGACTAATAAGATATAGCAAATCTAATTTTATAAAGATTTTTAGTCTTAGCTTGTTACCCAAAGCCAAATGGCCAGAATGATAAACCCAGCCACGAAGGCACTAAGTACGTCTTTTTAAAATTTAGCATAGTATAGGTCAAAGTAATGCAGGTTGGCCAGTAATTATTGCCTGCTTTTAGAAAGTAGTCATTTTTTGAAGTTATCCCAGGCTAATGCCCGAATATTGGAAAGAAATTAATTCTGCTTAAATGTACTGGCTAAGTGGGCCGTTCGCTGTTAAGAGGAACTTATTATTTGAATGGCGTTTCAGTATTCGGGCGTTAGTCCGTTTACTGTCCATTCCTCATGATTGGCGTCATCGATGTATACAATATACATATATTTCAAAATTGGCACTACTGATTTAGCCGCGTTTTGAAAAGGTATGATTGTTTAGTATGCCTACTACATCTATGGATTCTAGTAAAGAGCAACGCGTTCATTCAACGTTTTATTATTAAAAATCAACTTAAATTTGCTCAATCTATAAAAGAGACAAATTTTATTGACCTGTCTTCGGTTTAATGAACTTGCTGCATAAAATACGCGGAATTAGACAGGCAATATTTCAAGTTCAGTGTGTCATCCGTTGAAACTCAAATTTGCCGTCACATATATTTTGTATAATAAGAACAATATTTATGAGCTGTATTGGTGTTTTAATTTTAAAGCGAATTTATTGATTCGATTGATAAATCGAGGTCACGTTTTTGGTAATTTTGTGAATTGTTAGGACACTTGTTGGGCTTTGCAGTGGATGGCGGCTTCAATCCCGTATTACCGCTTATCGGTTCCTATACAGCTTATATAAATGCTGTACGCAAATGTGAGAAGCTAATCAATTTCTAGCGGTTAATAAATATACTGTAAGTAGGTGGTCTAAGCGATTTTTTTGTTTATTTTTATTCTGTTTTTATAGTACTAGTAATTTTAGCATTTCGTTAAAACTATTAGTACCGTTTGCCGTTACGTTTCCCGTTAGATTTTAAGGTATTTTAAATCCAAAATTTCTACTTCCAATCAGATGTGTTATTATTATTATTATTATTATTATTACACTTTATTGTACACAAATAAAAACAAAAACAATACACAAAGAAAAACACTTAACCTATATATAAAGTACAATCGGCGGTCTTATCGCCTTCGGCGATGTCTTCCAGACAACCTTTGGATGGAATGGACTAAACAGAAGAAGAAAAACGGGGGTAGACAGGCTATGAGTAAAAATGAATGGTCTACCTATCATGTACAAATAAAAATAAACATACATAGACTTTACTACCTAACAAACTATAAATATATAATACAAACATATTTAAATATACTAAATATATATATCTAAACAATATAAGGATGTGCAATGTAAAAACAATAGAAAAAGAAAATAAATAGGGGGAAAAGAAAAATATGTATTATCAAATTGACAAGTAATGTTCCTTGACGAGTCTTTTAAAAATTGGCAGGGATTTAGCTTGACGAATAGACAGCGGCAATTGGTTCCACAAGCGAGCAGCGTTCACAGTGAACGAGTTTGCAAGAAATTCAGTATTGTGCTTGGGAATTTCTAATGTCAGATTCTCCGACGATCTTAGTGATCGTGTGTGTGTATTGCTAAGAAAATTAAAGCGATTTTTTAGGTAGGAAGGTGTGTTGGGAAGAAACAATATAGAATAAAGAAGAGAGAGGATACGAGCATTCCGGCGAAGACGCATTGAGAGCCACTTGAGCTTAGTGCGAAGTGTGTTATCACGTAGACAGTGAAAAGTAAGGCTAAAAGTTATTCACACAACGCTAATATTCATAAATTTCGCTTTCATCAAATATTATCACATAAGAATAAACTGTATTCACTGGTGATAAGCTGCAAAGTGGAGTAAAGGTAGTTTGCACGTGAAAATGTTTGAGAACAGGTTAAATGATTTTGAGCGCGGTTTGTGACCGGGTTATTAGTGATACTCGCCTTTACATATTACCGACATTTGTTTAGTGTCATTCCAATACTGTTTTATGAGAAAACTTGTTGCTATTAACTGACGAAAACATAAATATAATTTATTTACCATAAAAAAAAATAGCAGTCCGGTCCGGCTTCGCCCGGGTGCAGATACGTATTTTAAAAAATGTTCCTTCGCCTATGTTCATGAGAAATAAAGTTTCAGAGCATCTTCAATGCAAGTCAACAATCAAATCTTTGTTGTTTATAGGTTTACATTCGTAATTACGCTGAAAAGAGAGCCTGTGGTTTCAAATGCAATAAATTAGCATGTGGAAAGACTATAATATTTTCCCTATATATATATTCCTTACCATTTGTAAATATTTTCTAATTATATAGTTATTATGATGAAATGATTACTATTCTTCGGTAGTCACAACTATACTAACCTTTTTACCTACACAGACATAACTGATATTTAAGACAACATCACCCTTATAAAATGCCGGAATTTATACCATGTGTACGATGGTCAATATCTGGGTTGAATATTGAATTCAATTTGTGGAAAACAACGTCTAAGGTCTAAATTTCACCGATAGATCTGACTCTCATTAGACCAAATGACGTCTGATGTAATGTCATAATAATGAGCGACGGGAGTTGATAATGGTAATCAAAGCAGCTGCCTACATGGATCTGATTCAAATGCGATCACCTGCATTCCGCGGCGAGACAATAGTGAATAGATGCGTAAGCGTTAGAACCGGTCCAGCAATGCTGCCGCTGCCGCTGCCCCGCACCTTGTGCCAAGGCTGTGTCCTCTCTATTACTCGTATACCACTAGTGTTATTGTTTACTGTCATTTGTATACTAAGAGAGATACTGCAATCAAAATGTGCGCGTCATTTGGGTTATAAATGTACCCCTATTTCTTTTGTCCCTGTTACTATTATGTTGGACTATCTTCTAAAACTGTACGAATTTGCCGAAATACTTTACAAAATTTTTGAATCCTCTATCGTACGTCGTAATCTTAGACAAATTCCGAGTTAATTATAAGTTTCAAAGAGTATAGTATTGCTTTATGAAAGTGGAAAAGTTTTATCTTATCCAGGACATCGAAATTTCGAACATTCGAACTTTGTGTCGAAGAGTAGAGTAGCCCCCTTAATTAAAACAGTCTCCATATTCATACTGGAAAAAGAATGCTTCTATGCTAGTAGTAAGTCACAGGAGGAAAACAAAGAGGAGTGTTATCCATATATTGATGTCGTTATATACTTATTATATAATAATTCATTGACAAGTTCATTGATATCACGGTCATACATGGTCTTCTTTATAAAAATCTTTACGGATCTATGAAGATAATTCATTACAATATCGAATAATTAATGCATTGCTTATATCACTAAACTGTAAAACACTTCTTGTATCCTATAACAAGATGTAGATAAACGTCATTATCTGCCAATAACACAATCGAATCGCGTATTCAGCGGCAATCAACGCGGGCCTAGTGAACTGGTTGCACAGATCACAGAAGCAATGTATCAAGGAGATTAGGTTGTGGGCGCGCTTGGTATGCACCTCCACGCATCACACATCGCCACACTAACCTCGCTGCCGTTGCAAATTGCCATTTAAGTATTTGCCAAGATTCTGTCTGGGCGCCACAGATTTAAAACACGGTGGAAAATAGGATTGGATCATGAGGTCATTCGATAGAGGTCGGGAAGCTTCAATTGATAGTCTAAATAACGAGAGATCGGAGGCGAGAATAGTTATGCGATACTTATTTTTTGGAAAACCAACAGCTTAATTAAAGTTAATAATGGACGACTACTTAGTTGAATATCTTAGAATTTACCTTTTTTCTCCTCTGGGCTTATTATATGATTTGGTACATGGAGGAATTTCAATAGAGTGATAACCAAAGTAGATACTATCAAAATTTTGAAGTTACCTAAACAAGCGTAATTGGATTGCAGGCCTTTCAAATTAAAGTTGCGGAAACGGTACATCGGCTTTCTTGTAGTTCTACTTCAAGAAGATTGTGCTGTCATATAAATTAACCATAGCTTAGAATAAGAATTATGCTTGTCCGGATTGAATATAAGGAAAACCAAACACTATTTCTTAGTAAACTTTATTTGCACTCAATGGGTGCAAATATGATCAGGTCCTATGCTTTATGATAATATATGATATCACTCTGTGCATATAGAACTGTTGATAGAACCCAGCAAATATTTAACCGTCGTGTATTTAGCCGTTCAAATGTCAAGGGCGACGTGCTAGTGTTTGTATTATTTAATTGCGTGTTATTACAATAGCATTGAAAAAATTAACTTGTCAGTTAACAAGTCTACAGGCATAATAAAACACGCAATTATATTTTTGTGTCTTATCATATGTTAGTACGCTTTGATATAGTTAGTTGCGTATTTTGCTGGTAGAGTATTTTATGAAACAATCACACGTGCCGTGCGATATCCACCGCTTTGAATTTTGAGATGCTTTTATGGTTTAGGCAGATCTTATGCATATATTATAATAACATAATACAAAGGCTATCAACTGCAAAAATAAAATCGGACTTTCGAATCTAAACTCAAATTCTTCAGTTTTAAAATATTACAGGGCCAATAACAAATTCAGCCTTGTATTGCTTAATTAATCTCAATCCCCAATAAACTAGATTCCAACTTAATATTCCAAGATGTCATATAATGAAGAGAGTAATGTATAACGTTGCAACTCGGTGTGGTCTTCCAAGGGCATTAAAGCATGTATGGGCGATGTTTTACGGCGACGAGCCCGCTAGACGCAGGTCGTGGGACTGCTCACTAATAGCGATTTGAATGCTGCAAAAACATAGCACTACTCCACCTCGTGAGCCCGAGCTTCTAGTATAGGTACATGTAGAGTGGACTAGGCATTATAGAGCTGTTAGATACGAATTAACGATATTTTATAACAGACAGGACATTGCCATTTTTGAGTATTTTAACACACTACTTTTGGAGATTGATATCATTAAATTATTGTATAAATTTAATTTAGGGACTAGAGTCAGGGTTTGGTTGGAAGGTTTGTATCCGCTCGGATAGCAATTATATACAACAGTGGAAAACTAGTTGTAATAACCGGTGAAAGTTTATCTTACTTAGGTTGTCATTTGCGAGCATAATTTTAACAGCCAGCATATAAACTATGATGACGCATTGCAGTTAGAAGTACCAGCATTAAATAAAAGCAATTCGTCAAAAATTCGCTATCTCTTTCACTAGAAAAGTGGTATTTTCCAACGCTATTGCCCAGCCATTCTGTATATCTCGCGCCGCGTTGCCTGTTGTTTATGGCACCGACTCGCGGTGGCAAGCGGTATTTATGGCAATCTTGTTAAGGTGTATTTATGGGTTGTGTTATTAAAATTGATTTACTCTAGTAAGGAGGCGCGTAGATCGGCCGATAGAAGCGGTTGCGACGTGGGAGTGCCGCCATTCTCGCGATAAAGAAGCAGCTTGTTTGTAACTACCGATTTGAGATTCCTTCGCAGTCATTGACCAGTCTGGGATGTTATCAAATCCTAGTAATCATTATGTCAAAAGCTTTTGAAGTGGACACATAAATTAGATTCGCCGTCGTGATAGACTGTGACTTAATATGTATGAATAAGTCCCTTCTGTACTGTTCGCTAACTTATGACTTAGTGTACCAATTAATTTATGTTTTAATATTTTCTAATATTGTTTTTTTAATGTGGTCAAATATTAATATGGCGTACTAAAATGTATGCAAGTCATTGCGGTATTTACCTAAATATTTACCTGTAATAATTTGATTATTTTTCAGTAAACTTGTCTTTATTTCATACTAAAACACATTATCCGCAACGATTTATAGGCGTGGTCGTTAAGAATTAAACGCCAACCATCTACTGAACGTAAGCCGTTAACGTACTATATTTTTAGAATTAGAATATTCAAAGTAAGATTTGGAATTTCAGACAGGATCTAAGGCGTTTACTATTCCTACACATTACCACACAATCAATGAGGCGATAAATAAAGGAGTGAAGTAAACCAGTGACCCAGATAATTGGCGAGTAGTATTCAAGTCGCGAATATGGACCGCGCAGGGCCGCGATGAGTTCACTAAACTCAGTTTCTCTGAGCCGACTGATGTGTGGCATATGCTGTGCAATCCTTACATCACGTACTGCTTTCTCAACGTGACATTAGGTTTCGTTGAACCCCATTCAAATGCCGACATGTACTAACTAGATGACTAGATTGAATTGAAAATCCTGATTCCTTCCCAAGATTACTATAAATCGTCAATTTATTAATCTTCGGGTGCCTCGCTGGAATTTTTATTTTACTATATTGTTGTATAATTTCATTTACATATTTATATGGGTTAATAGATATAGACAACAAGCAATTACTAGATGTAACGTTGGTTGCTAGTTCGTATAATACCTTGTGCCAATGCTAATAAGTCATTTTTATAAGTGAAATTATTGACGAACGAATTTACCTAATATTAACGGTGACTCCAGATAAACAAGTGCTACACCACTCACAACTTATGAACAAGCATTGTATAACTATGTTCTTCTCACCCCAAGACACTAGTAAAGTATTTCAACGCCCAGTAAATGCGTTTACCCGTAAAGCGAATGGGTCACAAAAACTTAATGTTACAATGACATTTCTTCGCAAACAAGAATTCAGGCCAGTCTGATTCGGAAACTGCACTACATTTCTCAGCCAGCTTGTTCGGCAGACTAAAAGGAGTAACATTTTTATATTTTATGCATAAATTGCAAATGAGATCGAGTGCTTGCATCGATTTTAATAAATATAATTGAAATAAAAATCGGAAATTAAATTAATTACAGCGAAGAACGCATTCGAATTAAATATTTTTAAGTCATCGGAAAATAGAGTAGCTGCATTTTTTGGCTTATTATACATATCCGTCCGCAGTCAAAAGCTGATTTATTTATAATTAACCCAAGCATTCCGCAGCAGATTACGTAAGCCTTTTTCATGTATATGTAAAATCAATTACAGATATATTTAATTGGCAGAATGAGGTATGTGTTGCGTAAGCGAGGCGACGGTAAGGTCGTGGAGATTGCGACAGAGCCCCATGTCGGCTGCGGCACATCTGTCCGCTGATCAATGCTCTTCGTCGCGTGCACGTACTTACTACGAATGAGGAATTATTTATCACATTCTGCTATTGAACTGGTTGAAATGTTCAATTTCGGTTGTGATCTCAAACCTTCCCTTCTATCGTTAGTCTGTTCGTTTGTTTCAGCTCCAGCAAGTCCAGTGCTGAACATAGGCCTAACTTAACCACATATAACACAGAAAAACTTGTATATTTTTTAAGCTTTTGAGTTAATTGGAACATTGTAGGATATGTTAATAATTGCAGCATAAAGCTCATGCTATATTAAGAGTGATATAGTCTGCGACCATCGTACGAAGGATTATTTTACAAGTACAGAATGCAGAAAATAGTGCAAAGACTGTAATCAATATCAAGATGTATAACATTCTAATTATTGTTACCAAATGCATCTGTCAGATTCGGTTATCCGTTCAAGAAGACCCTTTTACTACGGTCCCCTTTTAGAATTGAGCAAACCACTTGGAATGTACGAAATTCTAGAGATTAAGACGAAATAAACAGACTTTCTAAACAAAATAAAAGCACGTCTGTAATAAATACTTTCAATCCTGTATTTTATCGTAATTTAATTCATCAATGCGATAAGCTACAAGTTAATTTTATGCCGCATATCGGAAGAAATATAAACACTCGCTGATTTGCATACATTTGAATAAGCAAATGTCTGCTCTTTTTAGCTATATGCTTTCGCTAGGCGGTTTTATTAATGTTTTAGTTTTTGATAGGGAGCGCTGCGTTGTCCTTAGTAAAGTATTTACTGACGAGAGATAGACCTATTAGGGGTAGGTTGTACAATTTTTTACCAACTTTACTAAATTAGAACAACAACCCGCCTATTTAGGAAAGGAAATCTGTCATGTTCCTCTTCAGATTCCAAAGTTTATTTAAACCTATAGGTTATGCCTGTGTCAAGACCTAGAACAACACCCTTAGAAACCTTCACCTTTGTTATTGGTAAATATCGCAGTATGGATTGTTGAAGACTTTTTTATTGCAATGAATGGCGAGACGAGTATGCCGTGATGGTAATCGATACGAACGCTCATGAACAGTAGCAAAACCAAGCAATACCTTGAATTATAAAGCAATGCCTGGCATTCCACTACAATCGCCATCCCGAGACATAAGATGTTAACTCTCAATATGTCTAGAAGGTTTTCTGACTATAATGTCCTTCAATCCGAAACACAATAGTGCATTTATACTGCTGTTTGGCGGGAGAAATACACATTGCGGTGGTACTTACCCAGGCGGCTTCACACATATGAGAGACCTACACCAGTAGAATGAGATAAAATGGCGAAAATTGTTTAAGAAAATGCATTGTGACACCGCACCGCTAATTCCGAGTAAAAACAACTACATTACATCCAATAAAAAAAATGTGCCGTCTTGAAAATAATCTCCTACATTTATGGTTCAATATTTAATAACCCCACACCCCTTTGTAAACAACTTTTCGGTATGTTACCTAATTGATTGAGTCATGTTGTGTCGGCGACCGGAAACTGTTGTGTAACTTTATCTTATGTGCAATGTGATATAACTACAAAATCAACATGTTTTGTTACTCATTTACATTGCCAGTTAAACCGGTGGTTTTGACTCCAGCTAGTATTCTTTTACACATACAGTTATTTCACACTACATTAGTTGATGTCAGTGGGGGTCGGCGAAAGACTGTACAGTATAAGGTTTGATTTCGAGTTGGTCGTACAAATTATATTTGTATTTATAAATTTAAAAAACATGACTTATGAGTTCAAGACATTTTTTCACGGGAATCGGTTCCAAAAAATATACGGTAAATTGATTTAAAGTGTGCAACTTGCCTGTACCATCGAGGCTGTGAAATCATTTTACTATTCAACGTACAGACGAAGCTTTTGACATTTATGTGTAGTAATGGAGATTGTGCAATGTTTTTTGCCGCTGGCGTACAATTTGTATTCCAAAGTCCGCGGTTGTGGTCGCTGCACTTTCCAAATATTTCACTCGCTGATTAATACGTTTTCAGGACGTGAGTTGTAAATAATTTCTTGTGTTTTCCTCGGTTTTATTGTTTATATAACTTATGGGTGCGACACTACGATTGCTCAAGAGTTGTGAGTCAGCGGTGCCTGTCAAATGATGTTTTTTTTTTGCAACACTAATAAGAAAGCAGTGTATTGTAAATATATTATGTGACCTCATTGACCTTATCATCCCTGCCCAAACATCGTCCTGACTTGGTTTAAACACTGAATTGTTCGGAAAAATAAACAAAATTAATGAAAAATCAATTTCTTTCTCCACTAGTTAGGTATTTGGAATACGTTTCTGCTGTTAGGATTAATAATTTTCTTGCATGTTAAAAATACCTATGTATTTTTATAACTGATACTTTCTGGTGTTTAACAGTAGTGTATACTCTAATGTAGTTAAATACAATTTATGTTTCGTATGGTTATGGCACTCGAAAGCCAAATTAAACACCACTTGCACAGTATCGCTTTCCGAAGTTGATAAAAAGTGCCAATACTAGTTTTGAGTTACTGTCTATATAAATATATCTAAGGCGTTTATCTTGCTGTTCTGTCGTCGGTGGCAGCAACAACAGTTATCCATCGCGGATAAAACCAAACCGTTTTGATTTATTTGACAGATTCTGGTAATGAACATACAAAAACGAATATTTACAGTACAAAGCATTGCTACCATTTATTTAATTATGGTTTCGGAAATTGTACGATTGTACTTATGCTCGCTTGCTTTTATAATATTTAATAAAAACATTTCTGGCGCGTACCGCGTAACTATGCCTAATTTGAACTGAATGGCACCCATCGAACTAAGCTACATTTTCCTGTCATGCAGTAAGACTTCAAATTAATCTGGCTATTTCGTGATATTTATCGGAAACAAATACATAAACGGAGGCCGGGTGAAACAGCGAGTGTTTATGATTTTTTACCGCGTCGTCTATGTGGATGTCGATAATCGACAGATCTGTGCCGCGACTTTCTCGTGCGTCGATAAACTATAATACTCGGGATTGTTTTTTCTGCCGGTGAAAGTAACGAATTTTCTTGCAATATTATTACTTGTGTTATGGCGGAGTCGTTTTCCACTATGTAACAACCGCAATGTCAAGACAAATTGCTTCGATAACTCGTCAATCGCCGTATGGCTTTACGTCAGAAAAGTGAAAGATTAATAGAAAATATACAAGCTGTATGGTTTATAGATTGTTGAGGGTATAATATAACGACTTAAAGTAGCTGATAACAACAAGGCTCTTGCTCTGCCAGACATATACCTCCGTAACTCCGATTAACTAGGAGTTAGGATCGTTATATAAGTTTTGACAACATTTGGGGATGCATAACAATTAACAACATAACAATCCAATGCAAACATGAATAGTACCTGTTTATTTATTTGTTTTATATACAAACGGTATAAGGGTGGACTTCCTCTACAGTGTACCTTTTTACCATTTGGGTGAAGATGAAACAGAAGAAGTACCCGAACTTTTCTTGAACGCACAACTGTTGGTGATCTCGAGTGGGCGGACATTCCATAAAATAATAGATTGTAACGTGAAAGAGGAATGTTTAAAATCAGAGCTGTGAGTTGGGCATTGAAGAAGAAGACTATGAGATGAGCGGATATTCCTATCGTGGTTAGTTCCTAAGAATTCTAAGTAAGGAGTTAAGTAAGATGGTGCAATAGGATATATTAATGTAGAAAAGAGTGTAGTAAGAGCGCTCACGCTGCAACGTTGACGAATAATAATGTAAAATAATTACCTATTCCTCTATACCACTATAGCAAATCAGATTCCAAAACGATATAATAATAAAAGCTTTTACTGGTCTATAGATTACGCAATACATTTCGGCCATCTAGAGGGAAATGTGAAATAGCACCGGAGGCGGCGCGGCAGCAGGTGGAATGCTGTGCCGCGTAGATACCGCGCTGCGACCTTTTACCATACCACTGCGCTTGCCAAACCAACATTATGTTGCACCAACACACCAGTGAAATTAAGTACGGACGGCATATAAAATAATTGATATTATAAATATTTGTAAAGAATTTTACGTTTATTTCTATCTAACTGTGAAAGTGAAGTGTGGTCAAGGAAAACGGAAGATCAGCAGCCGTGATGATCTGTTGTGTGCAAAAACATGGCCTCTACGGGTCAAAGACAGAGATCAACGAAGAGAAATTACTCAATTGTGGGACCAAGTAGACTTATTTAAAACAGTTAAGTAAGTTCATAGTTAGAATAAACTGCTTAATCAGAAAAATAAATTGTCATGTTGCTCAGTTGCCGCCTTTGCCTCGAGAATAGTCGTTAAGCCAAGACTTAGACAGACGAATGCATACGATTTATTTTCTTGGACGTTCAAGAATTCATACATGACAAAATTTATTTATTTATTTATTTATTTAAAGCTTTATTGTACACCAGTAAATAAAAGGAAATAACATTAACACAATTTAACAAGCAAGAAAAGAGTACAATGGCGGTCTTATCGCTCGAGGCGATCTCTTCCAGACAACCAACCATAGGATGGATAAAATAGAGACAACTGTGGGGTATTGTGAGGTGTACGTCATGTCAAAGGACAATATATATAACATATCTAAATACATAATATATGTAATAAAAATGATATCAAAATAAACTAAAAAAACACATTCATACAACATGCATAAAAAAAATAGATACATATACATATGAATAAAATAAATATGTATCCACATCAAAAACAAAGAGGAAAATATATATAAATAAAATATAAGCACTGTCTTCAATTATTCAGCGATAGATAATGCTGCTTTACTAGTCTTTTAAATATGGGTAGGGACTTAGCTCGCCGCACTGAGACTGGTAATGCATTCCACAGCCTTGCAGCTTGAACAGTGAAGGATTTGCCGTAAAAGTTTGTGGAATGCACTAGAATTTTCAGTGTTAAATTCTCTGATGACCTCAGGGATCTTAAATGTGTAACGTGAAGAAATTGAAATCGGTTTTTAAGGTACGGGGGAGAGAGAGGATTGAAAAGAATAGAGTAAAGAAGAGAAAGAATATGTGTATTCCGGCGAAGCCGTATGGGTAACCACTTGAGCTTATTACGAAATTCGGAAACGTGATCATATTTGCGTAATCCAAATATGAATCTAATACAGAAGTTTTGAAGGCGCTCAAGTTTGTTAAGTTGCTCCTCAGTGAGATCGAGATAACTGGCATCCGCATAATCAAGGATGGGGAGAAGGAGGGATTGAGCAAGCGAAATTCTCGTGGCGATTGGTAGAAAATTGCGTAATCTCCGCAAGGACCCAGCCGATGCGAATAGTTTCCTACTCAACTCTCGAAGCTGAGGACCCCAAGAAAGAGATTTGTCAAAAATAATGCCTAGATTTCTTACAGTGTCACTGTAAGGAATAGATATTCCATTACACGAAATAGGTGGTATAAGTGGCCAGTTTAATCTAGACATTAACCGAGGGCTGCCGACAACAATGACTTGCGTTTTACTTGGGTTAACTTTTAGTCCAAACTCATTACTCCAATCAGAAATGCTTCTAATGTCGTCATTGATAAATGAAATAGCGTCATTTAGATCATCAGGAAGTGCTTGGGAGTAAATTTGTAGATCATCTGCATAAAGGTGGTAGGAAGATCGAAGATTATTCGTGATGGAATTTATAAAAATTGAGAAAAGTAGGGGAGATAGCACGCCGCCCTGTGGCACGCCAGCAGAAATGGTGCACCAAGAAGATATATTATCCTCGACACAAATGCGCTGCCGGCGACCAAACAGGTAACTATGAAACCAATCAACTGCAGTTGGAGATATGTTAAGAGAAGTCAAAATACTGAGCAACACATCTAGATCGACTGTGTTAAAAGCATTGCTGAAGTCTAGCAGGGCTAAAACTGTCAGCATGCCCCTGTCCATAGCCGATCTGATATCATCTGTGATATGAATAAGCGTAGTGGTAGTACTGTGACCAGGACGAAAACCTGATTGAAGGGAATTAAGGAGCTTGTTTTTGTAGAGGAAATCAGAGAGTTGGGAGTGGATCAAACGCTCGAGAACTTTGGAGAGAAAAGGTAGAATGGAGATAGGACGGAACTCGGAGAATGTAGATGGGTTTGATTTTTTTGGTATAGGGATGATGTGAGCTTCTTTCCACGTTTGTGGAAAGGTGCTGCTGGAAAGGGAGTGGTTTAGGATATGGCAGATGATAGGGAGAATTTCATCAAGGATAGGGATAATCATATTCCGTCCGACACAGTCGCTACCAACCGCGTTAGATGAACTCAGCATTATGTTCTTCCTAACATCACAAGCAGCAAGTTGTTTGAACACTAGAGGAGGACAATTGGGAGCTCGACAGGATGAAAGATACGATAAAGTTTTGTTTTTATTACTACCATCTAAACTGGATGGAGAGCAGAAATGTTGGTTTAAGGAATTTAAGTCGATATTTTTTGAAATGGTGTCTTGTCGTGATTTGCCAACTCCCAGAGATTTAAGAAACTTCCAAACTTTTGCTTGATCAGCAACTTCAACTGATTCATGGATATATCGGCGTTGAGCATTTCTACACACCTTTTTGCAGTGATTCCGGATCAACACATATTTACGCCAGTTAAGATCATTAGGACGACATTTATATTTTGACTTAGCTGAAGCTTTCTTGGTGAGCAGTTCTTTTATCTCAGTAGTAAGCCAAGGTGACGGTCGATGCTTAAGTTTAATTTTCTGAAAAGGAGCATGCACGTCAAATAATTGAGTGAGTTTCTCTGTAAAAATATTAACCTTAATGTCAATAGAATCACTTTCCAAGAGTGAACTCCAGTCAATGTTGACCGCATCCCTGCGAAGATCACCAAGATTCATGCCACGGAAATTTCGTCGCAGGATTATTTTAGGGGAGGCTTTGGGAGGACGGATGCGATAGGACAGGAAAAGGAGGTCATGGTAGGAAAAGGCATCAGCTGGACACTGACCATGTTTTGCAACATGATCGAGGGATGAAACGAGTATGAGGTCAAGGAGTGAAGGATTACAGTTAGGGAAGTGGTGAGTAGCGGAAAGTGGGAGAATGGAAAGGTTACTAGATTGGACAATGGATTTAAAGGACGAACTCCGAGAGTCGTCTTTAAGAAGGCAGGTATTGAAATCACCCATGATTATGGTTTGACTGTACGAGGAGACTAAATTTTCGAGAATAATCTCAAAAGAAGAAAAGAAATTAACACGAAGCGAAGGACAATAGTAAACACCAAGAAGGACTTTCTGATGCGAAAGTTCCACCTCAACGAAAAGATGCTCGCCAGAGTTTGGTGGAGTAGGCTGTGCCGACATACTTACAACTGCGAAAGGAATGTGAGTTCGGAGGTAAATGGCAACACCACCTCCACCACCCGACGTGCGGTCATTTCGGATGAGGTGGAACCCGGGAAGAGAATAGGACAGAGAAGATAGACAGGGTTTAAACCAGGATTCCGAGACAAGGATAGCATGTATATGTGTACAGTCAAAACTAGCCAGTATATCAGTAAAATGGGCCGGAATACTTTGAGCATTGAAATGGACAACATTAAAGTTCCTGGGGACATCAGAAAAATGAGACGATAGAGTCTCAGCAAGTGAGGGGATACTTTCAAAACTTACTTCACTAGAAGCCGAAAAATACTCCTCGCTGTCATTGCTATAGTCTAATGAAGACATTAAATAATCAAAAACAGTATAGAAAAAAGTAAAAAAAAAATAATAATAAATGAAATAAAATAAAGAAATAAATAAAATAATATTAATAAAATTAATAAATGAAAAAGAATTAAATTTAACACGGTACTAATCATCCATCTGCCGGTAGTGTTTACAAGTCAAAAAACTAACGATTAATTACATAAGTTATAACAAACAGTAAGTATTTAAAAATAAAAGGTGAGCCAGGTAAAAACATAGAGTTATTACAGAAAAAAAAAACAGTTAAAAATAAAAAAAAAAAAAAAAAAACAGAAGTCAACTAAAAGATTAGGGAGAAAAATAAAATACTTGTGAAGTGCAAGCGTGAAACGAAACGCAAAAATGCATAGACACACAATCTCCAACAGAAACGTCAGATTGACATTTAGCAATCACACATAAAGGTTATAATGTTTGTTTACCTTAAAAATAAATTTAAAATTGTAAAGTGGGTGTTAATAATCGGAGATAATGTGTTTACCTGCTCACGGTAATAAAAAAACATAAACAAAGCACTTCACTTCTTTGATGCTGCCGCTCTTCTTGTCTTCGGCGCAGCTATTTTAGACACTGGGACAGACTTTCCACCATCGGCAGAGATCTTATTAAGCTGATCTAAGGACGATACTTTATGACGAACCCCTGAGCTCAACACAAATACGCTACCATCTCTAGTCCAGCATTTGGTCACTCCGAACCTCTCACGAGCAGCCAAGAAAACATCGTGCCGTTTCTTCGTTAAGAACTCCGACAGCGTTACACCGGAATTCTTAAGTTTGGTTTTACTGAACCATATTTTATCACGGGTGTCCACGTCCCTTATCTTGACTAAAATGGGCCGAGGCTTCTTGGGAGAAGAAGAACGACCCATACGGTGGCAGCGCTGGATATCACTAGTCTGGAACGACGTCATTCCGAAACGCTGCTTGACCAAGTCCGTCACAAGCTCGCAAGTATTCTCTTCAGGCCCTTCATCAACACCATGAAACAGGAGAATCTTACGACGTCTCTGTGTCTCCATTGTGTCGACAGCATGAGCCAAGGAGTCAATTTGTTGTTGCAACAGAGTGATAGTCTGGGTAATAAAACTCCTGTAGGCTGAGAACTCAGCGGCCAAACCAGATGGAGCTGCAGTAGGACTAGAGGACTTCTTCAAATCCGCTTCAAAGGCCTCCATGCGCTTGTGAAACTCCTGCTTTAATTCGTCCACAGTGGCCTTCAGTGTAGAGTCCATACTGTTGAAGTGGTGGTGAAGTGTAGGTGAACTTCAAGAGTAGAAGAAAAGTTAAAAGGAGAAAACACTACACCCGGCAGGTAGACTACTTATATGATTTTTACAAGCATAAAACTGTGTAAAAAGAATGTGTATAATATTTTAAATTTAAAAAACTTGAAGAGCTAACGTTTTTGAACTTGCTTTCTCAACTACCCCCGAAATAATCAATCAAAATTTGTATTCTACTATCGGTACCACAACGTAGTATTGCGTACATGGCGGAGTATGAACAAGTTTTGTAGCAGTAGCAGTGTTGCTCTATCGACTGTGTAGTTGATGCTTTTTTGTGGCACATTTCAACGTCATTCATTGACTCCGGCAACAACGGTTCATTTGTTTAATAACCGTACTCGGCGTTAGAGGCGGGGTAATTATTGTAATGAGAACTGACGGCTTTATTTGCTGAGACTTCTTGGTGTTTGCTGTTAAATAAAATAAGTTAAATATTATAATTTAAAGAGAAGTTTGACTTCATTATTGTAGTTAAAGTTTTATAAATTGGTCGTAGAGTAATTGAAAAAAAATCAGTTTTAGAATATTGATCCACAAGTGGACAACTCTTATTGAAAACTCTATGGACTTTACATACAATAGATTTTTTTAATAATCGCTATGATATACAGGTTTTCCTTCGCCGTTATTGTAAACAAAATAATCGATAAAGTATGTCCTGTAAAGAGTTATTAAGCTGTTGATTTTGGTTATTTTATTTGTTTTAAAATAACAAGTCTGTCAAGTCAATGAAATCTAATTTTCACGACATTCAAGTAAATTACGAAATGAACCCAAAAGTAAGACATTATTGATCTGACATATGTCATTACTTGATCTGTCGATTCTCACTATCCCAATTGGATTGAACATTTTCCTCTTTAAAAAAGGTCATTACTTTCCACGACTTATACCAAGGTGCAACTAATTTAATGTTTGTGCAAATTTAATACGCACACTACTTAGGTACTAATCTCAAGATCATGATAATTATATTTAGCTTAGTTTAATATTGTTATAATGATCAGTTATTGATCATTGGAACATAATTACAGTACGGGTGTTGCATAAATCTATCACTGGTCCGCTAAGTATAGTTCGGAGTAACGGTACGACGCAGAGCGGGTACTTATGTGCGTAGCTCATAAGAGTAAGACATATGGTTAGTTGCACATTACCACGTGTAGTTATATCTTTAGGTGATCAATAACTTGGGAGCTTAGGCGAGCGTTTATACATTTGTTTTCCCTTGTTTTGGAGGCTTTTATCGTATAGTTTAGGACAGAAGTTTATCTTATCTTTATGGTGAGTAGGCGGAGGTGTACAAGAGATATCTCCAAATTAAATGTTTTGAACCGGAGTTAATAGCGTATTGGTTTCTGAAATGGTAAAGGGTAATACAGAGATCTACAATCTCCCAGCTTAAGTGTTGCAACTGAAAATTGCTAGAATTTAGATCGAATCTTTGAGACCCGATTTTAATTGATATAATGTGGCCTGAGGCGATTCCACTATATATTTCTGCCATAAATACGAGACAAGTTATTCACAAGAATTGATGAAAGTGTGTCAAAGTTTCGTCGAGTATAAATTAATCTGTAGAGCATAGCTATAGATTAATTATAATCATAAAATAGTAGACTTTCTGTTCGGTCATAATAACAAACACAAAACGATTGCTTGTAGATAAACCTATATTTTATACGGTAAATATCCTCGTAGAGTGCCGACTAATAACAGACAGAAGGCATATGAAGATGTCAAAGTCTGGGAAAGGCTGTCAAGTTCAAGTGTTGTAGTTCCGTAAACTACGTATGTTTGTTGCCTTCAGGTTGAGTCTTTGTTTATTCCATTCTGAACAGACCGGCATAATTTTGCAGACATAATAATTTCTCGGTTGTTATTCTATTTAGACCAGTGGTTCTTAACTGACTACTGGGGGCCCCTATAAGTAACCCCAGTCTCCGCGGAGCCATCCTAAGACCACTCTTAAAATAATTTTTGCATGTGTTATTTATAGATTGATAAAAAGACCCTTTATTTATTTATATTTCGTTACTGTATTAACAAACAACAAAACCAATTAATGAACTGGGTGATCAATGACTAGATGTTTTTTGTCAAATGATCCCTCGTGTCTAAAAGGTTAAGCACCTCTGATTTAGACTGTTCTTTAGGTACCAACAGGTGCCAGTTTTAAAGTATTAGTAAATGTGGGAATACGCGTGTATTGGAGGGGCAGCATGTTTCTAGAATGTGTTGTGCAGTGCAGCCGTGTGCGCAGTGAAAGGGAGGGCCCTTAGACCCGCTGCACCTACATCAGACGTAAGGTACTGACGCAGGTATTAGTCTTAATAGGTATTATTATTACACTAATATGTATGAAGCAATGGCTTAGTTGGGAAAAGACTGTCAAAATAAAAATAAATACGAAAAAAAATCGAAGCTGTGTAAAGAAAAAAGCGCCCGATAGCATGGAAATAGCACATAAATTCCTAAAATGCAGACAAGTGGAAGAGTAACAAATCGTTTACTATAATTTTGACTTGCTGCATCTACAAAAGTGTACCACTCTATGGACCCCGCATTACCAAAATTTGAAATTAAAAAGAACACTGAAACATTATGCATCATGAAATTTATTAACTCTGTAGAAGAATTCTCTCATAGAATATTCTGTAAAAGTTTCCGCAAGCATTCAGTGAGCGGCGATCAGCGCGGGCGCGACGCAGGAGCGGCACAGACATTCTGCACGAACATGAGTATTGCACAAAGCAGTGAATGAGACGCCGCGCTGCACCGAGCAAAGCGATTATCATGTTAAACGCCGGCCATCCACGCCGAGCCACTTACCGGATGATTGTACACCGATTACTCTAGGGTGCTGATAGCATTTGCGAAATGGATTTGTTTTGTAACACATTATTAAGAGGGTTTTATTTACTGGATTGCTGTACTTCTCTATCAAACGATAAAAAACGAAAATATAGAGAAACATTAATGAACTATATTAATGACCAAAACAGTACTTATACGTATAGTATCCTTAATAAATAATCACTACTGATTAACAATCCTAATGCATAGCGAATATAAATGGTTAGGAGAGCCGAAATTCTGAATAAGTAGGTGTTTTTGCATTTTAAACGTGTATGGTAAGTTATCTAACGCAAATATTTTCTATTCGAATAAGTTTGACAACAAACGCCTACTGTCCTCAACATATATTACACCCATGACCCTAACTAAAGATAAACATATCTCACAAAACACAACCGTGAAATATCAACCAAAAACAACAAACCAGCGATTCTCACAGTAATTTCACACGCACTAGAATCTGTTGCGATGGAGATTGTGCAGGTGGCTCGCCGCGCCGCCAGCTCGACGGTCACATTGCGAAACAGTTCACATCCCGCGAGACTAATGACTGTTCGCTTAGCTCTGTCACTGCTTACAATGCAATTATACCTAAATGTGGAATGCTGTTGATGCTATGGTGTTATTATAAAGGTTTATGTTTTTCTGATTGCAATGAATGCGAGACGAGCATGCTGTTCGTCTGAAGTTAAGCGATACGACCGCTCATGAAAAATTGCCAAACCAATCAACATCTTAAATTACAAAGCAAGGCTTGGCATTTCTTTGGCATTTTGTAGCCATCCTGAGACAAGATATTAAGTCTCAACATGTCCACTCTGTTAGACAGTAGAAGTAGTTATTGCGGTGGTACCTACAAAGGCGGTTTCTCACATATGAGAGTTACCAGTAAAGTTGTGTTGTCTATCTACGCCTCGCGAAACAACCAAAATTCATTGAGTATTTGCTTTACTTTCAATTTAAATATATTTCAATGTCAATTTATAGCTTCTACTTTCTAAGCATTGCGTGTTTACAAAATTCTTTACAAACTTCAATTTAAATATTGTGCTTTATTATACAAAAGCCTTTGGTTACAACTTGCACTTCAATTTGTGATTTTTAAAGGTTATGCATGATATTTAAGATTATTCTGCCAGCTGTGTAGTGCATCCTAATTATAAATTCAATGAAGTAGAAATTACTTAGTTAGACTAAACTATACCTTTAAGAAACATTGATATTACTATGTCTAAGCAGCGAGAATTCTGCAAATATGTTAACGCGCGCTAGAGAAGAACATCAATTAGTTTTAGTTTTTGTCTAGTAAAGTTTATGATGTGTAAATATTGGTTGTGATTGGAGTCCGAATGTTGACCTATAGCCCGACACACAAGCCCACATGGCAGCACCGTTACACACGTGGCTATTGCCTATACGGTTTCTATTCTCAATAAAGTGTGTAGGGTACCGTTCGGGATTGTTAGTTTTTATATAAATAATTAATATTTTTTCGGTTTATTTAATGGCGATTAACTAATTGCTGTTTATACGTAGTTTTTTAAATAACTTATGGTAAAATTATAAAAAATATTTGTATCTAATATTTGTACTAATATACCGTTACCTCTGATTGGGAATAAAGATTCCATAAGCATGTATACGTATGCATAGGCAGTTTTAAATACTATTTTATTTAGCAAATGTTTTATTCCTTTTAAACGACGTTTCAATTTAGTTTGAGCGAAAAAGACAAAACACGCGATAGCTAAAATAGGTTTTAAAACTGTCTATGAAAAAGGCTTTAAGACTCTCAAACAAGTAAATCACAAAGTTAGTTGTGATTAACTAACCAATAAACTCATCCTACACAAATAAGTGTGCGGCGGCCTGTTGGTAACGGTCAAGACGTGACTGCCAATGTTCACGGTGGTCTCGGGTTCAAATCCCAGCGCACACCTCTGACTTTTCGGCGTCATGTGTATATCGATAGTCAACCACCAGGCACTAAAACTATGAAGGAATCGCGAGGAAGCCTGCATACGATAGTGTTTTCTATATTTTTTTATGACATGGAAGTCTGCCAACCCGAATTACGGGAGAGTGGTATAATCCCGGCCTAACCACTCTAGCGATCGTAGAGGAGGCCCGTACCATGCAGTGGGACGAATATGGGTTGATACAGAACGCAAAATAATCTCACTAATACATATAAAACATTAAAAGCCGTGTGAAAAGTTGAAACGAGTAATAATCTAGGAATACGAAGTAATATTCGAGAGGTGGTAGCGGCGCGACGCGTTGGTGCGCCGCATTGCAACCGCTCCTTGCGGTTTTTGCATCCTTACACAACACGCACTACTGCGATACACTGTTACATTTACTCTTAAAATACATTGTATCATATGATTCATGTTTGTGGTTGTTCATATTGCGTATGATATTATTTATAGCAATACACGCATCTATACGTTCCCGAGGGGATTAACAGAAAAACTACGGTTTTCATGATTTGTTGAAAGTAATTCGCAATACCGGAAAAACGCCAGCGCTTAGATACTATAGACACTAATAGAATTTATTTCATACGAGATGGAACTAACAGGAGCTTGGAGAGTTTATCGATATGGTTTACATATATGTAATAGTAAATTTATGGCTTTTGGAAATTCTGACTCCATTTTTTTTTCCTTTGTAGGTATAGTGGAACGTTGAACGTGGAACGGCTGACGATTATTATAAATGACGACAAAAAATTAAGAACACAATTAAAATTTCCGGATGGAAATCGTTTGTTATAAATGTTAATTAAAAATAAATGAATTTCTCTACGTACGACTAATGAGACATGATCTGATTTCTGCGCCAATTAACTTACCTGTAACAAACAAGAATGAAAGTTAATTATAATATGAACACGTGTTCACGGTAGCAAATACATGTATCAAAAATTTTATACACTAATAAGGAAACAACACGACAAATATTTAGCGCAGGTTATGAATACTTGGGCATTTTGTATTAAGGCTTGTGTAGTAAAACTATATACTTTCTGCACTAAACATCCAAGTGTTATGATGGTTAGTGACAATAACTACAGACTCATAAACTTCTTCTTCATATAAACATCTGAGCTAGGTTGGAAGACATGCGCTGCAGAAACTAATGTATATACCAAAGTTTTCTTATTTATTTATTTATTCAACATACTTACTACTATTAAATAGCACAGTACTATTTAGATAGTGAATTTTTAATAGCACATTTTAATGTGTGTATGCTTTACCCATTAAACATTAAAAGCTGATAAGGAATGTCTTGCTTAGTACACAATCGCATTGCATCATAGCGTTGTTTTTTGGTTAAAATCGTGTATTTTACGGATAGACATGTCAGTGAGGCTTGGCGGTACTCTCGCTTGGTGAAAAGGAAAGCGGTCGGGCGACAAGCCGACGCGGGGCAGGACCGACGCGACGTCCTCACACAATCCATTGCTTTATACCAACTACCGCATATATTGCATTTCTATATACTTTTGAACTATGTTGGAAACAAGAGTCAGATTCCTGGTTTGTACATGTAATAATTTCCGGATAAAATCAGAAGCAATCTTAAAAAGTACACCCAACAGTCATCTAGTCATAAAAATAGCTCTTTCCGTATACTAAGATACGTCATGTCTTGTTTTGGCTATCAGAAACTACAAGAGAGTTTCCATCTCACAAAATCACATGCAAAACTAATACTTGGTGACCACACAAACATTTGTCTCGATGCTATTAATTTTTGCGAATATTTGACTAAATATTCGCAAAAATTAGCCATCGCTGACTAGCCATCTTGGCGTGGTTCGTTAGACGCCGGCGATGAAACGAGAGGCCGCGGGTTCGATCACCGGGTTGACACAAATGTTTGTGCGATTCACAGTATTTGTTTAGAGTCTGGGTGTTTGTTAAACCGAAAGTATATTTCTTAGTTTCTGATACCCATGACAGAAGATTCGATATTATTAGTGTGGGATCATTACTATGTATGTGACTGTTGGATGGTATTTATTATTTCTTTCAAACGACGTAATGTTGCGTTAATTCAACTTAGTAATAAAAGCTAAACAAATCTTGTCCATTAATGTAATTGTTTAAACATTGCTAAACGTCTTGCAAACATACAGCCTCCCAAGAAATGCAATGAAAGAAGATTTTAATCACATTTAATCATTGTGAAATTATCTTAAGCAAAGGTTTGTCGAATGACAAACTACGCGAGAACTGGACCGTGCAAGCGCCGGCAAAACAATGGCCACCAACAATAGTACCAAATTATTTAAGTGCTCCGTGTCAAAATCACTAACCACAATTTAGTAGAACTTCCGCGTGTGAAAGAAATTTCTACAGCAGCCTCATTTGATATTAAACGCACACATTCGAAATCTTTATTGTTAAGTTACAATCACTTAAGCGTTGTAAAACAATATAAGTGGTGATAATTTATGCCCTGATTAGCATATTTTAAATCCTCTGAAATTGCAGTATCTTATGTGACGTTCCAGCTATTTTATTTGATTTTAGTTCCAAAATTAGTCATCTGATTGATACAACTCAATCAATTTTCATTACTTCTTGTTGTTAAAACATAATACTCTTTCAATTGTCACAATGACTAGCATCTTCGCATCACCTTCAAAGTCAATCTGTCTTGTCAATAACCGCAAAAAATTACGATGTCCAAATGTTGGCGGCGCAATTAGATTCACAATAGGAAATTTTCTACGCCATTGTGTCCCATCTATTGATTGAGGAACAATGCGGAGGGTACAGGCTACAGCTACACACATACACTTGAGCACTCGGACCTGTTGCAATGTGTGAATGGGCCGCAAAAACTTTCAGCCTTCGGCGAGTGCGGTGACCATCAGGTTACAATGTTATAGATAAATCAGCATTAATAATAAATATATCATTACTTTATTCCTCGGTTGAAATAAAACTAAAGTATAGTAAAGTGTAAAGTAAAGTATTTTATGATAAGTAGATTAAGATTTCCGGGTAATATTTTTCAATTGATGTTGGATATAAGTAATGCTGAATGTTAAGTCAGGATATACATACGAATTTAACAGCCCTGTTATGAAATATAACTAATTTACTAATTGTAAAGAATGATAGCCCTCGAAAATGTTTTTTAAATAATGACGAAGAATCGGCTAAATTAACATTATGTTGTTAATTAATATTTTATTAAAATATTCTAATACATATCAGATCTTTCTGCGTGTCTTGTTTTGATCCCTATCTATGAAAACAAACACAAACTAGTACGGGTTTACAATGTAATGACAAGAAAATGAATTGTAAATAATGCGCATTAGTCTTTTTGCCTGTCCGTGGGTGTCTCCTCCGTGGATATTTGATGGACATCCAGCGCGTCCACGATGCTAATGGGCGTCCGTCGGAGGATAATCTACAGAATACGCAATACACGTCATACCAAAAGCAGATTCTGTTTGTGATGAACTGATGAATTATGTTGATTCTGTTTTTAAGCGTCGTAGTTTCTCAAATAGACTTGAAGCTCTATTGGTATTACATTTTGTTAGCATCAGTATATTATTTTTGACTGAAGATTCCTGAAATAAATAAATACATCGATGCAGTTATTTATTTCATGATAAATTAATTCGATCATGAAGATTTTGTGAAATCATCCTGTGGTGTAAACTATTTTTACATTACTACTTGTAATATGTGTTGTATGCCTGTAGTTGTTTAAATAATCTGTTTCGTACTTGACATAAATGCTATATAATTTACGCATATAAACGAATTTAAGTCCAAATATAATATGTATTTTATCCTTAATAAATATAACATAGAGACACCCGAGCAAGCGGCTTTCCCAACGCGCGGTCATCGGCCTCCATTGTTTGTGTTCCTATTGATTTATAGGTGCGTTGCATGGAGCGTATGAGCTAGGAAGCTTGGCTCTCCGCCTGTACGCTTTCACAAATATTCGCCAAAACATACACCTTGCTTCATGATGTACACAGGAAGTTTTCCAATGGTTACGATATTTGCGCATTTTAATGGTTCTGTTAAAGGTTTTGTTAAATATTATTTACTAAGGTTTTGTTGTTTTAGGAATCGACATTTTTAGACAGACATCTTTGTTTAAAACAGAAATTCTGCATGTAATAACATTATATTTGAAATGACTACATTATTTTATTTATTTATCAATCATCTCAAATGGTTTCCAAGTCTGTCATTTTTTTAATTGACTCGTATCCATAGATTGAAACAATTAAAGGATATATTTATTCTTCACTTATTCTGCTGTAAAAATATCAGTGTAATGTTTTCTTTCTGCGATAGAAAATTGTTGATTGTCAAAGCGAAATGTTAATTAAAATAAAAACATGTCGCGTTGATTGTATCGTTTTATTATTGCACGGTTCGTTCAATCTATAATTAATTATCTAGTATCAAATAGTTACATCACAAGTTTTTCAGCATTCATAACTGAGATTAGTCGTTAATTTATTATCTCTATTTTAAGTATTTTCTGATTGGATTCAATGTCATGCATGGGAGCTGACATCATTGACAGATATATGTTTGATTTGGTGGCGATTTAGCCCATAAACTAAGCTATTTCTTTTGTCTTATAGATATTTTGTGGTCAATGGCCGAATCGTGCATAACAATCATTAACAATCGGTTAATACTTTTAGGTAAATAAAAAAAAAATATTTTTAAAATTTAAATAACGCACTTAGAATCCGGCCATACTTTCTACTTAACTTTAATAAATTAATCTCTTTGGCAAGGTTTTAACAAGGCATCACGATTAAATAACTTATTATTAAGATTGCATAATATTGAAGCTATTAAAATGTGTTTGGCACATCAATAAAGGCTGTATTGATGAGTATTGTTGAGTATGAAGCTGTTGAAATTGATCGGTATGCCAGTAAAGCCCGACTAGTAGTGGCCATAATTGCGGCGTCCAGTTTCCACGTGGGGCTCCATAAACCGCGGGTGAAAGTCCCGGGAGGTAATTGTCCACGTTTCTACCGTCGCACTGTAGCCGCAGAACGATTCACGCTTTTTGTGCCTCCGTAGATCTGAACTATTGTACGTGGGACTTATGCTCGTGCTGAGTATATTAAAGGCCAAAGGGTATGTTATTGTTATGTATGTATCAATCAAGAACGCTATGGACGCCTAAGCCCTTTCAAGACGGCACGGGCTCCATTAATTGTCTCCTATAGTTATTTGTTAATTATTTAATAATTATTAGCCCATTATCACATCGAATAACTAATTCAAAATTTAATATATGCAATAGCATTTCTAGTTGTTTGTGCAAAGCTTTATATTATGTGCATATGTAAATGAAACTGACGATACTTTATTTCTCAATTCTCGGTGTTCAATAATATTCCTGAACTACACTAGATTCACTTTAATTTCTCTGAAGCTGTTCAACCGCAGTAGACCAAAGTCAAGACACGATTACGAGTACATTACAATGATGTCCAAACGCCATTCCCGCCCAAAACCAATTTCGGCTACAAAAAAATATTACATTTTGGAATGTAATGGTGTAATTGTTGTGGCGCCCTGGGGTATCCTGTCGTATGCCGCGGATACCTTACCGTATCATTATGTTTCGGTTGCGCAAGCCGAGATTGTTATTGAGTAAACCAGTGTCATGTACAAATTACAACCAACAATGTGCATCGTAACACGCACTTATTGATTTAATAATGACTTTATCTGACTTTGATGTTTTTATGTGGAGAGATTCTTTGTGGTTTGCCGGACGCGACCGCAGTGAATGTTTTGTTATTTTTTGATAATTTCACTGAAATGAACTGAAAATACTGTTAATAAGTCTATTTTTACGACGTGGGTTATTTTATTTTGTCTGCGATAACTGTACATTTTCTATTTTATATTGGACGTTATATCTTTATATGGAGTTCCTCACAATAATTTATAAATAATCTTATTTTGTAGTTAAAACAACAGAAGTCCGCAATCTCACGTTTTATTATAATAATACGTCCGAAGTTACGTAGAGTACGTTTAGTCATAACTAAATGCGTGAAATTAGAACTACAAGATGTAGAAAGTTAACGCCTACGCGCTGAACCAAATACATTATATTATGAAAACAAGAGAAAATACGCCTTCCTGAATTCCATAGTAATGTTAACGAACTTAAACTTAATAAATTCACAGGAAATATCGATACAAGATAGACGTAATATGAGAAAATTTATGTATACAGGCATTGCAAAACAGATTCAGTGATAGGCAACAGATAGGAACTGCAAAATACTTCCTTAATGCAATGATAAGAAGGATAAGGCTTCCGACGCAGTAAGCGATGGCAAACAAGAGGTCATAAAATAGATACTGAAGATATAAAGTTATGACATACGGAAACATGTTGAATGAGTCAAGGAATAGAGTTTGATGCTTACGCCATAATTTGCAAAACTTTACACTTTATTTTATTATATCTCATTCATCGTTTTAAAGACATTATAGCCAGAGTAACTACGGGGCATATGGAGACTTAACGTCTAGCTGTCAAAGCCTTTAGTTTGGTAGTGACAATGCTAAACGTATTGCATACAAAACCGATGACGGTATTACTATTATATAGTAAGCAAATTCGCATCGTGCAACATGCTGTTGTCTAAACTGACTAGTAACTACAAAGCTCTATCACTTCTGTTTCTTCTAATTGCTTATTACTGACCATCTGATGATTATTGACTCAACTGTTCGCTATACCGATTGGTCCCGCATGGATCGCGGTTGCGTAAGCGATGAAACGCCATCGCTTCACCGCGCCGGATCGCCAATGAAATTGGCTTTATGGCATTCGTCTCAGCAATCACTGTGAATCTTTTAATGCCGGTAACGTTACTCGATGTTTCCAAATGTCAATAGGTGACTCTTCGTGAGTTAATATCTGGCCTCAATCAGGAATGTGTTGGCAAGAAAGAATAAAGATTTTAGATTTGATGGGTGGTGGTTGTTTTGATGTAATACGCGGTTGAATTTAAAACAGGAATGTAGTCAGTCACATAATAAGAATTTTCGCGTTCTTTCTTGTCGAATACTTTTATAGTAAGTTTATTTAATAATATTATGGTTCATCATTTATTTTATATACCTTTATGACATGTAGCACTGACTTTTACATAAACAAAGTGTGGGCAAAAAGTTATTTCTAATCGTTTTCTGGAAGAAAACCATAAACCACATGGTAAGGTTATAATAATTTCCTGATAATCTTCTAACATTTACCCTGAGGAACCGCGCATTAAATGCGAAAATTACTCATGTGCAAACTCACAACAAAAGAAAGGTTATGATGCATCTTGGTCTAGTGCATGCGGGCATCCCTGTCGCACGTGTCGGCGCGTTTGACGCGACGCTAATTGCACTGTTTCCCGCCGGAAACGCCGCCATTATCCCATTACTGTATGGCAGCTAAGTCAGGAACGATCTGCGCTATTACACATACTTCATAGAAGCGATATTTGTGTTGTTTATACTTGTTTACGCGGCTTTCACCGCGCGGCTAACAAAATGTCACCACTCAACCGAACGTCATGGAAATTAAATCTTAATCTATGGACATGGCAGTTGCTCTAGATGTTTTCCAGTCGTAAAGGAGTTGAGTGGCAATAAAAATATTAGATTTATATATTTTGTAGACTATTAATGACGTTGAAATTTTATATCAGAGCGGACACATCAAATGAAACGCTAACAAATAATTGCGATTCGAGGTAAGCAGATTCTGTTGTTATTTATGTCATTTTCTGACTGCATGATATTATTATATTATTTTGTATAACAGTTTGTATGATCCACAGGTATTTCTGAGAATAGGCAATCTTAGTTTGGGGTCAGGACTATGTATATGACTGTGATATTGGTTGTATGAATTATTCATTTATTTATTTTTATTTACCTTGAACCTCACTGACTGTTCGCGTGACTAGTAAACACGCACGGATGTTGCTCCGTATGTCCATTCTACTATAATCCGTAATAACTAATAAGTACCGGCATAAGATAAATTAAGACATTTTTTTATTGTTATTTGTGGTATAATTATAAACTAAATTGTCCTTTGGTATAGCATACCATTTGTTTTCATTGTGACGTTTGATGAACGATTAGTTTATGAACTATAGGACAAATTCCTTCTTATTGACCTAAATATGTAGGCAGAGCGGAAAGTCCGTAAAGTTTTCCGACTTATATGGTGCCGTGCTCCAGGACATCTCTATTTACGGAAATTAGCCGTCGCTCGCAACGATTCTGAAAATGCTTGATTGTATTACGATAGAATTAAAAAATAAATATAAGGATAGTAATTATTATCACCGCTTGTTTAAACTTTAGACTTAATTCTCACGGTAAACTTTTTGAAACCCCAATTATAGTGAAGGGATTCTCTAATTATTAAATCAAAGTTCCTTATATTAAAACTGAGTTCTAAAAATAATTTCGTGTCTGCAAGGATTTTACATCTACGAAAAGATTTATTTCATAAACATGACATCGAATGAACGCGGCAATCACACATAAAAACGGCAAATTGTACATTAAATGATATTTTGCTACCCTATATGGATAAAAGAGACGTCGGCAAATGATTGTGTTGGTCGCTTGAAAATATGACATGACGTGAAGTTAGAGGCTTTATGATCAAATATTAAGTTTTATGTTTTTCTTTCGTTCGGCATACTTGTGTTTTTATCTCTGTGTCCTTCAATACTTTTTCTAAGTATTATTTGCAGACCTAATGTCTTTATTTTATATCTTTTATGGCATAGTTTCATGATTGCGAATGAAAATATATTCCAGATTATTACAATATCATAACTAGACAAAAAAGCGGCTGCATTTCAGCATAAAAGATTATAGGTTTCACCTATTGCAATTATAGTTTATGATATAAATATTAGACAAAAATTAAGTAGTACTAAAGCAAATCAAAACAACCATCTCAACAACACATTCTGTGTCTTATACCCACGGCTTACTGTTCAAGATTAATTGGAACAAGTTTAGTAATTACTCGAATCGCAGAACTCTAATTCATCTCGCACCGTTCCAGTTTCTGTTAGTTTGTTTGTATGGAATGTATAATTACGCTTACGAGCTATTGTTACTGGCTGCTTCACGCACAACGCACTGAACATTCTAGACAATAACTTTATCCGGGACAGTTTGTATTATAATTTAAATACTGTATTGACGGGCTTGTAGGCCAGTGGGAGTTACATTTATACATATATAGACAACATTATACAGATGTAACTCCCATTACATCAGACAAATAAATTATTTTATTTTTATATAGTGCCATTTTGAAGTTTAATATCTGTATCTATTAATGGTCTCATCATTTGTCCATTTTTAATGTAATTTTTTAAGCTAGCGTGTTTTATTCTATATATTTTTAAAAGTAATTGATCTTGTATAATGATACTATTCAAATAAATAAATAATATACGTAAAAGTCACGTCTTGACCCCACATTAAGATCAATCAAGCCTTATGTAAGAGTATCAGAAAGTTTGAGATACTTCGATTTCACTATCACCCGGACCCACAACAATACTTGTGGATGCACAAATCAAACATTTATCTCTTTGTGGGAACTGAACTCGCGCCCCCTCGTTTCACATATACTTATATAAATAGTATATCCTAATTTAGTCCCTTATACGTGCTTCTGATACGCACGGAACTCCTTTATGATTGCTCTGGTGGACTTTAAAGAGACTTTTCCGTCTCAAAACATCCAAACTCGAGACAAATTCTTGAGCGGGGGTCGAACCCGAGACCTCTCATTTTACAATCGGCTTCAAACTGCGCCATAGACGCTGTCAAGAGAGAATATTTTCAAATAGTGTATCAGCACCTGGGCGGAGTCGGGCCGGGTCGCTAGTCCACAATATTTTGAAAACGCACGTTGTTATTGAGCAAATCTTTGTATATAAACGGCGCGAGCTCGGAGGCACACCTGTAAGCCGAGGGCAACGCTCGCCTGGTATTCGGGCCAAGGATACGCAAACACTCCATTTCGTTCACTATCGCTAATGTACAGTGCTGTCACTTGGCAAGCGATGTACCCGCATTTTCACATTAGCTACCAGGCTACTTTAAATATCCCTGGGGAACAGTTTTCGGGAAGAACCTTAGGTACTTAAAACTTTTCTATCCCCTTGTTGTGATATTAAGACGTGAAATCATAACAAACTTATATTCGTATTCATAATAGTCGGATTAGGATTGTACAGCACCATAAAATGTCGAACTTTCCCACCATTATTTATGGTCGTACGATATTTCATGTATTTCAACTACGACAACGCCCCAACCACGTGTATTTTGTAATTACTGTCTGCGTGCACGCAACACGCAAAGCAATTGATTTTAATAGTACCAAACTTGTGTTTGTCCTGAATGAAATTATTCATTGATGCATTTAGTAAGAGTAGTTCTTATTGTTCACTTATGTATGTCTTTATATTTGCATATGAATTTACTCTTGTTTGTTGGATGATTTTACCAAATAATAAAATAAAAACAATAAACCGAAAATGTTGATCAATGTTATTCTGCATCAAACATCTCGTTGAGGTTAAACTATTGAATATTCTACACAAAAATCTATCCGGAACCACAACAAATTATCATCAAATTTATCATCTAACTATTATGTTGATATCCTTATTTCATATGCCTAATAACACGACGCTCCTTATTGTTAGTTTTCCCACCCTTTTTTTTTTTTTTTTTTTTTTTAACGAGAGTAAAGCTCCTTTAGCCTTCCTTCCGACACTCGGGGGAGATCGGAAGGGGCGTGTCGGGGTCTCCGGCCTTCCAGCCTGTTATCAGGCTGGGTCCCTACCGAGATCTAAAAAGATCTTTTGCCGGCATACCGACTAAAACCTCTCGGTGGCCATCACGCGCGTTATGGGTGACAGGCGATGTGGACAGGCGAATGGCGCCCATTTAACTCGCCGTGTCACCCGGCGCACTGCCAAATATGGCTCCTCACATGTTGGGAGGGCGCAGATGCCCCCTCTTTCCCTACTTCGGACGCCCATGGTGAGATGGGCGTCCGCGACAGACACGAGGCCACACGTTCTGCCGCCCATCTCGGGGTCACTCCCGACGTGAGCACACAGCCCCCGCTGTGTGCTTAGCGACCCCGATGACCCCTTTTAGTCGCCTCTTACGACAGGCAGGGGATACCGTGGTGGAATTCTGGCGCCCCTTGACCACTGGGCGGGGCGCCGGGTCAGCTCCTTCTCGGTTGGCGGCGGCGGGTGGGATCGTTCCGCTCACGATCCCGCCCCGCGCTCTCCTTCTGTGAGATGATGATCTCACAGAAGGTAAGCATGGCCTGCCATGACCTCCTACTCTCAACCATGGAAGGAATCACGGCTGAGAGTGAGAGGTCCTCTCCGATGGCTGCTCGGAGAGCTGCGCGCTCCTCTTCCCAAGCTGAACACTCCGAGAGAGTGTGCTGGGCTGTGTCTTCCGGGCAGTTGTCACAATGGTGACACACGGCGGACTCTTCCCTTCTTGCCACCCGCCACAGGTATCTGCCGAAACAGCCATGCCCCGACAAAACCTGTGTCAGGCGGAACGTCATCTCGCCGTGGCGCCTGCCCAGCCACTGGTCTAGGACAGGACGCACTGCCGCGATGGTCCAAACACCAGCACTGGGATTGTTCAGCCTGGTGCGCCACTCCTCCACTGCAGCCGTGCGGAAGGAGGCCCGAACGGCCTCGACTTCTCTAAAGGCTGGTAGCTCCCCACGACGGGACGCCTCCTCCCGCCAGTGGTAGGCTGACGAGAGGGCTCTGGCGTCAATGTCCCAGGGAAGGAAACCAGCCAGTACGCAGGCCGCCTCATGGGAAATCGTGCGATAGCCCCTGACCATTCGCTGCGCCACCGCTCGCTGCGCTGGACGCAGGAGGAAAACACAGCGCCTGTCCAGGGACTCGGCCCAAACGGGGCAACCGTAAAGTGCCATGGATCGCACGACTCCCGCGTACAATCTTCGGCAGGGGATGCCGGGACCTTCGAGGTTGGGCAGCAGGCTTGACAACGCGCCTGCCGCCCGAACCAGCTTCGGCTTTAGCTGGGTGAAGTGGGCGCGGAAGTTCCACCGGCTGTCCAGCACGACTCCCAAGTACTTCATCGTGGAGCCGATGGAAATAGCCACGCCCTCAATCGCCAATTGGGCCCCTGCCGGTGGCCCCTTCCGAGGTCTGTAGTTTTCCCACCCTGTCGCATCTTCCTATTACAACTTCCCTAATTGAATACAGTCCAACACACAAATAGCATTCAATAAATAAATCAATACCGTACCAGGAATCCGCACCGCGCGTGCGCATAGCGGACGCTATAGTTTTTTTGCCCGACTCCGCCCGTTCCGCTCTCATAGCCACTGCAGAATGCCGAAGCGTGACCGCAGATTAAAAATATCTCCGGCCAATGAGATAACGAGGTGCGCCAATTAGGGGAGGCGGCGCACGTGGCGGGTCGACGACTTCTAGAAGCTTCCTCACATGCACTTAATCACTCAATTTACTTGATAATCGAGCGATTGTTCAATCACAGCTGCCGACAATGTAACGGCAACATTGCATCGTACGAAAAGTTTTTTATTTACGTGTAGAATGACTGATGGTAAGCACACTGCAATCCAAAGTATCCAATTACGAAAAGATCTCGGACGGTTGATATAATCAATATCGGTTGATATAATATATTGGTAACTACATATATATATACAGACGCTGTTACATAATATTATTATTGTGGCATCCTCCTCTCTCCTAAATTTTAACCGTGCTCAATAGGATCCATATTGTACAGACCTTTAAAATTATAACATCTTTATGACATGTGATGTGCAATAAAGACATTGAGTATTGTGTATTGAAGCTAATCCGGAAATGTGACAACTTATTTTCTTATGCCTAACCTCACGGAGATAAAAGACTGAGCTCAGATGTAGAAAGTGTTTTTTTGAAGAGCCAGTTATGGGAACGCTATGCGGGTATAACGTTTTCTGCTAACAGTTGTTATTTCTCGTTTGCAAATCGTAACCGTCTCTATCTGTACATCTGTCCGTTGTGAGCTTTGCAGTTCATTTTTATCATTACATATTATATAACAGCTCTATTATAAAGGTTTGTAAAACTACCTCAGTTTGAACGATTATACTTAGATAAGTAAGTTAAAGGTTCAGCTTAAATCATATTCATGACAATCGAGAACAGACATGCGAATATTTACGATCCCATACAGGCCATACAATCAAAATATATATTTGTCTGTTTGTATATATTTCCTATTCTTTATTTATTTCTAGGCCAGCGTAGTGTATGCCCTAACCACTCTCAATTGTAGAAAAGGCCCGTGCCCTACAATGGAACGTATATGGGCTGATACATATTCCATGTCTATTTATGACAACCTAGTCATTTACCATTGCAAATAATAACAGAAGAGAAACCCGCTGGAAGTGAGTGCATTCCGCCACATTTTCGGATTCGCGTCGCGTCGCGTGCGCGGTGTACACGCGTGCCATCGGAATTCTTACGCGATCTGTGAGACCACTGATTTTCTACTAAAACAATGTAAGTGCCCCTTTCGTTTTCGCATGTCACTGGGCCACGCCGGTGGCATCGTGCTAAACACGTATATGGGGAAACCTTCGAGCCGCGTAGACTGTCAAATTCTCGCGAACTACTTATGTGTAAGTGGGTTATGGTGAAAATACACGAATTTGAATGACTAAAGGAGTGCCGAGCGTATTAAGTCACTCAGTGAGAGAAATTTGTAAAGCAATGAACCTCAATAAAGAAACATATTGAATAATAAAATGAATAATTAATTAATGCACCCAAAAGTCACATACATATTGGGGGATATTTGCCATTACTCGCCATGCTTGTCAGGCGAGATCGAGTCTTGTATCGTGAGCAACAGAAACCACGACAAGCTTTGAGGTCTCACAAACACCCAAATCCAAAACAAATACCTGTGCGACCTCTCGTTTTAAAGTCAGTACTTAACCAACTAAGTCACGGAGGCTGTCGTACACCCAACAACACATATACCGTATATATCCATGCTATAATATAGTCAACAATAAAAATACTTAAAATATTTTTGGTGACGACATTTTCATTTGTTGATAAAGTAACCGTTTTACTATAGGAAATTTACATTCATCTGAATAAAGAAACAAATTACTGTTATACTTCTGCTTACATAGTTATTATTTTATAATAGCTAGTACTCAGTAGCGTATCATTGAGTTCAGGAAGCGGCCGGCAATGCGGAACATGTCGCCACTCACGCATGCACTGTACCGGCGCCCAGTAATCACACTGCTTTGTTTTTGTGCACAAGCTTACAGGTATTTAAGGTGCGTTCAAACATCGATAGCCTTTGATACGTTTTTTCTTACATTTCTAAATGTGATAAATGTACGTACAGCTTCCATTCTAACCATTATAAATGAGATACAATTTACCACAGTGCGCAAGTATACCGTATTCTAAGCATTAAAAGACAGGTTTACATATATCAAAACTGCTTAATAATGTTGATTAATGATGAATCATCTCCTCATCTCTCGTCATTCGGTATTACATTAGGATAGTACTACACACTTCCCTGGTGGCTTTACACAAAATATTTAACCTATACATATACTATAAGTATGTATGATATGCAAAACGGGTATGGAGAGTTGCAAACAGGACACCCACGTTTTGCCTTGTGTGTCCCGTCCCATGATGTGATAGGTGGCGAGCCTAACGCCATATCTGACACTTTCTGAGTGCCCGGACTCATGTTATGAAAAAAACATCCAATATCACTATATCTAACCCGAGATTCGAACCCGAGTCCCGAGTCACAGAGGCAGTCAATAACAATAACCCATCGTAAAATGATTTATACAAATCAGTTGTGGTCACGTCCGTGACTTTCTCCTTCCATTCATGGAGGAGAGTTGAAGGAACTGAGTTTGAGAGTGCAGTGGACGTTGCATAAGCTTGAAGTCGCGCCGCCTACAGCAGAGGAATGTTCACGCAACCACTTAGCTATCTAGCTACGTCATCTTGTTTACTATCGAAATTATTTACTATGTTTTTTATTGACTTAACTATGACGCTGTTCATATACCAGGAAAACTTTATAAAGAATCTATTTATTTTTAAACGAGATGTCAACTAAGCTAATTAACCGTAAGCTTCTTTTTAATAGTCTGGAAATGGTAAATAGAAAATGCTAGTAGCACGAGCCCGCTACGTTTGCGAATATTGAGGCGGAATCAGGTTAAAGAATCTTCACATTATATACGATTTCTCACAAACGTTCTTAAAAGTTGTCCCTTTTTCTAATGGTGGCATGCTGGGTTGTTAACCATGAGGTTTTAGGTTCAATTCCTACGTCTTTTATACTTTTTGTTCTTATTAATAATTTAATTTAGTACTTAATATTAATTACATTCAGAAGGACGGCTGTAGTTTCGTAACGCGTTGAAATCTTTTGTACGCGGGACATTTATTGCAATGTTTGAAGATTTTGCAAATGCTTTAGAGCGGTGGTAACTACGTATTGTTATAGTATATTGAAAAGTTTATTTATTATTGCAAAAGTTTTAAAGTATTAAGTTAAATCGCGTTGATCAAACATTGCTACAAATGTTTGTATAATCGGTCAAAATGAGTATGATTGGATTGGAGTTGTAAATATCGGAGTAATTGGTTCCAATAAATCAGCACGCGCAATCAATAGCAATTAATAAAATTATAATAAAACAAATAAGTACTTAATGTTGTAGTTGTTAAATTGTGGGTATCAATCAATACTTATTGTCTGTTCAATTACGTATTACATACAAAAATTACCTTATTTTTTAATAAACCTTTTTGTACACTATGTACAAAAGAAAGTACATAAAAATTTGCATTTGATATTATCGTAATAATAATAACCAACCAAGTGCGAGTTGGACTCGCGGACGAAAGGTTCCGTACCACAATCCATAAAAGAAACCCTAAAAATCACGATTATATTATTCGTGGTAGAGCCAACGCAAATACATAATTTGTGAAAATTTTAGCTTTTTAGCTATTACGGTTTATGAGATACAGCTTAGCTATACGGACAGTGGAGGCTCAGTAATAGGGTTCCATTTTTACCTTTTAGGTACTGAATGAAATGTAATTGAAATGAAATGTATTTATTGGTCACGTAGGCTATTTAAGAGCTCTTATGACAAGTCAATACACATAGACCTTAATCTCTATATACAAAATGTTTTCTATAATTATGTAATATAATATGTTAGCATAATATAATTTTATTTGAACTGAAGGTAAAACGGTGAAGGAAAACATCGTGAGGAAACCTGCATACCATAACGATTTATAAGAATTTCGAGGGTATGTAAGTCCGCGAACGCGCACTAGGCCAGCGTGGTGGACTATATGGCCTAACCACTCTCAATCGTAGTATTGATTGCAGAGGAAGCCCGTACCCTGCAGTGGGACGTATATGAGCTAATACATATACATATAGGACACGTAGGATTATTATCTTTATATTTTAATGATAACAATGCACTATGAACCTTATTCGTTTACTTTTAGGTTAAATCGAGTCATGTTTTATTTCTATTAGCACAGAAATGTATAATCGTACCTCCCTATCGGACCTCACGCTCATTTCACTCATTTGAGGCACGTGGAGTGAAACTCAATCCACCCGCCGATCTAATGATTCCTCGCCTTAAATGAGGGCTAGCTCATGAGGACCTGGCGAGCTGAAATGAGGTCCTCCCTCATCTTCATTTCAATTTGACGAGTTTGCTAGCCTTGACATACCCTGTATTAGCACAATAATTATAATGGTACGTATGTGTACTGACCGTGCTGGCTGGATGCGCAGGTAGCAGCATCACAGGCGCGTGCTGCCCGTGCTGCGCGTGCGTCGCGTGCGGCGGCTTCCTGTGCTTGCGCACGCCGGGCGGGCGAGGCGCGCGCGGCTGCCGGCCCAGCCACCGCGTCACCAGCTTCTCCTTGCTGTTCGCGCTGCCGAACACGGGACTCTCATCCTGCTGGGCAGTGATAGGCGGGATTGTTAGATTATTGATGAGGTGTTGGATTAATGTTATCAACTGCAATTTCATCCATACCAAGGTCATTGTAAAATGAGAGTTTCAGTGAAATTATCAAACTAAATTGACTTAAGAAAAGTTAGCGTTTAAATGTTATTAATATTATAAACTCGAAAGTTTGCGAGGAGAGAATGTATGGAGTTTATTCTTTATCCACGCAAAAACGGCTTGATAGATTTTGATGAAATTTGATTTAGGGACAGCTAACACCCTGGATTAACACATAGGCTCTTTAAGTCCGAAAAATGTAGAGTTTACATAGGATGAGTCAGAAATTAAGATATACGTACGTATTTCCTACTCTTTCAAATTAGAATAGATGGCACGAGACAGGAGAGGATAGGACGACATACTTTTCAATGGGTTGATTTTAGGTATTAAGTTAAAGTGAATCATACTAAATTCAAAAGAGCCTAAATTTCACTAGGGCACATGGGAGTGATATTGGCTACAGGCTTAACATTCGGTAAATATAGGATAATTTATAGATTCATTAATCTGATAGGTCATATCACACACACAAAATGAATACTTATGTTGTATAAAATAATTTAAAACTCACTTTCTTCTTCTTTATCGTTCCTTGCAACTTCTTCTCCAACTCATGGCACAGCTCGTGGTTCTTCGCTCTGTCCACATCCTGGACTCTCTTGAGCTCATCAACGTGCACCACGTACGGCTGGCCGGGCTTGTAGCTCGGGTCGAACTGGTTGTGGTCGAACGCCTGCTTGCGGCGGAAGCAGGGGCACACCCGCTTCGACAGGTGGTAGATGCTGATGACGCACACCATGCAGTGCACCACCGCGATGATCAGCAGCGCGATGTTTGTCAACACCGGCGTCCATGCCTGCATCTCATCCTGCTGGACCATATTACAACTGTACTAGATGTCGTGTGCGTGAAGTGATGAATAGATAACCTCAGACTGGGGTATTAATATAGCTCCTGACCGCCGCGCCGGTAAGGTTTTTATCCGACTTTTAAGGAATATGAGCTTTAAAAATTAAATAAGATCATTTTTCATAGCATCATTGGTGCAAACGGCTAACATTGTTATATGCAATATTCAAGACCTGAATTTTTTTGGTTTGCAAGCAATATTTTTCAACTCTTTACTCTTCTTTGTAGCCTTAAAAAATAGAAATGTAATTCTTCAGTTCCCTTTGTATACACCCTATTAAATTCCCGTTTTTGGTTTATTTAAATAATGTACGAGTGCAATAAAGATAACCGTACATGTTAAAGACGTTATCACATAAGTGTGTAACGTATTCATAGGCTGTACATAGATAACACATTCTTTGTACTTGACTATCTTTTAACAAGTTGTTGCGAATCTCACAAACAACGCAGTTAAACGGTAAATGAACCCTGCCTCAACCTAGATACCATGCGATGATGTTTTTTGATTAATGTACATTTTGAAAATATCCTCTTTAATTACATCATATACTGTATAAACAATTTGTTTAAACTTTGTATTGTTATGGTGATTTTGGAAGTGACGTGTGTAAAAAGTTTGATCTTCTATCGGAAAAGTTAAATTGAAAAGATACCTATATAATAATTTGAATGAAAAGTCGACTGGTCATAAACTATCTACTAACCTATTATTTGCCAATGTGGCGGGTCATAGTCGGACGAATAAACATATTATAACATCAAATTGTACCTATGTTCCACAATAAACATATTTGATTTGATTTGATTTGAAAAACACAGCTTAGACTAAATGTGATTATCACTATATTTTGAGTAGAGATACGCAGGATGGATTTACACTCGAGTATCCAAAAGATTGAGCGCTATAGCGTAGCATAGATTTAGATAATTATTAGATTAAAAAGGAAAGATAACCGTAGCACTATCCGTGGCACAAACTAGTAAATACACCAGATATTTTACGGTGACGAAAACCTATTGATATTTGAAATAGTATTGAGCAATCATGTTTTCTAGCACATTGTACGACATAAAAAGTTAACAAATATTTAGTACTTATATTTAATATCCCCAAGTGGTTGAGTGAGTGAACATCAATCACTTTGGGTGAAATCGTGCATTTTCACTCGCCACCGCGGGTGGTGTCCACCAATCACACGCTTGATGTGGCGAGACGATCACTTTACTAATTACCAATTAATAACTTTTGCATAGGCTGCTTGGGTGATCACCTTTGGCGATATTTCTTAGGTAAATCTACTTATTGTAGACGTTTATGTGAATATAATCCATAAAACAACACATACAATTTATAACTTTTTGAGATACTATAAAATCTTTTAAATAATAAATGAAAACCAAATCAATGGTATAAATATATTATATAAAAAGTATTATACTGGTAAAAAGGCTTTCCAATATTTAAGAGTGGTATCCGTCCTTTATTGGGCTTTTTATTATTCAAATTGATATCAATCGGATTGTCTGTTTCTTTTAATTCACCTTATGCAATAGGGTTCTTATTCGGTACTAACTTAGTCTTTCGGGAGGTTTGGAGTGACAGAATGTTTTTAAGCTATCTTGACCCGAAGGTAACACTAACGACCCTTACCAATACAGATACATTTTTTAAAGCTTTGTCTAACCCCAATGAAAAGTAAAATTCTCACACCATTTAGATTGATTCGCTGTAGAACTAACTAAATAACCTTCAGGCTCGCGTAATATTATTGAATACGAAATGTTCGCTGCACGCGTAAGATGTTCATTGGCATGACAAATTGTCGTGCACATACGCAAAGGGCATATCATTTCCACGTGAATTGAATGAAGTCACAGTATAACATTTAAAGCACAATTTAATATGCAGCTAAATATTGGGGAAATATAGCAACAATAATTATATCTTTGTCAACCTCTCTAGGGATATGGCTCACGCCGATCGTTACCCGATCGAATCAATCGATTAAAGGCCAGTGAAGTACATTTTTAACTATAATCAAAAATTTATGATTATAGTTAATAATACTATAATAACCTAATATATAATTATATAGAATTCCAAATACTATTAAAATGCTGTTATTTTGGAGCAGATAAAATAACCTCAGTAAAACTCACTATTATGAGCTAAGTTATTATATCAAAAATTTTCTCGAATTTGTACATTAAAATAGCTCCCCTAAAAACACTGGCATCCACATAGTCTAATCGCCTGTTACCAAATCTCCCACGAATGAGGTCAAGGTCGTCCGTCATCAGGCTCGGTTGATGACCAGTAACGACTGGCGAGATCGTGGGGAGTCATGATAAACTTACATCAACTGCCGCATCAAAATATTGCCTAACTCGCAGAGTTGCGTGGCATAATGGTTACAAATGCACTCGGGTTTAACTAGTTTTAATTATGGTTTACGGCGAGGCGTTTAGGTGAAAAATTTATAAGTGCTCTTTTCTCATACGTAAGGCGCGGTTGACCTGTCATCAGTGCACATTGAAAATAATGAGATATAGGCAATTAATTTTTTTGTGATCGATCCCAAAAAGTTATTTTTCATGGCCTATGCTCTACTAATAGATATGTTTAGTATTCGTTGTTACTTCAATACTATAATCTTTTTTTTACTTCTTATCCATCAACCACTTACAATCAGCTCATGTCCACTCATTTGTCGGGTCTATGTAACAAAACAATAATTTCCAACACTAAACACTCTTCATACTGGTAACCATACAAAACTCGTATATGAAGCGAGCGTGGACAACATTAAGTACCTCCAGAAATGTGAAGGGAAGCTTGAAGGAGACATACAGATTATATCAAACGCACTCGAACTAATGGACTTTAAAGCAATGGTCGAAAAAAGCGACAAACCTCTCGGCCGTCCTTGTACCACATACTGCGCCTTTTGGCCAAACGACATGGCAGTTCCACATAAACACTTTTTGTAAGCGGATATGTGATATTAAATTCTAATCAGTTTGTATAAAACTATGTTCAGGTGGATAATGTAATAATAGCGTGGCGCGCAGGCTATATATACAGAAGTAGATTTTAGTAATATTTAGAATGGTTAGTTTTCGCTCCCTTTTCCATTCCTTACTGTATAAGGTGATAAAGAGACTATAACAGTTGCGGAAAACTGCGCAAAATAAAATATAATTCGATGATGGAACAAAAACAGGAATGACGCTGAAAGTATTTTTGGCCCATAAAAGCATTACCGGCTCAGTTGAAATATCTGCATGGTTACTTGTTAAAATGTCTCGCCTGATGGTTAAGCTATACGACCGTGCATGAACAGTAGTAAAACAAAGCAACACTATGAATTACAAAACAATGCTTGGCATTTCTCTGCACTCACCATCCTGAGACATAAGATGTTAAGTTTCAATATGTCCAGTATATACTCTGGCCATTATATCCTTCAAACCGAAGCACAACAGTGCATTAACACTGCTATTTGGCAGGAGAAATAGACATTGCGGTGGTACCTACCCAGGCGGCTTCTCACATATGAGAGAACTACCACCAGTATATTAATTGTACATATATTGTACATAAATCTAAAAAACCATTATGATTGTACAGTCAGCAACATAAGTCGTTGCACACTTCACATTTTTTATAACCATTTTATGAATTAAAATGTGTACGTACTACTCCGTAGTCGTAAAATATAACCAATAAAGTCATCTATGTCGAGAAGTGCCATACGATATTGAAAATAATTATTATTTTAGATGATAACACAATTCCAAATCTCGTGAATGTATAGTGACTTATGTTGCTGACTATACATAGATTATAGAATTTATGAAAGATGTATGCACATGTTTTGAGTTGTCGAACGGATAGCCAATTTTGATTATTATCAATTATAAATACGTGCTTACAAATTATAATAAATACACAATTCATATACGTAGATAAGTTACTATGATTTCAAGGGAAGTCCAGAGACAAGTTTCATATCTTACAATCATGACAACGGGAAACGCCAAACATTTATATGCAAAAACTCATTCAGCACGATTGAATTATGATCCGCGTGATTTAGCAACTAATTGAATATATTCGCATAATTATATGTTAGGACTAACGGTCCGCGCGACTTTATCTGTTAATTGGTACGTCCTCAAAACATCCAAACTTTCACTAGCATTAGTATTATATAAAAACTAAGAAATTAACGGGCCAATATATCCTAAATAATGAATATGCATTTTAAAGGAATTTCATATTGATAAGATTAAAAACGTTTTTCCACATATTTTTAGCCAAGATATTAAACTATATAACATTACATACATATCTTGAAAAAGATGGTCTTACTTTGTGCCTGGGGAACACAGATACAAAAATATAGTACATACATATAGAAACTAACACCTTTTTTCTATCGCCATGTGAAGCACATATTCCTGACTCCGGGCAGATACTAAATAGAAAATTCCAATATCTCTTCGATTCGAACCCAAGACTTCAGCTTTATAATTGTGTCGTAGTAAAACTACGCTACCGACGCGGAAAATATATTAGATACCCAGAAGATTTATGATATTTTTATTGCTGCTGTAGGTGGACGAGTTAATGCCCCGCCTGATTGTAAACTAATCGCCGCTCATCGCTCTCTCTCTCTGTCATCAACTTTCGCAATGCCGAGGGCACAGTTTAACTGCCCACCTTGCCTATACCAAATATTTAGCCAAAAATTATTATCACTTTATTGAGTCTATATATACTGAGTAACGATATACGTCGGAACACATGATGGCTAACCAGTAGGGCCGTGCTGTGGGTTATATCAGAGTAGAGGCGAACCACAACGCAAGGCCGACGTATGACAGCGAATTACTAAACACACCATATTTGTAAATTGTTTGTATTTACTATTTAGTTAGCACTATAAACTTAATAAAACGATGTTTAAAAAAATGCACTCAAAACATACCCAAAGTGTATGGACTTAAAGTCTTTTTCAATTCATTCAGTCTATTCAGAGTTGGGCATTATTCGAATGAATCGTTATCTAGATAATTATTCGAATGAAAATTTATTCGCACCAAAATTATTCACGAATGATTCATTCGCGAATAATTTATTCGTGAATAATATGCTCACGAATCATTTATTTATGATTTATTCGTTATTCTGAATAATATTTTTGCTCGGTACTTCATATAGGTTGTGGGTCAGTAAGGCCCTTGATTCGAACCCAGGGCGAGTACTTACTCCAAATTGTGGTTTCTGTATTAGGTAATAGTTACCTGGGACTGTTTTTTTCTTAGTATGTTGTGGAAACTGTAAATTGCCAATTACGGTAGTGACCGAGAAATGATTAGAGGCGGTGAGGTAAGGTATGGAGGGAATTTGGGTTTACTGGTTGGTTCTAGAGATACTAAACTTGGTGAGGTGGGTGAGGAAAGAATTAAACTATTTACTTCTCTATCAAGGGAATGCCCATTTTACATAGTGTCTTGGTCTAAGAACGAACACTTACACTGGGGTTCTTTGGGAGTTCTATTATCAGAAAATACATTAAAAAGTATGCCATTGTCTTTTTAAGGGAAGAAAAAATAAGAAATCCATAACATTTTGACCTTATCTTTTTAACAATTTGACAATGAAACATTTTTTTTATTGCTTTGTATTGCAAAACGAACATGCCGTTCGCCTGGTGGTAAGCGATAAGACCGCTCATGAACAGTGCCAAAACCAAACAATTCCTTGAATTACAAAGCAATGCCTGGCATTTCACTGCGCTCGCCATCCTGAGACATAAGATGTTAAATCGCAATATGTCCAGTAGTTACTCCGCTAATGTATTTGGCTGCTTTATACTTATTTTAGTTCAGGATTTTACTATTACCATATTCCTTCGCCACAGTGTGAAATCAGCACAGTCCATTTATTAACGTTACCAGAAATAAATAAATTCAATCCAATAAAACAAATCATTCTCGAAGGTAATAAAAATGTTCAATGAAACGTCAACTGTGTCATTTTGTCATCTAGCCTATATGTATAAAAATAATGTAAACTTACCATTGATTAGTCGATTTAATGACACTCAAATGATAGATATTATGAAAATATAATGTTATTGTTTATCTGTTTTAATTTAAAAGGCCTTTTGATGATTGATTAGTCAAAAACGATGTTATATTATTAACGAAATATACAGGGTGAGTTTTTCAAGTGGGCGTGGATGTTGATTTGATTTGATTTGATTCGTTTTTCTGTTTGTCATTGTCCGCTTAGCCCACGATGGCATTACCCATTGTGTAGTTTCGTCACACACTGTCAATGGCAAATATAAATTAGTGACGAAAACAATTTAATATTTCACGATAAACAATTCCCCACCAACAATAACAGAAAAAAATAGTGTATGCAGTCTGTGTATACATGTCCAGTTGCGATTATTCGTTTTTTAAAGTCGTTTTCAAATAAAATATGTACCGAGTTTAATACCAATTATTCGCTCGTTTATTTTATTCTTATTCGAATAATGAATAAAAAAAGTTATTCGTTATTCAAATAATTTTGGTTCGATTAACCTATGTTATTCTTTATTCGAATAACGAATAAAAAAAATTATTTATTCGTTATTCGTCATTCGAATAAATTTTGCCCAACTCTGAGTCTATTATTCAAGACAGCTAAATTATTATCCATCAAATTAGTTGGAACTTCATCGTAAATAAAAATAACAGAATTGTCTACTACTTTAATTTACTCATGTTCAGGTTGAATTTTATGCTTAGAGTATAATATATAATATAGTGGGAGCGCTGATACTTCAAACACTTAGAATATAGATAAAAATGGTGGTGCCGGGACACCTTTTTCTGCCCTCCTATTGGTTGTACAATATCCACGAATTACTTCGAAAAGAAAAGTAAAAATAAATAGTTTAGAGCTATTTAATTCCACTTAAACTTGTTTTAAAAGGATAATACTTAAATATAATTTCGGGTTTCAAAGGAATTTATAGCAATTTATTTAAAAAAAAAAACAATTTTCGCTAATATACGAGCGCTACCAACATTGTGTACAAGAAAATATCTACGTTTTCAAAACGCGAACGCTGCCTGTATATTATAAATACTCTAAGATGTTACACTAATTAATTTTAATTGTCGAATTAAAAAAGATCGAGCCAGACTATTCTAAGCCTTTGGGACTCAAAATTGTAATTGTAATTGTGTCAAATAGAATAAAATATGGTAGTTACCTGAAAAGTGGCCGGCGGCAGAGGCTGCGGGCGCATGGAGTCGCGGTGCAGCCCGGTGGCGGCTAGCACGGCCGCGCTGTTGCCGCACGCCAGGCACAGCAGCGACAGCGCCAGGAACGCCGTCACCAGCGGACCTCTGACAACACAAACACATTACGCACTAAATAACAATTACACGCAGTCATTTAAATACAATAATTACAAAACAAATACATATGAAAGTCAATAGTGGAACAATAAACAGTATTTACACATGTAGCTATCACATAGAGAACATTTCTTAGCTGCAGGTTGGATAATGGATTAAAGATAGTTATTGCACTTATAAATATTGTGCGTAATTAGTAAAAACAATTTAATCTGCTTTAAAAATAAAACAAGAAACAACATTAACATTCCCGCCAATCTGTAATCTTTAATAATCTCTGAGCAAAAGAATCATAGTCGTACAGCCTTATTTTCTGAATTGTTGTAATTATTTTATTGTTATATCAATTCTATGTTTGCGTTTGCTTATTCAATGATTCCAATCTCGGTATATTTTCTTTAATCGTATTAAGTTAATTAGAATCGATTATATTATACACAAATACAAATCCTTTTTTTTTCATTATATATGACAAAGGAATGTACTATACAGCCTCAATTAAATACTACAACAATAGCAAAATGTTCAACAATTACTATATTGAATAAATAACCCCCACAGTCACTTACATAGTCCTGACCCCACATTAAGATCTACTATATCATGGGTGTCAGAAACTAGGAGACTTTTCGGTCTCACAACACCCTAACCTGAGACAAATACTTGTGAGCCTCGCAAACATATCCAGTGTATTTTATGTGATTAATTGGTTTTATCGCTGGGATCTATCAAAAACTTTGGTAGGGCCTTCTCCTTACTTATAACATGGGGGATTACACGGTTCCTTCGATCGACTGTCGGACAGTGACGGACGATGGACTATGTTTGACCGCTTTCGCTCAAATTAAGCAAATTAATTGACAAGGATTATTACTTGAAAACTGGTTAATATGCACCCACTGTGCGCTGCCATAAAGAACAAAAAATAGGTACCACAATTAGTTTTCTTTAATATCAAATGCAATAAAATAATATTTCATGCTTTCTCTCTACTTTCATTACAGAAAGCCATATAGGATTTCGTATACCTCTACATAAATGTTATAATTAAAACAGCAAATCTGTCCAGTTTTGATAATATATTGATAATTGATAATTTATACAATCTTGAAATATCCAACAAAACTTCATTTTAAAAACCAAACAATGATTTTCAATCATTTGATTAATATGCAGAGGAGATAAAGTTAGTTAAATTAGTGAAGACAGACGACAATTAGCAAGTGCGTCGGATACACGTTTTGTAATGAGCCGATGGCGATCGCTTGCCGGACGCTTTCACCACCTACGGCTAATTACCGGTGATGTCTTCTGTACCATTCTAATATTGTTATTAATAATATATTTTATGTAATAAACACTACATTAATCTCAACCATAATGAACTTAAATTGAGAACGGTGTCACACAATGAAAACTTGCATTTTGGGTATTTGAGATGACGTGTCTCTAAAAAATATTTTAGTTACCTAGTAAGTTAGTTAGAATAAGTGCATTATATATATGTTTACATGGTGACTAAGATTATGGAAGAATGTAAAAAAAATATTTTAAGTAGGTTATTCAAGAAAATTTAATATTAGGTTTTTTATAGTTTAAAATGTTAACTCAATGCTCAAGAAAAATAACTAGAATTAAATAAATTAAATAAACCTGTTTGTATTTCAAATTATATACATATTTTGCAACATACAATTCTACATAATAGGCATTCAACGACCAGTGCCGACGACTTAATGAGCTCTTGAAGATGAAAAGACTACACTTTATATATTTTACGAGGTCAACTCCTCCATAACTTTATATGCTCATACCTACTCAAAAGTAGTAAAGTTACAGATGTGCCTACTTTATAGCGCGAACATTTACACATTCAATAAAAAACACTGATTCCATACTAACATAAACATACACCCTTAACTTTTCAAGGTTAGGTCTATATATAGTTACCCATTGTTTACAATTGTTTGCGTGATGGAAAACGCCGCGGGGAAATCCGCATAACTGGGATTCCAAAGAATGACTTATCAATTTGGTAGCAAAAATATTGTGTGGATTATTTCATTTTCAGAACATTCAATATTGTTTTTTTTTTAAATTGCAATGAATGGTGAAACGAGCATGCCTTTCGTCTGATGATAAGCAACACGATCACTCATAAATAGTAGCAACATTCCACTGCGCTCGCCCTCCTGAGACATAAGATGTTAAGTCTCAATATGTCCAGAAGTTACTCTGGCTACAATATCCTTCAATCCGAAACAGAACAGCGCATTTACGCAATGTATTTATTTCAATAACATTTGACGTTGCTAAAACGTGTTTGAAATGAAGGAAAAATTTTGACTTTGGCAAGGGATGACGCCAGTATTCAGATATCTAATGATTAAAACATAAAGAAGTAATCACTAAACAGCTACGGATCCGGAAATGGTGGTGGCAAGTAGCGTGTGACAGACGCGCGGGTGGCGCTGCGCTACGCCTGCACACAACGGTACACACACGACACTTCCTGCTGCGCACGCGCATCTTTACGCCCCCTACACACTAAACAGTACACACTGCGTCTAGTGATATTTACTTAGACATAATAACGGGACAATAATTTTTAATGTCTCTTCATCAAGACATGTTTCGAGGCAAAGACACTGGGTCTTTGCCTACCATTCTCGATACTGTCCATCCCACGGTCTTAAAAAATAAACGGGTATACACTGTGATTTAAAAAAAAACTATGTATTTACCGCCCTAATACGATAATAGAAAAAAATAACAAAATTTTGATGCATTGTGTTTGATTGTGTGTATATAATTCAATGCATTTCTTTGTTTTGGTTGCTATAAAGACTTCTTGTATTTTTAGAGACGAACAGATAAGTTTTTCGCGATAGAGCTACCAAATGCCACCTTTCTTTTTCATCATGAAAATGTTCATAGTATCAATTAATTAATAAGGTAACACTTAAGCGTTCCTCCGATCCCTACCTAATCGAAATTAGGATATAATCACTATGACAGCCAAGGGTGGTGATGAGGATGAATTCCAGTATCCCACCGCCAGTTTAATTTCCCGCAAGTAGCATAACTCCTAGTGAGCACAAGTCTTTACAATGCTCACACTGATTAGCTTTGCATTCGCGATGGAAAAGTAAACATTTCACTTTGTATGCAATTACCCGACTGCCACGAAATCTGATGCATTTTTAACATACGCTAAATAAGAAAAAAGAAACCTTTCATTTAACTCTATTTTTAATATGATTTACGTACAGAAAGTTATTTATGTGCTATGTGTATTACCGTCAATAAACTATAATAATATACGCTTATTTATATGGAAGCATATAAAAAAACAATAACGGGTACGGTGTTTTAATAATAATAACATATCAATTAAACATTTCGAGCTTATATAAAACTTTTAAATAACCACATAAACCGTTTCATTGCAAAGATCCATACGAGCGTGTGTGTGTGTGTGTGTGTGTGTTTGTGCATAATTGTGTGTGTGTAAATAAACAAGTGTAAAGTGGAAGTAAGCGTGAGGCGTGCGCCACGCGCCACTGCACCACACTAATACAAGCCACTGAGGAAGTCGCAGATGTAGGAACAAACCCGCACCCGACGCAATTACTATCAGGCTTCTGTAACCACAACATCTCTACTTACACGGTTTCAAGCACCAGAAAAATTAAGGGTAACTAGATAAATGAATACTTACCGCCAACGACAGTTTTAAAACATATTTTGTTTATCGTTTGTTTTGACCATTTTGAGCGCTTTTTGAGGTCGGTTTGAGTAATGAAGACAAAATAATTGATAACTTGACAGCCTACGTGGCGCAGTTGGTTCGACGCTGGCTGTGAAACGAGTGGCCACGGGTTTGATCCCCGCACCGAAACAAATATTTGTGTGAACCTCAGGTATTTGTTTCGGGTCTGGGTGTTTATGAGACCAAAAGTTTCTCGTAGGATCTACGTCCTAATGCCCACGACACAAGACTTCATTGAACTTATGGTGGTGGCAGGACTATTTATGTGACTATTGGGTGAATTTATGTAGTATTTAGCTAAAATAGGTTAAACAATTTTTGAATAAATTAGTTAGAATCGCCAAGAAAATAGGTAGAGATTACCCAGTTCCACCCACGGCTGATCGAGTTAGTTTTCCTTCCAAAATATTTTCACAAGGAATACAGATTTCAGACTGAAATTTATGGCACAAAATTCAGCACCGAGCACCGTATGCATAAGAAGATTGACAGTAGAATAAATAAAAGAGATTATTAATATATTCGGAACAGAACGGAGTAGATAGGTGTTATATATTATTACTCATAGTTCTGTCGTCTCTACTTAACTTAATGGGTCACTAGCGTGAGTTTATGTATGTTGTTTACGTCTGTAAACTGCAACTCGGTTAGTCTTGACCGACTTTCGTAAGAAAGCAATGGTTTATAACATATATTTCTATTAACTTAGCACATATGTATACTTTATGTATTTCTCAGTAATCAAATACATTAACATAGTTATACCTATGTATGACATGTTAGGTAATATGCACTATTAGTAATGTATGGCTTTGAAGAAATTGTGCTATAAATATATATTATCAGAAATTCTATAAAAAATATTTCTGTATTAAGCCTAGTTTTTACTACGAGTTTTTACAACTGTCGAATAAAGGTGAATTTCTAACTTGATAGTCGATTTTTCATTAACATACATACATACATACATAAATGCACGCCTATATCACAGAAGGGGCAGGCAGAGGTGGCAGGACACCCACATTTCGCCTTGTATGTTCCATCCCACAATGTGATAGGTGGCGAGCCCATCGCCATATCGGGCACAAATTCCTGATTCTGGGCTGATAATGAATAGAAAAATCCAATATCAATTTGCACAACACGGGATTCGAACCCGAGACCTCAGTTTTGTAACCGTACCTTAGTACAACTACGCAACCGAGGCAGCCGTTTTTTCATTAACATTGTAATTAATATTACGTGCCATATACTCATTTTGCCCAGAGAAAAGAAATAAAAATAATTATATACTTAAATAAATATGCAAGAGCAGATAACGATCCAATTTCTCCGCCAAGGTACGGTTCGCTGCTTGTGAACTCCATCACTTTCTATCGCTTAGCTATAACGTATGGCTATCCCTGTCCAACAATAATTAAATGTTACAGTACACCAGTCAGCCACGCCGTTCAATCTCACCTATACGCTGTGATTTACCAACGAAACTTGCGCTGCCGACTGTCTTCGTACTTTCAAATTTAAAGATGGGTAACAAAAAGTTATCCGTTTTCGAGGTAACGTAATAGACTGTTTTATTAATTGTTCTGTTATGCAAGGGTACATTAATTTTGAATTTGAGATTTTTGTGTAATATACCTAGTGTAAGTTTAAACAAGAAACAGTAACCGTCGCTTGTCACTTTTTCAAAATATGCAACACAATGTATGATATTGAACTAGTTCTAGAATCTAGAGTGTAGTTTATTGGCATTTATAATGAGAGGAAGAAGAAATAAATATTTTAGTATTAAAGCTGTGTGATGCATAAACAATTCTATGTTCCATCAACAGATAAATATTTTCATTTTATATCCATAAAAATTACGATCAATCTTCTGCGTTGAAAGCAATATTTTCAGCTTCCGAGGTAGATTTCTGCAATATTTGCAATTGTTTAAAACATCTACACATAATAGTTAGTGGATTTGAATGCGTTTGTCCTAAAACAAATTCCGGCAACATAAATTCCGATTTAAGCCATAAAGTGGCTTTACTGGTGGTAGGTCTCTCATATGTGAGAGGCCATCTGGGTAGGTACCACCGCAATGTCTATTTCTCCCGTGAAACAACACTGCGTAAATGCACTGTTGTGTTTCGGATTGAAGGACATTGTAGCCAGAGTAACTACTGGACATACTGAGACTTAGCATCTTATGTCTCAGGATGGCGAGCGCAGTGGAATGTTGCTACTGTTTATGAGCGGTCGTATCGCTTACCATCAGGCAAACGGCTTGCTCGACTCGTCATTCATTGCAATAAAAATAAAAAAAGTATATACTTATATGTGCCCGAAATGACTAAATACCTGCTTCACGAAAAATACGAGTACCTACACCGTAACGAATGACACATCACAAAGTAGTTAGAAGACTGGTAACCATTTTATTTATTCCCGCCCACGCTCTGAAGAATGCGTATGCACATGAAAAAGGATAGGTGTGCAAATTGCTTTTATAAACCCCCTTTTCAATTTAATACGGCTTACAAAAGCAAATTAAGTTTCAAAACGAATGTAATTCGCATACAGAAGGCACACTTGCAATCTCGAATGAAATCTTGCACCTCCAACGATCGCGCCTCGCTATAAAGACGTAAATGTAATTGCGACAATAATAATAAAAATATAATTTCATATACACAGAGTAATAAAGTCTTAATTGTCTAACGGATGTTGGCTATTGATCTCTCATGTGTGAAAGGTTTCTTCAAATTATATTTACACGACATTTGTATGAAAGATGTGGTATTTCATAAGCAAATATCCGTCTAGGATTCAAAAATGATCAAGATTTCTGAACCATAAATCAACAATAACACCATTTATACATACTGCATACTACGGCTTAGTGTCGTCACATCTACGTTATGGAATTATTTTCTGGGGCAACTCAACGGACGAGGAAATTGTATTTAAAGCCCAAAAGAGATGTATTAGGACCATGTTTAATTTAAAATCAACAGATACGTGCAAACCCTTTTTTATAAAACATAAAATATTAACCGTACCCTGTATTTATATTTTAGAAGTTATTATGTTTACCAAAAAGAATCCGCAACTATTTCCACGTCTATCAGATGTCGTCAGACGCAACAGACGCGATAATTCTATGCTAAGCTTGTGTAGATCAAAAACGGCGCTAATGCATAAAAGTATCTTCTGCGTGGCACCTATAATTTTTAATAAGTTACCTAAAAGTTGGAGGGAGCAGGATACTCATACTTTAAAAAGAAACCTCAAACTCCTTTTAGAAAAACGAGCATATTACAGTATCGAAGATTTTTTAAATGATAAATTTTAGCAAACAAATGTAATTAATATTGAAATAAGTATAATTTTGATTTTTTTTAATGGGTTAAGCATAATAAGAAGGTAAAATTGATGATAGCATTATGATATATTATTTGTTTATTAAGTTTTAAATAAGATATATTTTTTATTTTAAGTAATATAGTTATAAGTTTTAAATATTTGTACGCCATTAAGAGCGTATACACCTTGCGCGCAAAGTCAACTATAGGTATTTCTTCGTCAATTTCACGCACACATAAGCGACCAAAGCTGGGTGCGTAGAGCTGCCGCGTCGGCTCGCTATACAATCGGCTCAAACAACTTTGATCCGTGCGCTTCAAATATTCAATTGAAATGTAACTGTAATATAATATCATAAAAATATTTTATTTGCATTATAAGTAGACAAATATTACTGTACAAGCAAAGAATAATACAAATTTTGGATACTAATCATATTTTCGTTATTATTACATTGTTAAGTTGCATTCAAATCAGTGTTCAAACAGTAGACACTACGGACGTTTTATTAATCATTCGTGTTCGAACACATAAATAGTGTTAGGTGCCTTACAACCCCTTACAATTACGAAATATATTTAATTTTATATTACAATACATAACATAATTTAGCCTCGGAATTACATCCCATTATATTACCTGAAACATTATTTATACTCACTACAAAATCATTGTAGGTAATAAAAATAATTAAATATTTTACTACCAAAGTACTAAGATGTGGTAATCGCATTCCGCGCGTGGCTATTTTAACTACGCGCGGCATAATCGACTGCAGCCAGGCCGGAGCGACGAGCGATACGTCCTCCCTCTAGAAGGCCTTGCGGCGGTCTGATTTGATCCACGTCGGACAGCGTGTTTTATAGTGGTTTTTAAAATATTTGTAGAAAACATGAAAACTAATTTTGTTGAAATATAAAAATGGTGATTTATTGATAAGATGTTCTTCTATTATAATATGCAATTGTTATAAAAAATTATGTACGATAAGTTGGTGAAAAAAAATATGTTCTTGACGAGAGTTTCTGAATAATTTTGCATTGTTTAAATTTTTATTTTTCAGGAACTAAACACAAAAATATTATTTTTCTCAGCAAAATCCCTCCATAAGGGTCTTATTAGTCTGATAATATTTTTATTTTCATCTTATATTTAGTGGTTAAGGATATCTTAAGCTTCTAAATTGCCATTTAAAGCCTAAATAACGAAACTTGTGTTTAGTAATCCGTATAGTACTCACAAATTATCCATCAATCTATAATGTTTTCCACCAAAATCCCTAGATGACAACCTTTTCTAAAATTAGTGATAATTATTTTTCCTTTAAATTGTTTATTGGTGGCTATTAACTCATTTGAAAAGTCCTGTTTTTAAGCCAAAAAGCGCGTGCAGGGTATAAACGCTCTTAAGGCCAAACATGATAGATCTGCTTTTTATATTTGAACACCTTGCATGCTCTGTATGTATACTCATGTTTGACAAATAAAGATTTTGATTTGATTTGATTTGATTTGATTTGATACAATATATTATAATTTAATATTAATTATTAAGTGCGTGGTGGCCTGTTGGTAAACGGACTAGACGCGACTGCCAACATGTTCACGGTGGTCGCGGGTTCGAATCCCAGGGCACACCTCTGACTTTTCGGAGTCATGTGTGTATTGATAGTCAATCACCACGCACTAAAACGGTGAAGGAAAACATCGTGAGGAAACCTGCATACCATAGCGATTTATAAAAATTTCTATGGTATGTAAGTCCGCCAACCCGCACTAGGCCAGCGTGGTGGACTGTGTGGCCTAGCCACTCTCAATCGTACTCTCGATTGTAGAGGAGGCCCGTGCCCTGCAGTGGGACGTATATGGGTTGATACAGAGAGAGATCAATTATTATAGTTCTATGAAAAATCACGTTATGGTTAACAATCCTTAAGTTTTAGAGCAAATTAGTTACTGAGCATTTAACGTAGACCGCGTCGTTTGAAATTGGATCAGAAATCTGAAAAAGGCTTAGTTATTTATTCTATGTCATAATTAAGACATTAAGTTATCACGAATCAAGTGATCATTTGTCAATCTCCATTGCATATTCCTTCGTGGAATAAATTAAACACTGAACAGAATTCCCACCACACTGGGCAGCCATTTTGAAATCGAAAATTGAATTTCATCCAACTAAAATAGAAGTCGTGACGTGCTCAAATAAGTAATAATCGTGTGATTATATCAAATTTAACACAGTACTGACCGTCGTATAGCAACCGTTTTCTATTTCGAATTTGTTTCTAGTTTTAGTATGTACATACATACTAAAATACATATTAACTTTTATATCTAAGAGAGGATAAGTAGAAGATGCACTAGTGAGACCCACAGTCCCCAAGGCGTTTCAGGCCTCAGAATAGATGAGTAGGCTGGGCCTCACCCGGGCAATTCAATCAGACTTTTCACAAAAATCTCGTGTAAAGTGGAATGGCCTGGAAATTAAACCATATTGATCATGGTTGAAGCGAACTGTTATATAACTATTACGAAATAGTTTACAGTAAATACTTCAGCAGATGTTTTTTTAATTGGCAACATTACGCCACGATACGGAATCGCGTACGAACGCACCGCGGAGAAAGCTGAGGCGAACATGTTTATTATAATCAAACTGATGTGATGCGATAAATTCATATTAATTCCGCATTAACGCGTCTTTTAAATCTAGTATAAGTTTATTAACCTTTTATAAGTATGAAATATAAAGTTTTAGTATGAAAGGCGGATAAAGCTTTTAAATGATGATTTTACGAAAATAATAAAATTCACTCGAATATAAATGCATTACAAAAACCTACAAATGGACAAAAACGGTGTACTTAAACAGCAAAGTGTTTTTATACCATCATCATTACTCTGTTGCAGTCCACTACTGACATAGGTCTCTCCCAAGGTGCGGCACAGAGACAATTTGGCAAATTTACAAATAGTGCAATTGGTGAAAAATAACCGACGTATACCTATACTTATGCACACACGTAGGGTATAACCTGTACGTATTTAAGTAAGGCCAGACTGCTACTGAAAACGAACACAGGTGATGATTTTAGTGACACAGTGAGTAGACACAATGCAACTAAAAAAATTCCTAAAATAATAATGTTCACCCTTTTATTTTAAAAGACGCTATGGTGCGCAACTGTTTAAATTATTATTATAGCAAAAACTATGGATTTACCACCAAACACCAAACACGTGATATTGAAAACATTACGAAAAAAAATTGTCGCGCCTTTTTGTAATTTTTCTATTTGCATTGTGTCTGTTGTCACTAAAACTATCACCCGGCTTCGTTTTAATTCACGGTCGTCAAAAAGAGAACCTCCTTGGGAACCCTACTACGATTAAAATAACCATACACTAGAAATTCATATTATTTAATGTTTTATAAATTAATTATACCAAATGCGTGTTATTTGATGGTATTAAAATATATTATAATCAGTGCACGTGTAACATATGATGTTTTATTCAGAGGTAATTTGGAGTCTACAATCATACGCATGCGACATCACGGAACTAACATAAATTGCATATTAAACAATGTTATTTTTTTGATAGTTTTAGATAACTTTAAGTTTGGGTAATGTCTGTATATTTAATAATTATAATGTTTGTTTTAAAAATGTAATGTCCAAAAGGGTATCATTATTATACCCGCAGATACAACTTCAATGTGGTGGTCATTGTCATTGACGATTTAAGTTCTTCTTTAGACGTGAGGATGATTTTGATATTGTAAAATATATTATTAATTTCAAACTAGAAGTATCAAGTTCAAAACTAAAAAATAGCATGTACTATTGAACATTCTAATTATTATTAGAATTTAAAAATAATATTTTTTGGCTTTATTCTCACAACACTTTCATTCGCTTTCTTGAGATTTAACAAAGGTAGGAATTACGCATTATAGTATAGGTACTAGTTAAAATAGTACACATAACAATAAATTTTAATTCTTGTCGAATTACAATAAGGCATCATGTTATTACAACAACCGACAGCAAATAGTTCAAGCAAAGTGCAATTTAACTGTCACAATTTATAACTACAATCATCGAAATATATAAACCATTATACCTATATTCACTGTAATATGTTTCAAATAGCAGCATACAATTTATGTCGTATATTAGACCGTCCATTGTCTTACGAACATTGGCAGCAACACAATCGACTGGAATTTGAGCACAATTCGCGTAATTTTATCTGTCATTGTTTACGTTTATTGCTCTTATGGTCAGTAATGGTTGCAATTCCTGTAAGTAGCCGCAAATAACATAAATAAAACTAATTCTGCTGCAATCATATGTCGGCGTTAGTATTCGATCATCATTAGATTCTTTATTATGTTAGAAGTGTCGATTTAGAGGCCAAACAGTCATTAATTTAAGATGCAAGCTCCATGGGAGGTATTTATATACAAATGTAAAAGGTACTTCGCGTCTGTATCATCTAACAGATTGATAAATGAGCAACGGATACACGTATACATCGCCAATATAACTGTCATGTAATAGGAGGCGCATCTATTACCGCAGGGGACATAAGTTATGTTCAAGAATATTACCGAATAGTCACTTAATAGAATATTGACACCCTGCATGAAGAATTGTATATGAACACCGGCTGTGGAACGACAAACCATATGTTCTATCCCGTAATGAAAGAAATAACCCGTATAACATACAAAAATAAATGGATTCAAAGTTTGACAGTTTAAAATACCCACTTTATAAAGAAGAAGGGGTCAGAACTACCTATGAGAATGATGGTTGACAATGTTTATTTCACTAATCATATGAGCATTACTATAGACCCAATAACAGAAAGATTGAAGTAAATTTGACTTTTCTGGCAGCATACATTCCTATGACCGAAAATAAACCTATACAAACAGTGTGATGTTTGCTCACGATGTCTAAACTGACAAACACAACTACTTTCAGATGAATAATATTATTGAATTATGCGATTACGTATGTGTTTAGCATTTCACTTTCGAATTACACGATTATACAAGAAAATAGCAACATACGTACCATATGTTTTTTAGATAATATTATGATTATATAATGATCCCAAAAGAGTCTCTACCAGACAATATCCATCGTTTCTTACTCAAACGCTCAATTAACACAATATAAGATTTAGGCGGTTGTGGATAAGTATTTTTATTTATTAAATTTATTGAGACGCCAATTTATTTGTTCCATACGCCTGATGCTAAGCGCAAGCAACACCATGGATTACAAAGCAATGCTTGGCGTTCCAATGCGCTTCTATCCAGAGATATAAGATGTTATCCTAAGGGTATTTGACAGATTAAGTAAGTCGGATTTAACGCAGATATTTTTTAAAGAATAAAAATGGTTATTTGTTTTAATTTAGTAAGTAAGAAATATACTTGGTTTATTCAGTTTAACTTTTCAACCGCAATGGCGTTTAGTTTTATACAACTCATTTTAATCAAATTCCGAAACAGCAGCTAGAAGTGGGTTACGCATAATATTACATTAAATATGACCACAAAAATCGATTACCACGGTCTTATATTAGTATACTGCATTTTACTTTACAACTTAATAAGCAATTGCGAGATTATAACTCATAATAAAATTGTGCTGCCATCGTTCCTGATTCTCACACCCCTAGAGGAGCCTGTTATTAATATTTACTATAACAGTAATTAAATGCACTTAATATTATGTTTTTCATGATCTTCAAACCATTGCAATTAGTCCCCTACTACACATAGCTTAACTATATGGCCTAGCCTCTCAGTCTCGGTTGTAGAGGCCCGTAACCAGCAATGGGACGTAGGTACATGGACTGATAAAGATAGACTAACATATTTCTTAATAATTTCAGTAAATTTATTTACTTCAAAAAAATGTAAATAAACTGTCTTATACCGAGCCCGCGTAAATGTTGAGTACAGGAAGGTACGAGATTTTCATATCACCTAATATGAAATAGTAAGACTCACCCGTTGCCAGCGGCGTTGAGTCCATAGCAATCGTTGATGCCGGCGAGTACTCCAACAACACCAGCGACGACAGACACACATCCCGCCCACAGGCCGGCGCCCACGCGGGACAGCGCGGCGCCCTTCACCACGGCCACGGCGCCCGCGCCCACCAGCAGCGCGCCCAGCACCACCTGCGCCAGCCCCAGTACCACCACCAGCCTCCGGCCCGAACCCTTCACATCACTGCCGGCCTCCACGCTCTTGGACGTCACACTGGGTTCCTTTTTCACTTTTTTTAACTTCTGCGGCGTCTTGCAGATGAGATGCTCGGTGGAGTCCTCGGACTTGAGGCTGGAGACGGTGGCGGTGGGCGCTCGCTCGCGCGGGAACAACTCCGAGGAAGGCTCGTCGGCCATGGCAGCATGTGCCGGCGCTCGATTGTCGGCGCGGTCCGCACTGCACTGCACGCTCGGCGGAGAGTCGCCACGCGCCCGCCGCGCACCGCCGCACGACAACTCGGTACACTACGAGCACTACCAACTAACTCTAGGATTGAACCTACCCAATTATTTAAATAATTCCACGCATTTCACTATTAAAAGCTTATCTTTGATATGATTAAAATGCCTATAATTGTTGATCATGGCTTACAGGAATTTGAGTAGCGGGTGTAACGATAGTAGGTATAGTATAAATTAATCCGGCAAAAGTGTCTCAAGTGTCAAATTTGTCATAATAGACTGAGAACCTGGAAGAACTAATTAAATAAAGTATGAAATGTTTGCTTGTAATAGTGTTGTATATCCTACATTAGATCAACCAAAAGTTTTACGATGCATTTCAAACATCCCTAATCTCCTTATTTACAAATTGACCATTATGGGAACCCAATATAAGTCTTTGAATTTAACATTCTATTGACGAAATAATCACAAAGTATGGAGCGCATCGCGTTCCAATCTGTCAGCGGCAGTACACCGGTGTGGTTGTGCGACAGGTGAAAGCGAGCGACTCTCGCGGCGCGGCTTGTGTCCGGACGTCTCCACTGCACCCGCCGCCGCCGCGTCGCAGTTGCTGTCCAACACGCGTCACTCTCACAACATCACCATTACATCATATAAAAATACTAGACAATAAGCCTGGATCGAAACCTAATATCCGCCACGCGTCACTCTCACGACACACAACATTACATAACTATAACAAACATAATAAACAACAGTCCTGAACAGTGCGGACACTTAGAACATAACGAGATGGAAGGATAGTCCAAAAAGTATATCAAGTGAACAAAAACAGGTATTTATTCAAGTAAGTACTGACCAAGAATTTTGAATGGTTAATGAATCATTCATTAACCATTCAAAATCAGAATTTCAAAAAATGTTACAGCTAAGCTGTGAAGAGGAAACTTAACAAACCTCAGCGGCACAATAGAATATTAATAATTACTACCACGTATTTGATGTTTATTATTTGGAGACTGTCCCGCCCTCACACCCACCACTGTAACTCCTGTAAGGCAGGATCAACAGTGGTGCCCATTGGCATGACACCGAGCATTGAAGCTCGGTGAGTCTTCGGGAGTGTCTAACTTGTCTTTATCCCGCAAGGAAATTAATCAGAAAGTTAAATTAATAGGAGCAGTTGGAAATAAATTATTGTCCTCTTCCCTCCATGCAAAGCGGTGGTATTCATTATTTAGGTATATTTGGATGAGCATTTTATTGTGTCATGCGTTCAAAACTATATCGATTGTCAAACAATAACTTAATCTAGATAAGCTTATCGATACCATTCATAAAAGGCTGGTTAAATAAATAAACCCAATAGTCACATACATAGTCCTGACCCCACACTAAGATCAAGTCTTGTGTCGTGGGGAACTACGAGAGACATTTCGGTCTCACATCCAGACCCGCAACAAATACCTGTGAACTACTCAAATATTTGTCCCGGTGCGGGGATCGAACCCGTAGCCTCACGTTCTACAGCCGGCGTTTGACCAACTGCGCCACAGAGGCTGTCAACATAAAACTATATTCAATTAATAAAACAAACTCAATTAAGATTCAAATACAAAATTAACTCAATAACTAAACGGGACATTGTAAATAGAGCATCGTGTAATGAATTATCGACACGAACGTGCGCTATTTACAAATTATGAGGTGTTACTACAGATTATTTTCTATTGTTGCAACGAGTGTCGAAATATATCCACTGCCAATACTGTACCGCAACATCTCGGAACTAATTGAATATCGAAGCGATTTCGTTCAATATTAATGTGTAATTAACTTTGAGTTGAGACTTATCTTGAGAAAGCGAACATCGTAAACGCTAGCGGAAAATCCGTCAGAGTAACTAGTAACTAACGTCTACTTTTAAAATAATATATAGTATTTAAAATACTGCCTTAGTTCTTTCTGAATTCTTAATTACATGTATATTTTGGTTTCATGCAATTTACCAATCGCATTTATCGTAAACAGGAATAACAACAATTCACCAGTGGATTCTCGAATGTCTGTGACTTCGAAATGTCGTTAAAAACACCACCCATGAAGCCATAACTCGTATTGAATATTTTCAAATCTATCAATAGAAGTTATACAACATTTATGTTACATAACCCTCGTCACCAGCGGGTCACAAATCACACAAGACGTCTGCTTCCGGCAACATGCACCGGACGGAAAGAAAGTAATAGGGATGTGTGCCCCCACACCTGTCCAAATACACAACCACAAAGTAAGCAAGGTTATTTGTTTCAAATGTTTACTTCTGTATAGTTGATAATAGTTGATAAAGAAAGCGAAACTTGTTGGTATTGCATAGATCCGGCGAACGGCTCAACTGATGGCAAATTATTACAGACAATGAATGGTTTTGGATTGGATCATAGATATATTATTATGTATAGCCGTTCGCTGAAAATGAAGGTTAGGAAGAGGAAAGTGTTGTTAGGCTTCTGACAATTTGTTTTTGAAGAACTAAATACGTGGATTTACGAATCTAATCGTGACAGGCACAAATCGGTTTAATTAAATAATAATAATAATAACACCCAACAGTCACATACATAGTCCTAACCCCACACTAAGATCGAGTCTTGTGTCGTGGGTATCAGGAACTACGAGAGACTTTTCGGTCTCACAAACACCCAGACCAGCCAGCCGCGGGTTCGATCACCAGTGCGGGGATCGAACCCGCGGCCTCTCGTTTCACAGGCGGCGTCTAACCAACTGCGCTACGGAGGCTGTCGCCTTAATTACTTAAACATTTCCTATCCCTAATAATTATTTGTATATTTCTAATTCTTGACCCACCCACAGAGATCACTCCCAAGGTCTGTGCCCACCCAAGGGTTTTCTTGCCCGCCTTAGCATAATAAATTCGAAGGGATCAAAAATCATGATAAAATTAATACGCATTGGGACACGATAACATTTACTACAAACCGCATTTTAAGAAAGCTAGAAGCCTTTAAATCACTCAATCACATTTTATAAGAGTTATATTACAACTATGCAAATTAATACGGCCATCACGTTACACAATAATAAATATGTCATAAATTGCATATAATTACGTGTACATTCCATTAAGGGGGTGAAACCGATTCCTACTCTATATGAATGGTACGTCCTTGTTACATAATACTGTTATTATAGATTGCGGTATGATACAATACTATATGTTAGATCACTATTTATTTCTCAGTAATACAGTGGTTACAGTTTGCACTTAATTAAACTATATTTCACAATGCACGCTCTTATATAATAACCACCCCACTTCCAATTGACACATATTGAATGATAAACATGTTTTTATAATTGAACTACCCTTCACAAATTACAATTAATTGTATCATAAAGAATCTTATGTGTGTTTTAATCATATTTTGTTGTGGCGACAACATCCGGCCGTCCTGCGCACGCATCCGTCCCTGGATTGCGTCTTAGTCTGATGCGGTTGCTGAGAATAAAGACAAGTATTAATTATAAATAAATATTTTTGAATTGATTGAGTTTCCTCCACTACTGTTCCATCGACGGTCAGTAAGGAGGAATTCACTTCAACTGAAATTGTAGGTATCAATTTGCACATAATTAGTATCCAAAATCCGTAACTGTTCCATCGCCGGTCAGTTACATTTATGTTAGGATTTGTGATTTACCCTAGGCGATGCCACTGGCCACCCTAGTTGCATATCACCACAAATCCGAACCTCATTGTAACAGATTTATTTTACACAGATAAATACTGTTACAAAGTTATGATCTGGGTACTATTATATAATGCACCAATTCGAAGCAAAAAGCATCAGACAATATAAAGCAGAAATATTGTAAGTTATCTAATTGCATAAATACCTGACAACATCCGGGCCGTCTCCTACTTCATTTTCCACTAATTCCTGCAATTGAATCCATGGCTTCATATTTTCTGCACAAGTCGTTCCTTCATATGGTTTGCTCGTCCTTTCTGCGCCTCTCATATCTTTTACTTTATATCGGTCGTGACCCAGCACTTCCGTTACTTGGAAAGGTCCTTTATATAATGGTAGTAATTTTGTGCTTTGTCCGTTGTTCGACTGACTGGGAATCTTAATTACTACCAAATCATCAACGTTGTACTTTCTGGCAATTTTTCTCTTAGAATTGAAAGATTGTGCTTGTTTAACTGCATTCATCTGGATTCGATTACTCACGGAATTTCTCAATGAGGTAACATCAATTGGTAATTGATCGTCATCATTCACTAATTTATCAGCATCCATTCGAAGTCGATACCCAAAGAAAACCTCGCTTGGTATTGCGGATGTTGTTTTATTGATGGTGCTGTTTATTCCATTTTGGATACTTGAAACATGAGTATCCCATTTGTTATAATCACTGCTAGCACCCATAGTTCGTAGGGCATCAAGGATGGTGCGATTATAACGTTCCACTTGTCCATTGGAACGTGGGACGGCGGTGGCGATGATATGTCGTCGTATATTTTTGTCGTCACAGTATTTTACAAATAATTTAGATGTAAATGCGCTGCCTGCATCACAAATGATGCGTTTAGGGTTGCCAAATACATTAAATACCTTATCTAATTCATTGATCACGGTTTTACTTTTAGTATTACGCACAGGTGCTATGAATACAAATTTTGTAAAAGAATCTACAGTCACTAACAGGTAAGTATTTTTACGAGCAGTCTTAACAAATGGACCCAAATGGTCGATATGTAAGGTGTGAAATGGCCTTGCAAATTTAGGTATGGAAAATAATTCGCCTTCCTTTTTGCCATGAACAGCTTTCATATAAATACACTCAAGACAATTTTTTATATATTTTAATACAATTTTCCTCATTTTCGGAAACCAATATTGCGACCGTATCCTTTCAATTGATTTATCCACAGAAAAATGACCTATTTGATCATGATTTGCTCTAATCACTTGCCATATACAATTTTTTGGAACTACCCACCGCCTACCATACTCAGTTCTACGATACACTTTATTTCCAAGTAATTCATATTCATTGAAAATCTTTTTGTTAAGCTCGGCCTCTCCTGTATTCAAAATATCTTTGATTGCGCATATTTTAGGATCCTGTAATTGTACTGACAGTAACCAATCACTTTCCATAATAACCAACACACTTTCATTACATGTAGTATTAGGAGTATCATTACAAATAGGGTTTCTACTTAATGCATCCACGTGTTGCATTTGTGTTCCAGGTTTATGTACTATTTCGAAAGTAAATTCTTGTGTCATTAACACCCACCTACCTATCCTCGCATTAATTTCTTGCTTATTTATTGTATATTTAACCGCGTTACAATCTGTATAAATTTTAAAATTAGAACCCAATAAGTAATGTCGAAATTTTTGCAAACCAATCACAATAGCCAAAAATTCAAGTTCAAACGAATGGTACTTCTTTTCTTCATTTGTAGTCTGTCTACTGTAAAAATGTATTGGTTTTTCTCCTTGCTCTGTAAGTTGCGTTAAAATACAACCTACACCATCACGACTGGCATCCGTATATAAAATTGTGGAAAGCTTTGGATCAAAAATTGATAATACAGCGTTATGTAATAATTCTTGCTTTAACTTATTGATAGCTGTACTTTGTTCAATCCCCCATTCCCATAGCGCATCTTTCTTTAACATTTTTACTAATGGTTTTGATATAACGGCACAATTTTTTATAAATTTTCTAAAATAATTCACAAGTCCCAAAAACTGCCTGACTTGATGGACATTCTTGGGTTCGGGATAATTTTCGATAGCCTTAAGTTTATTTTTACCAGGCCGAATACCTTCTTCCGAAACATCATAACCAAGAAACTGTACTGAATTTTGGAAAAAATAGCACTTATTTAGATTTATTGTTAGACCATTGTCTTGCAATACTTTTAGTACATCTTCCAACCTTTTAATATTTTCATGAATTGAATCTGTAGCTATCAATAAGTCATCCATATAACAAATAATTCTATCAAATCGTAATTTTCCCAATACAGTATTCATAAGTCTTTGAAAAACCGCTGGCCCATTACAAAGGCCAAATGGCATCCTTTTAAATTCATAGTGGCCGTCAGGGGTAATGAATGCAGTTTTAGGTATAGAATTCTCCTTGACCTTAATTTGGTAATACCCGCTTTTTAGGTCTAAGGATGTATAAAACTTGCAGCCCTTTAATTTATCCATTAAATCTTCGACAATAGGCATCGGATATTTTTCTTTTACTGTTATTTTATTTAGAGATCTATAATCGATACACATACGTTTATCTCCAGATGCTTTATCTACTAATAAAATTGGACTTGCATAAGCAGAATTGCTTTCTTGTATAATGCCATTTGTTAAAAGTTCATCAACGATTTCACGAGTAATTAATTTTTCGGATTCGGACATTCGATAAGGTCGGTGACAGACTGGCTTAGAAGTAGTTAGCTCAATTTCAAGTTCCACACAAGATGTTTCACCCAAAGAATGAAAACTTTCCGATATTACACGTGGGTATTTAGAAAACATCTTGTTTAACAAGGGACCGTAAACTGTAGAGTCAGCATTAAATATTGGTAAATCTACCAAAGCTGTGTGTTCATTATTTACAGGGTGGAAAGACAATTTATCGCCTATACGCGTATACATTATTCTTTTATCTTCAGTGAAATTCCTTCCGATTAATATTTGACAACCAGATAACTCATTGAAAATATAAAATATAATGTCAAGGTTCGTTTTATCTACCTTAAGATTCGCATTTACTCCTTGTGTAACGTAAGAACAAGAATTAACTTTAAAGCCGGTTAATAAGATAGGTGTTTCTAGCGTAAATGTAGTAAGTTTTAATTTACTTGCCATAGTGCTTGATATAAGTGAACAACTACTACCCATATCAATGAAAGCTTGTTGTTTACATCCATTTAATTCGACATCCTTGTAAAACTTATCCTTAGGATTAGATTCCATAACTATCTTAACTTCACTATCTTTTTCGGTCTTAGTTTTGGATTTTAATCTACAAGCAAGTTCCAGATGGCCAAACTTATTACAAACATTACATTTCACATTATCTTTATGACTGCAATTTGTCTTTTTGTGACCTGTTTCACCACAACGAAAGCATGTTATATTCGCAAGGGTAGTTGTAGAATAATTACTAGTAGATGCACCGAAATTTGAACTATCTGATCTTTTGTCAATATTAATACTAGAGTTGTAGGGTAAACGTGGTAAATTTCTATTAGGAAAATTATTATTATTATTATTTAATTCTTTATTGTACACAATAAAAAGGAATAACAGTTAAGAGATAATACAAAATAACAAAGTACAAATGGCGGTCTTATCGCTCTAAGGCAATTTCTACCAGACAACCATGGGATGGATATATGAGCAGGAAAAAAAGATAGGATAGGATAAAGATAGGATAGAAAAATTGTTTGTGTGAGAATAGTTGTTGCCTTGTTTCTGAAATGTTTTATGGTCAGTTTCATAATATTTGCCATGTAAAAAGGAAGCCAAGTCATCACTATATTTAAAATTACCAGCTTCAGCTGCTGTACTTATATTTTTATCACCAATAGACCCCACAACTATAGAAATAATATCTTGTTCCGAAAATTTTAGTCTCATTTTATCAATTTTACCTCGTTGTATAAAGTAATATTCATATAATGATTGACCATCTGAAGGTTTAGACTGTACTAAATCCTTTAATAGATTAAACATATTACGCTTAATTTGAAAGGTGTCTAAAAGAGTATTTCGCCAGTCCTTCCATATCCAGGTAGTCCACTCTGTTTTATTCTTTTGAAGGGAGTCGTACCATGTTTTTATAGTATTACGTAGTTTTTGCAAAGCTTGATATTGCAAGACACGATCAGACCAACCAAAAGCTCGAGCATTAGCTTCCACAACGTTAATCCACATTTCAACATCATCAACAATAGGATCAAACTCGGGTATCACCGATGACAAAATAATATTTTGGCTTACTGTGGGAGACGCAGCTCTTGTGCGTCTCGATTTTCTCCTTGTGCGCTTACATGAGCTGCTGCTACTTGATGACGGCGATCGTGAGCTGGACGACACTGATTTAGAGGAAGATTTCCTGCGTCTGCTCCTCTTTCCTCGGGTTCTTTTACGACTTCGTGGCATTTGGCGTGGTTACGAAGACACTTCTGATGTTAGATCACTATTTATTTCTCAGTAATACAGTGGTTACAGTTTGCACTTAATTAAACTATATTTCACAATGCACGCTCTTATATAATAACCACCCCACTTCCAATTGACACATATTGAATGATAAACATGTTTTTATAATTGAACTACCCTTCACAAATTACAATTAATTGTATCATAAAGAATCTTATGTGTGTTTTAATCATATTTTGTTGTGGCGACAACATATATGTGCCACAATTACGGGTGTGGCTGCATTGGAATGTATTGTGATTTTCATTTTAATTAGTTGGTCAAGTAACATGTGTATGATGACTTTTTCTACTGATATAATGATAGGCGTCATGCGGCATGCGGCGTTCATTACGTATTCTAAACGTAAGCGATATAAAATTTGCATATTATATCGATGGTTGCGGCTTCGAAGGCGGCTTAAGAATTAAGAAGAAATCAAGTTGTATGGCATGACCGTAGTAATTTAATAAAAAAAAAAAAGACGGGTTGCACTCCGGGAGTGCCGGCAGAAGTGAAAACTTGATTATTAACGTTGAGCATGTTTGATATTTTGGAATGGTTAGGGAATAATTTTGCACCAATTGCTTTATCAGTATAAAAGTACTATCATTTATGTGGTAGAATACAATATTCATTTATTGCGCTATCGTACACAAACATGACAATTTATATTACATTAAAAATTTAACACTTTAAAACTATTACAATTATTTTACATTAAAAAGTTTATCTCTCCGAAAAATCAACTTTCAAAAATACCGGGGGAAGACCGTGGGTACAGATTGCAAATTACATATAATTTTAGACTGCTGCCCCAGCCTGATCCCATAGTAAAAATTAGAAAAATCGTATTTTGCCTGCTCTCGATTGTCGAGCTCGTCAAGACGATTCCTCTGACTCCAAACACGGGGGGTTTACTTTAAGAAATGACGGAGTTATGCCTGGACAAATATTTTAGGGGAGAGAGGGAGGAATTTGGGGATTTGGTTGGGGCCAATCTGTAGAGCTCACCGAGCCGGTTCCAACGATACCAAACTCGGTGGGTCTACGATCTATATTGGCCGAGATAGGATTGGGGGGGGGTGAGGTAAATTTTCGGGGTGGGGGTAAGGGAGGGGGGGGGGAAGGTTTCGTGGGGAGGCTAACTTAAATTAATTTTTTGGAGGTAAAATATTTTTTTTTTGGGGGGGTAATTTTTTGCGTAATTTGGGATTTCTGGCGTGGTCAATTTGTAGCCCTCACCAAGACGGTTCCGAGGATACCAAACTCGGTGGGTCTACGATCTATATTGGCCGAGATAGGATTGGGGGGGTGAGGTAAATTTTCGGGGTGGGGGTAAGGAAGGGGGGGGGAGGAAGGTTTCGTGGGGAGGCTAACTTAAATAAATTTTTTGGAGGTAAAATATTTTTTTTTGGGAGGGTAATTTTTTGCGTAATTTGGGATTTCTGGCGGGGTCAATTTGTAGCCCTCACCAAGACGGTTCCGAGGATACCAAACTCGGTGGGTCTACGACCTATGTTGGCCGAGATAGGATTGGGGGGGGTGAGGTAAATTTTCGGGGTGGGGCAGGGGAGGGGGGGGGGTAGGTTTCGTGGGGAGGCTAATAGGCACTATTTCGGAATAAGGGTGGGGGAAGGCAGGGGGGGGGCTATGGGACAATTTTGGAAAAAGTGGGTGAAACTGAAAAAAAAACGAAACAGTAGGCCCAGGCATACATTTTCGCCGCGCTGTAGAGAGGGGATAGCTGTCTACTCTCTCCATCCGTCCTACTAAGATGACGTCATTGCCGTCCTACGCTTTTTCGATCAGGTCACGTGTCCTGACGCGAGTTTAAGATTTTATACCCATTACAGAAAAGTGCTCAACGCCGCTAAAGAAGTTTTCACTTCAATAATTTATAAAATTGTATTTATAAATGTTTTTAATTCTTATATATTAATTTGTATGAATAAATAGTAACATTTTTCCTAAAATTATAATAACAACGATTATATCTAACCACAAATTATTAGAACATAGAACTGGTAACATGTACATTATGAAGATCTTAATGGATTCAATAAATTATTTTAATTTTTCTTTTCATTTTCATTACTCAAAAAATATTTAGTTTTTACCCGTACCCTGCTTTATTTTTCTTCAACACAGAGAAATTGAAATTTTTGTAAATTTTGACTATAAAATACTCGACACATCAACATGATCCTAAATAATACTGTTTTATAATATCCGCAGCTACTTCGGCTATCATCACGGCTGGTGAATTTGTATTACCGCGTATTACATTAGGCATTACACTCGCATCCACTACACGCAAGCCATCCACTCCCAGCACGTTCAAATTACTGTCCACTACGGAGCCCATAGCTGCCGTTCCAACCGGGTGCCACGCTGTCATCCCCATCGCCTTGGCAACACATTTCAACTGATCATCATCTTCCAGTCCATCACATTGCTCAATCTCAATATCCACAACATGAGCATTCTTGCCCTTGAAATAACTGGTGTTTGCCAATGATCGAGCTATCTTTATTAACCGCGGATAGTGCTCCAAATCTTCGGAATTATTAAAGGTACCAGCGTAAATCAAAGGGTCGTCAAACGGATCAGTTGATTTTAACCTCACTTTTCCTTTCGATTTAGGTCTTAGCAATACCACAGCTATTGATAACAGTTCGTAATTCAAGTTTGCTGTGGTTAGTGTTTCACAAACCTCCTCGTTGAAACCTAGGATTGAGCAACCCGCACCGAAACCAGAGTTCTGCGGGATGCAAACTGGGTAAAATGCAAAATTTGGTAAATTAGGTTCAGCCTCACTTACGGGCAAATACGCTGCCATGCTCTCCGATTTAGATAAGGCTCCAGTTCTGTCATAAAGGTATCTTATCATATTCATCGATTCTACAGCTTCGTTCTGCTCGCAAGTCCCATTCTCTGCAGCTAAATACGTCAATACCATTGTGTGGTCCTGTAAATTATCACCTACTGGGAGATCTTGTATTACATCTATACCTAAACTTTCTAGGTGTTCCCTAGGTCCAATTCCGGACATCTGTAATATCTTTGGTGTGTTAAAAGTACCTGCCGATACGATTACTTCGTTGTTTGCATAAAATACAAAATCCTCATTATTTTTCTTTACTTTTACACCCACAACTGTATTGTTTTCAATCAAAATTTTTTCCACATGTGCGTGTTTAAGAATAAACAAATTGGGCGTGGTTATTTTGTTGAGAAGCGCTGTCAACGAACTGTCTCGCTTTCCATCTCTCAACGTATGGGAGAAGCGTCCCGCGCCGATCTTCTCAGGGTTAGTCATATCATCAACTATATGAAATCCCAACTCATTGAAAGCCTCTAAAAACCTTTCCATAGCTACTGTAGTGTTTTCAAATCCAGTAACTTCTATTTCGCCATCTTGGCTGTGGTATTTCATTAAGTCTGGGTTGTTGATAATGTTAACGTCGGTCATGTGTTCAGTTTTCTTGAAGTACCGAAGCACGTTGGGCCAGCCCCACTGATCACCGGCGACGCTGGCCCAGTCACGGTAGTCGGCGGGGAAACCTCGCGCGTAGATCATGTCATTGAGGGAACCGCTGCCGCCCAGCATCTTGCCGCGCGGCTGCCGCTCCATGCCCCCGGTCAAAGCTTGGCTTGTGCGCATGTTGTCCACTGTCGTCAGGTTCCAGTCATATGAAGTGGCTTTCAAAGCATCTCTGAAGGCTGGTATCTGTAAACAGATGATAAAAAATATAATAATTAATACACACAACAATACACGAAATTAACTATAGATTTGCAAAACACATGTTCAAGTCTGTATCTCCGAATGAATACAGCTTATATCTGCCCTATAGAGTGCGAGCCTGAAGCCTGACATCCTGTCGGGCACAAATTTTACTTATGGGCAATTTATATGATATGTAGCAAAGCTAAAAACTTAAAGGACTTAAAGAGGCTTAAGATATTAACAATTTCTGCTTTCTTTCGCATAACATTTTTATATCAGACTATTACGTAAGATTATTAAACTAATTGCTGAAAGCAGGATAAAAGCAGATCACATGATCACGTAAAGCTGTGGCAGAACCTTTAATGCGTGTTATTGACAGTTGTGAAAGTGTGAAGAAGGCCCGGCCACACATATGGTCTAATGACTCGGGTGCCAACTTTCTCTCCATCATACATTTTTTTTGCTATCCACGGTTCATTGCCTCCTATTTCCCGTCTCACTGCCTGCAGCCTCGACAGTAAGCTACTGAGAAACGCAACAAGTACATCAAGAGTAAAGCGACAATTTATTTTGTAATGGCACGTGCGTATTACACAATAGCACTGTTTTTATACTGATTCGACAAAATCACTACAATAATTCGATACAATTAAGGTAACTGCAATGCCGTCCAAATATAGTCCCCCAGACGTGAGATGGTTGGCTCTCGCTAAAATTACGTCGGCCTTATTGTATCGAAATACGTGCAGTAATAAATATAGTTTTATTATAAGAAAAATTCTCACAAACTCTCCTTCAAGAGTCTTCCTCACGTCGCAATAATAAAGAATAACTTACAATGCTCTCCTGAGGGGGATCACCTCCGGCCTCAATCACGAGCACGGAGAATTTGGTGATCTCCGCCAGTCGAGCCGCCACCGTAGCGCCGGCCGTACCGCACCCCACCACTATGAAGTCATACCTCGAACCATCTGCCAAGCAGAAACAATACTTTATCATCATTTTCGTGGTTATCACGAATAAATTTTGCCTAGTCGGAAACAGAACAGCCACATGGAAACCTTAAGGTCAACTACCTGCATTTTCACGATTAATTAATATTTACATCTAAGTTTAACGATAGCGATTTAAGATGAGACGAGCCAATTGTCATGACAGGCGCTAATTTGATTACCATAAACCAGGAAACTATTAAACTGTTTGACAAACAGAATAACTCACATGACGTAAAAAGGCCAACCTAAGAATCGAACTGAAGACCTCACGTCTCAATGCCCACACTACCACGAGGACCACTATACGTGAAAATGTTATACTAACTTGGTACGTCAGCGTCCTTCGGCCAGGGTTCAGTAAGGAAGTGCTGTGAGGCCGCGAAGAACTGAAGCGCAGCTGCCACCGCCGAGCCCACAGCGCTCACCATGCTGTCTGCACAACAATCACACCAGTTATGTATTAGTATAAGATAATTACAACAATTATTGAATTAAAGAGTGAAGGCAGAAAAACTCTGCATATTTTTAGTATAGTTATAATGGATCCTATTAGCAAAAGGTTGTATCTTTAGCCCACTTTGATAATACAATAATATTATTGCTTTTTGAACAATTTATGTTAATGTAGCGAAATATTAAAACACCACAAACACTCGGAGACACTCGAGATATGTTAGTAATTATCATAGATCAACACATTAGCCCCACTCAATGGATTGTGAAGTGGGGTTATTGACCTGCCTACCTTGTCATACTGACACATATGTACTTCACCTGTAAATGCACCTCAGATAAAATACCTATCAACACTACTTCGATAAATCATAATAATTAACATAAATAATTTAAAATTAAAGGTTGCCTGGTAGAAATTGCTATTCGTGATAAGGCCGCCCATTGTACAGAACTGATAGTGTTTATCCTTTCAATTATATGCTATCGTAGTATACAATAAACCATATTTACTTTAATTAATTTAATAATAGTAATTGATAGCCTCGTTGGCGCATTTCGTTAGACGCTGGTTATGTTACAGGAGAGATCGGTTTCCGAACAATTAATGTTAACATGGACCACAGTCCACAAGCATTTGTTTCGGGTCTGGGTGTTTGGGAAACTGAAAAGTTTGTCGTAGTTTGTGATACCCGTGACACAGGAGTCTGTTTAAGGCTGCGTTTCCACTGACGCGGAGCTGGGCGGAGAGGAGCTTAGCGGTGCACAAATTGACCAATGACTATGCTTGAAATCTCCGCTCCGCTTCAATGGAAACAGTACGAGCGGAGTGGAGCAGAGCTGAGCGGATATTCATACATCGAGGCGGTGCAGTGCGGAGGTCAGCGAGCATTGGGGTACAGAGCGGAGGACAGCGGGGCGGTACGAAGCGGTGCGTGATTCGCGTCACTTCATCTGATTCGTTATCTTCGTCTTCAAGTAGAGAAAGATATAAAATGATTGCTTTTTTCTTTTTAAGCGACAACATGATGTATGGTCTTTCCGAGAGATTTAGTGTAACTAAGTGCAAAAATGCGCGATTCCAAAAGTATGCTCCACTCCGCTCTGGTCCGCTCACTGATCACTCACCGCTGTTCATCGCTCCTCTCCGCCCAGCTCCGCTTCAGTGGAAACACTGACCACTTTTCACCGCTCTTCTCCGCTCCTCTCCGCCCAGCTCCGCGTCAGTGGAAACGCGGCCTTAGTGAGGGTTCCGGACTATGCCTGTGATTGTTTGGTGTATTAGTTTATATAAAGAAAAAATAAGTTTTTCATTCCGTTTAAACTTGTCGCTCTATAGGTCATTGGACTTCACATCCCACTGGTTTTTTTTTTCTAAAGAGCATTATTTTATGCAGGTTTTCTCAGAGAGTTTTCTTTCTCTTGAAACTTGAGAACAATGACTAATAACTTCGAACCGGCAACTATCTTCTACTGTCGTCTCACTTGTGTACTACCTAGGCTACCGAGTCTTCATTAAACATGCCTGTATCGTAATAACATGTTATAGTTTACTTATAAGAAAGAAATAATATATATTAAAATCTATATTATAAAAGCGTGTAAAATTATTTAAATGTTGTCAGTAACAAAGCGCCTTAAAAAATATTACAGCAAACATTGAATAGCGTTAAATTGCTTTTTTTGTAATACATATGTTTTGGACGAGCCCCACTAGAGTATTACTAAAGTTCGTTTATTTACTCAATAATTCTTAAAAATTACATACATATAGGTATACACTCACGCCTTCCCACAAGAGGTAGGCAGAGTTGCTACCAGGACATCCACTTTTCACCTAATATGTTCCTACGATCAGGTAAGGAGCGACCCTATCGCCAAATCGGGTACCAATTCCTGACTCCGGGATGTTAATAAATAGAAAAATGCAATATCAATATGCCCGAGCCGGGATTCGAACCAGAGACCTCAGCTTTGCAGTCGTACCGTTGAACAACTAGGCAGGCAGGCAGTCGACGCCATCGAGACAGGTATAAGGGATTTAAAAAAGGTTAAGTTAAATTAGGTACATCTTAGCAAACATATGAAAGATCAATATAACTTGGCCTTATTAGAAGGAATAAATTCCCATAAGCTGCCAAGCTTGAGTCTTAGAGATCCTTAATTAGTTTTTTTTTTAATTTATTTGATTTTCGCGGTGGACTCCGAAATGAAACGTAAAATGGTATCAAAATAGAAGTACAACTATTGAACCCATTGGTGGCAAATAAAATAGGTTCTTGAGTCAATATAGAAAGTCATTATCATCATGATAAGTAGGTGTCATTGGATAGGGGTAAATGGGGCAAAGTAATGTGTAAAGATAATCGCTTTATCAATATACTTAAATAATATAATTCTTAATTTAGAAGTAATTGACCCTTAAGCCTGTTAGTTAAGAAATCTGCTTTGATAGAAGACGTTGCGAGTTCGAACCCCGCACAAGTCATGGGGTTACTCTATAAAAATGATACCAACTTCGAATGTTAGGACGCCGTAAGAAACTAATTTCTAGGCTATTAGTGAAGTTTTACTTACGGCGTCCTAACATTCGAAGTTGGTATCGTTTTTATAGAGTATCTAAATACTCCACAAAACGTGGGATTCGTCTATAGTACGTCGCAACCATAGTCTAAGTTCCGAGAAAATGATAAGTATATACAGGGTATATCAAGACTGTTACGGAAAACGAAACCGGGTGGTAGTTTAAGCGACTTCAGACACAATGCAACAGAAAAAGTTGCAAAAAAAGCGACAATTTTTTTGTTGTTATTTTTTTTCCTATGGCCATATTTGGGTGGTAAATACATTTTTTCCTAAAATAATAGTGTATACCCTTTTATTTATAAATACTCTAAGGTATAAAAGAGTTAAAATTATTATTATAGCAAAAACTATGGATTTACCATCAAAAAATAACGATATTTAAAAAATCATAATTACTAATTGTCGCGTTTCTAGACGAAATTTTTAATTGCATTGTGTTTGTTGTCACTAAAACTACCATTCGGCTTCGTTTTCGGTAGCAGTCTTGAGATACCCGGTATAACAGGGAATCGTATTGATTTTTAGAATTATTAAAATTTTTAGACGTGGAAATCTAATATCTTACTCCAGACGTCGAACATCGAAACATTCGAAGCTCTTTCTTCTTGATAAAGGAACCCTCCATGTTTGTTACACACATGGACTTATTTTATAAGATAATACGTCCATGGCAACACAATAGGAATTAAGATTTTTCTCGTGTTTGTCTGTGTCAACAACAATCTAATACTCAGTCATAATACTTAGATAAAATATCCCTCTATCCTAACTCCACAGGACCAAAAACAAACCCATTCACAATATTTCGAATAAAATTACAAATTCTAAGCAAAAGTAAAATGTCTTTCAATCGAGGTACAACGGGTTAATGTACTGTTAAATTGGTAACAGTATAAACATTTCCGAAACATTACTTTGTAATTCTCATACTCACTTCCTTTAGCAGATAGCGGTCGCGGAGTGAGCTGCGATCACTAACCAGGGTGCGCACACTAATTGGACAATTTCAGTAATTTGTATACTTAGCAACGTCGTAAAACAAAATCCGTGGTAAAACACTTAAATTTCCGTTAAAATGCCGTGACCTAATAAAGGAATAGTTGTATAAATGTGGACTGTTACATTTAAAAAATTGTTTTTGAAATTAGTTATTTATGAATTGTACCGAAAAGGATGAATATTAATTACGATAAAAAGTATATTAAAGTAAAATAAAAGTGATTTAACGATTTGAACATCACAATGTTTATAAAAACTCAACTATCCCTAACTTTGGTGCACGACTCTACCGTTAGTCACAATATTTTAAACCACTGAATAAAAAAAAAAACGTGTGTATTCTCACCTGACACTGTATTCGAATTGACTGGCTATAGCGAAACCTTAATGCCGACTGAACAACACTCATAAATGTATAACAGCTTCCTGTTATCTCAAGTTATATAGTATCGCTGCAATCTCAATGATGGTATTATCGTTTATCAACAGAGTTTTACATAAATCTTCCGAAGTGCGGGCATTTGACCGATATTGCAGATTGTGGAGCATTGTCTTGATATTACGAATGCTATGTTTGGAATATTTCGTCACCATCATCATTACCGGCCTCCGTAGCGCAGTTGGTAAGACGCTGGCTTTGAAACGTGAGGCCAAACTCTGAGACAAATATTTGCGTGATCCACGGATATTTCGTGGGTCTGGGTTTTCGTAGGACCAAAAAGTCTGCTATCTTGTTCCTGATAATCAACATCAACACTGACTCGATCTTAGTGTGGGGTCAGGACTATGTATGGCACTATTGGGTGTATTTATTTATTTCTCAGCCCCGGGAATCCATGAATATTAACCTCTCCTGACTCCTTAGATTGCTCAAAAGTCAAAGCGACCTGTTGCAAAGAGCTCGCATTCAACGACTTTTTAATAGGTCGTTCATCAACCTTGTAGGGAAACATGCAAAATATGCAATGAACAAGCATGCCCCATTGGTGTTAAGTAATTCTAGTATGGTCACCTAAAAAATAAATAAATAAATAACACCCAACAGTCACATACATAGTCCTGACCCCACACTAAGATCGAGTCTTGTGTCGTGGGTATCAGGAACTATGAGAGACTTTTCGGTCTCACAAACACCCAGACCCGAAAGGAATATATGTGGGCTGCACAAACATTTCTCTCGGTGCGGGGATCGAACCCGCGGCCTCTCGTTTCACAGGCGGCGTCTAACCGCCAGCGCCACGGAGGCTGTCAAAAAATTTATCTGAGACACCTTATTCCCATTCAAATCACAAACGTAGACCCAAATTTCCTTGAAATATATTAAACGATAAATATTTCAACATCATAATTAGACATAAAAGAGAACCGCTTTGAAATTTAGTTCCACACTAGTGACGGCCAGCAACCTATGAAAAGCTACATGCATTTTGCGATTCTCTACAACCTTAAAGTCAGCCCATCCTGAAATAATTGACACCACAAATATTTACTAATAATATATCTGTTTCAAGGAAAACATTTGAATGGAAAAATACAGTCGAATGAAGCGCATTGGGTGGTCCTGACTCCCTCGCCGAGTGAAAGCTTGCGCTCTACATTCCACTATAGTGGCATCAGCCATGTGCCATATAGCTCGGGCAATCTTTTCGTATTAGATTTACTGGTCCATATGAATCTAATCCGCTGTTGTCATTATTTTGTTTCTAAAAGTAAAATTAATCTTCCTGTAATAAGTTTACGTTTAAATCTATAAATTACACCTACTTTATCACGTTACATGAAAAGCAACGCAGTATTATTCCCACATCAAAATAGAAGCACTAACTTATCAACCACTTCCTCAAATATCTAACGTCGAAGTATATATATTTTTTTTTGTCATAAATAAAGCAGAATATTTTCCGTGCATTAAGGACCAGCATTTTAGCATGGCAACTCATAATCACTCGTAATTAACATTAGTTACGGATATTAGATGATATAAAGACCAATTACCTAACATAATGGCTAACTGCGCTGTTTAAATAATGAAGTTTGTTCTCAATAACTGTATGGTTACTATTTCTAATGGTACAGCTTGTTTGCTTCCAAAAACCCTAGCTTTAGTTAAGGTCTCCTATATGAAAGTCATTCTATTTCTGAAGTTCAGACTTGGACTACTCGTGTCCTCCTCAAACCCTAATTTTTTGTTACGTTGTTTTGCTATCTCGAACAGAGTACACCTATATAACATTTCCCTTTAGGGCCGTTCCAGAAACCTTGCCCTCCATATATCCTCCATATATTTCTTCGTAGTATCTTGACTATCTGCATATAAGTTTTGTCTAGTATCGGCATTTGAAATCAAATGTCCACATATGATAGTGCTTTGATAAACTGACAATTAAGTTTCTATGGAAAGTTTTAGATGCCTCGTTAACCGTATAATATTATAATAAGAATATGACGCAAATGTCCAATAGGCTTGAATTAAAATGTTACTCGCAATCTTAACAGTTCACACAGGACACATGCCAAAGGGCACGTACCAACTACAGCAATCTTAAAAAATACCCAGATGATATAAGCAGGAGAAAGTATTACAGGATATTTCTCTCTAGACGTGCTTGTTGATTAAATAATCATAAGTTAAACGGAAGAGGAAAATATCAAAAATACTCTCGCGATGCATTTCTACCCCAATTAACACAAATTAATTACTCCAGTAAAATCTGTTATAATTAATCTTCGATTTTGTTGTTAGTGTTTAAACTCCCTCCCTCTGCTTGAGATTAAAATCCTAGTCTATTTCTTCAGTACAAGAATAAGCTGTCGGAAAGCAAAAATACACTTGTATTTTGGAATTATAGTACGTGATGAACTTTAAATTCGAAATTGTGACCTCCAAAACAGAAACCTAACTATCACAATAATATGTACATATTCACCTGACTCTGTTATTTATGTATTATGAATGACAGCCTCCGTTGCGCAATTAGTTAAACGCCAGCTTTGAAATAAGAGGTCGCAGGTTCAATGGCTCGCCGAGACGGCTCACAACTATTTATCTTGGATCTGGGTCTGTGTGAGACCGAAAAGTTCTCTATACCAATGACACAAAACTTAATGTGGGGCAGGATTCGTTTGACTGTTGGGTGTATTTATTTATGACTATAATATTATATCTGGTATCGGCCCTTGCACGTCCCACTGCCTCTGCAGAGTTGTAGTGTGAGAGGGTACGTACCTCCTGTACAATCAAGTACATGTAGTCCACCACACTGCTAGTGCGGGTTACGGAATTTACATACCATAGTATTTTTTACAAATCTCTAAGGTATGCAGGTGTCCTTACGATGTTTTCCTTGACGGTCATTGTGTGTGGTGATTGACTATACACAAATAATTGACTATTCGAAAAGTCAACATTCCCTGCGATTCCAACCCGCGACTACCGTGAACATATCGGCACGTCTGTTTCGTTTACCAGCACGCCACCACGCACTTATTATTTTTTTATTAATACTTATTTTTTTATTATTTACTTATTTATGTAAGAGTTCAATGACCCGAAAATAAATAAAAACTTATTAAATGTCATCGGCAGTGAATAGATACCAATTGACTATCGTTCGTGATATAACGGAATAAATTGTTTCTTTTTTGTTTTAAGTAAATTGTAAAAAAGACAACAATCAAAGTTTACAAAATAACTACATTTACAACAAAGTATGCATACATATATGCATATAGCGTGGTGGACTATATGGCCTAACCACTCTCAATCGTACTGTCGATTGTAGAGGAGGCCCGTGCCCTGCAGTGGGACGTATATGGGCTGATACGGATGCATACAACTAACTACTGACTGACTCACTGCGTCGGTGGAGCATTTGTACTACGATTAAAACACTGAGGTTTCGGGTTCGAATCCCAGGTCCGGCAATATGATATTGAATTTTTCTAAGCTTTATTAGCCTGGAATCAGGAATTTGGTGATATGTCGATAGGCTCGTCACCTATCAATCACGGGATGGAATAAACATATAGTATAGTGGGTGTATAAGTGCGTGGTGGCCTGTTGGTAAACGGACTAGACGCGGCTGCTAACATGTTCACGGTGGTCGCGGGTTCAAATCCCAGGGCACACCTCTGACTTTTCGGAGTCATGTGTGTATTGATAGTCAATCACCACGCACTAAAACGGTGAAGGAAAACATCGTGAGGAAACCTGCATACCATAGCGATTCATAAGAATTTCTATGGTATGTAAGTCTGCCAACCCGCACTAGGCCCGCGTGGTGGACTATATGGCCTAACCACTCTCAATCGTATTCTCGATTGTAGAGTAGGCCCGTGCCCTGAAGTGGGACGTATATGGGCTGATACAGATACAGATAGTGGGTGTCCTGGTAGCACCTCTGCTTATCCTTTCTGGGAAAAAGGTGTTTTTTTTTTTATTTTGGCCTGGCATAGTGGCCACATTGCACCTGATGGTGAGCGCAAATGCCGCCCAGGCAGAGTATCCATTGGCATCAGACGGCAGTCCATGCCAATAGATACAATTATGCCGGCCTGCTAAGATGCCTCTTCACACTACGGCGGAAGGACCCATGATTATAGGAAGGAGGGAACAAATTACAACAAAATAAAAAGAAGTTACTGATTGTAGGTTTCTGATATGTGAGAGGCCGCCTGGGTAGGTACCACCGCAATGTCTAATTCTCCAAGTAAATTGCACTGTAAATGCACTGTTGTGTTCCGGTTTGAGGGACATTGCAGCCAGAGTAACTATGTGCTGGATATGTTAATACTTAATATATTATGTCTCAGGATGTCAAGAGCAGTGGGTTGCCAAGTATTAGTTGGTAATTAATGGTGATGTGTGGTTTTATTACTTAGCAGTCGTATCGCTTACCGTCAGGCAAATACTAAATAGCCTTGTCATCTCACCATTCACTAAATAAAAAAGTGCATTTCTTGTAGTTGTTTACAAATAAAGTGAAGTGTTGCGCTGAAATTGTTATCAACATTAAAGAGAACAACACAAACACTTATCAACTGACAGCATACTCCACAGTCCACGTTATCACTCCTTCCGTTTGAGGTTATACTCAGAAACTCGTCAAAATAAATAACATAGTTTTATACGCCAGTGGCCTACGATATAGTTATCGTCCGCAAGAGATTCCAATTACATATATATTTTATATACTATGCAGCATTTCTCAATTATATGCTTGGCACCTTATAACATGGATTAAATTAGAATGAATCTTCGTTATATCGCCAGAACTTGTTATATTATTTTCTTTATTCTCCTTTAACTCCTTTTATTGTTTTATTTATTTCTTATTTTGCTCAATTATACTGACATTAATGTATTATTTATTGGTTGGCTATAGACAGATATACTGCCTGCCTGGGTTAACACCGCCGTGTACGATTGTGACAATAGTTTAGAAGGCGAAATAAAAATCCAGGCGCAATAACATTAAATACATTTTTAATTAATTAATATATTTATTTACTTCAATAGAATATATTTTCTTTAGCACCAAGTATTAGTCAGGGTTCTGAAACAAAATAAGAAATAATTAATCATTACCAATGCTATCCTAGATTTGTGTTCATAACAATATGAAAACATTACATCACAAATACTTAACTAGTAGGTGCTATTCTTGCCAATACCTATCAATATTTCATACGAAAACTGGACATAGAGAAAATAAAATTATTGTTGCTGTAACAGTTACACGTTAAGTTTGTTGTTCACTGCTGTAACAGGTTCACGAACGGTGGTAATATTACTTAATAACTCAAATATCAGTGAAAATCTAAAATAAACAATAATTTATAAAATTCCTATTTATACAAGTTTAGTCTCAAAGATGTATAAATTCAAAAGCGGGATGCTACACTCATTATAATGAACAACTTCTACTCTGGGGCTAACCCTAAAATCGAAAAAATATCAGCTGTTCCATACATTTTTAAAATTGAAACGATTATTTTTGTAAATATACTGAAGGACCTATCCTTAGTATTTAAATCAACAAATAAATAAATAAAATGACAAGATTCACGATCCTTGTTCTTTAACTATTTGCATGAAGATGATTTTAAAAGTATTGATTATAGTGTGACCTTCACTCGCTGGCAGAGTCCGAAGTGTCCGAGCAGGATGGCGCCCTGCTCGAGTCCCGTGCGCAGGTTCACGGACAACACGCGCGCGCCCTCTAGCGGCAGCTCGTAGTACCTGCAACATACACAATGCTCCACCATGTACCACCATTTATTTTTTATTGCAATGAATAGCGAGACAAGCGTGGCGTTTGCTTGATGATAAGCGATAAGACCGCTCATGAACAGCAGCAAAACCAAACAACACTCTACCTAATTACAAAGTAATGCTTGACATTCCACCGCACTCGCCATCATGAGACATAAGATGTATAATCTTAACATGTCCAGTAGTTACTCTGGCTAGAATTTCCTTCAATCCGAAACACAACATATGCTACCAAACCAGTAGCACCTCAACTCATATAGCATACTCAGCGCAAACAGTTAAACATACAACCTTCTTAATCCCTCCAAAACTTTAGTGCATAAGCTTCTTATGAATTCAAATAATAAAAAGGAATACTGATCGTATATATGTTTTTAATAGTGAATAAGGTTATGAATTCTTCAGATTTATATCCAATAATGTTTTTTTTTTTATTTTAGCAATCGTAATATGAAAATGTAGGCTTATTCCTAGTAAATCAACCCATGACACAAATAATCTTCGACCATAGTGAGAAATTAAGTCTTTAGTATATCGGAGTGGTAAAAGAGTAGTAACCGACCTGACGACCCATCCGTAGCTGTTCTCGACTGGTACGTAGAAGCCTGGCTCGTTGAGCAGCAAGTACTTCTGCAGGTCTCGGAACTGGCGCGAGTCGTGCAGCAGCGGCGACACGTTGAGGCGGCCCCGCGCGCGCCGCGCCACCTCGTGCGTCTGCGGCAGCGCGCGCCCCACCAGCACCACCGCCAGCTCCTCGCCCTCGCAGTTGTACATCTGCAGCTTCACGTTCAGGTACTGCTCCGCGAACCCCGACACGCTCTTCGTCACCACGCACGCCACCAGCGACTCCGAGCACTCGAAATCGCAGTGGAACAGCCGCGTCATCCGGTGCTCCGGAGATAGCTTGTCCGAAGGATTGATCTTGAGACACGAGCCTCCGATGAAGCTGTCGTCAGTGTACACCTCCAGGCACTGCCGCTCTTCAGGTATCGCGGCCAGCGCAAACTTTTGCTTTTCCCCCGACTGGCCCAGGTGCAAGAACGTCGACATCTGCACCATGGACCTTCCCGAGGGACCGGGCTCGACCCCTTCTTCCCCATCAGATTCAATCTTCTGAGTCTTGAACATAAATAAGTGCTTGAATGCGTTCTGCATTTTTCTCTTTACAGTCTTGGGTCTGTCATCCTCGCTATCGGATTTCTCGTCTTCTTCAGTGATGACCGAGACGCTGTCTGCTCTGGACACGAAGCCCTCCAGATCCTTGCTCTTGACGGAGTGCAGCTCGAGGCGGCTCATCTGGAAGGATTCGTTGTAGTGCACGGTGCCGGTCTGGTCCTTGTACATCTCTTGGCGGGACACTTTGAGAATATTTTCCACAGTGGAGAGCAGGTAGCCGTGCGGCCCGTGCGACGAGTTGGGCTGGTACTGCATGTGGCGCAGGTTGTACCACGGCACGGGACACAGCACCTACGAAAATACTAAGCTCTGTATAAAAGTAAACTAAAACATTGATATGCAAGTAAGAATTGGAAACATACTCACCTCACCATAAAGCCTTCTCTTGGGCCCTTGTCCTCGACAGAAGGAAGTCTGGAAGGGAAGATGCGTGGGTAGTTTGGTGTTGAGATACTGCCAGAAGCTGCCCCAGAGCGCGCGGTCCCGCAGCAGGAACTTCTGGTAGCGGTCGAGCTGATCGGCCTCGGCCACGGAGTTGATGTCGCCCTTCTCGTCGCTCATACCCTCGTGCGTCCAGGCCGGCGCGAATATAGCCAGTGAGCAGCCGTGTTTGTGTGCCAGTCTCACAGCCTGAACCACAAGATACGCACACGGTGAGACGCTAAATTCAAATGACTACTACTCATGATGATAACTGTAGTTTACTGAAGAATTTTTTATTAATTTCTTATAAATAACATAGATTATATATATTATCGATTGTTACCACGGGTTCGGCAACATTATTTCACATAGTTGCAAAAATTTGTTATCAGATGTTGCTGAGTAACTTTTTGAATCTTTGCTCAACAAAAAGATAACTATGATGGGGATGCACCGTATTTCTAAATACAACAATTGAACGCTCACAGCCTGCACGTTGAACATGCCGCCGCCGTAGAAGTTGCGTCCCCACACGTCGATGCCGATGTAGAGGTCGCGCAGCCGCTCGCCCGCCAGCGCCGCGCTCGACGCGATGTGCGACTCCGCCCACGAGTAGTTCGTGAACAAACCGTCGCACGCGTCGAAGAACGCTCTGTAATATACGTAATGCTACTGATGGTGGTTGCTGGTTAATAAGCTATAGCCATAGAGGCAAAACATCGTAGAGAAGCTATGTACTATGATAGTTCTGCGAATGAATTTCGAAGTTACATATGCATGTATGCGTATTCTAGTAATCCGGTATTAGTCCAGTATAATGCCCGTAAAATGCTTATACGGGAGATGGTGGATGTGGTAAAATTATAAACCAAATCAGAAATTAAATAATTTCTGTATCTACTATAATAAAATTTTATCTGTTTAATTTAATATTACATATTTTCCCAAAGTTTAAAAAGCCCAATAGGTGGCCAAAAGAACTTGAAATTTTAAATGTTCATGAACACTGTGTTTTAATGAGTTAATATGATCATAACTAAAAATTACCTATTCTGTAGATACTTCGATCAAGACGCAACTAAATTCTCTCCTAAATACTAAATTCCCTCCTTCAATTCAAGTTAAAAGTTGAAAATACAACCGTAACAACACCAGCTATCGTACTTATTCTTGTCGTTGAGCGCATTCTGCCAGTTGAGGTTTCCATTGAGCGTGACGCTGTCGTACCACACGAGCTCGGCGTGCTCCAGCTCGGCGTGCAGCGCGCCGTGCAGGTAGCGCACGAACGACAACAGAGCATCCGGCTTCGCGATCTAAACATATACACCCAACAGTCACATGCATAGTCCTGACCCCACATTAAGATCAATTAAGTCTTGTGTCGTGGGTATTAGGAACGAGAGACTTTTCAGTCTCTCAAACACCCAGACCCGAGACAAATACTGGTGGGTCTCAATCATTTGTCTCGGTGCGGCGATCGAACCTGCGGCCTCTCGTTTCACAGGCGGCGTGTAACCGACTGCGCCACGGAGGCTGTCAAAATCTGAACACACACACACACTGCACTTCACACCAATGCAACTGTATTACCCTAACACTTCCCACTGTAGGGCACCAGCCTCTACTACAATCGAAAGTACGATTGAAAGAAGTTAGACCATAATATAGTCCTCAACTTACCAAGTGCGAGTTGGCGAAGTTTTACATACCACAGAAATTCTTCCGAATCGCTATGGAATGCAGATATTCAAGCCGTTATAGTGCGTGTTGGTTGACTATAAACGCACACATTACTCCGAACTCTTAAGGAAACATCCACTAGTCGATTAAAAACTAGACCATCCACTCACCAATGCAACTTCTAGTAGCCAAGACCAAGAGCAGGATATATAAAATTGACACAGGTCAAAATTGATATTCACCGGTCAAAATTGAAATTAAAATTGACAATACATCAGCGCCGACCTTATTCTCGACGTTGAGCAGCCATCCGTCGAACTTGAGCGTCTTGGCAATGGCGACGAGCGCGCTGGCGAAGTTGCGGTACTCCACCTCCGACTCTAGGATCTTGTCCCAGAACACCACGCCCTCTGCCCACTCCGTGATCACCGTGCCTGCCACCACACAACCAGGAAATCGTCACATACTTTACTGGTGGTAAGTCTCTCATAATATATGAGAGGCCGCCTGGGTAGGTTCCACCAGAATGTGTATTTCTCCCGCCAAACAGCAGTTTAAATGCACTATTGTGTTTCGGATTGAAGTACTAATAAATACAGTATGAACGAAGAAGACAAAGCATTCGATAATTAAAGTAGGTTTTAAAATTGTCCCTGAATAAATCCGTAAATGTTTAATATTGTTATTTCTGTTTTATGAAGAAAAACATGGCCAACGCCGGTGCCAGTCACTGTTATCTTTTGTTCACTTCTACTTTTAAGAAATTAATCCTACTGATAGCCTTTATCGAGCAGATTATCTACTTATTCGAAATATAAATTCATAGTTTTTTTACAATCACCTCGATCTATCTAAGATATAACATTACAATAAAAAACATAGCATTTAAGAATGAAAGAAATACAGACCGATAACTTTAACTCCGTGCGCGTGGCCCACGTTGATCCACCCGAGCGGCGGTATGGTGATGAGGTGGTGGCTGAAGTAGCAGAATATGTCGATTCCCGCCCAGTTGTAGAACGAGTACGCATCGTGCTGCCCCGTGCCGTCTATCACGCTGTAATATTAGCTCATTTGAATCTTGATGAAATTTACTTCGTAAAGATATTACGTGTGCGGATATATGAATCGGAAAAATCCTTTGAATATGTTAAATTGAATTTAGCATGTTTAGTTTCTTAACCTAGTGCTAGAAAAGGTTTATTAAATGCAAAACGGGCATTGGTCATTTTTGTTGTTCTTTAGACCTTTTTCAAATAATCGTAGCGAATGAAAAGTAATTAGCAGGTGATTTATTGCGGTTTAGAATACAGGCTGAGGTGTGCTAGGCACTATGAAGCGTATCTCTATTAAATAAATATAATTATACACCCTACACTTGCACACATAGTCCTATCCCCACACTAAGATCGACTCCTGTGTCGTAGGTATAAGGAACTACGAGAGACTTTTCGGCCTCACACAAACCCAGACCTTGGATCCAAATCAAAAACCTATGTATCACAAATCACAAATATTTGTCGCGGTGTGGGGATCGAACCCACGGCCTCTTGTTTCACTGCCCAGTGCCCACGTCTATCTAACCAACTGCACCACATTACGTTCCTAGTACACGGCAATGCCCAGTGCACCCCAGTCATTAAGCGTAAATTATTAATATCAATTAATGCCAATTAAATCATGGTATGCCTATGTCCAGCACTATACACTTTATAACTTTCTAGCTGAAGGAGAAAGATGAAGAAATTTAAGCAAAGTCGCAAGATATTGTACCACCACGAAACCGAAAGTGTGAATTAATATTGTTCATAAAACTTTAAGTAAGATAATATTTATATTGGATTCATTTTAGCAATTTTTATACAAAGAAAACTTAATATCGACAGTTTCATAATAATCGACTAAACTACATAACAGGGGAGGGGTGCTAAATAATGATTATTTATAAGCCTAAGATAAATATGATCTATTTTTAGACGTGATATAAAATTAAAAATGTAATAATTAATCTCACCAATCATCGTGATATCCATTCGCCATATCGTGACAAACCAATGTCTTTGGCAATGTTTTTGCATCGTGTCGGGGAACTTCTTCCGCATCCGGATCGAAATGGCAAAATGTTTCCGGCGTTTCCAAAGATGTGTATCTCTGTTTGTTAATATCTATGTTACGAATCGCTGAATTGCTATGAGGTGTCAACTTCTTACATAAACTTCTCCAAGGAGGAGGATCTTCTAGGAACTGGAGTATCTCAGTGTACGTATCGAGTGGTTTGCAGGTTAGCTCATCTTTCCACAAAGTTTTCATATTTATACCAACAATTACTGGTTAATAGATACACAAATCTCTGTTAAATTAATTGCACTGTGTCACCTTATTATTTAAAATACTATTCACTAATAAATTATTAAAAATAAATACATTGTTTTTGTTTACGTCCAAATGTCATATCACAATTTTGACAAACGACAGTGGCGGGTGATACGAATTGTGTTCTCAGCCTACTTTCTGGACGAATGCGTTTAAATAATCATTGAAAACGCATCGTATATTTGTCCAAAAACTAGGACGCGTATCGAGGTCGCTATGCCACTATAATATTACAACTTGAACAATTATTCAGATAATATTTGAGTACGCAGTCCCAATACGGCATAGTTCACAATCCACGACAATTAATGTACGTACTTAGCTTACATATATATTATTTGGATATAGCATTTAATTAACTGATATTATTATGTATTTTAATAAACTGATACGCCCTTGGATACGCCATTAATAATTAGGTAAGTAAAATTGTCAGTAATTGAATACCTACTGTTGCATTTTATTTCGTGTGATATTATTCGGCTAAGGTCAAAGAATATACTGCTAATTCATATCATTCACTATTCACTATTTTTCTCATTCAGAAATAAAGGTTTTATATGAAAAAATGGGTGGGTATATACTTGCTAGTAAAAATGAATTCATTTTGAACAAAGTTGCCCTAAAATAAAAGATATCATCAAGTTAACAAAATATCTTCGCAGCAAGATAATGATCATTAAGCGTGCCCATTTATATGGATGGACAAGACGGAAAAGGAGCGATATAACGGAACTGTATGGAAAAAGCCGTATAGAGGATGGTAGTAACGTTGAGTAAAATATAATTAGATTAGGCTGGCGTGAAAATTTTCCTGGACCCAGGCCGCTAGCAATTTTATATACACAATATAAAGAATGGATCTCATAAAACACTTTGCAAGTAATTTAAAACGGAGTGTTACATCTCTGACAATAGCGAAATAGCGCAGTACTATGCCCTACATATGATAATGCAATAAGGTATTTAGGGCAATAGATAACGACCCAACAATTCCTGTTTACATAGTAAAACGGTGATTTTTTTTCTACAATTACCTACATATGTATGTATGATGCTTAGCTCCGTTAATTACTTACTAATTAAAATAATACTATCCATTTATGAATCTACTATTCCTCATACCAATAAGAGTAATTATTATTTTATAAAATAATCGCAGGTTATAATATGTGTACGTATTTGTTTGTAATAAAGAGTGTTCCACAGGAGTGTTCTGAACTTAGAATATCTAGACATAGAACAAATAGTTACGAGTCTGTGGTTACGTGTCATAAGTCAAACAATCAGAATATCTAATATAAGAATAATTCTTAACGCAGTCTCTCTTTTCACGATATTTATAATAACTAACTGTAGCACATTCCACAGAGGCCGTTAAGGATTTATTAATAAAATATGAATAATTTTAACTTAAGAACAAATAAAACAGCTCTTTTCCGACTATTTTTTGTCCATTTAATTTAAATAATATAAAAAAAACAAGCACAACTTATTACTTCACATAACTAGATCAAAGTTACCTCAGTCAACTGTTATGTGTTAAAGAAGCAACTTTTTCACAATCACAACATAAAATATACAGCCAAACAGCAACACTCTTGACCAAGAAGCTTATACCCAAATGGAGATTGCATTCCGTATATAAAAGTGAAGCACAAAAATTTGACCTCGAATGACGTTGCGACTGATTGCTATCCTTTTCTTTCGAGTGACAATGAATGAAAATGACTTTTTGTTCATTCATTGTCACTCGAAAGAAAAGGATAGCAATCAGTGGCAACGTCATTCGAGGTCTGTGCTTCACTTTTATATACGGAATGCAATCTCCATTTGGGTATAAGCTTCTTGCTCTTGACCATCTTGACAATTGACACATAAGTGTCAACAAATGTCATTGTCAATCATAAAAAAAACGACATTTGTATTTTGTTCACATGTTCACATTTGTTGATGTGATATTTTTTATCGTATATTTGTAATTTATTATTTTCTGGTGTCTAAATATATTAATAGATACACAAATTGAGCACAATTCTTCTCACCCGATTTCCATTTTGCAGTAAGTAACAGAACGTTTGATATAATTTCAAAATTGTCAGTAGATAAGTGCCACTCCAACCAATAAAAATGTGTACTTGCAAATATGATAATTTGTTATCTTTAAAGATGTAACACGCCGCTTGATATTAATTGTAACATAATATTAAGATATTTAAAATCAAGATTAATATGAGAAGTAAAGGACCAACATTGCTTTTAACAGAGAAAACATTAGAAGCAATGGGCAAAACATAGATAGATTGTATCTTGGAACAAAATTGGTTCCTGAAAGATAGATGTCTATCTATGTTTTTTGTAAATGAAGCCACTGGACATAGCTATATTTAAATAAATTTACCAATAGTATTCCACTATGTTTTGACTTACAGCAGCCAACAAACAGGGTATGAATCCCTGCGCTTGTTATTACAGCAGCTGCACAAATGCCTAAATGGGCCTTGAAATCCAGGTGATTAGCTAAATATTCTCTTATTGGGTTTTATAAAGGATAGTGATAGTTTACACATACACCAACATAAAGCAGCCTTAAAAATGTTTGAAAACTAGCCATCTATAGCAGTGAAATTCTAAATATTGAAAATAACTATGTATGTGTCATTAAAAAAGACACACAGTTTATTTATTTAACATTTAGTTATGATATTATAATATAACTTTTGATATTATGAAAAGTCAAATTACTTAGAATTAACTTTGAAAAGTTTAATGTAATTAAAATAAGTTTTATTATTCTGCAGGTTATTACAGCTGCGTATAAGCACAGTAGCATTCATAATACTATGTTTGATAGCAATAATACAATTCTTTTCTCTGTATGGAACATACAATTACCCTCACATTCCTGAAAATACAATACAAGCTGAGTTGTACAAAGAAGTGGCCCCTGATCCATTGTTGAAAAAGGCTAAATATGATTGCAAATATGAGGATATACTAACAAGTAAAAAGAGTATCCACACTTGGGACGTACCACAGCAATACAATGTGTTCTCCCCACAAGGCATTGTCAATGGCAGCTATGTGCCAAGTAGCTGTAATCCATTGTTCAGTGTGGCCATCATAGTCACTTACAGAAATCGGCAGAAACAATTAGATATATTCCTACCATACATGCATAATTTTCTAAGAAAACAAAGGATACATTATAAGTAAGTACATTATATGATGAATAATAAAGAATTTTTTATGATCTTATTGAAAACAGCAACATAATATTGCAGGATAAAGCCTCTGACATAGGTATTACACAATCAGCTATTATGAAGTTCTGATTTTGGTTGCTAATAAGTTATCAGCTTCAATGTCTCTGGCAAGATGAAAGAACCATCAAGTGTTTAAATACCAAGGAAATATTTATTGATAGTTGTTTTAATAAAATATACAAAATTCAGCTTCAATACTAAAATGCTGGCAAAATTACATCTTATTAAATATTACGATATCTTCTATCTTTATTAAATTTTTATTTTGCCTGCATTACAGTATAAAAGCTGAATTTAATTTATATTATTAAGGCAACTATCAAAATTGGTTTCCTTGGTAGCCAGATACTATTGATGGCTTTTTCATGTTGCCAAACACATTAAAGCTGATAAATTCCAAAGACGCAATGATTGTAACTTTATAAAAGCTGATTGTGTGATGCCTATGTTAGAGGCAGGCACAGACAAACTTTCAGCTTTTTTTAAATGATGAAACTCTAGCAGCCACAGGCGCTTGGTCTATAATGATTTTCACAGTGACTTAACGATCTTTGCAGAATCTATGTGGTGGAGCAACAAGATGAGAAGCCTTGGAATAAAGGCATGCTGTACAATATAGGAGCAAAGAGAGCAATAGCAGACAAATTCCCGTGCTTGATACTCCATGACGTGGACCTATTACCACTAGACGAGAGCAATCTCTATGTGTGTACGAAGCAACCGCGACATATGAGCGCCAGCATAGACAAGTTCCGATATGTTTTAACATACAGTTATTTAGTAGGGGGCGTCTTGGCCATCAGGTCAGACCAGTATACCATGGTGAATGGCTTCTCCAACAGGTTTACGGGGTGGGGTGGTGAAGATGATGATTTTGCAGGACGTATGGAGGCAGTCAACTTGAAAGTTGTAAGGTGAGTGAAAACAGTAAATAAAGTTGTAAGAGGCTATGCGCTCTTACGAAATAGCAGTTCATCCCTTCGGCGACTGACAGCCGCGACAGAAATTCAAATTATAGACAATAACTTAATACCTCTTCAGTCAATAGTTCCAAGTGCTTATTAGTGAATGATTCCACTAATAAATTGTGTATATTTAATAAACTACAGGTTCCCGCGGGACATGTCTCGGTACACGATGCTGGTGCACCACCAAGAGGCGCGCAACTCGGAGCGGCTGCGCATCCTGGCCCAGAACCGCCAGCACCGCGCGCGCGACGGCCTCGACACCCTGCACTACTCCAGCCTCCACACCAAGCCGCAGAGACTCTTCACGCTCCTCGGAGTTCAGTTATGATACGGCTACCACCATGACGACTCGTCTAATTGGAATTTCAACTATGGTAAGCCCCGACAACCGGGTCAACTGGGTCAAAGTAGATAGAACTAAATTAAATGGTTTATTTAAACTATGTGCACTCAAAGCAACCTTCGTTGAAGAAATCTGTCAACATTTTTACTGGTGGTAGGTCTCTCATACGTGAGAGGCTACCTTGGTAGGTACCACCGCAATGTCTATTTCTTCCGCAAACAGAAGTGTAAATGAACTTTTATTTTTTATTAAAGTATATATCGCTTACCATCATCATTATACAATTAATGGAGATAGAGAACTAGATACTTGTACACCCTTAGTCATGGTTGTGAACTATTTTACTTTGTTTAAATGTAATACTGTACTTAAATAACTCATAAATAAAAAAACAAATATTCTTAGTGGCTGAATAAATAATGACATTTACTTATAATATAGTCAGTATTAGTTACTTGTTAAATTGAGAAAATGAAATTTCAATATTACTATCTATCTATGCTATGTCTTTTGAGAAATTATGCTTTTATCTTTTATTTTTAACCATGGGTTTTAGGAAAGGAAAAAATTATATACAATACACAATATAACTAATAGTTTTTAATACTTCTTAGTTCTAAGTGATATTTTTTTTAAGGAATACACAAATTTTCGAAATTTACCTTTTGTTCTTTTTCTAACTTATTTTATTTGAGTGCTATAAACTAAACTACTTATTACCAGCAACAGAAAACAATGACTATCATCATTATAATAAGATCATTAATTTATTATTTTGTTTTGCATTGCAAATCAAATTTATATTAATTGTACATGCTATGAGCTATGGAATGAAATAATTATAATTTAAAATATTTGAAAATTCATTCTATATGTGCTTACATTTAAATTATTAATTAGTGTATATATTCTTTACATTTATTTTAATTGAAAACAAGACCTGTGCATGCAAAAAAATATTTTTATTTCTCCTTTTTTCTAGTTATTCTATCAGTATTGAGCATTGTGGGGCCATTTTTGTGAAAATTGTAAGAGGGAAACAGAATAGAGTTCTAGGAATTTGCTGAATGGAAATTAATGTGATGGTAGTGTGGTAGATAATATACAAAGTAAAGTTATTAGGGTATATGTAATACTGTAGAAAGGCGAAACTTGCCTTATGTATGTTAAATCGGTAATGAATTAGTGCTTGCATAATATGTTATAAGCAAAGCTGATTAAGAATCATTGTAATAAACACTGCATGGAAATGAAATGAGATATGATACATGCAACATGTACTTAATCCATGTTATATAAATTGTTGACTGACACTTACGAAACAACACAATTAAAGTCATCATCATCATCACCGAAAAACACAGGAAGTCGGTTGTTGGGTATAGGCCTTCCCTAACTTGGAAGAAGAGACAAGCAAGTTGAGTGAACAAGTGTGAACCTTAACTTCTCGTAGTTTTAGCTCTATATTGATGCTCTCCATCAGCCATTCACTTGGCTACACAATTTCAACTATTAGACGTTTCGGTTGCTAGGACCTCATTCATTAAGCAAAGTGCTTTACAAATTGGTAAATAATGCTTAAAACCTGTAAATATGAATTGAAGCCCTTTGTACCTCATATAAGTATTACAAATCTTAAAGTTAAATGTTCACCAGTGTTGCTATGGAGGACAATGATGATGATGATATTAAATGAATTAGTGAATAGTTTGCATGCTGCAGTCATAAAGTCAAATTGATTCCATGGTTCAGTAGACCTGTATATAGTATTAGACTAGGAGTAAATGAAATTTAAATTATTCTATTTTATATTGAGATTACGTCATGCTTGCTATAATCGTGTTTAAGTATAACAAATAACATATTATGTACTATGCCAAGTATGTACCATTTTTTATTATTTGGTGTTGGTGTAATTTATAAAGTTGTGCCCTTGCAACTTTGATTCTTTGATTATTGCGTAGCAATATGCTTGGGAACTATGATTTTAACAAGCACAGTATTTATAATTTATAAGCCTTATACATGAACAGTTTGACAATCTATTTTATTTATCATAATATGTTTTGTGTTCGCTCAAACTGAATGTCGAAATGTAATAGGGCTTAAACCGTCTATGAATCAGACCGCATATCTGTAGGTAAGTATCGCGCGAATGTATGACATGCGTAATAGGCGCCTTATACTATGGAAGATTAAATATAGTAAAAGTCATCCGATTGTTATCAGACACGAAATGCCGCTCAATATATTATTATCATGTAATATTGATAACCCATAGAAATATTACGTAGGTACTAATTACTATGGTACAACTGGCAACTGCAATACTAAAGAATTCTGTAAAACGGTCTTAAAAATTTATATTGGACATAGCAACCTGTTGGCCTTACGTTAGTAGTCTTAAATGATTAACTGTGTGTGAAAGTAGATATTTTAAGACCATTTTTCGTTTCATCAATTGATAATGCAAATTCAACTTTATAAAAGTTACAGTTTACTTTTGGTATCTTTGTCAAAGTTAGTAAGAATTTCAGTTGTACAATAGTGCTAAGTACTTTTATTGCCTTGATGTGAAGCGTCGATGTCATGCACAAAACTGTTTATATCTAAGTAACGTCCAGCTTTACATTCAAAATAAACGATCCATTGATTATTTATTAATTATTTTAATTTTCCCAAAATTGCAGTTTCATAGCAACAAGGTGGTATAATAACAATAGTAACTAGTAACTATACGAACTAATACGTAGAAAATCAAAGGAATACAATTAAGAGATCAATATGTACAGAATAAGCCGACTGGTAAGGGGCCATCCATAAATTACGTCACACGTTAAGGGGGAAGGAGGGAATCGACGAAATGTGATAAGGGGCGGGAGGGATACAATATATTGTGACATCACATTTTTTTTAAATATTTTATATCTAGGTATAACCACACTACACTACACAACTCTGTCCGTCTAAAATTGGAAAATATGTGAGATTACTTTAGGTAGGGGCAAGGCGATCAAACATGTGGCCAGCTTTGACAAGAAGGGGGAGGGGTTAACAATCATCAATTCATGTGACGTATTTTATAGATGACCCCTAATTACGAAACCTACATATACAGTGTATATCAAGACTGCTACCGAAAACGAAGCCGGGTGGTAGTTTAAGCGACTTCAGACACAATGCAACAGAAAATGTCGCAAAATTAAATAATAGTTAAAAAAAACTAAAATACACGCTTTAATAAGATATACAACTAAAAAAGTAAAAATAATTGATACTGAATTTAAGATAAGTAAATGGAGTAAAATACATATATTTTATTGTTACAAAGCGTGGGGTGTTTACAACAATTACTTATCATCCTGCACCCCACGCTTTGTAACAATAAAATATATGTATTTTACTCCATTTACTTATCTTAAATTCAGTATCAATTATTTTTACTTTTTTAGTTGTATATCTTATTAAAGCGTGTATTTTAGTTTTTTTTAACTATTATTTAATTGTTTTGACTAAAAACATCCATCTACAGCTGTATTTCCAATCAATAACGCCATCTGTTGGTCAGTAGTAACATTTGACACTTGAAGAATACAATGTTAACACCATCTAGCGATGAATAGTGCAAACATGCATTATTGACGTGATCACGCCATCTATTAGTCAGTAGCAAATTATGTTCATCTATACGCCACCTAGTGGTCAGTAGCAATGGTCATCAATTATAAGAATAATGAATCCTGGCGAATCTAATCAGGATAATTATATATTTTAATCGAATTATTGTATTGTCATCGGTCTTTGACAAGTGTGCAAAATTTGAACGAAATCTGGCCATTTAAAGTGGGTCAAAATCGCGCCCAAAGAAGTCGGTTACAAACAAACATACAAACATACAGGTGAAGCTAATAAAAAGCGTGTAAAAAAAGTGTCAATTTTTTTTTGTTATTTTTTCCTATGGCCATATTTGGGTGGTAAATACATTTTTTCCTAAAATAATAGTGTATACCCTTTTATTTACAAATACTCTAAGGTATAAAAGAGTTTAAATTATTATTTTAGCAAAAACTATGGATTTACCACCCAAAAATGACGATATTTAAAAAATCATAAAAAATAATTGTCGCGTTTCTATACGACATTTTTAGTTGCATTGTGTTTATAGCCACTAAAACTACCACTTAGCTTCGTTTTCGGTAGCAGTCTTGAGGTACCCAGTATATTTTTCATATTGATTAAACTGAGTTTTGGAAATGTACCTAAATCATCATCAGTTTATTAATAATAGCAATCGATAGTTTTAATGTGTGTGTGGTAGTGGTAGCGGTGCCATATCAGCCCAGTCGCGTCCGGCGCGTATGTCGACGGGCAGCGGCACGCTCAGCCCGCAGCCGCCGCCGCAACCCTCCATCACGCGCCGGATTATCTCTGACGTGTACCATATAGAGTAAGATCCCAGGCCCCCCAGACGTTACTTATTTTCTCATAAAAAATATAAATGGGATAAAGTAGTGTTAGTACGTACTTTGAGTGTGTGCATACCTGCTAGCTTGTGTCGACGGCCAATTCATAGGTACCAGGTGCTAAAGGTAGATAAATACAGTACTGATTTTTCTTAAATTCTCAGTGGTGATTTTTACATATGTTTTAAATAATTTTGTTAAAAATTAATAATTATTATTGCCAGACACTTTCCATCGGCGCTTATCCTTAACAGACGCTTTAAAGCTTCAAAAAAAATAACATATTTTTACTTATAATCTCACTCTTGATTTTTATATATGATACTTAGGGAACTATTTGAACACCCCTGGTCAGCAGCCAGACCAATTGGAGGGGTCAAACATCCCCCCAGACACACATAAAGTGTCGCTATGTGTATATGAGCGTGAGGTCATTATTTGTACGCTTGAGTGTGAGAGAGATACCTATTTATCAATATCTTTCTTACTTAAAAATGCAGAGTACCAGATAGCATTTATGAAACTCGGCGATATTCAGTGACTTAGAACTAGAGCAAAATGTGTTTAACACTATACAAAAATTTGTTTGTGAACTGTACAACGTGGCCGGAATAATTAACGTAGATGCTGCCCGACTCCAACTCTTGATCAACACTTATATGGTTTGTGACGTAAATGAAGAGTTCAATCGCAAAAATGTGAAAAACTTTGATGCAAGTAACTTACCACCATGCAAAAGTGAGCTTTTACAGCAGTTTGGACGAGCTAATTACATCACTAGTCTCTGGAAGAAAATTAGTATTTTTAGTCCTGACAATAATGGGTGGACGTTGGAAGACAATAAATATATATCTTAAAATTACATGTCTTTCTTCTTTCGGATTATTTGTAGTTTGAACATTTTGCAATTCAGCGTGATCTTTACTGTCATCATCGTCTAAGTTTGATAAGTCATCATCAACCCAATGTTGGCATTGACTATCTTCATTATCATCCTTATTACTTTCATTTTCTGTTACAAAAATAACATAATTAAGAATCAAAGAGTTACACGGTTATATCAATTATTCAAAGTTAAAGTATAATACCTGATGCTTCTTGAAGCGATTCACTGACAAAGCTCGGCAATTGGTCCCCATCGAACCAGTTAAAATGATATTTATTGTCTTCCAACGTCCCATTATTGTCAGAACTAAAAATACTAATTTTCTTCATATATTACTGGTGGTAGGTCTCTCATATGTGAGAGGCTGCCTGGGTGGGTACCACCGCAATGTTTATTTCTCTCGTCAAACAGCAGTTTAAATGCACTGTTGTGTTTCGGATTGAAGGATATTGTAGCCAGAGGAACTACTGGACATATTGAGACTTTACATCTTATGTCTCAGGATGGCGAGCGCAGTGGAATGCCAAGCAATGCTTTGTAATTCAAGGTGTTGTTTGGTTCTACTACTGTTCATGAGCGGTCGTATCGCTTACCATCAGGCGAACGGCGTTCTGGTCTCGCCATTCAAAGCAATAAAAAAAAATGGGCATTCTTCCAGAGACTAGTGATGTAATTAGCTCGTCCAAACTGCTGTAAAAGCTCACTTTTGCATGGTGGTAAGTTACTTGCATCAAAGTTTTTCACATTTTTGCGATTGAACTCTTCATTCGCTCATACACATAGCGACACTTTATGTGTGTCTGGGGGGATGTTTGACCCCTCCAATTGGTCTGGCTGCTGACCAGGGGTGTTCAAATAGTTCCCTAAGTATCATATATAAAAATCAAGAGTGAGATTATAAGTAAAAATATGTTATTTTTTTTGAAGCTTTAAAGCGTCTGTTAAGGATAAGCGCCGATGGAAAGTGTCTGGCAATAATAATTATTAATTTAAGAAATTTAAGAAAAATCAGTACTGTATTTATCTACCTTTAGCACCTGATACCTATGAATTGGCCGTCGACACAAGCTAGCAGGTATGCACACATTCAAAGTACGTACTAACACTACTTTATCCCATTTATATTTTTTATGAGAAAATAAGTAACGTCTGGGGGCCCTGGGATCTTGGACCAATAGACACTACATATACTAGTCTATTGACGAGCTTAGGTACCTTACAGTAGTGCCTACAAGCTACGAAACCTAACTTAGTATTTCAACGATACAATAAAATTCATCGTCAATTTTATACTTTTTAAATTGTAAATTCAAATATAAGATGCGTTGGGGAAACACCACAGGGTAAAACCGTTGTAGTATTGCGTAAGGAGTAAGAATTTAAACTTATATAAAATATAGGAGTTTACGTTCTTACCCCTTCCATCGTTGTACTACGGTTTTACCCAAACGCACCTTACTACTATGGTTACTGTAGGTACCTCACATGGAGCTTCATACTGAAAGCATATAATTGAAAGGCATACAATTATCTGATCTAGAAATAGAATAGAACTGGTAGCAACTGAAAGGCCATGTAAGGTGCTACTAAATTAAAAACGCAACAGAAGATATATCTACACAGGTCATAAGATTGGGCTATAAATTGAGGTTACTTATTGTTACCTGTAGCGGATTGTAGATGTTCGTCTTTCACCTCCCACACGAGCTCGTCGTGTATCTGTAGCACCAGGTGCGCCTCTAACGGAGGGTTATGTTTTCTCAATTCTTCGTTTGTCAGTATCATAGCCATCTTGCACAGATCGGCCGCTGATCCTAGTGTACAAAAATTTGATGCTTTCTAACCAAACTTTTATAATGAACCTATAGATTTATTAATTTTATGCCAGAAGTAAGATTACCAAAAACGTCTAAAAATTACTTGTCTTCAACTAAACAAACCTTATTAGTTGTACTACTTCGAACAAACCTTGTATAACAAAGTTGACAGCCTGCCGTTCAGCTTGGGACCGCAAAGCGTAGTCCTCGCTGGCGATGTTCTTGAAGTGTCTGGTGCGGCCACATATCGTCGACAACCGCCCGCCATGCTGCTCGCACCGAGACACCACACAACGACCGAACGATTTCAACGATGGAAATGTTCCTGCGAGACAGGGCTGTTAGCTATCGATATCGAGTCGAATTTGAGGTAGGGCAGCATTGGTTACGGAAGTAAAATTTTTATCATAGTTGATCTGCTTCGAAGCACGGGCTCCTAAATCAATCACCATGTATATCACTTACCTCTAGGTCGGTGATGTGATAGTCAATACATTTTTTTATCTCAAACGATACTTTTTTTAAAAATTAAGTACTAAAACACAATTTACAAAATTGATTTGTATCAGCCCATATACGTCCCACTGCAGGGCACGGGCCTACTCTACAATCGAGAATACGATTGAGAGTGGTTAGGCCATATAGTCCACCACGCTGGCCTAGTGCGGGTTGGCGGACTTACATACCATAGAAATTCTTATGAATCGCTATGGTATGCAGGTTTCCTCACGATGTTTTCCTTCACCGTTTTAGTGCGTGGTGATTGACTATCAATACACACATGACTCCGAAAAGTCAGAGGTGTGCCCTGGGATTCGAACCCGCGACCACCGTGAACATGTTGGCAGTCGCGTCTAGTCCGTTTACCAACAGGCCACCACGCACTTATATTTACAAAATACTTACTATTAAAACTAGCGATAATCGCCAGAGTTTGGTCATAGCTGATGTTTAGAATATCCATGAGCTTCCTAGTGCCGGCGCCATACATACTCGCGTATATTATACGCTTAGTTCTTTCGCGGTCCTCTGAGGTCACATCTTCTTCCGTTTTCTTAAGCCTGTCACATATTAGTTGAACAAATTATCCAGCATCCGGCTCGAAGGACCAAAATATCAAAGTTTTTATTTCAGTTGACGTATGTATTAACTTAGTTGAGTTATTATTTTTAATGCATGTCTAAAATGCAGTAGAATGCTTTTATCACGACAATCTTTTGCTTTATTTATAAGTTGGATTTTTATACGAGACATCATAATAGTTACGGAACTGGTGTTTTTCAGTAACAGTATCTTTTCAATTGGTGTAATTTATTTCACCCGACAATTGGTTTAGAACCAGTGGTACTGACCACTTGGCAGCGAGTACTCTGAAGAGGTCGTCCTTGCTCGCGAGCGCTTGCAACAGCGCGGTGTCGCCGGCGAGGTGCGCGAACACGCGGCACTCCACGTGCTTGAAGTCGGCCGCCACCAGCCAGTGCCCCGCGCGGGAACTGTACACCGACCGGAACAACACCGCGCCTTCTGCCGCGTCGACCACCAAACGTACATACCTCAATACTTACCATTATACCGGGTACATCAAGACTTTTACCAAAAACGACGCCGTTAGTGACTTCAGACACAATGTAACTAAAAATTTTGTTAAAACGCGCCTTTTTTAATATGGTGGTTAATGTGGTAAATCCATAGTTTTTGCTAAAATGATAATATGAAGTCTCGCATACCGTAGCGTGTTTAAAAATAAAAGGGTGTACATTATTATTTAAGAAAAAAACTATTGATTTAACGTCCTAGTACGACGATAGAAAAAAGCAACAATAAAAACTTTTCTCAATTTTTTGTACAATATTTAGTTGCATTGTGTCTGAAGTTGCTTAAACTACTACCCAGCTTCGTTTTCGGTAGCACTCTTGATATATTATTATGTCTTTATGTTTAACAATGTAGGAAGAAGTGTTGCTAATGTCCCCTTCAGTTTGCGAAGTGTCTGCCATGCGACTGAATATGTTTTCAGATGTAGTTGTTTTATTTATTGAGCTGACTAATGTCTGCTGTTATATTATTTTCTAGAACAAAATTCTATCAATTCGAAGTAAAGTTTATACCTAAAAACATATGGAACAGAGAACTGTGATAATGTGAATAAATCATTCAATTGCAGTTGATGTCTACACATATCAGCGTAATATCCATGTTACCTTTTTATATAGATTTTAAGTAACTTACCTTTATCGCCATCATCAGGAAACATGACTAGACTGAAGGGCGCTTTCGGTATGGCTTGCAAGTTGGGATTATTTGAAGCAATACGACCAGTCGCAGCTGCCGTCTGCACCCTATTCGTGTTTATTTGTTTTAAAACGCTATTCATTAAATTATTATTCCTTAGTTAAATTATGAAGTCAGTGTGGTGATTAAAATACTTATTCCTCAGTAGTTTAACGTCTCTCAGGCAACCGGCCGCATAATCATAACCGAAATAGTTCTACAATATGCATACAAAAGATATTATGTTACACTGAACCGTTCATCACATAGCTATGCAATCATGTAGAATAATTGCAGGAATTGAAAAATTAAATCAGGCTTAACTGCGCTGTTTAACAATTTATCAAAGACTTTCCTGTCAGCCAGGATCAATAGTGGCACGCAAAGAATTAACACCGAGCTCCGGAGCTCGGCGAATCTCTCAGGGACACTAGCTTGTGTACGTATCAATTGACTGGTAGAAGGTCTCTCATATGTGAGAGGCCATCTGGATAGGTACCACCGCAATCTCTATTTCTCCCGTGAAACAGCAGTGTAAATGCACTGTTGCGTTTCGGATTGAAGGACATTGTAGCCAGAGTAACTACTGGACATACTGAGACTTAACTTCTTATGTCTCAGGATAGCGAGCGCAGTGGAATTTTGCTACTGTTTATGAGGGGTCTTATCGCTCACCATCAGGCGAACGGCTTGCTCGTGTCGCCATTAATTGCAATAAAAAAAATAGCATTGAATTGTTATACAGACACAAATGTAGATAATATTTTACCAAGTAGCGTTGACGATGCCGTCGCGCACGTGTTGTGCGATGCCGGCGAGGAAGGTGGCGTGCGCCTTGTGCACGTGGCGGTACTCCAGCACCAGCCGCGGCAGCGCGTGCTCCGACATCAAGCTGCGGAGCTGCACCCACGCATACCCATACAGATCCGATGTAGTGCATCGGAGCTCTTACACCAAATACACCACAACCATATCATGTTCATCATCTCAGCCACAGTAAGTCCACTGCTGAACATAAGCCTACCCCCAAGGATCTCCACATCGATCTATTGGAAGCGGCCGGCATTCATAGACTTCCTACAAACTTAGCCAGGTCGTCCGACCACCTTGGAGGCGGGCGGCCGACATTTCGCTTCTGAATATGTTAGGCTTTCATTCAAATAAATATTATACGTAATACGTACAATTAAGTAGGTAGATGGTAAATGTAACCAAATTTCCTTTAAAAGCATGCACGCTTTGCTAGGAGGAGAAGAAAGATTTAAAACTCACTTTCTTCTAAATATTATTTTTTAAAATACGATTATATTATTGGATGGATCATAACTTGACCCAGTTAAGGCACTTGTCTCACCGGCAACGATTAACGAGTAACAAGTAAAGCTAGAACTAGAAACGAGTTAGCGAGAAGCGGGGAGCGAGTGCGTAGTTCCGATAGTTGTGTAGCTCGGCTATAAGCGAGTGTGCGAGTGCGGCGGGCGATTACTCGCATCACTCGCTCGCGGCAGTCAAGCTTACAGTCCACAGTACAGTCTGAACTAGATAACAATGATAATTCAAATGATTTTTCGATATTCATCATATTCAATTTAAAAAAACGTGTACTGTCAGATACGCACTGTAGAGAAATGACCACTGGTTGCTCTCTCAGCGTGAGTTCTAATCGCTTGGCGAGTATCGCCGAGCGAGTGTTATCTTTCATAGCTCTTGTCGCTCAGCGACAAACTAGTGAAGCGAGTGCTCGCCGGCAGTGTGAACAGTCAGCGATCAACTATTTGTATCTGCATCTCTTTTGTTCACACGGAAAGTATATCTATTGTACGTTTCTGTAGCGAGAAAATAGCCGATAGTTAGTCGTTTATTCGTCGTTGGTGGGACAACTGTCTAATATTATGTTACCAATGCTTTCAAGATTTTAAGCAACACTACCTACCATAGTCTCTGAAGTGGACTTGGTGCCCTTGCACAGAGTCTCCTTGATCTTGACGTTGCACCTCCGGTCCAGCTGCAGTTCGTCGTAGAGGATCGCGCTGATCTGCAACGGCGAGTTGATCTGGAAGCTCCGTCCCGCCGCCTTGTAGCAGCTCTGTTCCACTGATTTCATTCTGGTTGTGAGTAGATCATCCATTGCTCTCAGCTTCTCTAGGTCTACTGTTATTCCACGCCGTTCCATGGCTAAGTAATATTATTTCATTATAACTTGATGTGTAATAACCTACTCGTTTATCGTTAAGTGGATCTACTTTGATTTCATTAGCATGTTTAATTTTATAAGCGATATTGGTTGCTTTATTAATGTAACGCCATCTACAAAACTTCTTAAGGTGAACTTTCTTGTGCTGATCCACTTTCTAATGAGACCTTCAACATTGTCATCATCATCTTAATCAGCCACAAGAATTCCTGTGTTATATACATATATTAATATACCTATCCTACAATATAGATATTATTCACCCATCTTTAAAATGCAACTTACCTGAGAATACGAATAGACAACATACTCCACCTACCTGCAACAACAGGCAGCAAACGCATCTCTATATCAACAAAGACACTCCACAACGAGTTTTGTATGAGCAAGTTGGTCATGGCCGCCACGCACTCCTTCAGCAAGGAGATGTACCACGCCGCCTTCTGCAGCGAACAGACACTCGCTATGGTGTACTGCGGCTTGTATGCCAATACCTTCTGCACCTCCGAGAAATTCTCCGGGGGATTGTCTGGCTCTAAAAGACTGCTTCCTATCTGCAACGTACGTAAGGCTTTTGGCTCACACTCAATCTTCTATTGTAGTCTGGATACTGACTTTATGACTCAAGAAAGCCATTGAGCGTTTCTTCGGTCAGTCCTGATCGATTACCGGTATCATTGAGTGATCATCAAGAGCAATAAGGTCGCCTAGAATGACCTAAGTAGAATCATTTTCAAATAATTTATTGTAATTTGTTTTCACTCAAAACCATGTGCATTACCTGATAAGGGTCAAAGGACAAAGTGTGTTACATACCGAGGTATTTTAGCAACGAATTCATTAAATTCATTGTATAAATCATAAAACATTCATAATAATTAATGAGATGATACATTTACCTTTGCATCGATGATACAATCCGAACAAACATCAATGTTTGATGATGCTAAATAATTTATAACGTCTTTCCCTTCGAAACAAATCATCTTATGTTTGCTCACATTAGCAATAATCTCTCTGAAATTAATAACAATTGTATTCTATAGTATAGTTAGAGTATTTCCTGATAGTATAATTTTATAACGGCCTGAGTAGCGCCGGTATACAGTGTGAATTTTCAAGAAGGTGTGAATAGCCTAATCTGAAACTATGAGGGATAGCCAAAAATACTGAAAGGAGGCAAGAGCCCGATTTTAAAGAAAACCAAAAATGCATGCCTCGTTTTTATAAATAATATACCAAGCTAGGAATCGAACCTGATGATTCCTAGCTAGTAACTAGGTATATCGATTTATAAAAAATCTAAATAAACTTTTTTAGTTTCAATCAAAACAAGGTTTGTCACGCCTTTCGCCATTTTTCTGTATTCCTCATAGATTCATATTTGGCCAACCACACCCATTTCAAAATTCAGCCCGTAATTATTTTTTTTTAGAAATATCATTGGAAATAAAACAGGCTAACTTAATCTAAATAGCCCATTTACATGAAGAGAGATTCCCGTCTGATATCTGTCGAGAATTGTATGCCGCGACCGTTTACATGATGCAACTTTTTTATGTCCTTACCATGATGGTATCGTCGAGGCAAGAAACAAATCTCGTGTAAATGGGCTTTTACTATCTGAGACAACTTACCTGAAATCTTCCAAATCTCCCTTGAAATAGTAAAATTCTTTGTCGATATTAACCAGAAGCCCTTCAGGCTGGCAGGAGTCGTCCGTGTGATGGCAGTTCAACTGGTTGAAACTATTGCTGTGAGTAGTAAAACAAATAGTTTGCTCATTGTACATTGAACTAATTTGTAATGTAACGAGAGTATTCTCCTTAAGGTAGGCAGCGACTTTGTGTTGGCCCTCTGGTACTGCAGAGATCCATGAGCAGTGGTAGCCGCTTACCATCAGGGGTGCTGGTAGCTCGTCTGCATAAAAGCAATAAAAATGCTAAATAATAAAATCATTAGGTACTGATAAAATCTAATATCAAAAACCTCAAAAAGTACCTGTAATCGACAATACAATTCGGCACATGTTAGTAAAACAATATAATTTTTAAGTAATACATAATACATGCATTATAAATGTGAAACGGTACTATGTGTAAAACAATATAATTTTTAAGAAATACGTGCCTTATAAATGTGAAACGCTACTATGTAGCCACAGATAAACCAAGCAATTTGAAAACCACCCGCACTAGATCAATGTAGAGTAGTAAAGGACTTGTTCCCGATAGGATTCTTATCAAGCAGTCATTTGATCGTAAAAAATAGTCTAAATTATTTAAGAGTACTATCGTGCTATAATTTAGTCACCTGTAAATTAAAATCGCGGTAACCTCTTGAACTTCAGAACTCAAAATATTACTATAATCTTTAATTTTATCATTATTCATAGTATACACATCATAACAAATATCTTGAACTGGAATCTGTGACTTGATCAGTGCTACAAACTTCGCCTTGGGTTTCTTGTCTTTAAGTTTTTCTTTATTCATGTTTTTATCATTTTCAATAGATTGATCAAAATCGTTTTTTATTTCATTTCTTGGCTTACTGAATTTCATAACACCATCTTTGTTAGCAAGTTGAGCTTGCACTACTTTCTTCCTTGGTTTGTTTTTAGCAGTTACATCTTTCTCAATAACAATTTTACTAATAGTTGTCTGCAAATTAAGATCATTTTCAGGAGCAGACTCTTCATCTAAGCCATTATATTGTAAATTAACATCATTTAACCAATTTTTCACAGTTTTTGTGTATTTCTCTTTGCGCAACACATTTTTAGAGCTCTCTTTAATATTTTTAGTTCTTTTTGGTAATGTATCGACTGTTTTAATTTGTTTTTTACGCTTGCTATTTGGTTTGTTGCTAATATCAATATCTTTAGAAACTTCCGTTTTATTTGAATTTATATTATTGATGACTGGGTCATGATTTATATCTTCGTTATTTACTAAATTTGACTCTTGTTCTAAGCTTTGCTTTTCAGAATATAACAATTCCGTATCAAACATGTCATCCCAGGCAATGGGACGTATTATTTTAACTTCATTTTCATCCATTATATTTTTTTCTTCATCGATATTGGACATTTGTTTGTTACGTTCATCGTTATAAAACTCACAAGATTGTACATTATTGTAGGTGTCGCTAACTGGACATATTAGATCCTCCCGCGAATGGTTCTCTACTTCAATATAATTGTTCAGTTCAAATATTTTTAATAGTTCCGCCGATTTCATTGTTTCTTGTAATTGATTAATAGTTTTCTCATTATTAAACGAAGTGGGAATGTTAAATTCATTTCGCGTACTTAGTTGACTTGCGGAAGATCTGATTAAATTGGATTCTCCAAATCTGAAAGTTTAAGCCAACTTTTGATCTAGAGACCACTATCTCATTATTAAGCAATTATAAATATAAATCAAGGCAAAGCAACCACCTATTTTTGTAATTTTATAGCGATTATACTTACTGCAATATCTTTTTTTTCTGAACATGACTTTGCTGAATTCGAGGATTTTTACTTCCGTGGTGTTCTAAAATTCACGTATGTTCATTATTTTATCAATTAAGACATTAAATAATTAAGTTCAGGTTCCTACCAGGATGGATAGTAATTTAAGTACCTTTGTGCCAACGTTGAATAAGTACATGTAGAACTTTTTTACCAAACGGCGACAACTGTTTTTCATAAGAATTGTAATTAAAATTGTGATAATTACTCCTATCCATATCTTTGAATTATTTTCAAAATTCAAGAAAGGGCGCCAAAGTGAACAAATGTTTAATTATTTTATTTTAGAACAAGGAAGGAAATGATGTGTTTTGTTTTTCAAAAGCTTTTGAAAAGTGAATTAGGAATCTGATCCACACAGCCATATTTATCCATTGGCCATTGCGGATTCAGGAAAACCTAGTACAATAATAACGTTTGTGTACAATAAAGATTAAAAAAATAAAATACATAAAAATAAATAAGATATATTTTTGTAAGTTTTTTACCCAAACAAAATACTACTAAATGATTTTTTTTACCTCTAGCAATGAAACTGTAACGTCAAGTTATAAAATAAAGTGTCAATATCAAAATCAGAATTTTTCAACAAAGGGAAAATAGTCGTAATAAATTCATAAGTTCATAATGTGAATGCCAAATACGCTGCATGGTTAAATATACATATACATCATCATGGCGGTGAACTTGGAGAGTTGCGAAAGTCTCCCCCCAGACGAGGAGCCTAAACTGAAATATGGTCGAATGGAAAATGATGTTCAAAATATACTCTTAACAGACGCAGTAAGCTGTATATGTGTTCATACCAAGTTTATATGTATCGGTACGCAATGGGGAGTGATACATTTACTAGACCACGAAGGAAACATAGTGCCAATATCGCAGGATGGTAAAAACAAGTTACAAGCTCATTCCATAGCCGTAAACAGAATATCAGTGGATCAGAACGGGGACTACATCGCAAGCTGCTCTGACGACGGCAAAGTGGTCGTGTACGGCCTATACAGCGACGACAATACTCACAACTTGAACTTGGGCCGTGTGGTGAAGTCTGTGTCTTTAGACCCATATTACTTCAAGTCTGGGTCTGGGAGGAGATTCCTCACAGGTAATTTCAGAATCCCCATCACTCAACAATGCTTCAGTCTTAGAATTTTTGAATAATATGGTAAATATTTGAGTTCAATGTATATAGGTATAATTTCTCCAGTAACTTATTGAATTGGAGGCAAGATAACTTCAATACAAAATACAGGGTGTCACTTTAACAATTGAACAAGATTATGAAACCATATTGTATGGGTATGAGATTTTTTATTAATAGATTCCTATAAGAATATTTTCTCATTAAGCTCATATGGGAATATTCATTCTGAATTTGATACCAATTTTAAAGATGTTAAGTAATATGATTGCTAATGATTGTATTGAAGTTCAGCTATGTAATTTTTTAACTAACTAGTATGAAAAAATCTTGAAATTATTTTGTTTACCTACCCATACCCAGGGTTAAAAATTTTACAATTTTTTATTTTTATTTTTTTTATTTGACTCTAAATTATTTTAGATATGACTGTAACATCACAACATAAGGATTATTTGTATAGGCATAGCCATGCAGACATTTTGAGTACTACATACATAATGTCCATGAGCTGTCCAAAGCTGCTTACTAGGATAATAACCTTTTGTAATTATATTTATATGACTAATCATTAGTCACACTAAAATTATTCAATGTTCATATGAAAATGATATGAATATATTATGATATTACATCAACTTTAACATGTTCACTCAGAAAATAAACATGTCTTTTCATTTAAGTATGTGTTTAACACCCAAATACTGAAACACCATTCAAATATTAAGTTACTGTTAACTGTGCACAGCCAACTTAGGCAGTACATTAAAGTGGGATTTGTGTGGTTAAGTGAAACATAATATTTAAGTTGTGTTTGAGTATTCGGGCTTCATCATCATCATCATCATATCAGCCACAGGAAGTCCACTGCTGAACATAGGCCTCCCCCAAGGATCTCCACAATGACCTGTTGGAAGCGGCCTGCATCCAGCGACTTCCTGCGACCTTAGTCAGATCGTCCGTCCACCTTGTAGGCGGGCGTCCAACACTTCGCTTGCCTGTATGCGGCCTCCACTCGAGAACCTTTCGGCCCCAACGGCCATCGGCTCTACGAGCTATGTGCCCGGCCCACTGCCACTTCAAGTTGCCAATCCTAATTAAGATTGATTGATTGATTTTCCTATCCTAATCCTTATAATTCGGGCTTAAATCAATTCAATTCATTTTTTTTTTCAATATTAATGTATTACTTTAAATTTCCAATTTTCTGTGTAAAAAAATCCAGCAAATTGTTTATTTATTTTAAAACAATTATTATATACAAAACATGCATTTTTATGTGTATATAATATTTATTTGTATGAAGTAATGATGGATTTCTAAGTGATAAAAACTAAATGTATGCAGTTTGCATCAACAGTAACAATTGATTAAGTACAACCTAAAACTGTTGCAGACTAGGTAGATTTCTTAATAACATTTTCAACATATTAAATACTACATTGTAAGATGGAAAATACAAGGCAAAATGTAGGTGTCCTGGCACCTCTGCCTTACCCCTTCTGGGAAAAAAGGCGTGAGTGTATGTATGTGTGTGCTAGTTTGATGGTTATATTAATCAAATTGTAAAAATCACAATTAAAATAACTTATTTGTAAATTTTTTTTGATTACAACAATTTAAATAAACACAGTCACATTGCGACACAGTGCGTGGTGGCCTGTTGGTAAACGGACTAGACGCGACTGCCAACATGGTCACGGTGGTCGCGGGTTCGAATCCCAGGGCACACCTCTGACTTTTCGGAGTCATGTGTGTATTGATAGTCAATCACCACGCACTAAAACGGTGAAGGAAAACATTGTGAGGAAACCTGCATACCATAGCGATTTATAAAAAATTCTATGGTATGTAAGTCCGCCAACCTGCACTAGGCCAGCGTGGTGGACTATATGGCCTAATCACTCTCAATCGTACTACAGTACCCTGCAGTGGGACGTATATGGGCTGATACAGATACAGTCACATTGTATTTCTACCAAATACAACGAATAAAGCTCAGGTGTAATCAGACACTACACCTCTAATGGCTGCTGTCATTTTTTTAAGGATCAAATAACAAATAAAAGTACATAAAATAAAAGTCTTAAATTGTGGAAAATGTGTTTCAGATTTATGTTTACTTGGAAAATAAACTCCACAATTTTCATATTAATTTTCTGTTTGAAACACTTGACGCAGGCAGAATTGCAGAGTATTAATAATGCAAATGCCTAAAAATAAGAACTGACCTGTTTGTTGGTTGTATATTTCCCTATTCACTATCAAAATAATTTTATCCTGTGTATAACTTTGTAATATACAATTGTTTGTTTTCTTTAATAAATAAGATATACTACCTTGGTGGCGTAGTTGTACTAGGGTATGGTTACAAAGCTGAGGTCTCGGGTTCGAATCCCGGGTTGGGCAAAGTGATTGGATTTTTCTATTAATTATCAGTCCAGAGTCAGGAATTTGTGCCTGATATGGTGATAAGCTCGCCACCTATCACAGTGTGGGATGAATCATACAATGCCAAATGTGAATCTCCTGGCACCTCTGCCTACTAGAGATATGTATGTATGTAAATAAAATAAATTCATATTTAAAAGTAACTTAAGTTATGACAAGTGGAAAATATAAATATAAATCATACAAATAAAGCATCTTTATCTTTTATCTTTAAAAACGTCTCCAATCCACAAAAATGAAATCTGTCTTTACTTTGCTATGTATCATGGTTGTCTGAATTTTGTTGGATATATTAAATTATTTACACCATCAGGCTGATTATAATGTTGTATTAATTTATTTTTATTCTTTTACAGGAGACAATAAGCTAACTCTTTATGAAAAAACATTCCTGAATCGCCTCCGAAGCACGGTGATCTGTGAATGTAAAGGTTATGTGCAGGCAATATCCTGGCAAGACAGATTCGTTGCGTGGGCCAGCGAGGTCGGTGTCCGTGTGTACGATGTTGTGGCGAAATGCTCTCTAGGTCTCATTCAGTGGGAAAAAAGCCCCAACAGGTCCATAGAAGATTACCGCTGCAACTTACTCTGGTCTGCACCGAATACTATTATGATCGGTTGGATCGACACAATTAGAATATGCGTCATACGAAAACGAAGTTTCGAGGAACTACAGACCCGAGATGTTCCAGAGTATCTCGTGGATCCTGTACACACCTTCCCAGTGGAATACTATATTGGTGGTCTCGGCCCACTCGACGACCAATTAGTATTGCTGGGAGTACCAAAAGAATGTGACCCGGAGACTGGCAAATCCCAAAGACCTGTCCTTGTGGTCGCCGATTACAAAGACTGTGATTATTGTGAGGTGTCATCAGACTCGCTAAGCATACGGGGATATGAAGAGTACACCTGCAACGACTATTACTTGGAAATTCTAATTCAGGAAAACAGGTTCTTCATTGTATCCCCTAAAGACATCATCATAGCTAGTCCATACGATATTGATGATAGAGTCAACTGGTTGACTGAACATCAAAGATTTGAAAAAGCCATAACAGTTTTAGAAGAAGTAGGTGGTAAAACTTCGAAACATTCTGTAGTGAATGTTGGAGTGCAGTATTTAGACTATCTGCTGGCCGAAAACCGCTATGAAGAAGCAGCCATACTCTGTGCCAGGATATGTAAAAATGACAAAGTGCTGTGGGAGAACCAGATATTGAAATTTTCCGAAGTTAACCAGCTGAGAACTATCAGCATTCATGTTCCCAAAACTCCAGAGGAAGCATTGAGCTCGCATATTTATGAAATGATATTTTATGAATATCTTAAAGTGGACCCACAGGGATTTTTGAAAATTGTACAAGATTGGAATCCAGCCCTTTATAGGACTGGAGTTGTAATAAATGAAGTCTTAAAACATCTGCTTACGACGAAAGTTGATAAGAATGTATATTTAGAGGCACTAGCATTACTTTATTGTTATCAAAAGAAATACGACAAAGCACTGACGGCATACCTCAAGCTCCAACACAAAGACGTTTTCGAACTGATAACCAAACACAAAATGTACAACGTCATACATGACAAAATCCTCGACCTGATGACGCTGGATTGTGATCGGGCCATCAGTGTGTTACTGGCCAAAACTAAAGTGCCTGTAGAAATAGTCGAGAAACAACTTGCTGACCATGAAGTTTTCCTCTACAAGTATTTAGACGCGTATAGTAAAATAGAGCCAAACGGCAAGTATAGTGGCAAATTAGTCACGTTATATGCAAAGTACGATAGGGAAAAGTTACTGCCGTTTCTAAAATGTAGTGATATTTGTCCCATGGAAGAAGCTATGGATGTTTGTCAAAGTAACAAATTTTATCCAGAAATGGCGTTTTTACACAATCGAATGGGCAACGCGCGAGATGCTTTGCAAATCATCATACAACAGTTGAATGACATAAACCAAGCTATTAATTTATGCCAGGAGCAGAATGATAATGAACTCTGGATGGAACTCATCAAACAAACCGTCGACAAACCCGAGTACGTGACGTTGCTGCTCAAGAGGATCGGAAACTACGTCGATCCCAGAATTTTGATACAAAACATCAAACCTGGATGTGAAATCAAAGATTTAAAAGACTCTCTAGCAAAGATGATGTGTGACTATCATCTCCAGCTATCAGTGCAAGAAGCCTGTAAAGTGATCACTCTGAGAAACTATTTCGATTTACACGAGAAGCTTATAGTCGGCCAACAGAGAGGCATATCTGTAACTGACGACTTCTTGTGCTGCGTGTGTCAAGGCCGAATCATTATTAAGGACTCGTCGAACGCTTCGGATCTAATTGTGTATAATTGTAGACATTCGTTCCATATAGACTGCCTGCCAGATGGTGATCAGGGTCAGACTTGTACTGTGTGCAGTGCTGTAAAAATGTGACCGGTTCACGTCTCGCTCAATGTAATATTTATGTAGGTAGAAACCGTCAACCAGGTCAACAGTATTTTACTACAATTGTCATTCATTGTAGGCGAAGTTGCAGTGGGTAAAATTACTTACCTGGTCACCCAACTCCGACCATTTATCATCGTCAAAAAACACTTGAATAATAAATTGTATATTTTATTGTATTTTTTATGCATTCGCAATATAATTATTGATAAAGATGATTGAAAATGTTGGTAATATTATGTTGATTTATTGAATGTATTTTGTATAAATCCCTCAACAATAGGTTTATTGTTTGTCTTCTCAAATGAAATTTCGTGGGTCGATTAAAATATACAAAAGGACAATACTAAAGTGTACATGTTAGGTTTTTGTTCTAATGCGGTATAAAAGATTTTATTTATTTATTTGAAATTAGTATATGCACGTATCTATGTAGATACGGGAATATTCAGTGTCTTTCATAGATATCAAAATTAAATTCCAATTTACACCAGACTGCACTTCGTCTCCAAAGCGTCAATTTTTATACATGGAGTCCAGTTTGTGGCAATGAAAATTCGTGGCTATATCGTAATATAATTAAATTCTTGTTTTGGTTGGCTCATATTTTTGTTGATGATCTAATGTTTAATTAAGTAGCGCGGACAAACTACGCAAAGGGTGGACGATGTGTTATTGCTCTCGATATTGTAAGCCATAGATTTCGGGGGCTTTCATTAACTCTTGAAGCATTAGAATTTGTAACCGCAATTATAAATTTTATAAATTATACGTACAAAAATCCCACTGGTACCAAGAATTTGTATTGTAAAACTTATTAAGTGGCCATACGAAAATTTTAATATTATTCCATTCTCAATCGAAATCAACAAATTATTATAATATTGCGCTATCTATTGAAATGTAATAATATCGGTTTTGTTAATGAATTGCCGCCAATATGGCCTCCATGTGTTGAATGTATTTAATGACCAAAATGTATAATGAACTGTATATTATCACGTCTGGTGCTTTTTATAATAATGTGGCTTGTGTTATTATTTCTTGTATGTGATTATATCCTGTATCAAATAAAATAATGTTAAGCACTTCGCAGTTTTCGATTATTTTCCTGTTACTAAATATTGTAGAACAGTCAACAATCCAGAACTTGATAATATAATCACAATACCACGGGCCATGGCAAATGAGTTATTTATAGAAAATCACAATAATTATTATAATGGGGGACTGTGAAAAACTATATAGTAATAAAATTTTAATCAGTCATATTTTTTATTGATTTGTATTTGATTGTATTTTATATTGGTATTGTTCGCCTGGCGCGCGTGAAATACTTTTTCGAATCTCTTTCTTATACTTATCCTTCTTCGATACATACGCTATCTAAATTTTGTTTTTAAATTTTGTCGACCGTAGAGCTTCTAACAAATCGCTGTGTTATGTAGGTTTCCTCATGGTCTTAATCGTTATAGTGCGTAATAATTGATTACCAATACTCCCATGACTGCGGAAAGTCCGAGGTGTGCCCTGAGATTCGAACCCACAATTGGTTTCTCTGTGAGCGGCCGCCTGGGTAGGTACAACCGCAATGTCTATTTCCCCGCCGAACAGCAGTGTGAATTCACTGTCGTGTTCCGGTTTGAAGGACATTGTAACCAGAGTAACCACTGGACATATTGAGACTAAACATTTTGTGTCTCAGGAGGGCGAGCGCAGTCGAATGCCAAGCAATGCCTTAGTTTGATTTTGCCACTGTCCATGAGCAGTCGTATCACTTAACAACAGGTGAATGGCATGTTCATCTTGTCATTCATTGCAATAATAAAAGCAGAAGCCGAACCACACGTCACTTGAATCACTCCAGTTTTTTAGAATTATCTAGCTCTTCTCACATATCTGTACATTCATCTTTAGTGCTTTGCAAAATCTTCGCCTTAAAATATACGATACCAGACGATACTATATATACGGCATTTAAATACGGTACCAGCTTTTGATGGTGAAATGGATTTATAAATGTTTAAAACCGAAGTCGCAGGTTCGAACCCGAGGTTCACACAAACTCATCTCTGTTTTTTTTTTTTATCTTGCCCGGCATAGTGACAACACTGAGCCTGATGGTACCTAAGTGGTGTCCAGGCAGAGTGTCGAATGGCATCAGACGATAATCTCAAGAGATTCGATACAATTATGCCGGCCTGCTGAGATTTATCATCACACTACGGCGGAAAGACCCGGGATTATAGGAAGGTGGGAACACACATGACGGCACACAAATTGACTTCAAAGTTACGGACACGTATGTATTATACGTAAGTATTATTTATCGTTCTGTATCAGCCCATATACGTCGCACTGCAGGGCACAAGCCTCCTCTACAATCGAGAGTACGACTGAAAGTGGTTAGGCCGTATAGTCCACCACGCTGGCCTAGCGCGTGTTATTATTCATCGTTATTTAACTTTAATTATCAAGATGAACAACAAACATGTACCCACACACCGTTGACCTGAAATGGTCAGTGCGGCGAAGTATTAGCTATAAGATATAGTAGAAGATTATTATAGCTTACCGTAGAGATTTACAAACATATTTATCGTATATGAAATCAGCCAACTAAACTTGGTCAAAGTGGTGGGATATCCCTTCGGCCCTCTTCATCTTTTATGAGACCCATGCCCTGAAGTACATATGGACTGTACAACTACTATAAATTGTAGTTTGGTAATATCTTGATGCCAGTGATAACTTACGGCACCGAGACGTGGCCTCTCACTATGGGCCTTATTAGGAAGCTCAAAGTCACTCAACGAGCTATGGAGACGACTATGCTCGGGGTTTCCCTACGAGATCAAATCAGAAATGAAGAGATCCGTAGGAGAACTAAAATAACCGACATAGCCCACCGGATTAGCAAGTTGAAGTGGCAATGGGCAGGGCACATAGCGCGGAGAACTGATGACCGATGGGGTCGGAAAGTGCTCGAATGGAGGCCACGTAGCGGACAGGGCAGCGTAGGACGTCCACCCACAAGGTGGTCAGACGACCTAAAGGTCGTGGGACGTCGCTGGATGCAGACTGCCTCCAACAGGTCTCTGTGGAAATCATTGGGGGAAGCCTATGTTCAGCAGTGGGCTTCCTTTAGCTGATGGATGGATGGATGGAATATCTTAACATTCTCTAAAGTTCTTAGACTCTAGCGAAACACCGACACTGAAAGAATACACGAAGAAAAAGTGAAAGATTATATAAATTGCCTACAAGTAGGTACATTAACGATATTGTCTTTAATGAGGTACCTAATTAATTTTTATTATCCTTACCAAAGTAATTGTGAAAGTCTGTTTGGATGTACTGATGTTTATTACTCTCACGCAAATACGGCATGACCACTAATTATGAAATTTAATATAGGGGTACCTGATAACGTCTGAAACGCGAAAAAATGTGGTGTTTCCGTGGGATAAATAAGTAAGTAAGTAATTCAAATATATATATTTGCTACTGTTTCAAACTTCAATGGATGGCACAGGACAGGAGAGTAGGGGTCGGCAAACTTTTGAGTCGGAAGAGCCAAAAATGAAGTGTACAATATTTCTAAGTTTTTAAAGAGAGTTTAAGAGCCATTTTTTTTGGACGACGATTAAAAAGCCTGTCACGGAGGAAGGCGTGGTAAAAATCTCTTTTTACCGCGCTTTTGTTGGTCCTCTTTTTACTAGCTGAGAAATACAAGTAGTGCCTAATCCTCATCAATGGATTCAAAATGATTTATAATGTATTGTAGTGACCTTGGTAGTGACATATGGAATAAAAGAGCAACCCCTGCAGAAGAGGATAAGATTACATGGTTTTTGTCATGGGACAGAATGAGACGGGATGGAACAAAAAAACAATAAGTATTGCGACGCACAGAGTGCATTAGTTTAAATGAAAAGTAGACGACGCGGCGGTCACATCTGGTTTAAATAAATAAATACAATTAATAGTAACTATATTTTTTTTTATTTACTTTTAATTTACTAATTATAGACATGGTTATAGACATCAAATATTGAGTGAAATGGAACGCCCCTTAATATACGTTCCGTTACCCTTTCGTAATGTTATTAAAGATGAATATATTGTTAATAATTTATGTCAACCAAATTGATATTCTAATTTATAATATTAACAGATAAATATAAAGTTTATAATTAGGTTTAAAATGTAATATTTTACAACTAAAGTGAAATGTATAGAATAATTTTGAATACCAACTTTACTTCCTAGAAGATAACAGGTGTGCATGCGTAAAAAGGAACAAGAATTATTGTTTATTCCCATGTGGTGAAAAATGGACGCGCACATGATTGCACATGATTCTGTGAGGTTTTGAAAATGTTTTCCTTGTGTGTTCAAGTGCGTTGAGCGTTGAAAATTGACCAGAACGTTACAAAGTGTTGTGTGAAAATGACAGATATGCCTCCTTATCTCGCCATCAAAGATGAGGAGAAAACTAGTGGCCAGACTGACAGTGATACTTGTATCGACGTAGATGATTGGGATTTACCCTTGTGTTTCAATAAACCGCGGCACACGGAGCCCATAAAGGGCGCAGAAAGAGTAGAGCACTCTTGGCGCGTGAAAGAAAAGGTGGGCAAGCGTTCCTCGTCGAGCAAACTTTGATCGATGCAGGGTCAAAACAAACGCACATGGTGGTAGGCGTGTGCGTCGCAACCAGACTCCCGGTCGTTGCCCTTCGCGCAAAAAGAATAATACCTACTGTATTTACTATGATAAAAATATGCACTGGTTTTGTCGTAACATGTCAACAAATAAAAAGTTGTGAAATAAAAATCAATAAGCTCGTATGCAGTGGGTCGAAGTTTGTTGCGTAGTTGAATGGTTGTGTAGTAAGTGCGTAATGTTTGTTTGCAGTACAAAACACACTGTGTAGCACTGGTGCTGTGTCTCAATTTGGGAGTGGACCCACCTGATGTGGTCAAAACACAGCCATGCGCACGACTTGAATGCTGGATAGGTATGTAATTTATTTGAATTTATCAATATGCATATCGTAATTTCTATACTTGTGAAGTAGTTTTACTTCTTAAACTGATATCTCCAATTCTATAAATATTTGTGACTGTACTGCCATAAGAACTAATGTGGTATTATTTAAAACAATTATTGCATAAACTTTGTTATGAAACTGAAAATTAAATACACATTTTATAAAGAAAGAATATCAGAAACAAGTTAAACATTCTCATATTTATGGATATAAGTCTATGTCAACAACATTGTGGCTGTAAACAAATATTTTTTAGAATTGTTATATATACAGTATATAAAGTTTATTTGAGTCACCTGGAAATCTCAGTATTTTTTTTTTTAATAGATTTGATTCTATTTGTAGTGCTTGTCATCAATTTACAGTGGAACTTAAAATTTTCTGCAATACGATAACAATATTAAAATAAAAAATAACAAGAGTTGTACTAAAATTAGACAACCAAGAATCAACATTTATCCAATACATACTATAAAAATTCTTACATTTTGTTCCACATTGTTGTGATTTATCTATATTTAAACAATTTAATAGCATATTTTGTTTGTGCTTTGAACATTTTCTTTGCATACTCATTATGTTTTTGAAAACTTTTTATTTTGCCTCATATGTCATTTATATTTCACAAGACAGGAGCTGTATTACGCAGACATAGGTGGTCTGTGACAATTGTTCTTAAAAACCATTGTGTAGTTCAGAGCATTACAACTGGTTTTTGAAAACTGTTTATAACAGTTCAGTATTAGATTACCCAGTGGTAGGATACACACAAACAAAATTAATAAAATTGTTTTGAAAAGTTTTACTAGGCTAAATAACAAAAAGGAGAAATAGTCTGGAAAAATCAACCCAAATATGAATTCATCAAATAAACTAAACTGTGAAAGAAAGTTCAACACTTATTTGTATCAATTATCTCAATTTAAAGCCAAGTGTTATGAATTTGTTTACTGTTTCTAATTCTTCTGGAGGTCTAATGCCCGAATGCTAGAATGCAAATTAAATATTATGTTGCACCTAACCACATAAATCCCGCTTAAATGTACTGGCTAAATGGGTTGTGCTCTGTTAAGAGCAACTTATTATTTGAATGGCGTTCAAGTATTCAGGCGTAAGTCTGTTTTATATTAACAATCATATAATCTAAACTGGAAATATATAATTAATCAAAAAATTGTTACTACATAGTATTGAACAGGTTCAATTAAGTGAATGCTGTAATTATCATTCGGTCAGAAGAGATATATGACAACTGATATCAGAATTACATTCCACTCCAAGAAATTACAGAAATAACACTTTAAAACGAATAGTTAATCAATTGCCATATAAAAGCTTACTCTCCTAAAACATACTTCAGAATAACAAGTCAGTAAAAGATACCCAAGTAAAACTATATCTATAACTTACATATCTTATATCTATATAAATATAAAAGAGGAACCTGACTGACTGACGTATCAATGCACAGCCGAAACTACTAGAGGTAGAAATGTGAAATTTTACACAAGGATAGACATATTGTGACGCAGGGTAGCACTAAGACGGGATTTTTGGAAATTTAACCCCTAAGGGGGTGAAAAGGGTAAAAAACTGTTGTATGGAAAATCGAAACTGTTAAAGCTACAATTTTGAAACTTTGCAGTTTAGTTAAATAATTAAAATCAGATACAACTGCATACTTCATTTTCCTAAAAGTAACCCTGAAGGAGTAAAAATAAGGGTTGAAATTTTGCAGAATCGAACTATCGGATTAACGCACAACCGAAACTATTGGCGTTAGGAACCTGAAAATTCACACAGGGGTTCCTATTGTTCCGTAGGGTAGCACTAACAAGGGGTTTTTAGAAATTCAACCCCTAAGTGGGTGAAAAGGGTAAAAAAAGGTTTATTTTTTTATTCAACAAAAAAAATTGGGTGTATTTGTCCATATAGACTGACTGACGTATCAACGCACAACTACTGGAGCTAGGAACGCAAAGTTTTGCACAGAGGTTCCTATTGTGACGTAGGGTAGCACTGAGAAGGGATTTTTGGAAATTCAACCCCTAAGGGGGTGAAAAGGGTTAAAAACTGTTGTATGGAAAATTGTAACCGTTAAAGCTAGAATTCTCAAACTTTGCAAGTTTGTTAGCCTAAAAATAAATATAACTGCATACTTATTTTTTTCTAAAATTAACCCTAAATGGGTATAAATAAGGGTTGAATTTTTGTAGAACCGAACTATCGGATAAACGCACAGCCGGAACTACTGGAAATAAAAAGGTGAAATCATGCACAAGTGTTCCTATTATGATGTAGAGTAGCACTAAGAATGATTTTTCAACCCCTAGTGGGAGTGAAAAGGGTTAAAAACTGTTGTATGAAAAATTGTAACCGTTGAAATTGCAAATATTAAACTTGATACTTAGGTTACTCATCTAGGAACAAGAGTAATTCCCTTTTTTTTTCTATAGTTAACCCTAAATTAGTTAAAATAGGGGTTGAAGTGTTGAATGCAAAATCGAAACACAAGTTATTGACATCAAAATTCGTATTTCACGACTTATTTTAAACGAAAAATAATGGCGTGAACTACTTTTAGAAAAATAGCACTAAGGGGGTGAAATAAGGGATGACATTTTTATATAATGTATTGCTTTTACGTCCGTATTATGATAACATAAACACGCAGACGAAGTCGCGGGAAAAAGCTAGTATTTCATATTTGTACTAAACAATTCATAATCGCGGATCAGTGCTGAAAGGTTGTAATTAAGCGACAGAAATTCAGTGCCAGCTCCGATGTAGGTCTTGACAAAATATTTTGGATCAGACCTATATCCAGTCTATTTATTTTCCACTTCTTCAGCAGTAGATCGCGTTCATCTTTATTTTGGACGCATTCAATCAGCAAATGTGTTACATCTTCGATCTTATTGCAAATGGTACAGTTCGGTGAATTAGTTTTCTTCATTAGGTAACAAAATTTTGCCGATGGATAATGGCCGGATCTAAGTCTAAGTGCTAACTTAACATAATTCCTCCTTAAATTATTGTATTCAAACGGGTAAAAAATGGTTGTATGGAAAATCGAAACCGTTAAAGCTACAATTCTCAAACTTTGCAGTTTAGTTAACCAATCCAAAACAAATATAACTGCATATTTAATTATTTTAAAATTAACCCTAAAGGGTTAAAAATAGGGGTTCAATTTTTGTAGCATCGAACTATCGGATCAACGCACAGCCGAAACTACTGGAGTTAGAAAGGTGAAATTTTGCACAACGGTTCCTATTATGATGTAGAGTAGCATTAAGAAAGATTTTTTGGAAATTCAACCCCTAAGGGAGCGAAAAGGGTTAAAATCTGTTGTATGGAAAATTGTAACCGTTGAAGTTGCAAATATTAAACTTAACACTTTGTTTACTCATATAGGAACAAGAGTAACTGCATTTTTTTCCTATAATTAACCCTAAAGGAGTTAAAATAGAGATTGCTATTTTTTATGCAAAATCGAAACACTGAAGTTATTTATAACAAAATTCGTTTTTCACCACTTATTGTAAACGAAAAATAATGGCGTGAACTACTTTTAGAAAAATAGCACCAAGGGGGTGAAATAAGGGATGAAATTTCATGTGAAAATCAAAACCACTGAAGTTGTTTTTTCCTATTACATGATTTATTTTGGTACAAAGCTTTCGTAGAGTTTACTGTATAATATTGTTGTAGCGATATAATGTATTGCTTTTACGTCCGTATTTTTATAATATACACGCAGACGAAGTCGCGGGAAAAAGCTAGTATAACATATTATGATAAAGGCCATAGGCCTAAGAGTACCAAAATGGCCTTAGAAAAACATCTTGATGATCTTTTCGGAGTATGTTGGTACCAGTAACATTCTTTAACTTTGCAAGTTTTTACACTCTACTTAATTTAGTTAGAGTAAATCTAAAAAGAGATAATAACCATAAAAATATTCCTTTTATGAAAATGGCATAAATTGATCAAGTGTACCTAAAGGCTTTAATTTTTTTTGATATATCTATATTAAAAATGTGTTTTGTTTACAAATTGAGTTTAAATAAAACAGTTAGTACGAAACAATGCGCTGCTGATTTCGACTGGGCTTTATATTATTACGAATTTAAATGATTGTCTGCATGACTCTGTAACTATTCAGAAAATGTATTTATATACTAGAATTGGATGTTTGGAAAAATAGACTCTTTCCAATAAGATTGTTAAGAAATACACATTAATCAAGTTGTTCAGGAAATGGGAATGTAGTTAGTAGGAAATACGCGTTCTTATCGTTAATCATGGCGCTGTCTGGCGGCGCGGCGTGGGACTCTCCTAATTTGCGCTGTGAGTCAACGCGCCGGGATGAATGAGTAACTACTCACATGGGGCCCTACTATATAAATCCGAAGTTCGAATCTTCGTGACGTTTTTGGTTTCGAAACCTACTCTGTAGCACGAAATTCGAAACTTCGGATCTAGGCCAGTCAATAAAGCCTCAAACCCCTAAGTAATTCGTAACTCGTTCAAATTTTGAGGGTTTGTTATGGAAGGTAAAATAACTTACCGTGTGATTTTGCAGCGTTCTGGGGTGTACGGAAAGGGTTGAAAAGGGGTGAAAAGTGTTTTTTGTTAATAACATTGCCAAAAAAATTACTAACACGCTGCAAATTTGTAACTATGTTGGTCTCAGCATTTTGTAACATGTATTAAATTTGCAGCGTTTTGCAACATACGGAACATTGTTTATTATCAAAAAACAATAAAATTTGTTAATAACATATCCAAAAAAATTACTAACACGCTGCAAATTTGAAACTATGTTGTTCTTACCATTGTGTAACATGTATTAAATTTGCAGCGTTTTGCAACATACGGAACATTGTTTATTATTAAAAAACAATAAAATTTATTAATAACATATCCAAAAAAAATACTAACACGCTGCAAATTTGAAACTATGTTGTTCTTACCATTTTGTAACATGTATCGAATAAATTATTCTTAAATTATTCTTAAATTTCAACCAAATAAATTATTCTTAAATTTCAACCAAAGGAGATGGGCCAGAAATGTATGAACCTTGGGCCGTTTGTAGTACATTACACCAAATTTACTTAGTGAAATTGGCATTCGATTTCTGTATGAAATACTACTATACGTTGCATATTAGCTTTATACAAAAATAAATACCAAGCCTAGAACAGCAACACTACAACGGGACAATATGGCGTCTGATACGGCATGTTTGACAACCGATGTCAAAACTTGACATTTATGAAATATGAAGTCGTAATTCGTTTTCCTATAAATCAAATATTATTTTTAGTCGTCTGTGCTATAAATTACTGTACTCTATATAACTCGTAAATGTGTTTACGTCAACGGAATTAGTATCGTACTTTATTGATCATCTAATATAATATAACATAATGTCTATACAATAAATTGCAACAAGTCTGTCAGAATCTCGTCATGTTTATAGTTATTTAATATTAAGAAAGTGTACCTATATCTGGCCGTAACTGCGGTGCATAATACCTGCTAAACAACCTATTTAAATAATCCACAATAAAAATCTGCTAGGCATGAGATACAGCACGGCACAGACTGATCACTTGTCGCGACTGCTAGCATCTGTATCAGCCCATATACGTCCCACTGCAGGGCACGGGCCTACTCTACAATCAAGAATACGATTGAGAGTGATTAGGCCATATAGTCCACCACGCTGGCCTAGTGCGGGTTGGCGGACTTACATACCATAGAAATTATTATGAATCGCTATGGTATGCAGGTTTCCTCACGATGTTTTCCTTCACCGTTTTAGTGCATGGTGATTGACTATCAATACATACATGACTCCGAAAAGTCAGCAGTGTGCCCTATGTGCATATGAATAAATAATCATTTTATTATTAGGCATCTTAGTTATTATAGTCCATACAAATGAATATGCTATAAAAATGGAATCAAATCTGATAGCAGCCATGTTTATTTCTATACCTTAATGTCTAGTAAAAGAACTTACTAGCAATCATTTCTGTATAAGCTAACATTTTAAACATTATATTTGGACTACCCCTAGAAGTCTAGTATACTTTGGTATATTAGACATCTGCATACTTAAAAATAATATTATCCTAAGGTCTAAGATATTATTTTTCAAATAATGTATTTGACATTAATTCTAACTGGTTATTTCTGAGCACACATAAGGAAAAAGTAGGATTAATTGATGAAAGAAAACTAAAATCAAACAAAACTTAAGTACAATAAAGTACAACCAGATCTTGCTTTATATTTTTTATTTATATTCGCCTATAAATAATCTCCAGTCAAAACATCTAGGAACAATGCCGGTGCTCCCATATTGTACTATTGCCTAGCCCAACCTAAAGGCTTAATACCACAGTATGATCATGGTATGAGTACAGCAACCCACTGTCCAGTGTCCAGCTATGTTCCTTTCAACATGAAGCACTTGTGGGTGTTATACATGTCCAAAAGAATCGAGATTGATACAATCTTCTTACGGCGGAGTGTGAATAAAATCTTGCTCATTGTCTACAGCTTGATTTATTTGCAGCCAGCAGTTTGTACAGATAATTGCTTGTTCTAATAACTAAAACAAAATAAAAACGATTTAATATTAAAGATATCGAAGAATTATGTTAATTATTAATATATTAAATAACTCTTTGCAGTCACATGTGTTCCCTCCTTCCTATGATCCCGCTATTGTTTAAAGAGGCATCTTAGCAGGTCGGCTGGATAATTGTATGAAATGTCTTGGGACAGTCGTCTGATGCCATTAGATATTCCGCCTGGACGACATTTGTGCTTACCATCTCACATAGTGCTGTTATTATGGAAATAATAATATAATATATTATACATAACACAAGATCATCTCAGTGTCCAGAGGGAAATAAAAGAAAATGTAATTCATTTAACCATTTAAACAACAATATATAAAATATCATATTTATGTACTAGTATCCTGTGGACACAATGCAATTCAGCTCAACATGAATACTTTTGTAATACTCCATACTTTGTATTGACCTTGATTAATTGGCATAAAACATACATTTCCCAAGTTAATGAAGAAAATAGAATACTTACTTCTTGTTCTGCCATTTCAATAAAACGTTTTGAAATACTCTACACGAGAGTGAATTGGCATCCCATGTAGTTACTAAGATTCTGTTGAATGATAGAATCCATTTCAATTTTTGATTGCAGAAGTGCAATTCAACCATTTCACAACAATTGCAGAAGTGCAATTCAAGCAAAGCGCCACTTTTGATGTGCTGAAAAGCAGAATTTTCGGTTAGAAGAGAAATATGAACATGTGGCATTCTAAATAATATACATGTTTACTCACCAAAATACGAACTAGTAATTGCGTTTAAACGTCAAGATATATCATCTGCGAGAATTAGAATTCATAAAACAAAGCCAGGTCAACAGAAGCAAATACACATTTGCGAAATGTATGCGAATAATAAAAAATAATACGAATTACGGCCACAGACGTAGACAGATAACACAGAGTTTTGCAATTGCTGTCAAGTTAAACATTTTCGTTCTTAAATTAAAATCATGTAATATAAATAAAATAATAAAAGTGACATCTTTAACAACATATATCGTCTTTTAAAAAGCGAAGAATATAGAAAAATAAATATAGACAATAATTATAATTTGTAGGGGGTTTTTAAAAATAAGACATATTCAAGTTAAAGATAATGTGTTCGCGCATTTTTGAACGAAATGACAATTAGGCATCATGGAGGACAGATTATCGAAGAAAATATTGCTTCTGTACTAAAACAATCACATTTTTGTATAAAGCCCCCTGTTGTCCAAGAAATCTAAATGTATTTTATTTGAATTCCATATTTTTTTCTAGAATTTGTATTAGACGTACACTAAACGGCCCAAGATAAAACATCTCCAAAAATTTTTGGTAAGTTCTGTTGTATAACTATAATTTCACTGCTATATTTACATTACTATTATTTTAAGATTTATTACTTATTAAAATAATTATTCTTATTTCAAAATTATGAAAAATTATTAATGTACTATAACAACAATGAAAATTTCTTATTATAAACCTTGATAAAATAATAATGATAACATTCTATTGACGTTATCAATTTTCTTTCAGAAAAGTATTATTGAAATATTTTATTTATTGTTCGATACTATTGTTAATTTTGCAAAGTCAAAAAATGTTTTGAAAAGGTGTAAACAAGGTAATAACAGATTTACAACGAGTTACTATTTTTTTTTACCCCCTCTTATTAACAATTTTTATTGTTATTTAATAATAAACAATGTTCCGTATGTTGCAAAACGCTGCAAATTTGATACATGTTACAAAGTGGTAAGAACAACATAGTTCCAAATTTACAATGAGTTACTAATTTTTTTTACCCCCTCTTATTAACAAATTTTATTGTTTTTTAATAATAAACAATGTTCCGTATGTTGCAAAACGCTGCAAATTTGATACATGTTACAAAATGGTAAGAACAACATAGTTTCAAATTTGCAGCGTGTTAGTAATTTTTTTGGATATGTTATTAACAAATTTTATTGTTTTTTGATAATAAACAATGTTCCGTATGTTGCAGAACGCTGCAAATTTAATACATGTTACAAAATGGTAAGACCAACATACTTACAAATTTGCAGCGTGTTAGTAATTTTTTTGGCAATGTTATTAACAAAAAACACTTTTCACCCCTTTTCAACCCTTTCCGTACACCCCAGAACGCTGCAAAATCACACGGTAAGTTATTTTACCTTCCTTAACAAACCCTCAAAATTTGAACGAGTTACGAATTACTTAGGGGTTTGAGGCTTTATTGACTGGCCTAATCGAACAATGAATGATTCGAATATAATATCGGCAATCCGAACATTTACATTTTTTTTAATATTACTATATTCATCCGAAACGAAGTTCAAAACTTCGGACGAACGAAGTTTGTGACGATACGAATGTACCTACTCTGTAAATGTTCGTATTGCCGATATATTGGAATAATTCATTCTTCGATCCGAAGATTCGAATTTCGTGTTACAGAGTAGGTTTCGAAACGAAAAACGTCACGAAGTTTCGAACTTCGTTTCGGATTTATATAGTAGGGCCCATGGTCGCCGCTATATACTGAGCCTAAGAACATATGGCACTGCGCGATAACGTAGGGCAATGTATCATCAGCTGTTTAACGAACTGTTTGCTACGTCATATCCATGTAAATAACACGGAAGGTGAGTGATAGTCGCTCACACGTTGCGTTCAACAGATACGATCTGTGTATTCGCCGCCTTTAATACCATAATATACAATATATGACAACAATATACCTTTGAAAAATTTTGAGATATTCTATCATTTGATTTATATTTTTAACCGACTTCAAAAAAAGGAGGAGGTTCTCAATTCGACTGTATGTTGCTTTTTTTTTTTATTTTTTTTTTATTATGTGATTCAATATTATCCCGTACTTAAAAGAGATGCAGATAAATAAGATTGTAAATACTCATTTACGATACTACAAATGACTGTAAAAGACTGTGTTTCTACTAAAGCGGAGACGAGTAGAACGGGTTAGAGATGTAAAGAAATCGCATAATTACATAGATGCTCGCATCTCCGCGGCTGTAGAAACGTAGCCTAAGATATTTTTCAACCCCTCTTATAAGATTTAGAAATTATTTACTCTAGCCTATTTGAAAATTTTACTGACTGCTAGTAGGATAGCCACATCTTTGAGCAGCAACGTCGAAACAGTTGTCGTGAAACTATCGACACATCGGATGGATGCCATTAATTTATTCCGCTTACAAGAAATTTGAATGCCTAAGACCTCAGGACTTTATCCTCAAGCTAGACGACGTCAAAAAAAATCCGCTAGTTTATCTTAATAAGTGTTCTATACTATATTATAAATGTAAGCTATGGTCATATTACAATAAAATCATAAATTACACATAGTCCATACTTCATACCCTACGGACCCCCCCTACAAAAATTGCGCTTTTTAGTCCCACAACACCCTAACTCGAAGGTAATATCTGTGGAGTCATTCAAATATTTGTCTCGGCGCAGGAACTAAATCTGCCGCCGCTTGTTTTAACGCCAGCCCTTAAGTACCTGCGCTACGATAGGATAGACAAATAATTCATATTTTGTTATAATTGATTTTTTGTTATTGTATAAAGTTTGTTTATTTACCAAGCAACGTTTCTCCCGTACAGACCCACAGTCTCTGTCGCCCACGAAGGCTGTGGAGAGCATCGGGCACGCGCTGCAGTCACAGTACGAGCGGTGGCAGCCGCGCGCGCGCTACAAGCAATCGCTCGACCCCACCAGTGACGAGGTGCGTACATACTGACATGCGAACGATAATACACCTAGACCTTCAGGTGGAGCAAAAAACACGCTGGTTTTATATGAAGGATGATATGCCAATACCTCTGAAGACCAACGTTCATCCAGATTGAGCGAAGAAGACAAAACATTCTATAACTAAATTAGGTCTTAAATCTTTCTATGAATTAGAGCGTAAGTACATGGAACATAGTGTAACATTTTTTCTCTAAACTGTAGAACTTATATCGCAAAAACGGAAGGCCTGACCAATACCATAGGGGAGAGCAACAATATGGATATTCAATGAGAGATAGGAATTGCTTGCCATGAAAATAGACGAGTTAACAAAACACCTTAATTACAATGGTCGAGGATTTTGTACAAGTGGAATTTGTAGAGCAACAAACGATACCGGAGGGTAACTCTATAAAAATGATACGAACTTCGAACTTTCGGACGCCGTTCGTAAAACTTCACTAATGTGCCTTGATACTCCACAAAATGTTGGATTCCTCTATAGTACGTTGCAATCATAGACTAAGTTCGGAGAAAATGATAAGTATTATAGAGAATTGTATCGATTTTTAGAAGTGGAAAGCTTATATCTTACTCCGGACTTCGAACATTCGAAGTTTCTATCGTTTTTATAGAATAACCCCCCAGATTAATCTTAATGTCAAGGATATGCATGTTCAGCATAAATAAAGAAGGACTATAATGATATTTGTTTAAAAATGAACAATTGTTTACAAAAGATTTGAGTAAAACGTTGACTTGACACGGATACGAGCCGCGTTGATGAGCATTTTACATTTTTAGCACTATTTGTGGGCGCGACCGATTCCGCGACCTCCGGCCTCGAACCTCACCTCGCTGATATCGCTCAACAACAACTGAACCATTTATGCAAATAATGAAATTATTACCATTTCTGTAATGATTGATTTTATGCTGCATCTTTAAACTACAGCTGTGTTTAATTATTCTTAGCTTAAGTGCTTTTTTGGTACGAAAGATTATTTCAAATTTCCTATTGTTTTCTTACTGTTTGACTACAGAATGTTTTCATAATTTATCTGAGTTATATCTAATGCATATGAATTCGCGCGTAAGTCATCCTTGCAGGCCGAAGCGTTGCATAACAGCGTGTTTTAGTTACTATTATACAAATGATATAAACTACCTACTACCCAGCACACAAGTATACGCGCCAACATATTGTTACAGCGGCTACTGCGTATTTCATTCTATTCATTGCGAAGGTCGACTCATTCACGCCTAATTGCCTTGAATATAGTGGAACCGTGTCGGCACTATAAACCAGTGGGTTCGATTACCCGATTTAAGTTGAAAATAATAGTATATACTTTGCTCGGTGACCGCCAATGAGTGTACGGTAAGGAAGATATATTTTGCTACTGCCCAGTGACTATAATGTCCCTAGTAACGCAGTGACCTCCGAATAGTCAATATAATCTCAAATAAATGTACCAGTCTGCTTGGAAACTGATATAAATGGGTTGAACTCGAAATTTACAAATTCATCAACCACAATATCGGATTTCAATTATTTATTTATTTGTAAGACAAACTATGTACGTGTGTGTGGTAATCGATACCCGGGCTGATGATAATATACCAAAATCCTAGTTTTTTGTAAAGGTCATAATGACGCAATAATAATATAGGTGTTTAGGAAGCACGCATCTGGTTGCGCGGAATGGCATGGGCGCGTGACTCAGCGCACTGACACACTCGGCGCGTCACCCGCTGTAATTCAGGCCAATGTCATCTCTGTTTTGCGTAGTACGTATTGCACCGGGTTTCATCAATGTATTTGCACTTGGCATGAGTTGGGAGTACAATCGACCTATATGCGTGGCCTATTTAGATTATACGATGTTAGGGTAGATCACAATGCTGAATATGAATGTGATGCAGGTTAGCGGTTGGCGAGACAAGTCATAGGCAATGTTTAATTAATCTACAGCAATAAATAATAGTTACATAAACATTCACAAAAGTTAACGAACTAAAGGAGAACCTTACTTAACATACAAGTCTTGTACGAGAGGGGAGACTTTTAGTCTTAATCTACCCTGATAAGTTAAAAGCCAAAGACGCAAAAACTGAATAACCTGAACTGTGTGTTAAACCCACAAACTCAAGATCTAAAGCCCACCTTGGCCTATAACAAGGATACTTATAATATTTTCATTATTTTGCTGTTGTGATCAGGTGAAGAAGCTATGCTGTTCGCTGCGGCGCAACGCGAAGGACGAGCGAGTGCTGTTCCACTACAATGGACACGGCGTGCCCAAGCCCACGTCCCAGGGAGAAATATGGGTGTTCAACAGGGTAATACAAACGTCCTATCTACTAAATACACTAGAGATTACTCAGTTATTTATAATAGAAGGATGAAACGCAGTATCTGTATTTGTCTTATAAATGAGACTTGTAGGTTATTGCCATTATTGAATACACACATAATAATTTAGGGAAACATGACATTAGACAAACAACCATACGTAAAGAGTAAGATTCTTACGCGCACAAATATTTCTATACCGTTTGAACGTTTACTCCAAGTATGCTAGAATAATAAATAAATAAACCTTACAGTCAAATACATAGTCCTGACTCTACACTAAGATCGTGTCTGTTGTGTCGTGGGGTATCAATCTACGAAAGACTTTTCGGTCTCACAGACAGCTAGTTGTAGTATTGGACAATACGTGTAGTAGTTTAGATAGGCAGCGACTTTGTTGTGTTGGTCCCCTGGCACTGCGGAGGTTCATGAAAAGCGGTAGCCACTTACCATCAAGCGGGTCGCTAGCTCGTCTGCCTACAACGCAATAAAAAAAATGTAATGTCTCGTCCCAGGCGTACACCCAGTACATCCCGCTGTCGATGTACGACCTGCAGACGTGGATGGGCGCGCCCTCGCTGTACGTGTACGACTGCTCCAACGCCGGCATCATCGTCGACAACTTCAAGATCTTCGCCGACCAGCACGAGAGGGAGTATGAGGTGGGACCACGTGTATTGTAGCACTACCTAATCTCACTGGTGGAAGAAAACCAGACATCAATGCATTACACGTCGTTTTTTCATTAAACTTCATTATCGCCTTTAGCTATAGAAATACTACTGCTCGAACTAAGCCTCCGCCACGGATTTTCACGGCGCCATTGGTATTGTTTTCATCAAAGACAATGACTGTCTTTTCATACCGGTACGGACCACCAGATTAAGGTCGTAGAAAGTCACTAGATGCAGATCGCTTCCAACAGGTCTATGTGGCGACCTATGGGGGAGGTCTATGTTCAGCAGTGGACTTCTTGCGGCTGAAGAGAGAGAGAGAGAGAGAGATGCCTACCTGTACTATGTGTGCTAGCTATGTGTATTTCTGCGACATTTTGAAATTGTAGAATAGTGTGAAGAGGCATCTTAGCAGGCTGGCATAATTAGGTCTACCATCTGATGTTATTCTATACTCTGCATGTACGGCAATTTCGCTTACCATCAGGTGCAGTACAGTTGTTATGCCGTACCAGGATAAAAAGAAATGGTTAAATTTTGGTTGTTGTAAACAAGCAGTTGAATGTGTGTAGGCGCAAGTGAACTCGAAGGGTTCGGAGGGCGCGGCGCCGGCGGCCAGCGTGTCGTACAAGAACTGCATCCAGCTGGCGGCGTGCGCGGCGGGCCAGAGCCTGCCCATGAACCCCGAGCTGCCCGCCGACCTGTTCACGGCCTGCCTCACCACGCCCGTCAAGATGGCCATGAAGTGGTTCGTGCTGCGCAGCCGCACGCGCGTCGCGCCGCACGACGTGCACGACCTCATCGACAAGTGAGACGCGTGACTTATCCACCTCATCATGATACAAACATATCTAAACCCTGGCACCCAGGATCAACAACACCATGGAAACTATTTATACTCAGCATCATAAGTAGTCCAATGATACCTGGTTTGTCTTTAATCTGCAAATGATAAAGAATCAAACAGCAGGAGTTTGAAGCAAATAAAATAGCCCAATCTCAGATCTGTAGGACAGTGGAAGATAAATTATTTTGCATTCAAACACATATTACCATAAAACTGAAGAATCTAAATTACTAAGCTCTTTGAATTCAATAATGATGATAAATACATTTTAAGCATAATATATGTACCGCCTGTACACATTTATAATGTCCCATCGCATATAGAATCCCCGGTCAAGTGACGGACCGGCGCACGATGCTGGGCGAGTTGAACTGGATCTTCACGGCCATCACGGACACGATCGCGTGGAGCTCGCTGCCCGCCGACCTGTTCCAGCAGCTGTTCCGCGCGGACCTGCTCACCGCCAGCCTCTGCAGGAACTTCCTGCTCGCCGACAGGATCATGAGGTAGCTTCTACACATACCTGAATCTATTGGCGTCTCATAGGTCTAGTGGAAACATGTATGGACAGTAAAGCGTTAGGTTTTGGTTCGATTCTCATGTTTAGCGATTTATTTTGCTTGTGTTTTTAGTTTCAAAATATCAGATTTTTCCAAGACTCCAATTTTATCCCTAAAATTAATGACGCCAGACAGTTGATGGTAAAATTAAAGAATCGAATCCTGCAAAGAGCGTAAATATTAATGTTACATTCGCCTCTCTTTTTTTAACTGACTTCTAAAAAAGGAGGAGGTTCTCAATTCTAATGTATATTTGGAACATAACAAGTGGCTAGAGTAAGTTTAGTTTTAGTTTGAATATAGTTAACAGTAGTAAGTAAAACAATATTGTCATCACTTTCATCATATTAATGTCTACATATTATTTATTAGAGGCTCTACGACCTACAGTCAAACCACCCAGGTGGTTTTTTAGGGTTTATGTGTTATTAGATCTAAGTTATTTTTTTATTTCAATGAATGGCGAGAGAAGTAAACCGTTCGCCTGATGGTAAGCGATACGACCGCTCATAAACAGTAGCAAAATTCCACTGCGCTCGCCATCCTGAGACATAAGATGTTAAGTTAAGAAACACAATAGTGCATTTACACTGCTGTTTCACGGGAGAAATCGACATTGCAGTGGTACCTACCCAGATGACCTCTCACATATGAGAGACCTACCACCAGTATTTTTTAATAAATAAATAGAAAAAAAAAAGTTGTGTAGCGTTGTGTTCAGTAGTCAGTATGCGCATGCGTGCAGGTCGTACAACTGCACGCCGGTGTCTGCGCCGGCGCTGCCGTCGCTGGCGCGGCACCCGCTGTGGGCGGCGTGGGAGCACACGCTGGACCTGGCGCTGGCGCAGCTGCCCGCGCTCGTGCACGCGCCGCACAAGCCCGACTACATCCACTCGCCCTTCTTCCGCGACCAGCTCACCGCCTTCCAAGTCTGGCTCGACCTCGGTAAATGTACGACAACCTTCACTTTATATACCATGTTCGTAATGCTGTATTTTATCGTATACGTCTTTTTATTACAGTTTGTGATATATATGTATTAATTATGTAAAAAATGTTGTTTTTAAAGATTTCTCCATGAATATGAACACTGAAATTTCTGTGATACTGATGATCAAATCTATTGAATGATTGTGAACACGCACACATTTCAATCATACATCATTTATTGTATTTGAACATTTTTATGTAGTGTATACATGAACAAAAATTGATTAATGATTAACGGCCTTATTCATAGACATATTATGAAACCGTTTTATCTATCGAATGTTTTATCTTCACTCGAAATAAATTTAAAAGTTATTTGAAAGGGACAACACAATCGATAACTAAAGTATGTTTTACAAGGTGTGTATGTGATATATACATATGTGGAACAATAAAACAACTAATCCAATAGATGTTAGTTTATTACTGACTTGACAACTCAGAAAAAGTGAAAAGCGTGCGCATCGGTTTCCCGCCTTTTTTGCGAGGCAAAGGAAACGTAAAATACATCCCAGTATGGCATGAGCTGTGTGTGTGCAGGGTGCAGCGCGCGTCCGCCGCCGGAGCAGCTGCCGATGGTGCTGCAGGTGCTGCTGAGCACGCTGCACCGGGTGCGCGCGCTGCAGCTGCTGTGCCGCTTCCTGGCGCTGGGCGCGTGGGCCGTGCGCGCCGTGCTGGCCGTCGGCATCTTCCCGTACATGCTCAAGCTGCTGCAGGCCTCCGCGCCCAACCTGCGAGCCTCCATGGTCTACATATGGGCCAGGATTATTGCCGTCGATCCGGTCGGTTGTTTGCACTGTACATAACACCATAAAACATGTTTGACAGTAGTCAGGCCAGGGTGGAAATGGAAACAAAAGATGTATGAGACTGTTTGTTTGACTGCACACATTATGTTTATTTATTTACATAGCTAGTTACTAAATCAAATCAAACATTATATGTTAACGTGCGTGCGTGAAGTTATGTGCCTTAAATATCACTATACAATGGACACATTCTTTTCGCAATATAAAACCTACTTCTTCACATTAAAACAGTATTATTATAATTAGATAATATGATAAGTTTCATAATATGATTCCTTTATTATTATTTTTAATTAAAAGTATGATATATTAATATTGAAAACTTCATATTATTTCTCAGGAACAAATATTATGAAAAAAAAAATGTCTTGCAGTCAATATTTTATTGGAATAAAATATATAATGAATCCTTATGACATTGTTTCAGAGTTGTCAAGTGGACCTAGTAAATGCGAAGGGTCACAAGTACTTCCTGTCCGTGCTACAAGACCCGACTGTCGATGTGAGTTACTGCTCGAGGTGCACCTGTTTCAACATTCCTATGTTTATACTTTAATATGCATGGTTTAAAAGAAAAACTCCCGAAAGTTAAACAAAAAGTTGGAGAATTTTCCACTACACTTTCTGTTAGTTGTTCTACTTTTTGCATGTGGTCCTCTAAACCTCTAAACCCTGACTCACAATAACCGGAAGTATTTTGATTTTGTTTGTTTTCCGACCGTGAATTCAGTTTAATATCTTACATATTAAACTATATATCTTACTTATTATAAACTATGTATTGTTGCAGAGCGAGCACAGAACGCTGGCGGCGTACGTGCTGGCCGGCATCGTGGACAACTACCACGCGGGACAAGAGGCCGCCTTGCAGGTCACTACAATTACTAGTACACAATCCAAAGAGTCTTCCATTCTTATAGACATTTCGCTCGACTTAATTATACATAACTTTATAGATTATTAATATTATATTCTATGACAATATACAACATCTTTTGTTTGTGCTAAGACTAACTCTAGAATCGCTTTGAATATTTTTATATAACTATTTTGATTTTTCTGCTTCACACATATATAAATTACTGTTGTTATGTATAACATAGTTTGATTGTTATCTGTTGTTGCAGGGCTCCATGATCTCAATATGTTTGGAGCAGCTGGGCGACGGGTCTCCGCTGCTGGCGCAGTGGGTGTGCATCAGTCTCGGGCGGCTGTGGCGCGGGTTCGACGCCGCGCGCTGGGCCGGCGTGCGGGATCTCGCTCATGAGAAACTTTATCCTCTACTGCAACATGAGGAACCAGAGGTATTGTATTTGATATATTTTAAAGTTTGTAGTTTCTTTAAAATTAAGATTATAAATAGACTTGAGTATCGAATATGTAAATATTTTCTTTAAGTAAGCCTCTCTTTAACCTCTCCTCGCCGTTCAAGCATGTATATGAGGTAGTGTTGGAATAAATAGCTATAGCAATCACATTTTACCAATTATATTAATATGCTAAAGTTTGTGATTTGCGTTTGTAATTCAATCCAAAGCCAATCGGGTAATATTTTTTTAAGACCTATAATCTATTTATCAATTTAGTGTGTGTAATTTTAGATGTTAAAAATATTTTAATATATGGTCAGTTTTTGTTTGCAAATTTTGCAATAGCAGAAATATAGAGCATGCTAAGGCTTCAAAAACAACAAGGTAGTGATGTTAATTTGAAATGGTAATGATTCGCATGATTAATGCGAGGCCTTCACCAATAGAGGGGTTCTTGCAGAATAATTAATATAGTAAACATAAAATAATTAATATATTTAAAACAAACAAACCTGTAATAGTTATTACTTGTAATATTACAACCAAACTTGAATTTTAAATTTTTTAATGTGCATGAATAAAAGTCTTTTTTATATTTATATTTATGAATGCTCGTTGTTGTGTGTGTTCAGGTGCGCGCGGCGTGCGCGTTCGCGCTGGGCACGTTCGTGTCGGCGGGCGGCGGCGTGGGCCCGCGCACCGAGCACGCCAACGCGCTGGACCAGCAGGTGGCCGTGCAGCTCGCCGCCAGGCTCGCCGCCGACGCGTCCTGGCTCGTGCGCGCCGAGATACTCGCCGGTACACAATCACTATCAACTCACTAAATAACTCGTCTCGAAACAAACAACGTACAATGCGGTTGTACTACGGTACCATCTTCACTATTCTTTTTTCCCCTAATAAATACGGACGACATTCAAACATGATCCATCAGCCAAAGGAAGTCGATTGCTTAACATAGACCTCCCCCAATAAATTCCACAGTGACTTTAAAGGCAACCAACATCCAGCGATGTCCTACGATCTTTACCAAGTCGTCTGACCACCTTGCGGGTGGACGTCTTACGCTGCGTTTTCCACAACGTGGCCTCGATTCGAGAACTCTTTGGCCCCGTCGGCCGACAGTTCTCTGCGCTATGTGCCCCACCCATTGCCACTTCAACTTACTAATCCGCTAGTAAGTAACCGACGTACCTCACGTCGGTTACTTTAATGCTTCTAAGGATCTCCTCATACCTAATTTGATCACGTAGGGAAATCCCATTGCCGACAACATTGTTGTATAATATAGTACTTTCTAAGTTTATAACACTAAAACCTAGATTTAATGTTTTTAAAAACCCATGTTGTATTTGCAGCACTACAGTGGCTCGTGCTGATATTCGAGCAGCACTTCATCGCAGTTTACATTCAAGAGCGAATAAGGCGGAGCGATAGGTATGTCCACGTGATAATTTCATTAAATCCATTATTATTTTTCCATTGCACTTAATATGTATAATAGCAATATGTATTATCACAATATTTTTTTAAATAAATGTAGAACATGTTGTAATACTAGTGGAAGGTTGTTACGAGACGTGACAGTAGTGACGTGTGTGTGTGTGTGTGTGTGTGTGCAGGGAGTCTCGGCGCAGCGGGCACGTGGAGAGCGGGCAGGACGCGCTGGCTGCGGGCGCGCGTGCCCCGCCCCCCGCGCACGCCGCCGCCACCCTGCCGCGCACCGCCGCCGCGCTCGCACTGCCCTCTATAGGTACACACACTACTCACTACATATCCATACTAAACAGCCTCTCTGTATCAGCACATATACATCCCACTGCAGGGCACGAGCCTACTCTACAATCGACAGTTCGATTGAGTGGTTAGCCTATATAGTCCACCACGCTGGCCTATTGCAAGTTGATGGACTTACTTTCCATAGAAATTCTTATAAATCGCCATGGTATGCAGGTTACCTGACGATATTTTCTATCACCGTTTTAGTGTATGGTGATTGACTATCATTACACACATGACTCCGAAAAAAAAGTGTGCCCTGAAATTCGAACCCGCTACCACCGTAAACATGTTTTTTCCATTTACCAACAAGCTACCACGTACTTCATTCATTTTACTATGTTATATGAATCGATAAACCTGCTCATTCTGCCGCCACTTCGGAGCGTGTTATAGTTGTGAGCGTGTAATAATTTTGTTTATATTGTGAATTGGTTGTCCCGGCAGGTTTCGGCTCTGTGTACATGAAGCTGTGGAACACGCTGTGCATGATGGCGCGCGAGCCGCACCCGCAGGTGTCGCTCATGGCCACCGACATCATCAACTACATCTCCAACCAGGTACCGCATGCCAACATGGAGTCGCTAATTAAATACATTAATTAATTTAATTAACTAACCTAAGTTAATGAACAAAATTAAAAAAAATACAAAATAATCCAATTACAAAAAATGTTGATGTCATCTACTAAATGAAAAGTTTCTTCTCTTCTAACGTTGTCGTTTCCTGCAGGGTCCACTGTTATGTACTCTGTAATTTCCTAAAACCTATTTAAAAATTGTGGGTAGCAATGAAATAAATGATAAAATAGCTATTACTATAGATAAATATATCGCACCTTTAGAATTATAGAGATCTAACTAAAAAAAATCTTATTTTTGGGAAACACTGATTAAAGATTTGTAACAAGAAATTTTCTACATTTGGAAGATACATTTAGACGACCAATTTATAGATATTTCTGCCTTTCATGCGTCAATAGGTCTTTCTTTAATAACGGGTTGATAGGTCATTTTAAGCCAAAATATAAAGACAAAATCATTTGTTTTTGGATTAGGTCACTTCAATTCTAAAGATGTGATATGTAGTAGTGGGCAAAAGCAGGTGTTAGTATGTATGGATGTGTGTGCGTGCACGTAGTATTGGATATGCAGTACTGCAGCAGAAAGCTGAGTGAGAGGTTCCATCGCTGGCGCAATTTATAATTGTATTATACTTATTGTTTTTTACCGTAATTAGTTATTTTTTGTGGTTTTATTTTTCGTAATTTATTTTTTGTTTATCTGCTAGCAACATTGAGGTATTATACTAGAGCGGACATCGGAAACAAAATCTGTGCGTATGGTGCGCGCACAAGGGTACACTGTGAAGCGAGAGCGAAGATAGTTACTTCATATGCGTGACAGAGACAGAAATAGGATGTACCGTTCATTCTGTTTGTAGTGTCGCCTGTAGTATATCTCAATGGCTAGCAATAAGTATTTGTTGGTTTCCTTGGTGCAGGTGGACAGCGTGGGTCGCGAGCTGGAGTGCGCGCGCAGCGGCGGCAGCTCCAGCAGCCTGCCGCCCTCGCCCGGCGCGCGCGCACACCACGAACACACCAAGACGCTGCCACCCACCGGTACCGACGCGACACACACCTTCCGCTATTCCGTTGTATAGACTTGTGTAAAAGTATCCTACTGGTGGTAGGTCTCTTATATGGGAAAGAGCGCCTATGTCTATTTCTCCCGTCCAACAGCAGTTTAAATGTAATATTGTGTTTCGGATGAAAATACATTGTAGCCAGAGTAACTACTAGACATATTGAGACTTCACATCTTATGTCTCAGGATGGCGACCGCATTGAAATGCCAAGCATTGCTTTGTAATTCAACGTTTGTAATGAGCAGTCGTACCACTTGTCAACAGGCGAACGGCATGCTCGTTTCGACATTAATTGCAATAAAAAAAAATATCTTTATCGATTTATTGTTTTATAAGGAGTTTGATCTATAGTCAGTGTTTCAAGTATTAGTGTTTGTTAGCACGACACACTGTCGATAATATAAAACATTACCATTAGTAAAATGAATTAATGCTAAAATTTACGCAATTTTAATATCCAATCACAGGTCACCGGCGAGGCAAGTCTGGTCTCCCACATACCATATCTGAAGAGTCGGTAGCGAACCGCGACCGAGACCGCGACCCAACGAGCGAGCGTGACCGCCAGCGAGACTCCACTTCGTCTAATTCTAGTGAGTGCACATCTGATGATTGGTTAACTTAAGAGCTATTGTCAATATGTCCACGCATCATCACTGTTATGAATACCTCAATTAAAATATAAATTTTATGAGCAGGTCAGCCTACAAAGAAGGCCATAGTGTCGACGCAGTTTGTGGAATGGGCGTCGAGCATGTTCGCGCGCGGCGAGGAGGAGGGCGGCGGCGCGGCGGGTGTGGGGGGCGCGGGGGACTGCGGCACAGACTGCGAGAGCCGCCTGCACCACCAGCGCGTGTGGCGCCGCGCACGCAACCGCTCGCTGCGCCGCGACGCCGCCGGTCAGTCCCCACGCACCACCGCCGGACCATGTCAGTGCACACGCCATCACCCATGCTCATATGTACCGATCATGTTTTATTTTATCATTGCTTTTATTTTTATTTATTTTTTTCATGTCACGCTCACTCAGAGGCATCTAGAACGGTAGTGTAATTGCGTAACGCTGATGATATGCATTTCGCAGCGATGTCCCGCGGGCGCGTGACGCGGCTGGAGACGCAGGCGTTCCACTCGCGCTGCCCGCTGCCGCCCGCCGTGGTGGTGTTCCACCCGTACGAGCAGCACGTGGCCGTCGCGTCCAAGGAGAACTTCGGCATCTGGGACTGGGGCACCGGCGCCAAGGTGTGCGCGGGGTGGTGGCGGCGCGCGTGGGGCCGCATCACCGCGCTCGCGTACATGAACGCGCACGAGCGCGCGCTGGTGGCGGTGGGCGCCACGCCGGGCCACGTGGCCGTGTTCCGCGCCGGGCCCGGCGAGCCCGCGCTGCTGGCCGCGTGGCGCGCGCTCGACGTGCGCCCCGCGCCCGACTACCGCCCGCCGCCCGCGCAGCCCATCTACAGTGAGTACCACGCACACCACGCACACCACGCACGCCCACCTCCACCACCGCTCCCTCGTCACCGCTCTGTTCGTGTTGCGCAGGTCTAGCGCAACTGGTCTCCGATCAGTTCATCTCTACCGACGATAAGCAAGCGAACAATAAGAGCAAGCAGGCGGATCCCAACCGTGAGTCGCGTACATTATCATTTAGTATCTAATCGCTCTGTTCTCTCTGCGCACTGAAGTATCTATCCACATTTATGCCTTTAATTAATGATGTAGCTTCGCAACAAGTGTTTTTGCCAAATTAACAATAATATTTTAGTATATGTGTGTCAAGGTTTAGTGTAGCAGTATATGTATCGTGTCGCGTGCGCTTGCAGTGGGCGGCGGCGGCGCGGCGTACAGCGCGCCCCCGCCCGGGCTGCAGCTGCGCTGGTCGGCGTGGCGGCGCTCGCTGGCGCTGGCGGGGGCGGCGCCCGCGCTGCGCATCTGGGACGCGCACGCCGAGCTGCACTGCCTCGACATACCCACCGGTACGAACCACGCATCCTACACACTTAGCAAAACATCACTTTAAACTTTAACCCGTACACAAGTTGAATTTTTAACCGACTTCAAAAAAAGGAGGAGGTTCTCAATTCGACTGTATGTTGCTTTTTCAAATAGCGTGGATGCTCAAAACTGATTAATTAAAATATATATATATATATATATATATTTATTTTTTGATACTTATCTCTTTCTTTTAGTTTGCCGTGTGTTATTAATTACCAAAATTTGATCATCGTTGCCAACACTATCAAATAGCTTAATGATGCAGCATGTGTCCTTTTTAAAACATTGGGTTTGATGTCTCGCTAGGAATATTGATTTATCAAAATTCTAAGTATGCAATTTTAGTTTTCATCAAAATCAGGCACGTAATTCCTTTCAATATTTTTCATTATGTTTCATAGTTTTGAATTTGGCCATCCATGCCCACATGGAAATTCATCTTTATACTCAGTTTCGAAGATATCTCTATAATTTTGCCGACTGGTGAGAGACATGCAGTCACTTTGTTGTGATACTATAAAGTGCATACAATAAATGAAGTAGAATAAAAGTATACAGTAAAAAAAACAGGCTCCGTGGTACAGTCGATTAGACGCCACCCGTAAAACGTCAGGCCGCGGGATCTATCCCCGCACCGAGAGAAATGTTTGTGTGACCCATCAATATTTCTTTTGAGTTTGGATGTTTATGAGACCAAAAAGTCTCTCGTAGGTCCTGATACCCCCGAGTCTTACACTCGATCTTAGTGTGGGATTAGGACTAATGTTGGTTGTTATTTATTATTTATTTTGTAACAAAGTGTGTAATGTAGGCGTGTACGTGTGCAGGTTGCGAGGCGGCGGCGACGTCGCTGTGGCGCGGCGGCGAGTGGCAGGGCGCGGAGGGTGGTGGCGCGGGGGGTGAGAGCGCGGCGTGGCAGCAGGTGGTGTGCGGGTTCGGCGACGGCTCGGTGCGCGCGTGGGACGAGCGCGTGGGCGGCGCGCCGGCGCTGTCGCTGCACCACCACGCCGCGCCAGTACTGTGCGCCGCGCTGCGCACCGACACGCCCACGCTGCTCACCGGCTGGTCGGCACCGACACATGCTCACTTTATACCACCTTGCTTGCTTGCATGGCGCCCCGTCATGCTCACTTGTTCCGTTTCATTCAATAATAGCCGTCTTGACCTTCCCTAACGATTTTAAGCCAGGGCGTTGTTGTTTTACTTCGACGCCTCGGCCCAACAATACTCATGCATTGCTACGTTCATAAAAACGAGTTGAAGTAAAAAATCGCTACAGTCTTCCATCATTTGTTGTGATTTTTTTTTGGCCACTACATAATAGGCTATTTGACTGTATAAAAAATATTGACTTATTTGTTTCCATCCGTGTACATAATTTAATTTTAAAACATATTTCATTGTCATACATTAAAAATATTGTATATTTTGGCTAAAAAACACAATTACAATTTAATTTATTTTGAGTTCACGCCACGTGATCGTAAACGATTTTGATTGGCTATGACGTCATGCGTTTGTATGAACTACTCACATACAGGAAATGAATGGGATTGATAACGGCATAGATGCAAATTAAATATTATTGCTACGTTCATAAAAACGAGTTGAAGTAAAAAATCGCTACAGTCTTCCATCATTTGTTGTGAATTTTTTTTGGCCACTACATAATAGGCTATTTGACTGTATAAAAAATATTGACTTATTTGTTTCCATCCGTGTACATAATTTAATTTTAAAACGTATTTCATTGTCATACATTAAAAATATTGTATATTTTGGCTAAAAAACACAATTACAATTTAATTTATTTTGAGTTCACGCCACGTGATCGTAAACGATTTTGATTGGCTATGACGTCATGCGTTTGTATGAACTACTCACATACAGGAAATGAATGGGATTGATAACGGCATAGATGCAAATTAAATATTAAAAATACCTTTAAAACGAGTTATTTGACATTAATACCCGTGAATTAATAATATTATCATGTCCAATGTAATAAAATGTGAAGAAAGAAATATAATTCAATTTTTTTTGACAAAAACTCATTGAGGTATACAATTGGAAGGGATCTAGACCAAATAATTTGGAACATTTGCAAGGGTACATGTACCCTTACGCTGACAGTCGGCTATGACAGTTGTCATTTATGCTATTTATTCTAATTGCTTTAAAAATACCGTACTCCCAACTGAAGACATGTAAAAACCATTCCAGTTCACTTGAAAAAAATATAGAATTTAATTCCATACGTAAATTAACGATAATTTGAATAAAGTAGCAAAAATATTAATAAATTAGATTATGTACCAAAGCCGTTTTGACAAATGTCATATTTTAACAAAATTATAGAATAAGATTAATGTTACGGACAAATAGGTAAATATTGAAAATTTCGTTTATTTATTTTATTGAATATATTTATTATCAGATACATTGGATATTGTAAATATATTTTTTCACTATCCATATTCCACAGATTCGTTCGCATGTCACTCATTCTCTAATCAACCATAGATCAATCAATCAATCAATAGTCCGAATGAGGTTTTGTCAAAAAAATTAGATTTTTTTTTCTTTCTTCACATTTTATTAATTCACGGGTACAAATGACAAATAACACGTTTTAAAGGTATTTTTAATATTTAATTTACGTCTATGCCGTTATCAATCCCATTCATTTCCTGTACGTGAGTAGTTCATACTAATGTCATAGCCAATCAAAATCGTTTACGATCACGTGGCGCGAACCCAAAATAAATTAAATTATTATTGTGGTTTTTAGACAAAATATACAATATTTTTAATGTATGATAATGAAATATGTTTAAAATTAAATTATTTACACGGATGGAAACAAATAAGTCAATATAATTTTACTGGTGGTAGGTCTCTCATATGTGAGAGGCCATCTGGGTAGGTACCACCGCAATGTCTATTTCTCCCGTGAAACAACACTGCTTAAATGCACTGCTGTGTTTCGGATTGAAGGACATTGTAGCCAGAGCAACTACTGGACATATTGAGACTTAATATCTTATGTCTCAGGATGGCGAGCGCAGTGGAATGTTGCTACTGTTCATGAGCGGTCGTATCGCTTACCATCAGGCGAACGGCTTGCTCATCTCGCCATTCAATGCAATAAAAAAAAAATATTTATACAGTCAAATAGCCTATTATAGGTTTTGTTGTTTTTAAAATCTATATAATAATGTAGCTTTATAAGATATTAAAAATGTATGATTATATTGGGCTTTTATATTTCGTTTTACTTTATTCTGAAACATTAGGTAACAAATATATGAAGTGTCGTATCTGCAGCAATGCCGACTTGATCTATAATATAATCCGCTCCAGTTGTAATACCTCAATGCAAAAACTCATTCGGACTATTGACTGATTGATTGATCTATGGATGATTTAAGAATGAGTGATATATGCGAACGAATCTGTGGAACGGATGTTTACGAACTAAACGCCACATTGTCAGACAGAGCGTTTTGACAGTGTAATTATTCAGTGTATTTTGTAAATTTATTTTTAAATGATATAGATATAGTAATTAAAAATAACCTTCATTTGTAAGGTCTATAGACCCCGCTTCATAATGTGGTATGGTTTTCAGAAATTAGTCAAATAGCCTATTGCGTGTGTTGTGATAATGCTAAAGTGTGGTGTGTACGGCAGCATGGCTGGCGAGGTGCGTCTGTACGACACGCGCAAGGCGTCGGCGGCCGTGGAGGAGGTGCGCGCGCCCGGCCCGCTCGCCGCCATCGACCTGCACCCGCTCTGCAACCTGCTCGCCTGGTCTGTATCTACCACCTATATTCAACCTGCGGGACTTTTATAGTTGGCCAGCCTAGGGTTGCAAATCGTTTAAAATATCGCTAAGAAACTGCTCGCTGAGTAAAAAATTGGTAACTAGACAACCCTACCGCATTGGTTGCGTTGAGTCGGCCCGCAACGCCATACCTAAAATGTGTTTGCAGCCCGTGTAAAATAAAGGTTAAGGACCGCTGATCTACACACTACTACATCTACACTTACTCATTATCGTCAAATCATTATCTTTATTATTTTGGTGTAATTTTTTTTTTCTGAAAAAAAAAAAAATCGAAGTGATTCATCTTTCGGTATTAACTATGTCATATGATCTCGCCAGGAATTAATGCCCAATTTTGTAATAGAGTTTTCTATCAATAGCTCTTCTATAGGCACAGCAAATTGTAATTGGCAGAAATTTCAGATAAAAAAACTTAGCACCTCGTATTTACCATTCACATACGCCCGAAATTCATTATAGTAAAATAAGAGTAAAATTCGCAATATTACAACTACATTTAAATCAGATGCATTGTAGTGTGTTTATAAGGCCACATTAAAATAATATGTTATATGTTAATATAACGAAATTGTGTGATGACAGCGGGTCGGTGAACCAGTGCATCAGCATCTACGACCTGAAGGGCTCGCTGCTGAACACCATCAAGTTCCACGAGGGCTTCATGGGCGCGCGCATCGGACCCGTCTCCTGCCTCACCTTCCATCCACTCAGGTAACCGTCTTGCCCAGATACTTATGATATTCAAATATTTACTTTGGATCTATTGTGACTTGTGATGCAGTTGTATATTTATGACATAATATGGGGTCATGATAAATAAACGCCGTGCAAGTTTATTTTTATTACAATGATTTGCGAGACAAGCTTGTCGTTCGCCTAATGGGAAGCGATATGACCGCTCATGAATACTAGCAAAACCAAACAGTACCCTGAATAACAAAGCAATGCTTCGCATTCCACTGCGATCGCCATCCTGAGACATGGAATGTTAAATCTCAATATATCCAGTAGCTACTGTGGCTAAAATATCGTTCAAACCAAAATACAATAGTGCATTTAAACTGCTGTTTGACTTGAGAAATAGACATGGCAGACCACCGCATTTACGTTGTTGGGTACCAAGCCAGGCAGCCTCTTACATTTGAGAGATCTACTACTACCTACAAGAAGCTTATACCCAAATGGAGATTGCATGCCGTATATAAAAGTGAAGCACAAAAATGTTACCTTGAATGACGTCACTGATGCCTGCTATCCTTTTCTTTAGCGTAACAATGAATGAACTTCACGTGAACTTCATTCATTGACACTCTACAGAAAAGGATAGCAGGCAACAGCGATTGCATTCAAGGTCAAATTTGTGCTTCAGTGTTTTATACGGAATGCAATCTCCATTTGGGTATAAGCTTCTTGACTACCTACTACTACTATTTTGATCATAATTTATTTTGACAACATAAATGTGCATCATTTGTTTTGAATATTCATAGATAATAGGCGAGACGACAGTATCAAAAAATTACAAATTTTATGTTTTTAAGGGAAAATACATATAACAAGGATTTCAAATGATAATTCAGTTTTAATGTATACTTGGAGATTAATAAGATTTTAAATAAAATCAAAGTACAAAATATAGCAATCGGCCATTTTGACAAAAACGCTCTTCACAACGCATGATGTCACGCCTATGTAAACATGACCATAGACTAGGAAGTAAACTCATGTGTCATTCTTTGACTATCGCAGTCACAGAATACATTCTATATACGGAGATAGAGTTAACAGTCAGATTATTGGAATTAGCGCCCTCTGTCGGTACACGACGTTCGAATAGGACATAGGTCTTATCAATATTTAATTAATTTATATTATAAATATTTTCCCCAGTAATTTCCAAAGCCCGAAATTTTTACTGAGTAGGCTTATGGAAATTAGTTTAGAGAAAACATGACTAGAGTTAAGCAAAGGTTTCTAAGTAAATAAAATAACAGTTTAACGGTTGTATTGTTTTTTATTATGATTCTTCTTGTGATTATAATTATATACAGATACTTTTGTTTCTCTCTATTCATATTTTTTCTTAACAACAATAATTACGCGATGTTGAGAGAAGCGACATCTACTGCAAATAGAGGAACTATGTCATTCCAAAGAAAAAAAGCAATGTATGGACTGTTAAGCCACTGGACCACAGACTAAGTAGTACACAATGACATGTTTACCTAGTAGTGACATCACAGCGGACGCCATGACTGATACTAGCGTTTTTTGTGCACTATTGAAAAATTATTAGAAAAATTGTTTAAAACTGTGTTAAGCCTTTGTTAATTCTTGAAATATAGATTTTTTCGTATATAATAAATGTGTGCCCATATTTTAGAATATAATTTGAAAATCATTCGTCTCGCCTATTGTTAGTAGCATATGCCATTGAGTATGTGTGATGCGTGCATTGCAGATGCGCGATGGGCGTGGGCTCCAAGGACTCGACGGTGTCGGTGTACGTGTCGGAGGCGCGGCGGTGACCCTCGCTCTACAGCCTGGCGCTGCCGCTGCCCTTCCACCAGTGAGTTAGTCACCACCACGCCGCAGGTAACCAGCCCACCCACCTGCTGCTACCTACATAGTACGTTTGATACGCACGAGTCGATAGTGTGTTGTTATATTGCCGAAGTCGACGTGTTATCTTGTTTATTCATGATTCAGTCTAACTGCTTATATTCCAACGCAGACCAGGACGGCATGGCAAGTGGTTACATTTTTTTACCAAACAATACTTAAACTAATCTGGTCCAAAAAATATATAAATTCCAATGTTTTAAATGTATACCGTGGCATCGGAAGGCATTTCTCGATCCCGCATTATCAATTTAGTATAACCCCTTGCCACGTTGTTCCGGTCTGCACTGGCCCTATAAAGTATATGACTAAATAAAAAACACATTTCGTGCATACTGTACCAATTTGGCGTAACACATGGCTATGTCAGAATAATTGTTATTTTTACTGCGTTATAAACAAAGCTGATGCGTATTATTTATAGTTGACATGAGCCGGTTTGTGTGCAGGTGAAGGTCGAGGCGGGCGACGAGGCGGCGCCAGCTGGAGGGCGCTCGACACGCGCGCGGCTCCACACACACTCCTCACATCCTGCAGTTCATACATCCTCTCGGCAAACAGATCTATATTTACCGCAAAAAGGTTATTTTTTTACACAACAAAAACATTAGTAATTGAAAATCGTAACGTTACCGCGCTCGTGTCGATGCGTCTTTAGTTAATATTTGCCCATAGTTAGTTCGCATTTAACCGACGAGATATGTTATAATGGATCGCGCGCCTCCGCAAACTCTGCATAGATTTATTTCTCCGTGTTCCTTTTCATTCATCAGACAAGAGGTAGTAGTAGCGCACGGTAGTTACGAACTCCTCTAAAGTCAAAATGTTATAAAACATAGAACGACACTGCCATACCTGAGTTGCATTTCCGAGTAGATTCGAGTCAGCCCTCCCGGGGTGAGCGGCGTAGAGTTTGCGGGCGCGCGCACTGCGTCGTATGAACATTTGGTGCTACATTATACCGATATTGTAATGATTATAATGAATATATGTATATTAATTTATTGTTATTTAATGTCATAAATGGCCGTGTAAGTTCAAATGTAATTTCGAGGAGGAAGTCGAACGTCTATGACGGCGCACAACTACTGCAGTCCTATCTCGTAACGCTTTTCGCATTCATTAGCTAGGCCCATTATTTTAAATAAATAAATTTATCCGCTAGTCAAGATGGCATTTCTCGACTCATGAGAAACGCTCGATTGCTTGCCTACGTCTCACAACAATGTAACCAATGCAACAGTCAAGCACGTGCGCCGCCATAGACTCGACTCTGAACAAACCATCATGTATGTAAGTCTGTTACACTGTGTAGCTCCGTGTTAGAAGCGGCCACGCGCTGCGACGGCGATGCGGCCGTGTGCCCCCGACTCCAGCAAACATTACGTCATGTGTGTATATAAGTTGTGATATAGATATGTATTGTGTAAGATTGTGGTGAGCGGCGCTAGTGGGTCGGCGCGGTGGTCCCTGGGTACCCTGGCCGCAGGGAGCGATCGTGTTCATCGGTGACGTCTCAATTGTATAGAATGTATATTGGCGTGAGCGCCACTGGCCGGCCCGCCGCCGCCACGACCTATAAAGTGTCAGTACGTACACAACAGGCGTGCACGTTCGACGCTATGTTAATTGATTCGTTCTATTGGGACATACGTACATAACTAAAGATTACAAGACAAAACCTAACGCTTTAATGTAACTATTGTGTTTCGTGTAAATATATGTCTAGATAATTGCTGAACTATCAACGCAATATATATAGCTGAAGTGTAGACAGTAAGAGCGAATGCGTACCATTAACTAGTTAAGTTCTTTTTTATTTAATTAATGCTGCGAATTAGTTGACATTGTAATATTATTAAATTATTAGATGACCTGTGTCGATGTAGGCGACGTAGTTCACGTGCGACGTGCACTGTCGATGTGTATCTGTGACGTGATTTCAGGTCTGGCATCACAATATTTATAGAAATTAGAAATGTATCAATGCTTAAGTAAATCGAGTTTTAGTATAAATGATGATTGAAGGCGTCCGTGGATACTCGGTGGTATGTACGCGAGCCGGCGGTGTATGGTGTCGGCAGTGCAGGCGACCTGGCAGTAAGTTAGTGGGCAAACTGGAATGTTTCAGTCCAACTCCTACCTCTGTACATATTTATTGTAGTCGTTCGTAGTCGTAGCGTACATTAACATTGTCCCGCCGCTGTTCCTTTGGGACGCGCGACTCGCAGTCCAAGTGAAACTAGACGTGTCGTGGCACGCGCCACGTCTGACCCGATAGTGTTCAACAGGTGCTACGCGATTTTAAATAATATTGATTCAGTGCGTACCGCCTCGTACTGAGTACACAGTACCCACTACCCACTACCTGTACACGATGCGCGATACACGCGGCGTGCAGCCGCTGGAGCTCGTGCCGCCGAGTAGCGCGCTCCCGGCCCCGCATACTACTTGTGTATGTCGTTTTAAAATATTTTATTTTTATTTGTTTCAAATGAAATGTTTTTGTGATTAGCGATTTACAGAAAGTTCCTAAGACTTAATAATTATTATTAACTAGATGCCATTTTTTTTATTTTACGATAAGGATTTCGTTTGATAAGGTAACGTTTGTGTTCGTCTGTAATTTTAGCTACGTTAAAGGAATGCGCATGAGTTGACGGCAGGAGTGATCTCTCGAGCCGCAATACGGAGTAGCGAAGACTCGGCAGCTGTAGGTTAAGCGATGCGCGACGTATTGCGGTGACTAGTGTCGAGCGCGACTAATGTCATTCGTGAACAAATCAACGGAGAAACATAATCAGATATAATGAAATATAAACATAAAGAAATTTGTGGCCATACACTCGATGATTTAAATTAGATAGTAAGTGATAGCTGATAGCGAGCGAGAGCAGCGCGGGGCCGGCGCCGCGCCGCCTGCCGTCTCCGCGCGCCCTGTTGCATTATGATTGTGAATCGGATGAGTTTCGCTTTTACATATTTGTGTAATTTGAATGTACATTTTACATAATAATAATTGTTGTTGTTAAAATAAAAACATGGTTCGAAGATTTCGGAATTTTATTTACCTTTTCAAATACGTTTTGTTGAAAAAAAATTAGATTTCTAAACAAGCCAATTCTTAGAAGGTGTGTGAGGAACTACCTCTAAAAATGATGCACCAACCTACATTGTACATTTGCAATGCAATCGTATTGTCTTTATACCCAGATGAATAGGAAGAATTGGAAGAAATGAATACTACACTATGACATGCAATTGATGGTCCAGTTTTAAGGTTAAAGTTTAATTTGGATTGGATAAAAATGGAAATAAGTAGTAAGATACAAAATTAAATGTAATTTTGACAGCCTCTGTGGCATAGTCATTTAGATGCCGCCAGTGAAACGAGAGGTTGTGGGTTCGATACTCACACCGAGAGAAATGTTTGTGGGACCCACAAATATTTCTTTTGATGTTTGTGAGACTGAAAAGTCCCTCATACTTTCTGACACCCATGACACAAGACTCAATGTTAGTGTGGGGTGAGGTTGGGTATTGTTTATTTAAATTACCAGTTAATATTCTTATGACACACACCAAATGAAACCAAAAATATAAATAAACAATATAATATTTAATGTGAAACAAAATTCTTTGTCACCATTCTACTTACAATAACATCTAATAAATTTTCGTCACTCTTCAAATTATTCAATTTATATACTGATTTAATTTCTTTCAAGTTTGTGAATTTAGTAAGCTCATTGATAGACCGTTGTTTACCTTCTATCTGTGGAAGGATTTCTTTGCTGTCATCCTTTTCAGTGGTCACCAAAAAGCATATTAACAATTCCTTATTTGTCTCTATGCCAAACTTGCTAAGGCTCTGTGATATATTCTTAGTCAAGGACAAATTGTATAAGATTTCAGCAAAAACTGTCCGTGTCACCATTGAACTGTATTTTCCCGACACTACAGCTTTATTAGCCGCCACTGCCACTTGAAAAGGGTCCAAAATAAGACTTGGCTTTATGACCGCGCAGTTCCAAATTCCCTTCATGATGTTGTTTCTGATTTCCGAAACGTTTTGAACGTCTTCAAACAGATACATCTTGAGAGCAGTTCTCGTATCTGGATCCAAACTACACGTATAGGATTCTGGCTGCATATTGAGCTTATTATAGAAATCACAATTACTATTTGTTCATAAGCTTCGAATAAGATGAGGTTATTTTAAATAAAACAAAACTATGCAACGCACTCTTGAAATAATTTCAGTTATTTGTAATTGCTACCCTATAGGCACATTACAATTTTACTTCTTAAAAATCGTCTTTTGACGCACAGTAAATATAAATCAAATATCAAAACAATACAATACACACGGCCTGCGATAAATTGCAATGTGATTCCAAATTCCAATCACAATTCCAATTCCAATGCACTTCCAATGACAGTTCTGAATTGACAGTTGATGTTTTTTCTGTATACCTTTCAGAAAGATTTTTTGGACTTGGCAGTATGGTCTTTGACCTCAGCCGTTTCCTTACGAAACGAATATTGATGACTATTTACTGTGGTGATGACGAAATGTCTTTTCATCATAACTTTACACTTTCGAGTCTAAGGCTCAATTTCACAAACTAACTTTGCCAATACCTTTGCCCTTGAAACTATCAATTCCATACATTCGCAAGGTCAAATTTATCTCAAATGTATGGCGATGACATTTTCATAAGCAAAGGTATTAATAAATAAATAAATAACACCCAACAGTCACATACATAGTCCTGACCCCACACTAAGATCGAGTCTTGTGTCGTGGGTATCAGGAACTACGAGAGACTTTTCGGTCTCACAAACACCCAGACCCGAAAGAAATATTTGTGGAATGTGGACCGCACAAACATTTCTCTCGGTGCGGGGATCGAACCCGCGACCTCTCGTTTCACAGGCGGCGTTTAACCGCCTGCGCCACGGAGGCTGTATTGGTAAAGTTACTTGGTGCAACTGAGCCTAAAACATACGTAAAACATGTAACAATAACGTATTAATCCGAGTTTTGAAAAAAAAACAAAAGTCCGAGTGACTGTGCGATCAACATTTCGTAGCTCTAATTTGAATGATCTAAAAGGAATCTAAAACAATCGTTTGTTTTTTTTTTACGACAATTCACTAGGCTTTACGGACTGAAACCCTTTGCCTTCACATTAAAAGGAAGAATAAGGAAAAAAATATACATTGTTATTGTTTACGCCAAGCAAAAATGAGCTATGTTCTCCAGGCATTAATTGTATTATTGAATGACAAAATTAGATTTTATTTGATGTTTATCATGTGTCATGTTGCATGTACGCCTGTGATAAGACTTATTGAAACAAGTAACAATAGGTATTCAGCTCATTACGATGCGATTACTATTTCTAAGTGATTGGAGATAACGTTTACTGTGACTCGTGACTCCAAAGTTCCAACATGTTAACGCCAAAGTTGAATAAACTGCGACCATTGATGAGAGCCGTGAATACGCGTTTTTTTGCGACCAAAACGCAGAACCAGCGTGAGAATATAGGCCCAGTGGTATTCGAGAGGCTTGTGGGCCCTGACCGTGGCATCGCTATATATGGCCTTAACAGCCCTAAGGATAGGAACGCACTTGGCTTCGGCCTCTTAGATGCGATGAAAGATGTCAACCAGATCATTCGAGAAGATACTAAATTGTCGGTCATTATATTGCATAGTATGGTGCCCGGGATATTCTGCGCCGGTGAGCTTCAATTCTATTAATAGGTCTTGTTTGGATAATCAAGAATGAACAGGGAGGGTAACAAAATCAGTACCAGTCCTAAATCATAGTAATTAAACTAAATCTTGGTAGTAAATACCAAAGAAAATAATATAATTTAATACAAGTAGGGTAAGTTGTTGAGACTTGAACATGTTCCTATTTACAGGAATTTAAACAAAATATAGATGTTTATAAAATGGATTTTAAAAAATTTGATAAAGCTCAACATGTACACCCTGTGGTGAACAATGAGCCAAGTTTAAAACAGTATCATTTTATGCCCTGTAGGTATTTATTTCTATCTGAAATCCTGGTTAGAAAAGTAAATGCAATTTTTTAACATGGTAGTTTAAAAAAAAGTTAAGTACCATAATATCCAACTGAACTTAATTGAGATAAGTTTATATAAGACTATTTTTTAGTCAGACAGGAAAGTCAGGAAATAATTTTCTGACAACATAAAGCCATTGATTCCTAGCCAGATTATGTTTCATTGTTTAGGTGTCTGGCACTATTTTGCTCTATGACTTGACAGGCAGCTGTTGGCTCATTATACATGCAACTTGATCAGCGCAATGTGTAAACACTCAGAATTTAAATGAAATTTAGCTAAATAAACTCCAAAAACTTAACAACTATTACTTGTGTGCATATGAAAGAAGCTCTAATAAATACTGTCTAAGACAAAACGTAGACAGTACCTTCCATTTATAATTTTTTTTTATTCAGATCTGTCAATTACCCCAAATATAATTAAATTGCCTCAAATGTGGTTAGATATCTGTTTTCAATTTGTTTCTATTTATTAGTCCTAACTCTTTACTTGCCTTCTACTTTGTAGGTGCCAATTTAAAAGAACGCTTCAAGATGACAGATGATGAGGTATCAAAGTTTGTCCGTGGACTCAGAGGCACTTTCATAGAAATAGAAGACTTGCCAATGCCCACCATTGCTGCCATAGAGGGTGTAGCTGTTGGTGGTGGTCTGGAGTTGGCACTTGCATGTGACATCAGGATAGCTGCAGAGACGGCAAAACTTGGTCTGGTGGAGACAGGCAGAGGGTTGATACCTGGTGCAGGCGGAACTCAAAGACTGCCAAGGGCAGTACACCTTCCAATAGCAAAGGAGTTGATTTACACATCAAGAGTTGTCAGTGGAAAGGAAGCCAAGGACCTAGGTTTGATATTTGCTTTTAATTTAAAATACAGATACATACTATTGTACATAATGTAAGTATAAAATTAAACATTTATTTGATGTAACCAGGTATAGTCAACCATGTGGTGCCACAAAATAGCGCAAATAATGCAGCATTTGAGAAGGCCTTATCCATAGCAAGGGAAATAATTCCTAATGCGCCAATTGCATTGCGTTGCGCCAAACAGGCCATCAATGAAGGCATCCAGCTCAGCATAAAGGATGGCTATGAAGTGGAACAGAAGTGCTACGAGATCAACATCCCCACTAAGGACAGGCAGGAAGGCATGATTTCCTTCATGGAAAAAAGGAAGCCCATTTATGAAGGGCATTAAATGTCTTCTTATTTGAGTATCCATGAGCTTGTGAACATTGAATAGTTAATTGTAAAATGTGTAACATATCATAATACTGCATTTAAAAACAGTGACAATTTTCACTACTGTAGATTAGATTAAAACATACTGAACTATATGAATGACTAAACAAGGGCCAAAATATGAATTTATAAAATTTTTATTATGAAACTAACTTGGATATTTATTATATGCTAGACTGCATTATGGATATTATAGAAGCTGTATATGTTTGTGTAAGAATATAGATAAAATGGTAAACTATATTTCAATATTGTATTTCATTTACTGTTCTTCACTCATTATTTTTATAATAAATTGTCTAATCATAGCCAATTTTATTCTTATAATATTATTGTATAATATGTGATATATACTATGCTGTTTATGACCTAAGGAAATCTACCTTAAACTTTAAAAGCCCTTTTCCATAAACAGCTTATAAATTATAAACCTATTTTTCTTTTCAAATTATTTATCCTTTTCATTTGAAGTCATTTGACTTGAATTTCAGTGAGAATGAAGAAGACAAAACATTTAATATTATAACTAAGATTTATAAACTGTCTATGAATAAGGCAATTAGTGTTCATATTTGGATATAATCTTTGGTGATGGCTTGTTGCAATCTCCAAATTCATAAAAATGAGTTTCAAATTTTATTATTATTATCAACTGTAAGCATTTAATGTTCAAGTGTTCCATGGGACTTTTTTTATTTTGATGTCCGTTGTTGTATACTGGTGAAGTTTTGTTATTTTTTTATGAAATTTGATATCCAAATTGCTGATGGTGTGTTCATAAACTTGTTTTACTAGCTCAAATAATATATTTCTTAAATATTTTTCACAAATGTTAATTCCTATTGTGGTACATATTCTAAGAAAGCTGAATAAATAATGACTATTTATTTTACTGCATATTTTATTTCAATGCCAAGCATCCAATTATAGAATGTTGAAGAAATGTTGTGGAAAATATCTACAGAAGACAATCTGTTCTAACCAAGTACAAAATTACATTAAACAGAAAATTGGGCACAATTAAAGCTCTTTCTTATTTATGTAATATTACTGATACTCCATCTATATCACTCCTCACAATTTTTATTTTTATTGGGTTTTCAATAGCCTTAAGCTTAGGTATTTATTTCAAATATTTTTATTTATATAGTACACACAGTATATGTTTAATGATTCAGGATTTATTACTTCATTAAAATCCTTTAGTATGCATAATGTCATCTATGTCTGTCTGTATCAGCCCATATACGTCTCACTGCAGGGCACGGGCCTCCTCTACAATCGAGAATACGATTGAGAGTGGTATGTATGTCATCTATGTACAAGTTTTAAAATATATATATTTAGACATAGTTTATTAGACTTGTTTAGACTTAGCTAGCTATTTGGCTGATGTGTTTCACTTGAATAAAACCATGTGTAGGATAGTCCATATTGCACATAAATATATACATAGAAGCAATAGAAGACATAACTCTTAAGCTGTACATACTGAATTACAGTTATATGATTAAATTATCACATATGTGATGCAATAGCATACTGCTTATTCAACAATAGGTAGTATGTTGGAATATCAACAATGCTTATCAACTTTAGTCTGATTGCCGTCTTTAAATATTAAAAACAATATAATCTTTACAGTATAATAAAATAATCATATATCACATTTTTTCAATGTATCGTAATTGTTACTCAAGGTTCAGGCACTTGATAAGCTGCTTTTTGGTGTCCTCTGGAGAGGTTACTGTGTGTCCAATTGTCCGGGAATCATTGTAAATTTCATAGTCATTGCCTCCCTCACTGGTTTTGTCTCCAAAAAAGTGGATTTCTTGAAATTTCTCATCTGCAATATGATTTAAGCAGAAAGTCTTATCCCAGCCAGTAGGAAAGACATCCACACTAATTTGTCCACCAAGAGCAAATGTTAATCCAGTGTCACTAAATTCATTCTGGAGAGCTTCTACAAACTTTGCTCTAATGTTGTGCTTCTTGTCATATTCAGAGAACTGATCTCTCTCTGTCTGGGTGCAGGATCGGCCCACTGGACAAATATTTAACATGCTGGACCGAAACTCTATAAAGTTTCCTCTCTTTGCTGGTAGTTCTATCTTGGACATGTAACCCAGGGCATAATTAATAACACTTTGGAGTGTTTTCTCTCCTAGGTGGCCGAGAATATTTCCCGAACTGATCATTTTGCCACCCCTGTACTGAACCAGGCCGTTTTCGCAAAAAACGTAATCAAACTTCGCTGCTACATCCTCCCCATCCATTTGCTCAGCAATCTTTGCATAGTCGGAGCCACTGACCAGGCCCACAGTTACGCGCGACTTTACCTCCTCCAACAGGAAATTTTTCAATTCCTCTGTAATCTTTTGCCGCGGTTTAGTCAATGTTCCATCTACGTCAAATAGGTACAAAATTGATTTCCTAGTAGCCATTCTGTGAGGACAATTTTGTATTAATGTACTTTTAATTTAAATTTTGGTGGCAAAGTTTAGCCGATCAATAAGTAGGGCGCCGCTAGAGGCCGCGAATGCCAACACTTCACTGCGCCACGTCAAAAAGCACTGTGTTATCAGGGACGATGGCGCACGCTGCCGGCACCGTGTACGCGCTCCTAGTAAGCTTGTTTGTAACTGAAACTGTTCTGTCCGATAACACACGAAATGTCCTCATATTATTGGGTGAGTAATGCTTTTATTATTCCATAATATCGTTAACTCATTGTCATAAAAATTGCGATTCGTATCACAGATTCACAGAATAAATTCGCATTTACCTAAACTCTTTACTCTTTATTTGACGTTTAAAGTTCGTTTAACTGAGTATTTTTTAATACTAAAATGTTAACAAAGTAATTGCGTTTAAGCAAATTCCATTAGAATACCATTAATATTGCTTTATTATTAATAATAATCTGAATAGTTCAATATATCTTCTCTAAATAAAACGGTTTAAATGCCAAATGGCATAATTTATTCTAAATTTTCACTTTATAATAACGTTCCATTATACGTGTGCTGTTTTATGTTAAGTACCTTTAAGATTTTAGATTGTCAACTTTTGTTATCAGCATAATCCAGTTCCCGTTATTCGTGGATGTTATTTTACTCTTGGTTTGCTTTCATTTCAGCTGACGACGGTGGTTTTGAGATCGGGGCATATATGAACAAAATATGCCAAACGCCAAATATCGACGCACTTGCCAGGGACGGCCTGATTTTTAATAATGCATTTTCATCAGTCAGCAGTTGCTCTCCAAGGTTCGAATCAAATTAACAGAAAAAATAATCACAGATTTAACATTAGCACCGCATTGTTAATTAGTGTGATATCTGTAGGATAAGTTAGGGAACGCTATAGAAATAATTGCCAAATTTGTGTCAATTTTACCTCGCCCATACTCTTGGCTTTTATAGCGATTCTATGTGAGATTTAGTAGAATTCATTGGTTCAACCAAAAGGGACACATATTGTTTACAAAATAAATCAATAACAGTTTAAATATCTAGCTCCATGTTGTGGTAAATTGTTAAAAATTTAAAAAATACGGTAAAGTTGCCACAGTTGACGGTACCATCATACCATTGATTTCATCCACAGGGTTTTGCTCTCGAACTTTTTACTATAAACTTAGATACATATCTAAATAACAGTACCTAAAGCGAAAAAGTGGATATAATACATTTTATGGGGAGCACAGTGTGGTTCAGATAGAATATCTACGTATTATATTGACATGAAATTATTATTACACACAATTACTTAAAAGTCTCTACGACGTTTTCATACCCGCTGAGTACGATTATCACTATCTGGACGGATGTAAATATCCAATCATCAGATGATAAGCCTCAGTCCATTAAGATGGTTTAATAGTGGGTAAATAAATTTTGATCATTGAAATTCTTATAATATCTTTATACGTTCCACGGAACTCAGGAGCCCTTACAAATTATCATTAAGGTGTGTGGGAGTTCAATTCATAAACATGACGCTGAAAAGGCGGAGATGTGCGCGACATTCGAACTCGTACCTACATCCACCGGCTTAGCAGTCGTCTGGAGAGGCTACCTCTCACATAAAAACATAGTCATTAATATTATATTTTTATCTCTCTTTTAAAACATTTATTGTAAAATATATTACTTACTTACCTACTTACACAAGCATTGATACAAAACTACTAAAAAGTAAAAACTCAAATGTACTACAAGTTGCTAGCATTTTTCAGTCGCGCGGCATTGCTAACTGGCACACCGAGTCATCAGAATGGCATGTACGGGCTTCACCAGGGCGTGCACCATTTCAACTCCTTCGAAAACATCACCAGCCTACCCAACGTGCTGCGGAAGCACGGCATCATGACCGGTAACAAAATCAATTTGTAAAATGTATAGAGAAAAACTTCGGTCAGGGGTGCTCCTATCTAGTGGTCATGGCTTGTCCTAGAATAGGTGCTACGAGTACGCGACCTCGGCCCCCCCGAGCTACTGCAGTCACTACAAACATTCCCTTCCATGACTGCAGTATCCACTCCTACAGGCCATACTCTCCTTTCCCATTATATCCTCTACTCACAATACTATTTCCTTTCCCCCGCTGATGATGGGCAGCAGCGTCGTCAGCGCGCCAACCCGCCTGCCAAGCGTGGCGAGTATTGGCAAATACCCCTCAATGGCGACACAAAAATTGACCAGGCCCCCAGTCCCCGGCAGCCCCACTATTCCTGGCGATGGTAGCAGCCATGGTTACGGTGGGGCAGGGGGTGCTAAGAATTCCCGGGTTGGCCCCGGCTACCACCCCCGACGACGACTGGCCCTGGTAACACACAACATACGCACTTTGAGGACAGACGAGAAGATGGTCGAACTGGAAGAAGAATTGAGCGGGTTACACTGGGATATTCTGGGGTTATCGGAAGTCCGAAGAATCGGGGAGGATACGATAACCCTGAAGTCTGGTAACCTGCTCTTCTACCGGGGGGACGACCAACAGTCCCGAGGAGGTGTCGGATTTCTCGTCCATAGGTCTCTCATCAACAACATCGTATCCATCGAAAGTGTGTCGAGCAGGGTAGTATACCTTATACTCAGAATATCCAAAAGATATTCGTTGAAGGTCATACAGGTATGCGCGCCGACCTCGACACACCCAGATGAAGAAGTAGAGGAGATGTATGAGGACATTAGTCGGGCCATACATACTTCCAAACCTACTTCAATGTTGTTATGGGGGACTTCAACGCAAAGTTGGGCAAGAGAAGCGATGCAGAGTTGAAAGTGGGGCAATTTGGACATGGGCAACGGAACCTCAGGGGTCAGAGGCTGGCCGACTTTCTGGAAAAAGAGGGACTCTTCGCGATTAACTCTTTTTTCCAGAAGCCGCCTCACAGGAAATGGACCTGGTTGAGTCCTGACGGTTCTACGAGAAATGAGATAGATTTCATCTTGACGACGAATAGACGGATGTTCAGTGATGTCTCTGTGATCAACAGGGTGAAAACCGGTAGTGATCACCGAATGGTTAGGGGCACATTGAATATCAACGTCCAATTAGAAAGGCGCCGCTTGATGAAGTCTACGCTCCGACCTACTCGCGCCCATATCCAAAACCCCGAGAGCTTTCAACTCGAGTTGACAAATCGCTTTGATTGTCTAAAAGAAAACCTTGCAGTGGACGAGTTAAACAGCGGTTTGGTAGAAGCTGTCCATACGGTGGGATCTAAGTATTTTAGACCTCGCCGTAGAGATAGACCACAAAAACTCTCGCTCCACACTCTTGACCTCATGGCCGAACGTCGATCTTTGACGCTGCAGTCTTCCGTTGACGCCGAAGCATATCGGCGGCTCAATAGACGGATCTGGAAGTCCTTGCGACACGATGTCCGTGCTCACAATACTGTGAGCATTAAGGAGACAATTGAGCGGAACGGAGGCTCCAAAGTGTTTCCAAGAGACTTGTCTATTGGGCAAAGCCAGTTGTCTAGGCTGAAGACGGAAGACGGCCGCGTGGTATCGACGAGAGCAGAGGTATTAAGGGAGATCGAGAGATTCTACGGACAGCTTTACACCTCGGTTGCCGAACCTACTGTTAGCTCGGCCGAAGACCCGAGAGCCGAGTTAATCCGACACTTTAGCGATGATGTCCCGGACATCAGCCTGTTTGAGATTGAGATGGCCCTCAAACAACTTAAAAACAACAAGGCGCCGGGTGAGGACGGAATCACTTCAGAGCTTCTGAAAGCGGGCGGAACGCCGGTACTGAAAGTCCTTCAGAGGCTCTTCAATTCCGTTCTCCTCGAGGGCTCAACGCTGGAGGCATGGAGCAGGAGCGTGGTGGTACTGTTCTTCAAAAAAGGTGATAACACTTTGCTGAAGAACTACAGGCCCATCTCGCTCCTGAGCCATGTCTATAAGTTGTTTTCAAGGGTCATCACAAATCGTCTCGAAGGCAGGTTTGATGACTTCCAGCCTCCCGGTTTCCGAAAAGGCTTTAGTACCATAGACCATATTCATACGCTACGGCAGGTTATACAAAAAACCGAGGAATATAACTTGCCGCTTTGTTTAGCGTTTGTGGACTATGAGAAAGCCTTTGATTCGATCGAGACCTGGGCTGTGCTACAGTCTCTTCAGCGGTGCCACATAGACTATTAAGACTATCGGTACATCGAAGTGTTGAGGTGTATATACAACAACGCCACCATATCGGTCCGAGTACAGGATCAGAGCACGAAGGCTATTCCGCTACAGAGAGGCCTGAGACAGGGAGATGTCATATCTCCGAAACTGTTCACTGCCGCGCTGGAAAATGCCTTCAAGCTTTTGCAGTGGAAAGGATTCGGCATCAACATCAACGGCGAGTATATTACTCACCTTCGATTTGCCGACGATATTGTAGTCTTGGCAGAATCGCTGGAAGACCTTAGCACTATGCTCGAAGACCTTAATCGAGTTTCCCAACAGGTGGGTCTTAAAATGAACATGGATAAAACGAAGATCATGTCGAATATCCATGTTGTGCCCACCCCCATTGGAGTTGGGGGCTCGACTCTCGAAGTTGTAGACGAATATGTCTATTTAGGACAAGTGGTCCGGTTAGGCAGTTCCAACTTCGAGAGAGAGGTCAATCGGCGAATCCAACTCGGTTGGGCAGCGTTCGGGAAACTTCGCGACGTCTTCTCGTCTAAAATACCTCAGTGCCTAAAATCGAAAGTCTTCGATAGTTGTGTGTTACCAGTGATGACATACGGCACCGAGACGTGGCCTCTCACTGTGGGCCTCATTAAAAGGCTCAAAGTCACTCAACGAGCCATGGAGCGGGCTATGCTCGGTGTTTCACTACGAGATCGAATCAGAAATGAGGAGATCCGTAGGAGAACCAAGGTTACCGACATAGCCCATAGGATTGGCAAGTTGAAGTGGCAGTGGGTCGGGCACATAGCTCGTAGAACCGATGGCCGTTGGGGCCGAAAGGTTCTCGAGTGGAGGCCACGTACAGGCAAGCGAAGTGTCGGACGCCCGCCTACAAGGTGGACGGACGATCTGACTAAGGTCGCAGGAAGTCGCTGGATGCAGGCCGCTTCCAACAGGTCATTGTGGAGATCATTGGGGGAGGCCTATGTTCAGCAGTGGACTTCCTGTGGCTGATATGATGATGATGATAGAGAAAACAACTTTTTTTCTTACATTAAGTAAGTCCGGCAAACGAGCAAACAATTCACCTGATGGTAAGTGAGCACTACCGCCCATGAACATTAATAACGCTTGGATCATTGATGTTGCCGGCTCATCAAATCGGCAGAGGAAAGGAAAGGGAACAAGAAGCAGTATTGGGCATCCGGCAATTTTAACTTAGGATATTGATTAAACGTACGTGAATGTCTCAAACATACCTAATTGTTGAAATAGTTAATTAGCAGCTGTGAATGCGTAGGTATAATCGGCAAGAAACACGTGGGCCCGGCCAGCGTGTACCGCTTCGACTACGAGCAGACCGAGGAAAACAACCACATCAACCAAGTGGGTCGCAATATCACCCACATCAAGCTGCTCACTAGGGAGTTTCTCAAGCAGGCCGACCAACAGAAACAGTACGTATGGGTTTCTTTAACTAAATTGGACGATAGTTGTTGACGTGGTGGAATTAAGTATACAGCGACAACAGGTTGATTGAGGGAGGCAAAAAGATTTTAGTGTTGCATAGTGTACACTATTTATGTCACTATTTATGGTTAATATGTGTAACATTGTTGTAGAATACAATTATTAATATTTAATATTTATCGGCTCGTTTGCTACACACCACGTCTTTACACCGTTCCGTCCTCTACGTCTATGATCTATCTCATTCTATATCTATCTCATTCACCCTTGGTTCGTGTAGTGTATAGTTCGAGACGACAGATGCTAAGAGTATGAATTTATCAATACACTACACATAGTAAACTAGCAAAGTTTGAAAAGGCGGAAGATACCCTAGATAAACGTTATTAAAAAAGTAATTACATGTTGCAGGCCGTTCTTCCTGTATGTAGCATTCCATGACCCGCACCGCTGCGGTCACACTGAGCCGCAATATGGACCGTTTTGCGAGAGGTTCGGTTCTGGCGAGGAGGGCATGGGTGTCATCCCGGATTGGCAACCTTGGTACTACCAGTGGGACGAGGTGGAGCTGCCATTCCATATACAGGTGCGCCTTTTTTTGAAATAGGTAGTAAATCACAAATATAAACTCCTTCTCATCATAGTCGTAATCACAAATTAATTGCGTATATCTTTTGTCTCCTAATACAAGTAAATGTATTTAGTTAGTTGTGATTGGATAATATGAACATCTGAGTTAAATCATATCCAGTCATAGTGTCAAAAAATGGCTCCAGATTTTAACCACGACACAAGAATAATGGATCAGATATAATGACTTGGGATAATTTAACGATTCATGTTATAACATTAACTACGCTCCTGAGTGCGTGAGAAGCTACTAGTTAGCATTTTCCTTTCAAGGACACAGAGGCTGCAAGAAGGGACGTAGCAGCTCAGTACACCACTATGTCGCGACTCGATCAAGGTATTTATTATATTAGGATATATTTTTCTTTGAAGGATAAAATAATCTTGAATAGGTATATAAAATTAATCGAACTGCAATGGTTTTAGGCGTAGGTCTGGTGCTTAAAGAGCTGGAAGCCGCGGGTCACTTGGACGACACTCTCGTCATGTACACATCGGACAACGGCATCCCGTTCCCATCGGGCAGGACGAATCTGTACGAGCCCGGGCTGCGGGAGCCGCTCATCGTGCGCTCGCCCTCGGCCGCCGCGCGCAGGAACCAGGCCTCCGGCGCCATGGTCAGCCTGCTCGACGTCATGCCCACCGTGCTCGACTGGTTCGGCATCAAGCAGGAACCTACTGAAATTGATGATAATGAGGTGTTCGAAGGCGACGCGCCCAAAAGTTTCTTGCCAGTCCTGGAAAAGGGTATGTGGTTGTATATGGAAGTTACACACGTATTGAAAGACTGGATTGAATTAGGAATGGGCTAGCCTATTTATACAAAGCTCGATTTAATCTCAAATAATGAACAAGTTCAGTTTAGTTTTGTACTTGTCAGAGCCGGCGTACAGCGAGGATGACGCGGTGTTCGCGTCGCAGACGCACCACGAGATCACGATGTACTACCCGATGCGCGCTGTGCGCACGCGCCGCTACAAGCTGCTGCACAACCTCAACTACGGCATGCCCTTCCCCATCGACCAGGACCTCTACGTCTCGCCCACCTTCCAGGTACGATCATTTTTCTGGTGAGGATTCTTCTTTCATTTATGACTTATGTTTTTGCACTTTCATACAGTTGGAGCTTGGATATCCATTTGTTTAAATTTCTATTAAACGAAGCACGTCACCCGGCAGGACATCCTGAACCGCACGCGCAACAAGCAGCCGCTGCCGTGGTACAAGACGCTGAAGCAGTACTACTACCGGCCCGAGTGGGAGCTGTACGACGTGCGCGCCGACCCCGCCGAGACCAACAACCTGCACGGTCAGTACACTACCGCACACCAACCACCATACAATAGTCCCCATCTTCGGTCATAATCATGCGATCAATACGTTTTTAATAAGCACAAAACAATCACTAAATGACCACCTACTTACTCTTCATTAATCTAAAATAATTCCACGCGATTCTCTGTTCTAGTTATTAGTCAATATCTTTCACATTTACCTACTACTCATTACTGTTAACATGCGATTGAAACATGCCTAAGTATTATAAACTATTGAATGTTTTGTGTCATTTGAATTAATTTTTTACATTGGCTCGGCATAATTACAACACTGCGCCTGATGGTAAGCGTAAATGCCGTCCACGCAGATTATCGAATGGCATCAGACGACAGTCCCAAGACATTCGATACAATTATGCCGGCCTGCTGAGATGTATCATCACATTAGCGGAAGGACCCGGAATCATAGGAAAAGGGGAACACGCGTGACGTCCAAACAGTTCCATAGCTTGATGGTGCGGCTCAAAAAGGAATTTACGAACCTTTTGGACCATCAAGCTATGGCTTCACAAGTCAGCACGCGTGATTCTGTTTATGAATGGAGATGAGGCGATTAAATTGAACAATTATTCAGAACATGCAACAACAAAAACTACTGGTGGTAGGTCTCTCATATGTGAGAGGCTGCCTGGGTGGGTACCACCGCAATGTCTATTTCTCCCGTGAAACAGCAGTTTAAATGCACTGTTGTGTTTCGGATTGAAGGATATTGTAGCCAGAGTAACTACTGGACATATTGAGACTTAACATCTTATGTCTCAGGATGGCGAGCGCAGTGGAATGCCAAGCATTGCTTTGTAATTCAAGGTGTTGTTTGGTTTTGCTACTGTTCATGAGTGGTCGCATCGCTTACCATCAGGCGAACGGCATGCTCGTCTCGCCATTCAAAGCAATAAAAAAAAAAAAACATGATACAGACGGTAGAACACGCTTAGAGAGGCGACATCCCTCCGCAGTTGTCGACTCTAAGTTGCTCGTAAAGTGTGCATAATTGACAATGTGGATGGCTCGCCCGGAGCAATCCATCCAAAGCCAAGCTACCGCTTCGCATCGATCTGCTGTGAGATAGTGCTACCGCCCTGTATAAGACCGCCCATTGATTCTGAGACACGACTGACAGCGTGGCTAAGTCGACCAGCAAAGTGAGTGTTGGTGTGTGTGGTCGTGCAGAGAAGCCGCGGCTGCAGGCGGTGGAGGCGGCGCTGCGCGCGCGGCTGTCTCGCTGGCAGCGGCGCACGCGCGACCCCTGGCTGTGCGCGCCCGGCGCCGTGCTGCAGCGCGACCACGAGTGCGCCGCCCTGCACGCGTCGCAACACTACCTGCCGCGGTAGACACCACGCACGCGCGACCCCTGGCTGTGCGCGCCCGGCGCCGTGCTGCAGCGCGACCACGAGTGCGCCGCCCTGCACGCGCCGCACGCGCCGCAGCACTACCTGCCGCGGTAGACACCACGCACGCGCGACCCCTGGCTGTGCGCGCCCGGCGCCGTGCTGCAGCGCGACCACGAGTGCGCCGCCCTGCACGCGCCGCACGCGCCGCAGCACTACCTGCCGCGGTAGACACCACGCACGCGCGACCCCTGGCTGTGCGCGCCCGGCGCCGTGCTGCAGCGCGACCACGAGTGCGCCGCCCTGCACGCGCCGCACGCGCCGCAACACTACCTGCCGCGGTAGAAACTAGAACCCCGCACGCGCCTGCACACTGCTCTCTACTCGCTGCACCCTCCAGATAATTGATGTTCGTCTACACTGACAATGGGGACGTTTACATATTTTTCTTTATTGATAGAGTGACACGTCTGGTAAATCGGGATGCCAAAACTTCAACACGCTTCAACTCCATACTGCACAACGCATCGTTAACATTATTTGCGACACAGCGATTTGTTTTTTCTTACATCACGTTGATGGGTCACAGTAAAAGACGCAGACGTGACCTCGAAATTATTGAAACTTGCCACGCTTTTACTGCGAAACCTGTTTATTTAGTTTTTTTTAAATAAGAGCTTAAAAATGTAGTTTTGTATTTGATCTCATTTACTTGATAATACCCAAATTATGTATATCTATGATAGTATACGTATATATATTTTGAGTATAACAAAATAGGTACCTACTAAATAGTTAGTGTGTACTAATAGGTACCTAGTGCAAGCTTGGCAATTACAAAAAAAAATGTTTATTTACTATCTGACATCACATCTATTTAATAAGTAAGTATAAAATAATTTAACACTGTTTATCAATTAAAACATACCCATTATCATTAATTATATTGAAAATATGATAAGACGATGTTATTTATAACTCAAATTTCTAAACCATTCAAATAAAACGACGAACTCCAAGAAACAAATTTTATTAAAACGTACCTTAACCTAAGTAATGAGTTACTTATACATATGTGTCTTATACATATGTAAAACACATTTTTTATTTTATAGCCGTTATGATTGCCATTATTATGGTGATTAACATCATTGATCTATACTCAATAAAAATAAGTTGATTTTGAAAGATAAGCTAAAAAAATCCTTGAACCAGAGAAAGTTTCTAAACTTGGGTTCCGTCAAAAACACTAATCAATAATGTTTGTAATCGACATACTTAAATACGTTAAGACACACGTTAAGATAAGTACTAAAATAGTTAAAGTGAAAAATATATTAAAAAACTTTAATCTCATTCCATAACCTCATATTTATAATTATTATGCGGGTGTTATTATGTGGATTCAAAATACTATGCTATCTAATAACTACTCAGGTATCTATAAATAATAAATACAATAATAAATAACATTAATGTTGAAAATTTGTATTTTTATTTAAAAAATTCTGAAGTTATATACCTAAACTCAGGTAGGTTTTTGCCGCGTAAGTAATATTTGTTTTGATATTCCATGACTGGAGCTTTCCTATACTTATTAGCTGTATTATCTATGGCTGGAACTTTCAAAGTAAAGGATTTTTTTTATTTTGTTCGAGGTTGTAGGATATCACATCGAGTAAAAAAAGTACTTATATCCTTAAAAGTCGGATAAGTCTGAACTGCTGCAATCCTCGTTCATCAGGAATTCTTCATCTGTGTCTCCGAAGTCATCATCGTCATCGGAATCCAATGTATTCCTCATTTCAAAATGCAGCTCCATTTTATCAGGCTAAAATAGAACAATACCAATACATAATGTAAAAATATTATCTACTTCCGATAATCGCCATTGAAATAAAATTGTTTGAAAATTACGTAGGTATGTATGTATCTAAGGAAACTTGTTTCAGTACCTACTATAAGCTGTAGGAATATAATTTTACAAAATAAGTATTCATAGTTACACAGGTAATGCGCGTGGGTAACTTAAAAAGGGCGCGGCTTTCACTTACCGGATAAAACTCATCCCAAAACTGGGAGGGTTAGTCTATATTTTGACGTGAAGTTTGAATGTTCGATTTCCAAGTATATAAAAATCAATACTATTCCATATGAAACTTGTCATTCAATCCGAACTTAATCTGAGGTTACGACGTACTATAGAGGAGGATTCTAACATTACGTAAAGTATTTTTACAAAGTTATGTATGATGTTCGAACATTTGTCGCCGTGTCAGAGTATAGAGTATCTAACGCCCCTGATGCTCTACGTCCGAAATTATTTTTGTCATTGAATCTAAATTAAATTACTCGCCGCCTGTACGAGAAATCATTCGGTGGTATATGGAACGAGCTGTAAGATGTCTGCAACTCGCAACGTGTGAGTGAAAGTGAGCTGCAAGCTGCTATTACAATAATATATCTAATCCTTACCAACTCCGCAAGCTGTCTGAGCGTCTCAGCATTCTTGAACCGTCCTGATGATATAGGACTGACTGACGTGGATAGCGCAGCTGCCACCATGGATAGAAAAAGCATTAGGATACAGTCCTTTAACACTTTCGCGGACACAACGTGATTGTACGTCATGATTTGAGATTTTGATACGACACAACGTATAATGACGTCCAACGTATCCATACGTTATTATACGTTGTGTCCATCATAATACATATCACACGACACGACGTTTGCAAACGATAACGTGATAAAACGTTTTTGTCATATTGTCTTTTTAACATTCAATATTATAGAACACAACGTATTTAAACGCTAAATATATTTGTATGGCAATTTATTGTGTCATATTAGAATACAACTTGAACTGAGACCGTCCGCGAAAGTGTTAATATTTCCGAGATGATAGACACCCTGGCGTACTGTACAGAAAACGAAGATACTCGTATTAATATTTCACAGGATATTATGACTAGCGGACTAAGTTGTAGCAATAATTTGTTTCTATTTATCTTATTAAAATCTTGTTCTCTATGCACAGGCCGTAATATTCTACAATTATTAAACAAAATTCTACAAAAGTTACAAAAATATTTAAAAAACCAATAATATTAGATTCAATATATCCTGGCAGATTTTATACGGGTTAGAAAAATAAATTGTTTAAGCGGGAAAATCGACGTTCCAACGGGATTAAATAGGCTTACCAATGAGGTATACTTCTGTTTTAAGAGATAGAGCCATAACAAGCGAAGTAGTTCGCCGAAATTGTGTATTTAATATAAAATACTTACACGTTTCAGCATTACAGCGGAAATGTAAAGAAACACTAAACATATTACTTTCATTCTGTGACATTCTATAAATAGCTGCGTATGTGGATCATCCATTTTTTCAAATAATTTTTTTTTATGATATGAATTATGTGATTAAGTTCGCGGTATCTACTGATATGCAAATATTGAATAAAGTGTAATTGCCCGTAGTTCGGCGCATCCCCGCGACGTTGCAGCGGCCGGCATATGATGAATGTCCTTATTGCGCCTGGCTTGTTATTATTGATTTATAACGTCGAACCTGGAGATAGGCTATCCGTTACGAGGTCTGATGCTCGGTTCCCATCCCCGAATTGTCTGTTGCGCACCCCGTGATGTTGCGTTATCAATAATTTAAATATCGTCCACACATCGCTCGTTTCCATCTGCATCAATGTATTTTGTTACTTTCCTGCTTCATGCAATGTAATGTGGTACCATAAGGGTCATATTACCAAGCCTAATTGAAAAATCGGAATTCTTTGCCATACTGGGTCTCGTCGGGAATATTGAGTCCAACCATATTTGTAACCAATCGAGTGTCGTTGAGGCTTATTCGCAGCTTTAGATAACTATGACAAAAAAATAAAAAAAAAATGGCAAGGACTACCTTCTTTAAAAGATATATTTTGTCCAGAGCTTTAAATTATAGTAATTAAGAATTATAATGTTTTAACTGAGGATAGTGATTTTTGCTAACATGTTATTTTCTCATACTTTGAATCTTGCGTAGGCATGACATTTTTATAAGCAATCTTAACTATATAATTACTAATACGATGAAAGGACCTACAACAAGCTAAGAGAAGAATAAGAATAAATTAATGGGCAAGTAAGTATTTGATTACAATACAAATGCATTAACTTATCAATTTATTTTCGGCGTGTACATAATACAATAATATTCAACATCATAGTTATTAAAAGTTGCGAAAAGCATTCACATAAACAATTCATATTTCAAAGAAGTATAAATCGTTGAGGTCCTCCATGTGGAGGTCCAGCTGGCGCTCCTCCAGGTGCACCCTCTGGAACTCCTCCTCGATGTCCGCTGGCTACAAACAAAATTGAAATCGTAAATGTATATCTAAATGAAAATGCTATACTAAGTAGTTAGAGGTAACTAGATAATGCAGTCTTATTTAATACCTACTTAAGTCATATTTTATAAAAGAAAAACATAAAAATATTAATTTGTTTAATAGCTACAATGTAACAGACAGAAATAGATATATAGGTACTCAAACTTATTGAGAGCCCTTCTTTTTGGTAAAATAATACTAAACGTGCAATACACATTAAATTTAAAATACAACAAACAGTTACATAAATTGTATTTCTGAACCCCAACTAAAAAGTAGAATTCGAAATACGATAAGATAGAATTCTGATCCATAAACTTAAAATCGCTCAACGTGCTATGGAAAGTGATATGTTCGGAGTTTATTTGAAGGACAAAGTTCGGAACGATGTGATCCGCAAGAGAAACATGGTGAAGAGGCAATGGGGTAGCAACATATGTCGCAGAACAGATAACCGCTGGAGTAAGCGTGTTCTGGTGTGGAGACCGCGTTTTGGCTAACGTACTGTGGACGCCCTCTGGCTAGATAGCGGGACGACTTGCACAAGAGGGCCGGTAGCTACTGTATGCGTAAAGCAGCAGACCTCAGTCTGTAGCGTACCTCGGGGGAGGCCTATGTCCAGCAGTGGACTTCAATAGGTTGATGTAGGCACAAAACCCGTCGGCCAATATCGGAACTTTTTGGTGGCGGGCTAATGGGCGGCTCGTCATGGCATGAGGAACATTTGTATGACGTTGTTGAATGATACCGGGCAACAGAGCTAACAACATTCAGCAGAGCGCTTCATATGCCGGAAACAAGTCGGCGAGCAACATGAGCGTGTGTTTGTTGCCGACACGACTCATTGCTTATAGAACGCTGGATTGTGACTGCGGGCTATGTCGCCGGGCTGGCAGATTAAATGTTTAGTGCGCTTCATCCAGACCCGAGGCAACTATTTGTGATGTACAATATATCTCGGTATGGAAAGTATCCGTCACCTTTAATTTTACAGCCATCATTTAAAAACTACGGATAGTGACGGAATTAATATACTTATATTATGGCTCAGTTGCACCAAGTAACTTTGCCAATACCTTTGCCTATGGACATGTCATCGCCATACATTTGAGATTTATTTGACCTTGCAAATGTATGGAATTGACAGTTTCAAGGGCAAAGGTATTGGCAAAGTTAGTTTGTGCAATTGAGCCTAAATGAATTAAAAGTAAATGCATACATGTTGAGTCAACCAAAAAAGAAAGATTAAAAAATATAAATAAAAGATGATGTAAGATGATGGTTGATACGATGATTAGACAAGACAAAATGTATACTAGGATGTTCAGGACATATGAACATACTAGATGAAAGGCAACGAAGGGTATTTATCGAGCGAAAGTTTATGGAAGGACTCGGAGGGTGCGCAAGAGAAAAACTGTTATAAGAGAAAAATATCTTCTGCAAAATGGATAAGTTAGGACGCGGGCGTAGTGTAATCCGGCGGATATGCAAAACTATACATATGTATATAATACATTATAGGAAAAAGGCGTAGTTTCGTGGTTCTCAAAATTCTGTGTTTGAATCGGGGCTTGCGTATCTTTGTATTCAAATTAAAATATGTAGAAAAAGCAATTAAAGTACATTGTGCTCACCAGCTTCAAAAGCTTGTTAGCATTATTTTTTATTAAAATTATTTTCCTGACGATCGTTGAGAACACCAAGTAGGTCACCGAAACAGCAAGCAGGTACACCAAGAAACGAAGCACTCTGATGTACGCGCGGGCAGGTACCTGCACACGAAATAATGTTATTAATAAATAAAGCCGTTTCATCAATAGATAAATAGGTATAGTGGTTCATGAAGAATTTGCAGATTTATAATTTGCCAAGGTTTTATTTTATTTTTTTATTTCTATTTTATTTATTCCATAGATCTCCAACGCAGAATGTACACAAATAAAGATTCAAATACAGTATATGCTGAAAGACTTCATCTAGCGTACTCCCACAATTATAGGAGACCATAGCGTTCTGACTAATGAAGGCTAAACTTAGACAACACAAACGTTATACAATGTTAACAATATTAAAAATAGGTAAGCTTAACAAAAATTAAAAGTAGGCTTATAATTAAGAGGATACACGATAATAAATTTAAAAGCGAAAAAAAAACCTTTACTTAAAAAAATACTATACAATTTCGAATAACTTCCTCTTATAATTAGACAAAGACCCGAAGATATCAATGTCGTTGGTTTTAGATAAAGCATTATATTGTCTAGCGAGTCTTGGTAACGGGGCGCAATGCCCGAGGTTAGATTTCGACACTGGTATATATTTGTTTTTTTATATATTATAGTTATTATTGGTTTTGTGCAAATTGGGTAAAATATGAAAATATTTGTAAGAAGTGTCGGAAAAAGTCAGGCTGCCTGGAGGCGATCTTCAAATTACATTATCAATTTTATAGATCTACAGTTGTCTAGTTGGTAGTGCGTGGTGGCCTGTTGGTAAACGGACTAGACGCGACTGCCAACATGTTCACGGTGGTCGCGGGTTCGAATCCCAGGGCACACCGCAAACCTCTGACTTTTCGGAGTCATGTGTGTATTGATAGTCAATCACCACGCACTAAAACGGTGAAGGAAAACATCGTGAGGAAACCTGCATACCATAGGCAATTTATAAAAAATTATATGGTATGTAAGTCCGCCAAGCCGCACTAGGCCAGCGTGGTGGACTATATGGCCTAACCACTCTCAATCGTACTGTCGATTGTAGAGGAGGCTACGTCTTGTATGTCTTGTACACGGTACATTGTGGCAAATTGGCCAGAGCTATTTAAATGAATACGATATTGATTATTGACACCTTAAATAGGTACCTATGGTAAATAAGCATCTCATGCAACTTATTATCTGATTCACTACATATGTCAATGAACTTCTTACGGATTATCGCAAAATATTAACATAAGCCAAACGATAACGCACGCGTACTCCTCAAATTATCATTGAGAGAGACCTTTATATTCAGATCCTAGATGACTTCATCCACAACCTCTGGATATCCATGTTTGCGCATGCTGACCACCTCCAGAACATTGTGCCCCAGCACGTGCATCCACAGGATGTTAGACCTCATCCACGCGAAACCGAAAGCAAAATCCAAGACTAGCATATGATAGTACCTACCCTACTGTTAGGATCACAATCTGATAGACGCTCCACTCTGAGTGATTCGAATGAACTGGTCAACGAAATGTTGTGCTGAAGTCTTGTTGTGCGGTTTCTTATAATACAATTCCGAAGCAATGGCAGGGGCCCTACTATATAAATCTGAAATTCGAATCTTCGTGACGTTTTTCCTTTCGAAACCTACTCTGTAACACGAAATTCGAATCTTCGAATTATACAGGCACTAGTTACTAGACCAATTAGCAGCGCCGGATCTAGGTTTTTTTCGAGGCGGGGCAAAAACTGAAAAATGCCGCCCCCCCTTGCCTATATTTTTATCTTAATCATCATCATCATTTTTAGCACCCAGACGCCCACTCAACACAGGACATCGGGAAAGAACGTCATTTTACCACCATGTTAAGCCTTTTTACATGCTTTATACTAGCGTCACTTTTGAGGGTTAACGTCACACACGACTGTAAGCTTTGACTCTAGTTTTCCTACACGTAACCCCTGGGTAGTGCCAAATGAGTGGCACAGTTCGTAGTGGTGGACTTAAGTGTCCGTCTGGGTAGCGATCACCGTCCACGGGGCGTAAAGACCGTAATAGTGATCTGATAGTGATTTTGTACGTATTTTTGATCGCTCTCAAAGGGAGGAGTATTGACCCGCCGGCCAAAGAGACAGTACAGTACAGTACAGCCCAATCGTGGCTAACCACCACGAGGGGCTGCCTCACCATGTCGCACATAATCTTGGGCGGGTACGTCGTGCCGGTTGGTGACCGAATGTGGCCGACATTTAGCGACATGCCGACCCTTTCATGCCGGTGCCCATTCGGCCTACTTAATGCCCGGACTTTGGCTTCTCGATGCCTCTTCATCAAACCCATCCCTTCAACTTCATGACAGCGCAATTTAACATAGCAGGTCTTTCAGCGGTGCATAAACCCAGCATCGCCTTCACTATGGAGTTCACCAACATCCGCGAACTCCAAACGACCTTAATGCCGTCCACCACCATTTCGAGACGGCCTAGTCTGCTTTGCTCTTCTTGATGGAGACGCGGATTCGTTGTCCGGCCGAATATTCCTACGTGCTGTACCCCGGTTATTCGCTTGAAGAAAGCTTGAAGCCTAACGTCGGGGTATGCTTGTATGTATATTCGGTTGGACATCTACTGTCACCGTTTAAGCTGCATGGAGGGCCCCTCCTTCTCCGCTTTGTGTTTGCACGTGAATCTTGGTTGCCTGAGCCGCATCGACGTGTGCCTTTACAGGTCTCACAACGGGGAAGATGAGACGACGCGGCTGTTCAGGTATCTCAGCCATGTGGCTGATGACGGGCGGACGCAGTTCCCGTCGGCTGAAATGGTCTTGGGGGATTTCAATGCACATCACAAACTGTCGCTGGGCTCCTCCAAGACTGGTTCAGTTGTACATTTATTCTGGGCTGTTTAAAAATAACAATGGTAGATGTATCATTGAGATAAAACGATGTATGGCGATGGCTAGAGGGGCAATGGAGAAACTCAGGAAAATATGGAGGAATCGTACTACTACAAAAGCTACTAAAGATCAGGCTTGTCCGAGCACTATCTCGTATTTCTGTATGCCGCTGAAACATGGACGTTAAGGGAGAAGAAAAATGTAGCTTCCCTAGAGATGAGGTGTTGGAATGCTTGGAATATCAGGTCTAAATTCCACACAAACGTTTCAAGAACTCGGCATCAAGTTGCGTCTTTCCGAGATAGTACGGTCCCATATACTTCGAATATTCGGTAATTTCTCACGACGAATTAACGACTCCATAGAACGTCTTATGGTTAATAGGGCAGAGTAGACTGAAATAGACCTCGTGGTAGGACACCATACACATATATTTATATACGTTATACATACGTACAGCGGCACAGATATTATGGCGGATATTATAAGGATAGCCTTGTCAGGCCTCAAAACTTCCAGGTCTGATTCAAACTCAATTTCCTAAAAACGGAATGAATACAATACCTTTTTTTTTAATCGATATCTACGGGGTGATCACAAGGTGCATGTCGAGGTCTCCAGCCTTCCAATCTGACGCACGGGGACAATTATTGTCCGTACCGCATAGATTTTGCTGCCAGGTTGGATGTATTACGGACAATAGGCGATGCGGATGAGCGAGTAACACCTAGTTGACTCGCCGTGCCACCCGGCGCACTTCCTAATATGGCTCCTCACAACTTAGGTAAGCGTAGATTTTCTCTGCGACGGACGCCCTAACCGTGGGCGTCCGCTATGAAGCCACGAGTTTTGCCGCACATCTTAGAGTTTGCCAGCGACCCCAATGACCCCTATTAATCGCCTCTTACGGCAGGCAAAGGAAACTGTGAAGGAATTTTGCCGCCCCTTGACCACGGGGTGCGTGAAAACAATAAATAACTAATTTGAAAAAAAAAAACTATATTTTTAGCAAGGAACTCTAAAGACTATAATCACAGACCAATTAGAAAACTATAATCAATGTTAAAAGGTGTTTTTTCACATTTAAGCAAGATTTTTTTATAATGTATCACTATTGGAATATTTTATAATATCCAAGTATAGATATTTACTTGGGAGTGTCCTACCCTGAATTGCCCCCGAACCAAGGTTGCCTTGTTGCACCTGTTGCACCTGAAAAAGTTCTCTATAGTCTTCGTCGCATGAAGAACCAGAAAGCGGTAGGGCCTGACTATATTCCGATAGAGGCGTGAAAGTCGTTGGGGCTTCATGGTGTGGAGCTTCTTGCTGCGTTATTTAACCGCATCCTAAATACCAAAAACATGCCTGACTCATGGCGGTTGAGTGTGATAACTCCCGTGTACAAGGGTAAAGGCTGTGTTCAGGAATGCGGTAATTATCGTGGCATTAAGGTCATGAGTCATACCATGAAGCTTTTCGAACGCGTCATCGAGTCCAGGCTCCGCCAAGAGTGTATTATCTCTGAGTGTCAATACGGCTTCCGTCCAGGGGCCCTACTATATTCAACGAAACGAAGTTCGAAACTTCGGATGATCGAAGTTTATATACGATACGAATGCACCTACATATACTTATGGTCGTTATTTACTTATGGTCGTAACCATAAACTTATGGTTACGTTGTACGTTATACAAATTCGAACTTTTACAAAGTAGATACATTCGTATCGTATATAAACTTCGATCGTCCGAAGTTTCGAACTTCGTTTCGGATTTATATAGTAGGGCCCCTGGCATTAGTACTACCGACCCGATATTTGCACTCAGGATGCTTGGCGAGGCATACAGAGCGAAGAAGACGCCACTGCACATGGCTTTCTTGGACCTGCTGAAGGCCTTCAACTGTGTGCCGCGACAGGCAATCTGGTGGACGATGAGGGTGAAAGGGATACCGGAAGCCTATGTGGACATTATCAGAGACATGTACCTCCGATCCGAGTCCTTCGTTCGAACCGCCGTTGGCGATACGAATCCTTTCCCGATTGATGTCGGTGTGCACCAAGGCTCGGCGCTGAGTCCATTCCTCTTCAGTGTTGTGCTGGACGCTATACGTCTCACATCCAGGACCCTGCGCCCTGTTTGTTGGATGTATGCCGATGACATTGCACTGGTGGAAGAGGACCGGCAACTTTTGGAGCGCAAGGTCAACTTGTGGAAGGTGGAGGTGGAGCGGTGGTCTGAATTTAAATGTGGCGAAGACCGAGTACATGGCTTGCGGGAGTACGGACCCCCAAAGCATCGTGATAGGGAACGAACTTGCCGTGAAGACGGACAAGTTCAAGTACCTTGGATCCGTAATGCATGAGTCCGGTGACATCGCCCTTGACGTCAAAGCCCGTATAAGCGCTGCTTGGGCTAAGTGGAGGGAGATCTCGGGCATACTCTGCGACCGCAGGATGCCGATGAGGCTCAAGGGTCTCACCTATAAAAGCATCGTGCGGCCGGTGCTCCTGTATGGATCTGAGACGTGGCCTGCCCTCAAGCGGCACGTCCAGGAGGGTTTTTTTTTTTTATTGCAGTGAATGGCGAGACGAGCATGCCGTTCGCCTGATGGTAAGCGTTGCGACCGCTCATGAACAGAAGCAAAACCAAACAACACCTTGATTTACAAAGCAATGCTTGGCATTCCACTGCGCTCGCCATCCTGAGACATAAGATGTTAAGTCTCAATATCTCCAGTAGTTACTCTGGCTACAATGTCCTTCAATCCGAAACACAACAGTGCATTTAAACTACTGTTTGACGGGAGAAATAGGCATTGCGGTGGTACCCACCCAGGCAGCCTCTCACATATGAGAGACCTACCACCAGGTCCACGTCGCGGAGATGAAGATGCTGCGGTGGATGTGCAACGTTACGCGTTTGGACAAAATCCGTAACGAGCACATCCGTGGCAGTCTTGGTGTCCGCGATGTGGCTGATAAACTCCAGGAATCCCGCTTGAGAAGGTATGGTCACGTCCTAAGGAAACCGCAGGAGTGCGTCGGTAATGTGGGCCTGAGTCTCAATATTCCCGGACCTCGACCGCGGGGTAGACCAAAGAAGCGCTGGCTCGATGTCGTCAAGGAAGATATGAGGGTCAATGGCCTTACTATTGAGGATGCCGAAGATCGGGCGAAATGGAGGAGAATTTGCCGGAAGGCGGACCCTGGCACCGGCCGGGATAACGCCAGGTAGAAGAAGAAGAAGAAGATCCAAGTATAGATATTTAATAAAGTGTTTATTATTAAATTGTCAACGTGGAAACGTGGGAACATATTACTGAAATATTTTAAGTATTCTTAATTTTCAAACCCCATTTTTTCAGTGTGTAAAATATAGAATTTTATTATTTCAGTAAATCAAAACAAAAAAAATTGGCCCAGATTTGCCGTCCCTTTAAATTTGTCGCCCTAGGCTCCAGCCTACTCAGCTTACTAGTAAATTCGCCACTGCCTGTACCACATAAAAGACGTTCGATGGTTAATCAACTAAACTAACTACTAAACACAAATTGGATATTTGAAACTAAACGTAATTGTTGAGATGGATAAATTATTATACATTCCAAATATTAAGGTTTCATCTCTTTTTCACGCGCCTCTATCGCATAACCACTAATTCGCGCACGGCGAAAAAAAAAGTGTAAGTGGTGTTACGTTATTGATGAGTTTTGTAGTTGTCTCCCAAGATTCAATATGCCGCCCCCTGAACTTGCCGCCCAGGGCACGCACCCCGACTTGCCCCCCCCTAGATCCGGGCCTGCCAATTAGAGTTCATCTTTTAAATCAAAATATTCATGTCCGAAGGTTGCAATTACAAATCGTTTGTTTGTTTGTAGTATCCCATACTCCAAACATTTATGCAGCATTGTTACCGCGACGGAACTCATATTCCATAATAACTCGTGTTTTTACTGTGTCTGTATTTACTGTGTCGCTAATATTTGTTACATAGATACGTAAGTATATAGTGAAATCAAAGCACTAATCAAAAAACAAATTATTGTCAGAGATACAGAAAATGACGTGGCGCAGGCGGTTAGACGCCGCCTGTGAAACGAAAGGCCGCGGGTTCGATCCCCGCACCGAGAGAAACGTTTGTGCGGCCCAAAAATATTACTTCCGGGTGTGGGTGTTCGTGAGACCGAAAAGTCCCTCGTAGTTCCTGATACCTGCGACACAAGACTTAACTGATCTTAATGTGGCGACAGGACTATACGTGTGACTGCTGGGTGTATTTATTTATCAAACGAAAAACCATGTGTGTTGTCGCGACCAGACTTTAAATGTGAACTGCCTTGAGGAAGAGTGCCACCACCATTTACCATCACTTTTTGATTGACATTTTTGTCTTTGCTTCTTGTAAAGTCCACAGGAACATCAGTTGCACAAATATGTATATATTCATGTATAATATAATGTATTGCATAATTATTTATTCAATACATTATATTATACATGAATATATTATACTTGACGCATTCTATAAAAATATCCAAGGTGTCAAGTGTATTATTAGATGCTGGACACAAAAACCTGAAATATTGTTGTGATGACTTCTAAAGTACTAATTGTTATGGAATACTTACACGCCTAATTATTATTGCGGGGACGAAAATAACTATTAAATACAATATTGTTTCAAGTTTGAAACATCCTATATATATTGGCACAGTATCTACTTCATCATCCATATTTTTCACTACTGTTACTGCTCTTTAGAAAAGTAACTGTTTGCAGAATCTATAAATTCACCGATGACTGAAATACTGATGTCTAAAGCTTTACTAAAATTTTCATTTCACGTAAAATTATAAACTGTTTCGGAATACGTCGCGTACTCATCCAACACCGACCGTGTAACGACTGAAGCACAGACCAAGTAGTACTAGACTGAAGTCTGAACGTGTTTGGGGTTGAGCAAAGAATAGACCACTAGGGGTTGAGTGTTGACTGGTTGTGTCGACTGGTGACAGGTGATAACTGTAACCTAAGGTTTGTTAAAAATGTTGATGTGCATCTCTAAAAATTTTCATAAAAATTAATGGTATTAAATAATATATTCATTAGATACATAATGTTAATATTTCATAATAACATATACCTTACTGAGCATGGATTTTTGTTTCAAAATACATAAACTCGCGCCTTTTGCCAGATGTGGTAGGCAGAAGTTCCCCTGGTGGAAATCCGGACACCCACGTTTCGCCTGGTGTATTCCGTCGCACGACGTGATAGGAGGCGAGCCTCCTATCGCTGTAACGGGCACACATTTCTGACTTTGGGCTGATTATGAATTATTTTGTTCTAAGTATGTATTTATTTAAACACCACTGCAATCAGCAAACTTATTTGTCAAATTTACATTCAATCAGTTGATATACTTCAACTCGACTCAACTTCAACCTTCGATCAAATATACACTAGATACAACATGGGCGCTTAGAAAATGGCACCAAAAAAGAGTGCTTTAAGCAGGCTTTAAGCACTCTTTCGCATTCAGTCACGCACCGACCGTTGCTTCTAAAACGTCGCAAAACTTTGAACAATATTATGTGAAAAGCTACTTTAAGCTCCGGGAATAAGGTGGAATTTGTGTTAATATATTTTGAATATGTGATCTTTTTGTTTACTTTTTTTCATGTCATTCATCGGTGCCACTTTTTCACAGAACTTTTACAGGGAATACATATTTGATCGAAGACTTCAACCAAGAAGCTTATACCCAAATGGAGATTGCATTCCGTATATAAAAGTGAAGCACAAAAATTTGACCTCGAATGACGTTGCGACTGATTGCTATCCTTTTCTTTCGAGTGACAATGAATGAAAATGACTTTTTGTTCATTCATTGTCACTCGAAAGAAAAGGATAGCAATCAGTCGCAACGTCATTCGAGGTCAAATTTTTGTGCTTCACTTTTATATACGGAATGCAATCTCCATTTGGGTATAAGCTTCTTGACTTCAACGATTTCAATACTATCATAAGCATCGTATTTTTTTCATGGACGTAGTTTTTTCATACATATATTATCTTAACGTCAAAGTAGATGCATTTAAAAAATGTAGGTACAAATTCTTAATTATTCTGAATAATAAATACCTATTGTAATATAAATATTAATGAAATAAATCTTAAATGTATAACGTTGATTAAATATTCTTAAGAGCGGTGAATGAATTTATAATAAACAATGATATTTAATAGTATTTAAAGTGCTCTGCAGTTAGGACCGCAAACCCAAGTCGAATGGTATAGGGGACGTTATTTATTGACAAAAAAATCTACACTTGTGATATATTTTTTCTATTATAGCCATTGGTGGTGTTAATATTTTCATAGGCCTTAAACAAATATCCATGTTTCGCAATAATTATAAAATAAGTAGTAATTTAACCAGTTCATATGAAAAATCGATGCAGATTGAGCTTCCGCTGTAGAAACATCCACTTCTGCCCAAATATTTCATCGTATCGTGTTATGAGATTTACACAGTCACCGTCTTTTTTGCTTTTCATATTTGAAAATCTCACACAACTCTCTCCATGACCCAAGAAGCTTATACCCAAATGGAGATTGCATTCCGTATATAAAAGTGAAGCACAAAAATGTTACCTTCAATGACGTCGCTATGCCTTCTATCCTTTTCTTTCGAGTGACAATGAATGAAAATGACTCACTGATGACTGATAGAAGGCATAGCGACGTCATTCAAGGTAAAATTTTTGTGCTTCACTTTTATATATACGGAATGCAATCTCCATTTGGGTATAAGCTTCTTGCCATGACCCGTTTCTTGACATGGGTCCCCATGATTTGACGTTTCGCATCGACCGTAACGATCGCGAGCTTCAAGTGGAACGGCCAAATAAGCTTTGAGCGTCATAGTCGCTAAGTGGAATGCACTTGATAGTGACAGCCGTGACAGCTAGAAACTCCATAAGATTGGCTAAAATTTTAGGTTATAAAAAATATTTTGAAATTATTACTGCTTATGCAAATTCTAATCTAAATTGTACGTAGTATATTCAGGTAGACATTTAAAATTTATAATGGCTACAAATTACGCAAAATATGCTCAGTTAATAAACGCGTCAACAAATTATGCGCGCCGTATGAAGAGGCTGTCCAACAGGATATTCGGCGAAGTAGCCATACCGACAAACTCCAAGTCTATGAAGGTGGTAAGGATATTCTCAGAGAAACCATTGCATACAAATGAAGAAATCATACACTACTATCCGAAACACGTTGAAACACACGCTTTAATGCTAAAATTGCGGGAATACGGCCTGTTTAGAGACGAGCACCAGGACTTCAAAGAGGAGATGAAGAGATTGCGAGAACTTCGCGGTAAAGTTAAGGTGTGGAAGAGAACACTTAATCAAAATAAAGAATAACATGTAAAGCCTATTGTTGTGTAGATAGATATGATTTTAAGTTAGAAATAAATTGTTAATTTAATTCATTGCAGTGTGATTTGACCTCTAGCATCTTCAATAATAAATGTGTATTTATAACTATCACTTAGACTAACAGCTAAAATCCAAGTCTATTTATTATTTAATTGGCAACATAATTTCTTAGGCTTAATAAATTTAGGGCAGGGATCATCCATAATTTCAGTCTCACTGCTGAGAAATGTGCATACTATTAATTCGTGAGGGAGGTAAATCTTAAAATTAAACTGGATTAAATGCTATTTTTTACACGCTTTATATTAGCTTCACTTGTATGTTGTTTTATATAATGCTGTAACTACTTCTTATGTATCATGCGGCTCCACACAAGGCCCAGCACCACAGTGAAGAAGATAGCTTGATTTTCAGAGTATGGCTGATTAATATGAAATAAAATGAATTAATTGTAAGGAACATACTGGTGGTAGGTCTCTCATATGTGAGAGGCTGCCTGGGTGGGTACCACCGCAATGTCTATTTCTCCCGTCAAACAGCAGTTTAAATGTACTGTGGTGTTTCTGATTGAAGGACATTGTAGCCAGAGTAACCACTGGACATATTGAGACTTAACATCTTTTGTTTCAGGATGGCGAGCGCAGTGGAATGCCAAGCATTGCTTTGCTTTTTCAAGGTGTTGTTTGGTTTTGCTACTGTTCATGAGCGGTCGTATCGCTTACCATCAGGCGAACGGCATGCTCGTCTCGCCATTCTTCTTCTTCTTCTTCTTTCTTTAAATGATAAATGGCTCCCCCGTGGAATTGGAGATTTTGCCAATGTCAAGTTGTTTGTTTGTTTTGTAGTAAAGACGATTATTTTTGATACAGGTAGAGAGGTTAAATTCATAATTGATGACGGGTAGCATAACAGATACGAAATTTAAAAAAAAGCTCTGACCATATAATTATGATATTAGTTAGGTTAGTGCTAGTATTATAAGACTGCCATGAGCAGTGTGGGAGAAGAAGTGTTAACAAGTTAAGAAGTTGACCATAGAAGCATGTAAACATACAGCGGACCACACCTATATTATATATTATGAGATCTAGGAAAAGAAGGAAAAGGATTTATAAATACATGTTATTGAGTTTTATAAATTTACACAAACTATATATGAAATGAGAAAAAACACATGTTAACATAAAAGTTAAGTTAACCGGGCGGGGGATACCAGGTGGGAGAATTTCGTACAAAGGAAATAGTACTCTGGGGCATTCCAGTAACATGTGTTCCAAGGTACCATCTTCAACACCACATTCACACAGAGAATGATCGCGAATACGTAACTTGGCTAGAAATACTGGGGTACACACATGGCCTAATCGCATACGAATGATTGTCGATGTAACTTTTTTATTAATCTTCTTGAAAATGAAAAACCAGGGCTTCTTTGGTATGTAGGGTTGAATTGAACCATAACGAATGCCTTTAACATATCTAGTAGCCTGCCAACTTTCGTCCCAAGCCGTCATGAGATTTAATTTGGTGTAATATAGAAGGTCTCGGGGATAACACTCTTTGTAAGTTAACCTTCCCGAAGAGATGGCATTACGCGCACATTGGTCTACAAACTCATTATGGGATATGCCAGAATGACTAGGAATCCATGCTAGCACCGTTTGAATACCAGAAGTATGGCATAGTCGTAGAGCGTCTTTTATTTTTAATGTGAGGTAAAAAGATGTTTTGTTAAAGGGGGACTTAAGAATATCATGGAGGAGACTGGAGGAGTCTGAAAAAATTATGGATTTATTTATGCGGTGAGAGAGAACAAACATAATTGCTTCTAAGACAGCTATTGCCTCACCGGTAAAAATAGAGGTAGCAGGAGGGCATTTATAGTTAAGAATAACCCTTAATTTTGGAATCCATGCAGCAGCACCTACGAATTCATCTGCAGAAAATTTAGAAGCATCCGTAAATAAGGGAAGCCAGCCTTCCCAATTTTCAGCAAGAATTCTATTAAATTGGGTATTAGCATTTGTGTCATTTTTTTGTACGCCAAAGTTGAGAATTATTTGGGGCTTAAAGAGCAATGTTTCGAATGGGAAGGTGTAGGGAAAATGGCAAGGTGTGCGGAAAAGCCTGAAGGATGAGAATTTTTGATAGCTGTTAATAAGGAGAGGAGCAGTCTTGTTAAACCAGTACCTGGAATTATGGATCAATTGAGAAAGTGAATTTAATTTGTCATGTAAAGGATGGGATGATAACTGAAGGGTTTTACAAAGATAGCGATCGCAGAGAAATTGCCGACGAAGATAAAGAGGGGGTTCCAAACATTCTACCTGGAGGGCATTTATGGGAGAAGATTTCATCGCGCCACATATTATACGCAGGGATCTGGCTTGTAGTTGATCTATTGTACGAAGAGCCAGTTTATTACATGGCTCTAGTAAGAATGAGCCGTAGTCAAAATGGCTACGTATAATAGCGTTATATAATAGTTTTTGGTTGAAGGGGTGAGATCCCCAACGAACACCAGCAACGGCTCTCAAAACATTAATACCCTTCTCACACTTCTCAGTTACGGATCTTAAATGTGGGACGCCAGTCAGTTTGGAATCTAAAATCACTCCTAGAAATTTAACTTCATTATGAAAGCCAATAGGTTGGTAATTAACTGAAAGTGATATAGGGGGTATGGATCTTTTGCGGGAAAAGACCACAGCTTTACATTTTGGTATGGAGAGAGAAAGCCAATGATCTTGAAGCCACTGGTTGAGGTGAAGTAGCGCAGTATTTAGTCTATTTGCGCAATCCATAAGCGATTTGGAAGAGGTATACAAAACTATATCATCGGCAAATTGTAAAATATTCACTAAAGGGATCACTGATTTATCTAGGTCAGCAGTGTACACATTGTAAAGGATTGGACTTAAAACAGAGCCTTGAGGAAGGCCCTTCCATACAATTCTTGAATTTTTGATGGAACCATTGACACTAAAAATGACCGAGCGCCCTACGAATAGGTTAAATACAATGTTTATCATCCTCGGCGGGATACTCAGCTGCAGTAGTTTCTGCCTGAGCAGGGGGAGATGAACATTATCATAAGCAGAGCTTATGTCAAGAAATACTCCAATAGCGCTTTCTTCGCAAGAAAATGCTAAGCGGATATCCGTAGTGAGAATGCTCAAGTTATCCATAGTGCTCTTGCCCCGTCTAAAACCATATTGAGAATCGGCTAAAAGCCCTCTGCTCTCAAGGATCCACTCCAATCTATTTTTAACTAGATGTTCTAAAATTTTACATAAGGTTGTAGAAAGGGCAATGGGTCTGTAGGAAGACGCGAGATTAGGATCTTTACCGTGTTTGAAAATTGGTAAAATAATTTGTGTTTTCCAACAATCTGGCAATGAACTATAAAGATAAATATGGTTGATTATACTAAGGAAGAAAATTTTAGAAGATTTAGAAGATCTAGTAATGAAAGAGTAAGGGATGCCATCAATGCCAGGCGCTGAGTCCTGAAGCTTCTCTAGGGTGAAACAGAGTTCATCAAAAGTGAATTGATCATTAAAAGGATCGGAAGAAACAGAGGACAGAAGAGTAGGAAAGCAGTCCGCAGAAGGGGCAAAAGGAGGAGCTATATTGTTAATGAAATCATGAAGCCAGAGATCGGTATTATTTGATGATGCACTCAAGGCATCGCCTACGGAACCACGAAAATTTTTAATTTTTCTCCAAACCAAAGAAGACGGAGAACGAGGGGAAAGCGATTCACAAAATCTAGACCAGCCTTCAGCTTTCTTTTTGGCCAAAAATCTTTTAGATTTCGCAGTAATCTTTTTAAGGGATATAAAGTTCTGGAGAGACATGTCTGACGCAAAACATAACTCAGCAGAGTTGCGGAGTCTTATAATCTCTGAACATTCAGAGTCCCACCATGGGGGCGACGATATCTTACCAGACGAAGAGTTTTTGAGGGGGATACAAGAATCTGCAGCCGACAGTAAAGCACTAGAAAAGGAATTGCATATTGAAAGGAAATTGGTGCATGATACAGGTTCAATAGCAGAAAGTAAACTATCAAGTTTATGTCTGTAGCTATCCCAGTCTGCTTTGGAAAGTCTGTATTTTAGAAGGGGAGCAGGTTTTGGGGTTGGGGGAATAGAAGTATGCCATGTGGATACTATAGGGTAGTGGTCGCTGCCATAAGAGAGAGAAAGGATTGACCAAGATAAGGACGAAGACAATCCGGAAGATACAAGGGTGAGGTCAACTGCACTAGGACTGTGGGTAGGAGAAAATCTTCTTGTGGCTGAGCCATCGTTTAAAACACAAATATTTAGGTCGTCAATTAGGTCAAGGAAGGATGATGATAAGGAATCATTGAAGGGAGATCCCCACAGAGAGTGGTGAAGATTAAGGTCACCCATAATAATTAGGGGGGAAGGAATATAATTTAGATGTCTATGGATCTCATTGATTATATGGATGTCTGGATGGGGGATATAGATCGAGACAAAGGTTACATTAAGGGCTCTTACAGCGACCATTTGGAATGAGGAATTATGAGGTAGGAGGGAAATTTGGGAGAAGTTCACAGATCTTTTGATGAGGATAGCACATCCAGCCCGTCCATCGTCTCTGTCATCCCTCAGACAGGAATATCCGGATAACCTAAAAGGTAAACCCGGTTTCAACCACGTCTCAGAGACAGCAAAAACGAGGGGGTTGTACTGATTAATGAGATGAATAATGTCATGTTTTTTGGAGCGGATACTCCTACAGTTCCATTGGAGAAGGTTGAGAGCCATATTGTATTTTAAAGTGAGTAAAAAGCTGTTCCAAAAGATAGAAAATATTAGGGGGAAGGGCATCACTGAACTTAAACGCGATGTTTAGGAGAGCAGACAGGAGTAATTCGATTAGGTTCTCATTTGGAGAAGGGGAAGAGCAAGAGGTTTCAGGTTGGGTTGTATTGGATGGGACTTTGGGGGGGATGGCACAACCGTTGGGTGTAGAAGACGAAGGGGTAGATGTGATATTACTATGCGCTTTCATGTCATAGCCTTTAGGTTGGCTTGTGTTAGCGCGACGTTCGATAAAAAAGGTTTTTTTCCTTTGAATGTTGGGAGGTGGAGAAGGCAGAGATAGAGATGCAGTAGATTTGGGAGGGAGTATATTAGAGGATTTGGCAATGTCGGCAAAAGATTTTTTAACAGGACGGAATCTACGAGATGCTTCCGAGAAAGAAATATTCTCTTCTGACATCACAGACTTTATAGCCTTTTGGCGGGAATGTTCTGGGCAGTTGGGGTAAGTGGCCATATGAGCCCCAGAGCATAATAAACATGTGGAATTATTAATAGAGGCCTGGCAGGTAGATCCTGGGTGGGGTTGGGCGCAGCGGTAGCAACGAGGTTGTGACCTGCATTGGGATGCTACGTGACCAAAGCGGCAGCATTGACGACATTGTATGGTGGGAAGTTGGTACAAAGAGACAGGCATAGACGTGTTAAAGCAGTAAATTCTCTCAGGAAGGAGATTGCCCCGAAAGGTTAGAACCACTGTGGTGGATGGAGTCCACTCCGTAACACCATTTATAATTGATTTTCTATTGAGGCGTCTGGCTTTTAGTATCTCACCATAGGTCTGATGGGACTGGATGCCTGAGACAAATTCCTCAAGGGACCAGTCAGTGGGGACATGCCTGACCACACCCATTCTGCAAAGTTGGTATCGTGGTATAGAGGCAATAAGTTTGTTTTCAGTAATTACATTGGAGTTTATAAAGTTATTTGCCGAATCCGCAGTATTGAATTCAATTGTAATTTTATTGCGACCAAGTGGTTTTATGCTACCAGGAACAATGTTGGGCACTTCCAGTTTAAACAAAATTTTCGCAATTTTGAGCGCCTGAATGGGGTTACCGTTCTCTGATGATAAATGAACCACGAATGGTCCCTTATCAGAAGAGAAATACATGTTTTTTTTATCAAAGTCCGGGCAAGTATAGATGTCCTGAATAGATTCTGCCGGAGATTTATTTTTTTTAGGATTATCTATGGGCGACTCCAATGGTCGTTTTATGGCCTTTTTATGTAAACCCAAAAGAGAAGAGCTTTCAACTATATTAGAGTTACCGCCTCCCCCATCTGGGGGAATATCGTCGTCCAGATCCATTTGAGGGTAGAAACAAATACACTCACAAACACAACACTCTTAACTAAAGAAATAAAAACTAAACAAATTTACTACTAATATTACACACAATTAAGTAATAACACTACATATAAAAATAATTAATTAAATGGTACAAAGTAATAGAAAATATATATTTTTTTAAAGAGAACAAACAAAACGCGTGTTTAACCTCTCGCTGTCAAAATGACACTGTCCGTCTCGCCATTCAATGATATAAAAAAAAAAAGTAACATTCAATCAAAAATCTTAAAATTGTGTAAGTCATTGTTCAATTAATTAGACATCTTGTTTGCAATATAGTACTTAAGTGAATCTTAATTTCTATTAACACAATACTTGTTTGAGGTTTTTTTTTTGTAATGTTTATAGTTTTTAGTATACATTGTATATATTGTAGCTATAGAAATATTGGATATAGACCAGTTTGAGTAACAAATAATAAATGCAAATTAAAGCAAGTACTTGTCCCATACATAGTATCCATACCTCTGATCAGTATTGAGGATGCAACTTCACCAAGCACCCAATATTGTTAAATTTGCAGAATTTGGCATTTAGGACATAGGTTGAACACGTATCAAGTTGTGCAATACATCAATTAACATACCCAATTATTGAAATAAAACTATTATTTACGGATTTTATCGCGGATTTGGTTTAATTTTTACATTTTTTGAGTTGAATTGTAACAGTCACAGAGCGGACGTCTAATACCTCAGTCCGCCCCGTGACCACGAAAGCTGTAAAGTAATCGAAACGTCGGGAACTCAAAAAATGTAAAAATTAAACCAAATCCGCGATAAAATCCGTAAATAATAGTTTTATTCCAATGTGTAAAATTCGCGTAAATCTAAGAAACCATTATACCCAATCATCACACCTCATTTTGGTCCCATACTAAGATACAAGACCAATGAGTATCAGAACATGTTGGCAGCCGCGTCTAGTCCGTGGACTATATGGCCTAACCACTCTCAATCGTATTCTCGATTGTAGAGTAGGCCCGTGCCCTGCAGTGGGACGTATATGGGCTGATATAGAGTATCAGAAACTGTGCGAGATTTTTCTGTCTCAGAAACACATAGGCCCTGAACAAATATACATAGGCCTTAGGTAAAATTGTCTAGATGCGGGGTCCAACCCGCAGCTTTTCGTTTCTTAGCCGGGCGCAATAACAAGTGCGCCGTGTAGGGCATAATTTCATGATTAACCAGTTTGCAGCACATGACGGAGTTAATGTAAAATGTTTACATTGCAGTTTTGCTTGATTATAATAAAAAACTACACATCACAAAAGGGTCGGTAAATAAAATGTACGAAAAAATAGCCATCATTTATTTGATTACAAAATCTTTCGTCAGGAAATAAATTGCTACATAAAATATATTTCAACAAGAAATGCCTCAACTGCTTCACGACTGGTGGCTGCGGTCGCTGTGGTCGCCGGCGCGGCGCGGGCCGACACGCGGACATACGGACATACGCGTACTTACTAACACCTTAACTTTACCTTTAACATTACTCAGTTCACAATCTAACTTTAGATACGAAATTAAACTAAGCAGCAGACAAACGAGGCGATTCATATACTTACACAAAGAGAAGAGCGGGATCCGGGGCCTGGACAACACAAGTCTCGAGGGAACAAGCGGCGTGCGGCGTGCGGCGAGCGGCCGGGCAAACTGTGCCACTTGCAAGTTGCAAGGGTATAGTAAAGGCGGATATCCGTACTAACATTTTAACCGTTATGTGAAAAAACGCGAGACCCCTTAAGCGAAGCGTATTCGTAGAAAACTTGCCAGCGTTCGTTTATATCTTATATTTTTGTCCATATTATTATGTTTCTTTTCGTATTTGTAACTGTTAATGCTACTATCACATCTTACAAAAAAGTACATGTTATTTTATCTTTTTGTTAAAAAATGTTAAGACGAGTAGATACATAAGTTAGTGTGCAGGGTCGCCGCCCGGGCGCCGGCGGGGCGTGACGTCACGCGCCGCTCGCTACTTCACATACAGATGACATGCGCGGACAATTTATTCATATACTTTATACATTTATTTTTGGTCAAAATAATGAAAATACTGCCAATGTTACTCACAGCACTCGTGCACCACACGATGCCGCTTACGCTAATGTGACGTGGTTAAAGCTTGGATAATAATCACACAACATTTAGTAGTGGCGTGAGAGCGTTCAGCCGGTGGTGTGGTGTGGTGGTGTGGTGGTGTGATGGTGTGGTGGTGGTGGTGGTGGCGATGGTAGCGGCGGCAACCTGCAGTGCTCCCGCCGGCGACGAGCGCGGCCAGAGAGCGGCGCCGCCTCCTACTCGGTACTAACAAATATAAAACGTAACCACAAAGCTCCTCGCCGTAACGCACTTAAACCTAACCGAACAGCGGAGTAACAGCCGCGCCGCTCTTTAGCCCCACGGTCGTGTCCTTACATTTCTATATACATTATCATTTAATTATAACTTCGTGCCTATGCTGGCACATAGGCGACGACTCCATAATGTCACACGAGCGAACGTTCCTGAACTACGTCATTGATATATTTCCTTGCTTGGACACCCTCACCATATGTTTGGATGAACGTTACAGCCGCCGTCTATACAGAATGATAACATGTAACAAATGACATGTTACATTGTAATGAACTGTCCCACACCATGTCACAGGAGAGTTATGCAAGTGGAAGTATTAGTATGTGGTGCGCAACACAGGAACGCTCCCTTGCGGTATATCGTATTAGTAATAATGTTGGGGTTGTTGGCGAGTGAGGTCGCCTTCGATGATCATGTCGGTGCGAGCATGTTCTATAGATATAGATATGCTTGACAACAAGCGAATGTCGACTTCAGCCGGCAGCTCAACAATGATCGTTATAATCACTTCATATGAATACAAATCGATAATTTTATTCGACACTACTGATTGAAAACAACAAAACTTCAAGCAACCTAATATTCAACGCCACAAAGAGGTACAGTAGTATACGACGACGTGGATTTGAATCGACAAGCGCGACACCGCGCTGTCGACTGTAACCGACGTCCTCGCCGACTCTTCACGCGGTCTCCACTCGAGCCATCGACACAACACCACTTCACAACTCGCATCTTTATCATTCGACAGATACAGCGCTATGCTACTCGAGAGGACTTTTTCAATTTTCATCGAAATAAATATTTAAAATTTCTTCAATGTCACTCTCCATTCTATATAAAATAGCTGCCTTCGTCGATACAGACAGGAATTTATCGATTTTACTGAGTGATCGCTCGACGCCCGAACGCCAAGTCGGAAAAACGTAACGCGAACCTGCCGGTACGGAGCGCACGCTGCAGGTGCGGAGACAGTGTGCGGGCGCGTGGCGGGTGGCGGCGGCGGGGCGGCGGGGGTGCGCGTGAGCTAGGTGTAGTCGTTGAAGTCGTCGATGGCGACGCGCAGCGCGAGCGCGGGCGCGGGGTAGGGCGCGGCGTAGGGCGCATGCGCGGACGCGGCGGCGGCGCGCTCGGCCGCCACGCGCGCGCGCAGGCGCTTGATGACGCGCAGGCGCTCCAGCCAGTTGGACGCGTACGCGCGCGCGCCGCCGCCGCCCATGTTCAGCGACTGCGAGATCTGCGACGCCAGCTGCAACACGCACACGCGCTGTACTCGCATGCACACACACACACACACACACAGTAGGAACTAACCGCACGACCGCTGGAGTGGTTTGTCAATGTAACGTCAACTTAATGACAAGTTAAAAATTAGGGAATAGATCATCTACAATTTTTTAGCGCGCGAATGAGTGGTTTTCATACTGTTGTTATAATATAAGGTATGTTTTCTCTAGGGCATGATTCGAGATGTGCTTTCATAATATAAACAACAAGCATATTATGAACTCGTAATTGAATAATTTTAACATGTCCAATATAATAAAATGTGAAAAGAAAAAAAAAACAGTTCCTAAAATTGTCAGAATACTGACCGCGCAGTGCAGCGCCATCTGGCGGGCGAGCAGCGCCACATTGTGGTCGGACACGGACACGCAGTGCGAGTCCAGGTGCGCCAGGAACTTGGTGCGGATGCGCTCGTCCTTGGTCTTGATGAACACGCGGTTCATGCCGTGCTCGTACGGCTCTACCACCACTATGCAGAAGTTGAACTGGCCCTGGCGACAAACAAGAGTTACATAAATATATATACAAAGACTAGCGGTCCGACCCAGCTTCGCCTGGGTGCATATATTTTTTGATTCCACTCCACACCAAATACATGTTATTTTTCGTATAAACTGTTGTATACCTAACTTGACGTAGCTATATTCCTTCCCTTATTTCAGCACCAAAATGCTTTATTTCCAAATAATATTACACACCATTACTTTTTGTTAGTAATAAAGTAATAAGAAACATTAAAAAAAAAGAATTGGCCAAATTGTTGATTTGTTGTTGAGTTATGCGCTTACCAACACATTTTGCGATTCATTTTTATATTATAGAAGAAGATATAGTCCACCCCGCTGGCTTAATGCGGGTTGGCGGATTTTATTTCACGTAGAAATTAATCCGAAAAGTCAGAGGTGTGCCCTGGGATTTGAACCCGTGACCATCGTTAACTTGTTGGCAGTCGCGTCTAGTACGTTACCATATAGTATATACAAATTAATAAAACCTTCATACTGCCTTACCAGGTGACGTAACTAATAGAACATTATTATTAATAAAATAGGAATGATTAATAGTTAATATGAGAGTTACACTGAGATAGCAAAATAATAATTGTCAACGTTACTACTACACTTGATGCATAAACAATAATGATGGCCGACAACTGTGTAGGGAGTGAGAAAAGTCTTATTGTGTGAGAGAAACAGGAGTCAGAAGTGACATCTGTAGACATCTGGCGGGGATAACTAATTAAATGACAATTGATCAGTTTTCGACCGGAGAGGAAAAATGATTAAATTACTAAAATGGCTATTAAAAAATAAGGGTTGATCGTAGAAGGGTGAAAATTGAGGATTGTATGTATTTTTGTATGTTGTATCATAAAAAAAAGAAATTAAAAATTTTGACCAAAAAATATAAAAAAAATTTTTGGGGTGGACTACCCCTAACATTTAGGGGGATGAAAAATAGATGATGGCTGATTCTCATAGATACCAGATAAGCACAAAAAATTTCATCAAAATCGGTCAAGCCGTTTCGGAGGAGTTCGATTACGCACCCCGTGACAGAAGAATTTTATATATTAGACTAGCGGCCCGACCCAGCTTCGCCTGGGTGCATATATTTTTTGATTCCACTCCACACCAAATACATGTTGTTTTTCGTATAAACTCTTGTATGGCTAAACTTGACGTAGCTATCCTACTGTCCGGCTTTATCCCGTCTCATCCGCCTGTTCAGTCTCTTCCCAATCCGTCCCGTCCATTCTCTTTATTATCCATCCCGTTTTATAACGTGCATTTACATTTCGTCCTAACAAATCTGTCATCTATCCCAGCCCCCTCCCGTACCTTCGATTCTATTTTACTTTATGTCCCTTCTCTCCATAAACATCCATATACATCTTATATATAAAATAGGAATTATTAATAGTTAATATGAGAGTTACACTGATATAGCAAAATAATAATTGTCAACGTTACTACTACACTTGATGCATAAACAATAATCTTATTGTGTGAGAGAAACAGGAGACCGGCTTCGTTCTCATCCCTACTCCGTGCTGTTTACTGGGTCAGAAGTGACACCTGTAGACATCTGGCGGGGATAACTAATTAAATGACGATTGATCAGTTTTCGACCGGAGAGGAAAAATGATTAAATTACTAAAATGGCTATTAAAAAATAAGGGTTGATCGTAGAAGGGTGAAAATTGAGGATTGTATGTATTTTTGTATGTTGTATCATAAAAAAATGGAAATTAAAAATTTGTCTAAAAAATAAAAATAAAATATTTAGGGGTGGACTACCCCTAACATTTAGGGGGATGAAAAATAGATGTTGGCCGATTCTCAGACCTACTCAATATGCTCACAAAATTTCATGAGAATCGGTCAAGCCGTTTCGGAGGAGTTCGATTACGCACCCCGTGACAGAAGAATTTTATATATTAGATTAGATGAACATTGTAACATAGAAATAGAAATAGAAAAAATAGTACGATTCGATTTGACATCACGTGTTGCGTCGCGATTCAATAGTCTGTTAGCCATTACCTTGATGGTGTGTATGTTGAAGTCGGCTCCCGAGTCGTTGTACACTATGGACACGAAGTCGTTGCCGATGTATTTCCGCTTTTCGTTGCACGTCGGATCTTTGGGTGAAGAGGGCATCGCCGTCGCCACGTGGAACAGAACCTGAAAACAGTTGTGTTGCTTGTAGTGAAGATATATCATCAGGCTATGCAAGCGTTTTTTATGTTAGCTACAAAATTTCGATATTTTTCTAAGTTATTATTATAAATTATAATTCTAACCCCCAAATACTGGATTGCTACTCAGCCACCGGACTCATTTGATATGACGTTATTTTGAGGTTTCGTTAAATTTCGAAACGAAATACTGGATAGCCATTTAGCTCATAAATCGGTCTACTCAGCAAACATCCAGCTAAATTTCCACAGATTAACGAAAAGTTTGTTTTCAGTTACAATTTTTATTGTATAAATATAAACGTTCCATTTGACGCAATATTCTTCATACATGATTTCGCAAAATTGGAAATTTAACCCTTTATATTTAATATGAGGAATCATTGTAACGTTTTTACTTTTGTTACGATTATGTTTAAAGCTATATTATATATTGCCATGTTATTATTTTAAAAATCTGTAAATAAAATCATGTGGGTGAAAAAACTTATGTCCCTAATCCCTATATCCGAAGCGAGTTTATTGAAAATATTATGATGTTTGTTTATTTTATTTATTGTCATGTTGTAATTGCACTCGGTTTGAAAGTTAGTTTTTGGAATATCTTTTCAATAAATAGGTATATAAAATACCAAACAACGGCTGCAGAACCACCTAAGTACCAAATGGAGAAGACTATGTAAATAAATACGATATGAGAAAGAAGCTGTGCTGGATATTATAAACAGGTAAGTATACACGTATTCCTCTAAGTTTTAACGAATTTATACGATAATTAACTATTTAATATATAATATGAATCGATTATTCACACATTTTAAATCATCATCATCATCTACAGCCTGTAGGATCCCACTGCTGGGTACCTATAGGCTTCTCTCATATTATGCCTCCTATATATTATCTCCTCCTCATATAGTAGTATTATGTAATAAATATGGAAAATAAAGTATGGTACAATGTGTATAACTATAAATAATCCTTTGTTTCAGGAGCTGGAGTGGAGTACATAAATATTCAATGTGTACCTATATAATAAGACCGTCCAAGAAATATGGCTCATATATATAGTGCCATGTATATCAGCTATAGACTAAATAAGTAAGCTCAACAAATATATATGAAAAATAAAAAGAGATATATAAAATTATGACATACTTTAACTTAAACACTTTTGCAGGTAACGCTATAGAAATCATGCATACAACAAATCATTTGGACAATACACACCCTTTTGAAATGAGTATGTAATATAAAAATATACAAAAAAGAATGAGACAAATTGTGTGAAGGAAGAAATATTTGCATCAGAAAACAGTGTTTTAAATCAAAGTTGAAGAATGTTATGAATTTTAATTAATATGTAATACATAAAATAAATTGTTTATTTCACCTATTTTCATTGTTAAAAAATGTCATATTATATTTCTATTGTACATTTTTAATAGTACATTTATTAATTTAGTTTTAAATTAATGTTAAAATAATTGTTATTATTTTGTGTTTATAAAGGAATATAGATATAAATGTAAGACAGATCTAAAGAAATGTAGATAATTAAAAAAATATAACATGTACTAATGATGTTATTAAAATAAATATACTACAATAAAACATAACTCATTTTTATTTGTATTCATTCCATGGTAATTCAATAAAATGCACTGTACGGTTTAAAATATGTATTTTATTATATTATTCCTTGTTGCAACATTTTCATTGGTTATACTATGTGGAGCTGGTGGAAATGATTCAGAAAGATCAATCTCCAATATATGATCATTCTGGGAACATGCTATATTATGTAACACAGCACATGCCTCTATAATAGTAAGCTAATTTTCAAAAACTTATAGCCCAACTTGCAGACAAGAAGATCTTTGTTGTAAAACCAAAGACCCTCTCCACTGGGTTTCTTGTTTTAGTATGGTCTTGATTGTAAGCTTCTTCAGTCTCCCCTTTCCAGAAATGCACATAAAGGAGAATCATTGAAATGTTTACTATCATGCACCGCGCCTGGCCATCGGCCTATAATGTTTCTTATCCTCAAGTTAGGGTCGCAGACTGCTTGCACATTTATAGAGAAATGGCCTTTTCTGTTTCTAAATGTTTCTGCTTGTGGTCCTCCTAAAAACAAGATAATAAAAATTAGAGCTCTAGCAAATATTCTTATTTCAAACTACAAATAATTTTATGTAAATTGAAAAAATATATTCATAAAATTGAATTCTTTATAGGAAACTACTATTGTAGTTGAACATTGTTCCAGTATATACTGAATAGCTACAATCAGTACAAATCATTGTATGATTAATTATATTATATTATATATTTAGCCCTACAACTATTTAGAGAGCTTGGTTATATGGGGTACAGTGGGCTGGGGAAGAGCCAATTACCTGCTAAATATTTTGATTCCAACAAGCATATATATATAAATTATTGTGTAGAAATCATTTAGAGTGTGCCTTTATACTGTGCATAATATATTATTCTATTCTATGATTAATAATATAATATTATGTACAGTAAAAAGGGATACTCTAAATGATTACTACACAATATAAAATACGCTAGGCATTTTAGAAGCACATTTAGTTAAAATAGGATAAGAAAACATATATTTGTGTACATGTAAAAGCTTAATAGTTATGTATACATTATTATAAGTAGAAATTACCTGGAGATTTGATTCTTATATGTATGAAATTTATAACTTCAATCACTCCTGCGATCGCATAGAAATTATTCGCAATATGGCATTGTTGTTGTTAGTTGGGAATTTTCATGCCACGATTTTGTAGTTTAACTAACTCTGCTGCAACTTTGTGTTGTACAGTCGGCTGTTCCACATGAAATACATCTCCAATAATCTTCTGGTAACTGCCTGTCGTAGAATATCATAAAGCAAGTAACAGTTGGTCGCAAGTTTTTATCAATCGACTTCTATTTGTAGTGGGTTCTATTTTGTCTCCAGCAAGCAAGGAACACAGATGCAGAACAGTTTCTTTCTTCAGGCGGAACTTCACTTTGTTTGAATGTTTTCTTCTTTGTATTTGTCAAAAGCATTGATTTATTCTTGATTGACTCGCCTTGATGAAGCTATATCGTCATCAGACAGCGATGAAACCGACGCGAGAGTCATTTTAGTAAATTTTATGTAGAATTGATACAGTTAAGAGTGGTCGCAGGCGGCCTTAAGACGACGGCTGCTTAAAACTAGAAATTCTTAAAAATTTGACTGTTTGACAGCTGTCAAACTCTTAAGTTGCTTTCGAGAATACGAATGGGATGAATAATGCCCCATTAAATATTTAATTCTTAAGTGGTTTAATCGAAGTTATATTTAACTGGAATCAATTTAACAGGTCATTAGAGCTAGTTAACAGGAGTTAAAAGTTAATTGGCTTTCCAGTATTTGGGCTTAATGGTCCAAGATCCCAGGCCCCCCAGACGTTACTTATTTTCTCATAAAAAATATAAATGGGATAAAGTAGTGTTAGTACGTACTTTGAGTGTGTGCATACCTGCTAGCTTGTGTCGACGGCCAATTCATAGGTACCAGGTGCTAAAGGTAGATAAATACAGTACTGAGTTTTCTTAAATTCTCAGTGCTGATTTTTACATATGTTTTAGATAATTTTGTTAAAAATTAATAATAATTATTGCCAGACACTTTCCATCGGCGCTTATCCTTAACAGACGCTTTAAAGCTTCAAAAAAAATAACATATTTTTACTTATAATCTCACTCTTGATTTTTATATATGATACTTAGGGAACTATTTGAACACCCCTGGTCAGCAGCCAGACCAATTGGAGGGGTCAAACATCCCCCCAGACACACATAAAGTGTCGCTATGTGTATGAGCGAATGAAGAGTTCAATCGCAAAAATGTGAAAAACTTTGATGCAAGTAACTTACCACCATGCAAAAGTGACCTTTTACAGCAGTTTGGACGAGCTAATTACATCACTAGTCTCTGGAAGAATGCCCATTTTTTTTTATTGCTTTGAATGGCGAGACGAGAATGCCGTTCGCCTGATGGTAAGCGATACGACCGCTCATGAACAGTAGTAGAACCAAACAACACCTTGAATTACAAAGCATTGCTTGGCATTCCACTGCGCTCGCCATCCTGAGACATAAGATGTAAAGTCTCAATATGTCCAGTAGTTCCTCTGGCTATAATATCCTTCAATCCGAAACACAACAGTGCATTTAAACTGCTGTTTGACGAGAGAAATAAACATTGCGGTGGTACCCACCCAGGCAGCCTCTCACATATGAGAGACCTACCACCAGTAATATATGAAGAAAACTAGTATTTTTAGTTCTGACAATAATGGGACGTTGGAAGACAATAAATATCATTTTAACTGGTTCGATGGGGACCAATTGCCGAGCTTTGTCAGTGAATCGCTTCAAGAAGCATCAGGTATTATACTTTAACTTTGAATAATTGATATAACCGTGTAACTCTTTGATTCTTAATTATGTTATTTTTGTAACAGAAAATGAAAGTAATAAGGATGATAATGAAGATAGTCAATGCCAACATTGGGTTGATGATGACTTATCAAACTTAGACGATGATGACAGTAAAGATCACGCTGAATTGCAAAATGTTCAAACTACAAATAATCCGAAAGAAGAAAGACATGTATAGCTTTGTGTAATTTTAAGATATATATTTATTGTCTTCCAACGTCCACCCATTATTGTCAGGACTAAAAATACTAATTTTCTTCCAGAGACTAGTGATGTCCAAACTGCTGTAAAAGCTCACTTTTGCATGGTGGTAAGTTACTTGCATCAAAGTTTTTCACATTTTTGCGATTGAACTCTTCATTTACGTCACAAACCATATAAGTGTTGATGAAGAGTTGGAGTCGGGCAGCATCTACGTCAATTATTCCGGCCACGTTGTACAGTTCACAAACAAATTTTTATATAGTGTTAAACACATTTTGCTCTAGTTCTAAGTCACTGAATATCGCCGAGTTTCATAAATGCTATCTGGTACTCTGCATTTTTAAGTAAGAAAGATATCGATAAATAGATATCTCTCTCACACTCAAGCGTACAAATAATGACCTCACGCTCATACACATAGCGACACTTTATGTGTGTCTGGGGGTATGTTTGACCCCTCCAATTGGTCTGGCTGCTGACCAGGGGTGTTCAAATAGTTCCCTAAGTATCATATATAAAAATCAAGAGTGAGATTATAAGTAAAAATATGTTATTTTTTTTGAAGCTTTAAAGCGTCTGTTAAGGATAAGCGCCGATGGAAAGTGTCTGGCAATAATTATTATTAATTTTTAACAAAATTATCTAAAACATATGTAAAAATCAGCACTGAGAATTTAAGAAAAGTCAGTACTGTATTTATCTACCTTTAGCACCTGGTACCTATGAATTGGCCGTCGACACAAGATAGCAGGTATGCACACACTCAAAGTACGTACTAACACTACTTTATCCCATTTATATTTTTTATGAGAAAATAAGTAACGTCTGGGGGGCCTGGGATCTTACTCTATAAGTGTTGCAATCCTTATCTCAACTAAACTTTGCAGTAACGAGGGTAGACAAAACAAGAATTATAGAACAGGAGCATCGCAGTGGCCATATGCCACCCCATAAAAATCGATATATAAGATACAGTATGAAGTATGAAGGAGGCTAGCATAAGGTTGTGTGTGTGGATACACAATAGAGTATAGATTGGTACCTGCATGATGTCGTCATTCCACACGTAGGTGTAGCGGCCGTCCTTGCCGCCCTTCTCGAGGTTGAGGAACAGGTGGTTGTGGTGCTCGTCCTCCGCGCCGCCCTCCAGCGACACCAGCGTGCCCAGCTGCGTCAGGAACTCAGAGTACCTGCGGACACGCACGCACAACGTACGCTCATGTACCACTACGCCAGTTACCATCCCACTAATACAGGGTGGTATTGACACAATATGGTACCTAATTTAACCCACATGTTTCTCATTCACCCCAGATGACTTTGTGTTGTTGAAAAAAGTATGAAATGATTTTTTATACAAAATTTGATTTTAATTTTCACGATTTTCCCATATAGATACGAGTATTTTTCCCGCTTAGCTGAACTTCAGTACGGTACGAAAACTTACCTGAGCCGTAAAAGCACTCGGTATCTACAGGGGTTGATCAAAAGCCTTGAAAACTAAAATCGCGATATTTTACAAAACAGTCAGGCAGTTTTTGTTCAAACTTGATGCAATGTTACCTAGCTCCCCCAGGTACAGGTACATGTTTTGTACCAGGGAACGAAACCCGCACTACATTACGGTACCGGTATCGACGAATTTCGGTTACCTTTAAGATTTAGGTAACCACTATGACACATTATAAAGATAACCCTTATATACGGTAACCGTTTTAATACCGGTAACCTAAAAAGACCTTGAATGTAAAATAAAACGCGTTGATGTTGCATAACAAATAAATATCATACATGTCGTGTTGTTTACATAATATCGCTAGAAACGGTTCATTTTTATTATTTAGTGTAATTTTGTTGAAAAAAAAAAATGAAATAAGTAAAGGTAAGTGTGTGGTGTAATGCGATAATGTTTAGTAAAGACACACGGCGGTATAACCACGCGCAGGCACTGCCCGCGCTTTGACTTGTGACGAACGGCGCGTGAAACATAGAGGTAATCCTTATTTCGGTTACCGGTGTGATACCGGTTAAATTCCAGGAATCTAAGAAAAATGGCGTATAGCGGTTACCTTTAAAAATACCGGTATTTATTTTTTTCGGTTGATACCATAAAATACCGGTATATTCGTTACCAGTTTCGCTCCCTGTTTTGTACATGTGGTTTAAATTAAATACCATATGTTATTATCACCCTGTATAAACAATGGACATCTCTATAAACTTTCAAATTTAATGTGATGCTCTTAATATCGCTTAGTTTATTTTTCCTGGTAAAAACTGTATGCGGGGGTGATTCGGTACAAACCTGACGCTCCCGTATTCATTTTTCAATATTAATACTTCATTGTCTTGCTGTCCTGGTCCTACGTATAGAACTCCAACCTGGAATGTACGAAAAAATTGTTTTTCCAACGAATAATGATAATACTCTGTCATCCAACTATTAACGAGATACGTAAACGTGTGGCGTGTGATAGTCGCACACGCAAAAAACATGTATGTGTGCGTTGCATGTAAAAAGAGCACATATCATTTTTGACATTGGATTGATATATTATTCTATAGATTTATGCAGCGGTAATTGGCAGGCATTGTTTTCGTTATTTGGCAATGTCAACAGTTATAATTCCTTGGCTGAAATTCCAATAGTTCAAAATTTCGAGAGGGATTGATGTAGTATTTAGTACCTTGTATGTCTCTAGCGGCGGCACGAGGTCGAGGTTCTTGATGGTGCGCTCGTGCTGCGCGCCCGACACGCGCAGCGGCCGCTCCGCCAGCGGACTCAGCATCGCCTGCGCCTCGCCTGCCGCACGCACACACTTACTACGGGCCTATTGCCTCGCACTCACTTCAACGATCCACTCGTACTACCCCCTACTTATGGAGTTTTAAGCCGCACCCACGAAGCGGGAAACGAGCGGAGGCGAAAACTCCCGAAAGCCTCAACTGTGCCGCTGCCGCCTCACTGACTTCGAAGGCGCGGCTTTATTGTAGTGCTTGCCATATTTGGTAGGCAGCTTAGCGTATAAAGGAATTAATTTTCAAGTCGGTGTTGAATGACGATACATTTTTTTACAACTTGTGAATTGGGAAATCGCAAAAAATAAATGGTCACTCTTTAAAGTGATAGAGGAGCTCAACGGCCAATATCGCATACGAATAATTTCAGAAATGGATTGCTATTGTCTATGGATCACTATCGTGCGAAACTGTGTTCTGGATGGACACGTACCTGGTACAGGCGGCGTGATGGGGTAGGTGCTCATGTTGTGGTAGAGCTGCAGGAACACGAAGGAGGGCGTGAGGCCGCCGCCGCCGCCGCCCACGGCGCCCGCGCCCCCCGCGCCCCCCGCGCCGCCCGCGCCCCCCGCGCCGCCCACCAGCGCGGACATGCTGCTGCCGCTCACGCTGCTCGGAGCCGGCTGGCTGGGGTTTGCTCTGCAATTGTCAAAAGGTGATGCATGGAATTTCTTATGGGATAATTGCAGTTAATTTATGTTCAATTGAGAGGTACGAGTGTCTACTGTAAATTAGGCCATAGTTTATCACGACGGCCTTAGAGCGGACTTAAGACATTATAAATGTTTGAATGTTTAAAGTAATAAAAATGGATGCAAAACAAAATTAATGACGCGATCAATTTTAATATTCATTACAGTGTGCAAGTGTGAAAGGGATGGTAAGATGTACCACCACTACGCTCACACTCTTTCATTTAAAAATATTAGTAGTTCCTTCAGTATGTTTTATTGTATTTGTGTGTGTTTGTGCACAAAATAATGAAACAATCGATCAAACTCGAAAAACCCTATTGAAGTAATAGCATAATTAACGTGACCATTTATTTTTTGTGTCATAGCGGGACATCAGTGGAATTAAATAATAATAATATTTACGTTTTAAGTGTTTTACAAGTTTTTATTATAGAAGATTAAATAACTTAAAATAATAATCCAAATTGTATTTTTGTATTTGTCAGCTGAACAAATTGTTTAAAATCATCGGGTTTAGTTTTTAGATGTGTGAAAGTCAGTACATGATTTATTGGAATTTATGATTGGATGAGTTGTGGGAAAGTTTATTAAGTCAACACGTTTTTACAAAAGTATTGGTATAATACGATCCTATGGTTTTCAGTAGTAGTTCGGTAAACATTTCAAACGAGAAATAAGTTTTAAATTATTTTTTGGTCTGTTTGCAAGAGCGGGACGATGTCGGCCTTGCTGGGGACACCGGGACAGACTTCCTGAAAGCGGGACTGTCCCGCCTAAAGCGGGACGTATGGTCACGTTAAGCATAATGCAAAAATTAGAAATATTGTTTTATTTTTAAAATAGATATTGTATTGACTGGTGAGAAGCAGCATTAGAGTTGTGTGTGAGTGGTAGTGTGTGTGTGTATGTACCTGTGTCGTCGCGTGGGGCTCATGACGGAGATGGTGTTGGAGCGCTTGGAGCGCGCCAGCGGCGGCAGCTCGTCGCGCGCGCGGGCGCCGGCGGGGGCGGCGGCGGCGGCGGCGGGGGGACGCCCGCGCGAACCCGACACGCTGCCGTCGCTCGCCGTCTGCACCACGCAACATCAATACATTCAACAATATATAAGCTATCAAATTAGTCACCGTTTTCAAAACTCATGAAAATGACGCTCAACTTCATGGCTAATTTGAAAGCGCGCAAGATGACGTAAATTAAAAAAAATATAAATAAGTATTGGACTTTTCAATCATGAAAGCTCCATTATTAGGTTTCTTACACAAATCAGCGTCTACAAAACTTAATCGGACTATAATATAGTAGTAAAGTTCGTTACCTTCTGCAGCTGGTTGTGTGTGGCGTGCGCGTGTGCGGGCGCGTCGGGTCCGCGCGCGGCCTCGCTCTCCGCGCCCGAGCCTGTGCGCACGCACACTACGTATACAACACGTTCAACCACATCACTCGACGCCTACACTTACACAAATACAAACATACCTCCCTCGCTGCACTGACCGAGCCTTGGCATCACTACGGTATTCTACAGCTTAAATTGAATCATCGGGAGTCGAGTATAGAACAAGTTATTATGATTGGGTTTATTGTTGATGTTTAGATGATAAAGTCACCGCCGCTAATGCCTGTTCTTAGCACTAATATTCGAGCCAATGCATCGCGTACCATTTAGTTAAAAATGTATAATAATGTTGTTAAACCATATATTAGTATGTATACCCGGGTCGGACTTGTAGGTCATGAGGTGCGGGTGCGTGGCGAGCGGCGAGGTGCCGCACATCTCCTCGGGGATGGCCTCGCACGACACACGCATGTCGCTCTTCTTGCTCGCCTTCTTCGACGCGTGCATCGACACTGACGCGCTCCTGGTCAACACGTTATAGATAAACAAGTAGTCACATAGGCAGGCATAATTGTTTGAGTCATGAGTCTTAACTTAATACTCGTATCATCAAACGTAGTGTTTCCATTTGTTGTCAAAATATAAACAACATTATAATAAACCTCCTTAAAATTGAATACATAGAAAGCTAGCAGAGATATCTTAAGCTAAAAAGCGAGATTTAACTATAACTGTATCTGTCTGTATCAGCCCATATACGTCTCACTGCAGGCCACGGGCCTACTCTACAATCGAGAATACGATTGAGAGTGGTTAGGTCATATAGTCCACCACGCTGGCCTAGTGCGGGTTGGCGGACTTACATACCATAGAAATTCTTATAAATCGCTATGGTATGCAGGTTTCCTCGCGATGTTTTCCTTCACCGTTTTAGTGCGTGGTGATTGATTATCAATACACACATGACTCCGAAAAGTCAGAGGTGTGCCCTGGGATTCGAACCCGCGACCACCGTGAACATGTAGGCAGCCGCGTCTAGTCCGTTTACCAACAGGCCACCACGCACTATAACTATAACTAGACTTCATAAATCGTGTATGATGATATTTGGAAAAAATTAGTATGATAACATAACTAGAATTTGGATATTTGGCGTTTGTTTTGACTGGCGCGTGTGTATACGTGTTCGTTTGTTCGGATGCGTGCGCATGTGCGTGCGAGTACTGACTGCGGCTCGACGCTGGGCAGCAGGATCATCTCGAGCGGGCCGAGCGCGAGGTCGTCGTCGTGGTCGCGGGGGTCGCGTCCGTCGCGGCCCTCGCGCGCCTCCCGCCCCTCCCGACCCTCCCGCGCCGACACCTTCCAAGACGACGACATCTCCGGTGACGAGTTGGAGCGACGCACCGGGTGCCGCGACTTGCCCTGAAAACACGTAAACGCTATTTTATATTACATCTTTATTCCTATTATTATTGCCGTTAAAGTCATTAGTTATATATAATCAATTCCTTTAAAATCATATTTTTTCCAGCGAGACATACTAAAATAAACTGCAGCAATTTGAATGTTGATGAAGACATCCTCTTGCACATTTTGGGACGAAAATTAATACTGAGAACAAAGGTTTGCACTGTTGGCACCTCAGCTTACACCTTGCCAAATATATGCATTTACATAATACAGATTTTTAGTCACTGGTTTTAGTATTTGATCGGATATAGTTAACACAGCATTAAACATATAGTGTAAAAACGTTTGCATGTAAAGTAATAGTGTGCGGTGTACCTTGCCGGCGCGCGTTACCTCTGGCACGATGAGCAGCATGTCGTCGTCGTCCGTGGTGCTGGACGAGCTCTGCCGCTGCGGCGAGCCCGGGATGTTGATCGGCTGCGTGCTCATCCTGCACACACACGCACACACATACTATACATATTTTAATCACTACATCAATATCGACTATCGATTATGATTATAATCGATTAATTTACTTCGTATTTACGGCCAATTTAGAAGTTGACGAAGTTAATATTGATCAATTTGGCATAAAATATAGAATAAAGACATTAATTTTTATTTTTATTGCATAGAATGGCGAGATGAGCCTGCCGTTCGCCTGATGGTAAGCGATGCGACCGCAATGCTTGGCGTTCCACTGCGCTCGCCATTCTGACACAAGATGTTAAGTCTCAATACGTCCAGTAGTTACTTTGGCTACAATGTCCTTCAATCTTGAATTGACATAAAATAATGTTGGTGACGGGTTGGTTTTCTTTTAATTTCGTGCGAAAATGAATAGATAGTTTGAAAGTAGTTGTTGTTTATTTAGTAATTGGTGTGACCTGTGCGCAGGCGCATGTCGTGAGTTGCGATCGGCCGCGACAACAGAGTCGGAGTTGGACTTGTGCAGCTCGGTGGCGGGGGGCGGGGGTGCGGCGGCGGCGGGGGGCGCGGCGCTGCTGCGGCTCTGCGACGACGCCGACCCACTGCGCTCGCGACCCTCGCGAGACTCGTTCTCCTGACTCTGACACCCAACAAATATTGATCATTTGTACGCACACATTCACACGCACATATATTTTATAACCTTAAATAATCACTAGACCCTAAGTATAGATAAAACGATTTCAACAATACGCTATTTTTGCCTCAATAAAAATATCCGCATATTGGTTTGCGTAAACTCACGGCATCTGGTCGTGCGTCCCCGGCGGGCGGCGGCATAGAGTTTTGCGTGGCAGGTGGCGGCGCGGGTGAGAGGGGCGCGGCGGCGGGGGGCGCGGGCGCGGTGGGGGCGGGCGCGGGTGCGGCGGGGGGCGCGGGCGCCGGGGCGGGGGGCGGCGCGCCGTTTATACTGCCCGCCGGGTTCAGGATGGCGGCCACATCCTGCAGCGGCGACTCCAGCATGTAATCCCAGTTCATCTGAAACAGATAGACTTCGATATTGAATCGCTTCACAGAGAATCCATTGTGATATTATTTATTGACTTTCATTTAATTTCTTCTGAACTTAACCCAATGCCTCTTTGTGTTTTCGTACAACATTAGTATAAAAAACTCGATACAAATGATTAGTAAAATAGTCGATAGTGTAGCGTTGCTATGCGCGTTACCTGGTTCTGCACGCGCGTGACGAAGCAGACGTCTCCGGTGGGCGAGCGGATGTGCACCTCGGCCCAGCGCGCGCACCAGCACGGACACGCGCCCGCCGCCGCCGCCTCGCCCACGCGCGACCAGCCCGCCTCCTCGCTGTCCTGCACGCACACGTTGCCTCCATTACTTTAGTCGATAAATTTTGCCATACCGTATTTTAATTTTACAAGAAAATCTAGAAATGATTGTGTACACCTCTTTATATCGTCACTTTTATTTTACTCTGAAGGACGATACATTATTTCTTGCTTTTTTAAATTTTACTATTTCGTAATAGTAAAACTATTTATATGTTAGATATTCTCGAAGGCCCATTTAGTTTCAGCGCTCGGCGGAAATAAAATTCCGCTGTCGAGTCTAGCATAAACTTAGAATGGATGTAAAAGTTAGCTTCTAGTATTGGAACTCACAACTTCTTTGGAGATCCTTTCGAACCGCTGCGAGAACTGGTTGAGCACCTCCACCAGCGGGTCGTTCATCTTGTTGTTCTCAGAAGAGTTTTGTCTGGAATATGCGAATGTAATCAAACTATAGAACATGCGTCAGTGAGGTTACAGTAGTTGATACAATATCTAGAGTTGGCAACATCTAACTTTGTGTATCTGTTTCACCTGTGACGATACTATAAACTGGATTTGATAAAAAAATTATGTTTGTAAGTAATTTCTAAAAATTTGGTTTTCTGTATTTTTAATGAATTCGTCTATTTTCAGAGAGAAAAACAAGAGGTACTGACATATGGAATAGCATATCAATTTATATTTGTTCAGAGCAAACAATTTAGTTAGAATCTATAATTTTTACATATTTTAATTACGACTAAACATATAATTGAAAAATGCATAAGGCATATGCTATTTAACATTTAAAATACAGTGCAAAAAACATAATTGTGATAATGATAACAATCATCTAAGTTATTAATAATGAAACACTAGCCTATACACTTATTTAAAAATAATGTGTGGTATTACGCATACGGCGAATATAGAGCATGCAAGCAAATTGCATTGTTTCAGCAACAAAGAGACTGGATACTCGCGGGAAGAGGAGAGGACAGAAAGGCAAAAGGTTTTAGCGGCTAATTTATTACGTAACAATACGCAGTCAGCTTACACGGTAGATATTGTTGCCGGCTAAGCCGCAGCAAAAGCGATGCTAGCAACAGACGCATTGGTACAGCAAGCTGTTGTGTAAGCTGGCACAATTGAGTAGAATTGGCGGTGCCAATATTAGCAGTAGTCTTAAGAAGAAAAAAGAGAGAAAGTAGGTAAGGAAGAGGTATGTGGAGTGGGCGGCGAGGATGCGGCACCTGGTGGTGCGTCCGCTGCAGTGCGGCGCGGGCTCGGGCGCGGCGTCCACGGAGCGGCTGTGCTGCAGCGAGCGCCGGCTGTAGCTGCGCACACACACGCCGCTCAGACCAGCGCTCACTACGCGCACGCACACGCACACGCACACGCACACACACACCTACCCCGACTACAACCCACACCTCTACTGCTGTTACGCATCAAAATGTCGCATAGCAACCCACGGAACTGTGAATGCTCTATCTAGGTTGTCATCGGCTGCATAGCAGTCATTGTGTCATCACATTATAAGAAAATATTACGTGCACCGTGTTTTTTGAACATATTCTACATGAATCATCTTGAGAATATGTATGAACCATTATAACCTAGGTCCAGTTACTAATAAGCCTCATAAGCCATGATGTGTTGCTTGTGTGTGTAAACCTCAAAGTTGAGTAACTAATTTTTCATTTTCATAATAAGGATTTAACTCTTTTAACTCTTGAATAAATGTCATATTGTCTAATTAAAGTTAGCCCTTATACAATTTTATCTTAAATTCTTATTATATCCCCAGTACCAAATGTGATGATGTGGCAGAAATAATATTAATGAAAGCCAAGTGTTGAAGGAGCCCGAAGCGTCGCGGTTAGTAGAGCAAAGCAAGTTAGTTACCACCCTTGTAATTTAAAACACACACTCACGCACACGCACGCACTCACGCATATGCATGCACGCACGCACAAACGTAAGACAACATACTGAAATATTTAAATCTAGAAGGCAATTTTTCATTTATTTTAATTTTACGCCGATAATTCACTTTAGAAAATAATGTTATATTTATTCGGTTTTTGTCTTTGATTTTAGTTAATTTGTGAAACAATTTATTTGTTATTCTCTTTACATTTGAATTATGGTTATACATATATTTAGTTTTTTTTATCTCGAGAGAGAGTGAGGACAATTTTACATCTAGGTTAATAGTGTTTCAATTTTATTTAACTTAATGGATGCGAAGATGTGAAAGCCAAATAGGAACTACTCATTATTTTATGATTACATAAGATGCATTAGAAATTACAACGATAAAAAATATCTGTATTTAAAAGTGGCCACAATTTAGGTAAGTGTAATTAATTAAGCATTCTCTGGTTTGTTATAAATATTCGTCAGAGAACTTTCATACAAACTGTTCAAGACTATTGCATCCTTGGTACTTAGTCAACATTGTTGGTTTTGTGTAGTAGTATTGCATTCAACACGCTCTAGGCCAGCGTGGTGAACTATATAGCCTAACCACTCTCAATCGCACTCTCGATTGTAGAGGAGGCCCGTGCCCTGCAGTGGGACCTATATGGGTTGATACAGATTGCAAAGAAAATATATTTTTTCCAGGTCATGGGTACAATCAGTCTGTAATTATCCACCGCTGAGCAAGGGATACTTTTGCAATCGAGAGAGTAGTTAGGCCACAGTTCATCACAAATCACACATGTGACCTATCTCTTATTCCATTATTGAAAAAGGAAAATAACCTTATGCAGACAAAATACATGGTATGAGTTAAACAGGAGACAGTATAGTGTGTTACCGTTTGACTTCAGGCGGATTGATGTGCGGCGCGGGCTGCACGTGCAGGTGGTTGCTGGTGGTGCTGCTGGTGGTCGTGGCAGTGGTGGTGGCGGTGGGGGCGCTGGTGACGTTGTTGGTGCTGGCGGCGCTGCCGTTGTTGCTGTTGCTATCCGATTGTCCTTCGCTGGGGGCTTCATTTGATTGCGACTGGAATTCATGGAAATTAAGAAAATTATTGAATATTGTTTTTTAATAATGCATATCCTTATGCTAATGCTTCATAGTTCGACTTTTGAAAAATAATTTTATGATTTAATTTGAGTAATACAGTTCTAGATATTGAAATACTATAAATGAAAAGTATATAAAATGCGAATTTACTTGTTTCAGGTACATTCTCTGACGGAACCCAAAGTAGTGGTTTTTTAATGAATACGTTGGTACGTACGTTTGCGTGCGAGGTTGCGGGCGCGGTGGGTGCGGGCGCGGAGAGCGGCGGCAGCGGGCTGGCCACGCTGTCCGAGTGCAACTTGCACAACACTGCGCATCTGCACACACACATAATATATATTGCTACCTACACTTAGCCTCTACACTCCTGTGGCAAGGTGCGAAACAAAATACAGCAATTGATATTTAGATACATTCTAAAAATAATAGGCTACCTATAAAAAATACCTGTAGACGGCTTCGAGTTATTAAGGGACTGAGTATTAAACATCACCTAATTTATAAAATCATTCTTTTGTTATATTTTAAATAAATAAAAAAACATATAATGAAAAGAAAATATTCAGAAAGTAGCGTTTATAACCTGTCGCACAGTCCCTGTTTGATTGAGTTCTGCAAGCATCCGGAAGTGGTGATGGTGACCAGTTTGTGTCCCACCAGCCACGTCATCGACTGCCCGCCGTTGAACAGGAACTCTGCCGTGTCGCTCCTGTTAACAACGTACGTAATATGTTTTAAACCATCTCGATGAATTAAAATCACACATGGTTACTGATATTTTAAACATCCATTATAATTTGGTTATTTTAAATATTTCCATTCCCCCTTTTGAGATACAGCGTTTTAATTATAATTGGTTTTAGAGTGAATTCACACGATGCGTTGCCGCTGTTGCGTCGTACATACAAATGACTATACCATGACACACGACGCGTTTGTTCGCTGCGCACCGCACTTGCGTGCTGAGAGGGGTGCAGATTATGAGAGTCGCGCTGTGGCGTCGCACCAACTGTGTGGCGTCCTATACATTGTCGCCGCGTCGTGTGACTAGACACTTATATGCAGTGTCAGTTTTCGTTTTCACTATGTTATCGCCTCTATCCAATTTCTTGAAAAGTTATATATTTATGTCAGTTGAAGACAGCCCGAAGAAGACGCAGTATCACGTTTCTCTAGTTGCACCCTTGAAACATCAGCAATACCCTTATGGCCGTATTCATAGACAGTTTATAAGCCTTGGCTATCGACTGAATTAAAAAAATAGTTCGAAAGGTAAGTAAAACATGCGACAGTTAAAATAGGTTTTAAAACTCTATGAATAAGACGGTTAAGTATTTTGTTGGAGGTTGGTTGGTATTGTGTTAGTGTGGGTCGCGTACCGGTGCGGCTTGACGCTGCATGGCGTGGAGGTGTATCGCGCCAGCAGGTCCACGCACGTCTCGGTGAGCTCCACGTGGAAGGCGGCCGACGCCGACGCCGCGCTCGCACCGCCCGCGCCGCCGCCACCCCCGCCGCGACCCAGCGGCGCACGGGACACCGCGCGGGAACCCTGCACACATGGCATCGTCATCACATACACACTGACACGAAGGGCCATGCTGTAGCTAATCTAGGCTTAAACATACATCTCATATTTGACTAGGACAATATTCATGCCACTTAAAACGTGTACGTTACCAAAATTGGCATTTCTATACAGGGTGATATTAACACATGGTACTTAATTTAACCCACATGTTTTTCATTATCCCAGATGAAATTGTACAGAATTAGAAAAAAAAATAGGAAAATATTTTTTTCCAAAAATCGTGATTTTCGTTTTCACGATTTTTGGGCACCCATATTGATATGAGTATTTTTACCGCTTAGCTGAACTTCAGATTGCTTTGGAAACTTACCTGAGCCGTAAAAAGACTCAATATCTATAGGGATCGATCAAAAGCCTGGAAAACTAATATCGCGATTTTTGATTAAATTATCAGGCAATTTTTGTTCAAACTTAGTACAATGTTATCTAATGGGGTTAGGAACACGTGGTTTAAATTAATTTGGTAAAGACTTCCACGACTGTGTCACTTCGTTAGGAAGAAAACAAATAAATAGATTGTATGCTAATGTAATTTGTTGGTTTCTAATATAATAAAAACAACAGACTCTACTATTCCTATTGTACTTACAAGACTGGAGCTCCTCTGCCTGTTGGAGGAGTCTTCGTTGGCGTTGGCCTGCTGGAAGTTGTTGGTGTTGTACTGCAGCTGCTCCTCGAACGGCATTATTATGTAGTTGTGCAGGCCCTGCAACCAACAAATACACTTATTGAATTATCAAATCTATCTCAAAATGTTTTAAGTATGCAGGAAATTACTTTAGAAGTTGCCTAGAAACAATTTCAGCTATCGAATCTTTGTTAGTATCAGAAGTAAAAATCAGATATTGATAATACATATAATAAATAGTTATTGATTAGAATTAGACATGCAAAGAAATAAATATTGATGTAACAGCTTGGATTCCGTAAATACTAGATTTAGAGAAAACAATTTTTATTGGGTTTACATGGTTTCCCATACATTATGCGACGATTATCGATATCGATAATTAATATACGCACGTGTATGATGAATCGCACGAAGTTGCGTCGGTAGGAGAGGCGGCACTTGAGGAACCAGGCGGCGATGACGTGGTGCGCCAGCGACACCACGTAGTGGTTGTACCGTGACGGGTTGGTGTACGGCAGCAGGATGGCGAACACCGACATGTATTGGTCCTCCACGAACGACGCGAATACTTTCGGCAGTCGCGTCAATGCTGCACACGCATATTATATCAATCAATTTATGCTCATTTTGAAATTTTTAAAATAGTTTTATCGACTACAAATACTTTTTTACAGCAAAGTATTTTTAAAGGTTATACATATTCATGAACATTTCATGCTGTGGGTACTGACTGGAGAGGAATTCGAGCATGGGGCTGGCGATGGCCTGCGTGTCGGAGATCTTGGACAGGTCCAGCACCACCTCGGGCAGCATCTTCACCATCGTCTCGCGCGTCTCCAGCGTGAAGATTGTCAGCGCGTTGATATACGGCTGCGGAGTCCGGAGTACTGTGGACACATTGCGTGTGATGGTATTTTAAAAAGGGTATGAGAAAATTTTGAAAGAGTGTTTTTTTCGTAGAGTTTATCACGTAAAACGACGTCATTTAACTGCAGTGAAAAAAAAGTATAGATGTAATGTGTTATGGTTTGGAGAGAGCAATGGACTCACCCATGCCATACTTGAGCAGGCACCGCACGATGCGCTGCTGCGTCTGCGGCTCCAGGTAGGAGTGGTAGGGAGCCAGCGCCGCGAGCGCGGGCAGCGCCGCCGCGTGGAATTCCGACACCAGCAGCTTCTGGCCGTTGGGCACGCGCAGGCACTCCGGGAAGTACAGGCTGCGGTCCGAGATCATGGAGCACAGCGTGGAGGCCAGCAGGTCCACGTCGGCGGCGCGGCGGCCCAGCGCCAGCGCGCGCGTCTGCAGCAGCAGCGGCAGCGCGCGCAGCACCCGCGACAGCACCGCCCAGTCCTGCTCGCGCGTCAGCGCCGCCGACACCGCCCGCGCCGCGCGCCCGCCCGCCGCCGCGCATGCGCCGCCGCCCGCGCCCGCCGCCTGCCCGCGCGGGCCCAGCGCCTCCGCCACCAGGAACGGCGAGCACACCGGCTTCAGCCGCGCCCCGCCCGCACCGCCCGCCCCGCTCACCGGCGCGCCGCTCGCGTCGTAGCAGAACCCCACGCAGTTGAACGCGTTCACGCGCAGACCGAACACCATGTCGAATATCTGGAACGACACACGTTCCGTCACATTATATTGACAACTTAGTGGTGGTGGTGACAGCCCATATACGTCCCACTGCAGGGCACGGGCCTACTCTACAATCGAGAATACGATTGAGAGTGGTTAGGCCATATAGTCCACCACGCTGGCCTAGTGCGGGTTGGCGGACTTACATACCATAGAAATTCTTATGAATCGCTATGGTATGCAGGTTTCCTCACGATGTTTTCCTTCACCGTTTTAGTGCGTGGTGATTGATTATCAATACACACATGACTCCGAAAAGTCAGAGGTGTGCCCTGGGATTCGAACCCGCGACCACCCTGAACATATGGGCAGCCGCGACAACTTAGTATACGGATAGTTTAATTTACTTATGACACACGGTGTCACCTTTATTCTGATGTCGGGATGGTGCATGAAGAGCGTGGGTCGCTTGTAGTGGTTGTCGAGGTGGTCGAGCAGCACGAGGAAGCAGCGCGTGGCGTGCGTGCCGGGCGACGCCAGCAGCTTCTCGTGGAACATCTCCAGGAGCCCGCTGACGGCCAGCTTCAGGTCGCTCGTGTCCGTGTCCGCCGGGATCGGCACGTCCGTCACGTAGATCTCGAATGGCCGGTTTAAAATCTGAAAACGATTTGATCGCGAGTAAGAAAAGTATACAGTCGGCTCCGTAGTGAGCTATAAACATTAAAGATAGACCCAAGTGTTTAGAAATGTTGTTGTATGTGTTTAATAGGCAATAGAAGTAAAGTAGGTGACCTTCTCTAGCAGGTCGACGAGGTCTGTGCATGCGTCGGGCGCGACGCGCGCCAGCACGGGCAGCGCGCGCGCGGCGGCGGCTCGCAGCGGCCCCTCCGCGTCCTGCACGCACGCGCTCAGCACCGGCACGCCCACGCTCTCCGCCAACTCCTCGCCGTACGCCCATCTGCGATGAGAAAACACTGTACTATCTGCACACTACCTCGTTATACACAAATATAATCTATGGTTCGACATAAGCTCAATATTTGTCCCTCTTAGAATTATGAATTTATCTAATTTGATCCCCATACCGAAATAAATATTTGTGTGATCCATCTTAATGTGGGATCGGGACTATTTTTTTTTATATTGCAGTGAATGGCGATACGAGCAAGCCGTTCGCCTGATGGTAAGCAATACGACCGCTCATAAACAGTAGCAACATTCCACTGCGCTCGCCATCCTGAGACATAAGATGTTAAGTTTCAATATGTCCAGTAGTTGCTCTGGCTACAACGTCCAATCAACAACAATCCGAAACACAACAGTGCATTTAAGCAGTGTTGTTTGACGGGAGAAATAGACATTGCGGTGGTACCTACCCAGATAGCCTCTCACATATGAGAGACCTACCACCAGTAAAATGACTATGTACGTATGTGACTATATTTGCTTATTTATCTTTATTTAATCTATTTCGCTAATGACACGTTGTGACAGTTGTAACGATACTATGACCGAGCAGGTATAGCACCTGTATCTCTGTATGAAGTCGAGTATGTGGTTGAGCGTGTGCAGACGCACGGCGAGGCGCTTGTCGTGTCGCAGGTAGCGGTCTGCGAGCGCGAGCGCGGCGCTCACCCACTCCGAGCCGGCCGGGGACAGCGCCGCCGCGCGCAGGCGCACCAGCCGCATCGTCGACGACTCCTGCAACACCGCACCACTCACTTGTACAGACTAGTCAATTCAATATAGTCCTCGAGGACAAGTCGAGTATAACTTGGCAAAAAAGGCAGTTTTTAATGCGGGTGCTTAGATCAAATTAAATATTAATATGGCAACCCGACATACTACAGCGAAATGTTTAGATAATTGTTATTTATTATTGTTAACATGAAGTGCGTGGTGGCCTGTTGGTAAACGGACTAGACGCGACTGCCAACATGTTCACGGTGGTCGCGGGTTCAAATCCCAGGGCACACCTCTGACTTTTCGGAGTCATGTGTGTATTGATAGTCAATCACCACGCACTAAAACGGTGAAGGAAAACATCGTGAGGAAACCTGCATACCATAGCGATTTATGGAAATTTCTATGGTATGTAAGTCCGCCAACCCGCACTAGGCCAGCGTGGTGGACTATATGGCCTAACCACTCTCAATCGTACTGTCGATTGTAGAGGAGGCCCGTGCCCTGCAGTGGGACGTATATGGGTTGATACAGAATACAGAATTGTTAACATGGTTTTTTGTTTATTTTAAATCACCGTACAAACACAAATCGTACGAAAATGTATGGAAATACCTATAAGCAACGAACACAATGACATTTTTAGTAGTATTGCCATAATATTTTTTCTTGAATGTCATTTGTCACTGCATCATACTCTTTTGTTGCCAAGTTATAGAATATCTGGGGGCGCGGCCGAGCCCCCGTCCAAGTCGAGCTATAGGCCGTAACATCCTTTTCTCGAAGCAATTCAGACCATTTTCAACCCCCTATAACTTCGTTGTGGCTAAAGCATGAAGCCTGAATTTTCAGTTACTAAGCAGGCATTGTATAAATACGGTATATTTAAAATTTCATTCAATTTGAACCAGTAGTTTAAGAATTGTAACTAGTCAAACTTTCTTAATTTTGTCACTCACTGACTGACTGACCGATCATCAAAAGTCTAAGGCACTTCTAGCAGACATAGAACCTTCAAATTTAGAATATAATTAGTGTTTAGTGTCTAAAGTAAGGGAAAATTCAAACATTTCATAATTTGTGTCTAGTTTTCTAGATAGACCAACTGTCAACTAGTAGTTGACATGACGTGGCGCGTTGGGATGTATTAGAAATCCGTTAAATATGGCCATTTCGGTCGCACTAAGGGCAATTTGTATTACTATTTTAACCTTGACGGGCATGAGCGGCGGTGCGGATAACTTTGTAATCCCATATAAATGTATAGGATTACAAAGTTACATTAGCAGTTAATGAATCATTGTACCCATATATAATGGAATAATAGTTGTAGATAGATATCTATATATATGAGGCATAACAGGAGGGGATATAGAGAAGGAAATGGCGTATTCAGCATGTCACATGCCCTTGCAAATAAATAGACTAAATACCTCGAAAATATCAATTACAATGAAAGAAAGAACATTAATAATCAAATCCGCTATATTTGTGATAAATTGATGCCTACAAAAATAAGAAAAATCCATAAGACAGAGGCTTTAAGAAAAATCGTTAGTGATATTCTAGAAGTAAGAAGTACCGAAAAGGAAAAAAGTAGGACTCTACAAAAAGACGTGAGATCCCATCAAAAACATCCTGTAAAAAAATTCCAAGTCTCGCAGCTCAGGTTTTCTACCGCAAAAAGTTGTCAGATGTATGTAATACCAAGTCGATTAATTTATTTAGTCCTTAAGGGACCTTCTACATAAAGTTATTACGTTAGTTATTACCATATCAATCTTAAAAATTCTTTACGATTTAAATAAATAGATCGACTTGGCCAGCAGCATTATGTATAAATTGTACAATACATTATGTTTTCATGCGATGGCCAAGTCGATCCATTTATTTAAATCGTAAAGAATTTTTAAGATTGATATGGTAATAACTAACGTAATAACTTTATGTAGAAGGTCCCTTAAGGACTAAATAAATTAATCGACTTGGTATTACATACATCTGACAACTTTTTGCGGTAGAAAACCTGAGCTGCGAGACTTGGAATTTTTTTACAGGATGTTTTTGATGGGATAGTTTTAATATGTAACAGTAAGTATATATAGATGTATGGAGAGGTGCCTACCGGTCGGTCGTGTCCGCAGTAGTCGATGAGGTCTAGCAGCGCGTCGGCGTCGCCGTAGTACTGGCCCGCGTCGTGCAGCGCCTCGATGGCCGACAGCACGCCGTGCAGACGCGTATGCAGCAACTCGTTCGGCGGCTCGAACGACCCTGCATCATCACACCAGGTTTAGCATCGCCACGATAATATTATTCACAAAAATTCGTGCAACTTTAAACAGGAGTAGGAAGAAATGCAAACATTCACGTTCCGCCTCACGTGTTCTGTCTCACGATGTTATAGGTTCGAGCTTATCGCCATATTGGGCACAAATTCATGATTCCGGACTGCCGTGCGATTCTGTAACAACTCACGATCGAAATCACTTCTGAATCCGCAGTGAAAACTTAATCGGCATTCTGTAACTTGTATGAAATCTACACTAGCGCCATAAAGTGAGAACTCAAGTGAAGGGAACTATTTTCAGGTGAGATCTTAGCTAATTGACGTTGATTGGTATTCTGAAACAAAGATTTCGAAGTTCACTTCGAATCTCACCTCGAATCTTTATGTCAAATCATAAGTTAGTATTTGGTGTGAGAGTTTGTGAGTGCAAAGAAAATAAATTGTGATTTAATTAGTTAAAAAAGGATTATAAAAGTATTTATTATCAAGGTAAGTTCGAAATGTCGATACATACGTTTATCAATATTATTTTATAGTACTTTTCTTTAAATAATGTACATTTTGTTTGTAGATGGCTCGATCATTTCTATTGTTAAGTATTCTTAAAGAAGCCCACGAATTAGAAGTAAGAAACAATCGTCGTCAAGCTCAAATTATAAGAAATTTGCCCCTTACCAGCCGTAGCGATGATTTTATTAAAATCTATAGACTTTCGGAGGACTTAATTCAAGATTTAGAGATTCAATTACGCCCTTTACTCGTACCAACTAAGCGACCTAGTCGAGCGCTTTCAACAAGATGCAAGGCACTTGAGCACATTTTTTTGTCAAATATTTGTTGGCGTATTCTGCTATTTTTTTTTAATTATTCTCTTTTATTTTTTAGATTCTCTGCACATTGTCATTCCTCGCAAGTGGGAGCTATCAAAGAATACTCGGAAAAAATATATATACATATATATCTCAAACATGCGTATCCCGGTGCGTTAAAGAGATAGTAGAAGCGATTACTCATCCTACTATTGTAAAAAAGTATCTAAGATTTCCACAAAATCGTTCAGAAAGACAACTATTAGCCGAGCGGTAAGGAGCTATTAAACATCCCTTCAAATTGTATAATTGCCACACATACGTAATTAAAAATTGATTAATTACAGATTTTATGAAAAATTTCGTATTCCCGGGGTGATCGGGTGTATTGATGGTACTTTCGTCGCTATGGTGAGGCCGCGTGATAATGAAGAAAGGTATTTTTGCCGTAAAGGGTTCCACGCTCGGAATGTTATGTTGGTAAGGTTTTTACAAAATAGTTTCAATGTTCCAATCGCAATATATAAGTATTATGATTAATTTGAAGCACATCGACATAAAAAGAACGATGTAATGTATGACACCTACTAATATTATATTTTATTTGAGAGTCCTAGTGGTTTAGTTCGGCCGGCGAAAAGAGGTGGCATAGCGGGTTCAATCCCCGCACCGAGATAAAAGTGAATTTTGGGAACATATGTTTGTTTCAGTACCATTAGAGTTGTGAGACCAAAAAGATAGCTCACAACGCAAGACTTAGGTAGTATCTTACAACAAGGTTATACAATTTGTGTGATTGCTGAATGTATTTATGTTTTTATTTTGCAGATTAGTGATGCCGACCTTAATATAATACACGTAGATGCGTCGTATGGCGGAGCGACGCACGATAGTTTCGTATTTAACCACTCAATCAGAGATATCAGAGACCACTTAGAAAATTTGACCAATTCGGGTGAAGTGGTGTATTTATTAGGCAAGTATAAATATGAACTTGTTTGTTACGGCGCGGCCCATAACGACGGACTAAACTGACGCACGGCTGAAATATATGTTATACATTTCCTATTTTGCCAAACTAATATAATCCCTATAAAAATAAATAGCTAAATAAATATAGTTAATCAAAGGAACTGTCTCATAAGGGCTTTTAATAAAATATTTAGGTACATCTTTAACCTAATACGCAATAAATAAGATGGCTACAGCATGGATTGACACTTATGTAAAGTTACTTTTTATTGCTTTTAGGAGACGCCGGTTATCCTCAGCGCTCTTATTTAATGACTCCAGTCGCAGGCGCAACCGGTGAAACCCCGGAAAGTTATTACAATAAATTACACGCTACAGGCAGAAATTCAATAGAACGAACAATAGGAATATTGAAAGGGCGTTTTCGATGTCTCCTAGCACATCGGGTATTACATTACCATCCTGACACTGTCGCAAGGATAGTAATTGCGTGTTGTGTACTCCACAACATTTGTAATCGTGCGGGATTACCTTCCCCAATACATGGGCATGATGCTGTGGTCAATGAAACATTACCATTAGCACAAGCAGATGCACAAGATTTGGGTCTGGAAACCGGCCGCAGTTCTAGAGTTAATTTAGTAAATAGTTTATGGCTAAGTAGAACCGTAGATATAGTAATTTATATGAAGTATTTACAGATTTTATTATTATTGTTCACTCACATTTTAGTTTGGATTTAGTTATTTCTAAACTTTGAATTTGCACAATAATAATTATCATTCAAATAATTTAAAGGTCTTTTTTTAAATAAAAACTTAAGTCTCCGATTTTTTTGTAATTTTTTTACATTGTTCGAATATTTTACCATTGAATGCATCAAAATTGTCTCTAGTTTATTATTACTCATTTTTATTTTGTATTATATTTTGTTTTAGATAATGTTGTGCTTTTGTTTTTATCTCATGGATTGTAATGCTATGTACACCTTAAAAGCTCGTTATATAACTTGTAACTAAAGTAATTTTATCGATGGCGCACCAATGGTCGATTTCATAAAAAAGATGAATTAATTTTCATCAATGATAATATTTACCAAATAATAATATTAGATCTAAGATGTTTATAAAGCATAGATGCGTTGTCCGAGCTTTATAATGGCAACACGTTTGGAAGGTAATTGCCTCCAGTGCAATCAGTCACACATCAACCAGTGTCGCGGGTACACGTTTCTCTGACTATCTGTATTCTCGAAACCAAATGCGTAAGAATAGATTAAAGTTATTTAAAAAAAAGTACAAATGATTCTGAAACTGTGAAACAAAAAAATATTTTATTTAGTGCACAAGTACACACTAATTTAATTTTTTATTAAATAAAATTAGTAAAATCGCTCTCATGGCAACGTATGACAGCTCCCGCCACGTCATTCTGTACTTCATGCTTGGTGCTACGTCACACGCGCTTTGGCCAATAACCGTGCGGCACTTATTGTTACGTAACTAGCGAAGTCTATTCATCTTCCATTCATTCATTCCTTGCTTTCCATATTTTCAAAATTACTTGAAAAAACGATCAATAGTAGGTTAACTCAATATTTATCAGATTTGGATATTTTGGCCAAAAATCAATTCGGTTTTCGTAGCGGTAAATCCACCGAGGATGCCGTCTTATACCTAACTAACTCAATCATTGATAATGTGGAAAAGAACCTTAAAACCATTGCTATATTTCTGGATCTCTCCAAGGCCTTTGACACTGTCTCTGTTCCCATCCTACTTAAAAAGCTGGAGCACATAGGTATACGTGGCACGCCCTTAGATCTATTTAGAAGTTACTTAACGGGACGAAGGCAATTTGTCAAGGTCAACAACTTTGTAAGCAGAGAAATATCACTTTCCTTTGGTGTTCCACAGGGCAGTGTCTTGGGTCCCACTCTTTTTATTATTTATGTTAATGAATTGTGCAAACTATCATTACCATTTTGTGAAATCATAACTTACGCTGATGACACCGCTCTGCTAATTCACGGAACTGATTGGAATCATGCTCGCTCTAATTCTGAACTGGCCCTCAGCCGAGTCATGAAATGGTTATCGGTTAATCTACTTACATTAAATCTTACTAAAACTAAATTTATTCCTTTCTCCGCCAACAAGACTGGCCAGCCCAAAGTTCCACTGGAAATATACGCGCATTCTTGTCCCAACTTCTTTAACAATTCAACATGCGACTGTCCCATGGTGGAGTGTGTCCAGTCCCTTAAGTACCTTGGTGTTACCTTAGATTCCCATTTCTCCTGGAAACACCATATTACTTCTATTGTGTCACGTCTGCGCAAATTAATTTTCGTTTTTCGGAAACTTAGAGACATAATGGATATTAAGAGTTTGCTTTCTATTTATTTGGCATTGGGGCAGTCCTTAATAAGATACTGCATAACTGTCTGGGGTGGCGTGCATAAGACTACGCTGATCCGCGTGGAGCGTGCTCAAAGGGCAGTCCTTAAAGTTATTGCAAAAAAACCGATGCGCTTTCCAACGACGACTCTATACTCAACTTGTCAGGTCCTCTCTGTTAGGCAGCTGTATATCCACCAAACTATCTTGCATAAACATAGACACCTATTCTATGACCCGAAAATATATATTGCCAAACGTCGTTCTGATATTATATTTAAAATAAAACATCGCAGAACATCTTTAGCAAGCCGTCATTTTACACATATAAGCTCCAAATTATACAACACAATCAACCGGGCGATAAATATATATCCTTTAACGAAACATCAACTAAACACTCGACTGGCTTCCTGGCTGAAAACCCTGAGCTACGATGAGACAGAGCAACTTGTAGATTTATAATCTTAAGCTTAGCACACAACCATAACAGACACTACTCTCACTTATACATAGGTACTTACTTAATCACACACAAGCACGCACGCACGCACGCACGCAAGCACACACACACACACACACTCACACACACACACACACACACACACACACACACACACACACACACACACACACACACACACACACACACACACACAATACATCTATTTACTAATGTATAAGTAGTTTTTATTTCTCTTTTAATTTTTTCCTACTATATTCATATTTTTGTGTTTGTATTGTGTATGGAACCAATTATTCAGTATGGAGATGGGCGTTGGTAGATGCACCGCAGTTATTAAAAACTTTTGCTTCTATCACCGTTACTTCTAAATAATTTGTATGTGTTTCTTGTTCCAAATAAACTTTATTATTATTATTATTATTATTATTATTATCTTCTTCTAAGTTATGTTTCTTGCTTTTTTACTCTTTCTTCGAACCAATTTGAAATTACAATACGCATCGCGCCATTTTTTTGTGCCATTATGTTAGTGTATGACGTGTCTATTTGTAAAACGTCATTGTATTAGATTGTATAAATTATCGCTGAGAATAGGTTACAGTGTGTATGTGACAAAAATAAATTATCAGTATTGTTCAATCTTTCTTTATTACTTCTGCCAAAGCCTTCAGTCCTTCACCCAGAGCAATATTTGCCTGTGCCATCAAACTCTGGGTTTCGGAGTTACGCTCTAAAACGGTAACCATGCGACGTTCTAGACTTATTCGTTGCTCTTCTAGGGTTTAAAAACTTTTCAAGCACAGTATAAAACTGAACATTGCTGGGATGGAGGTGACCGCCTTAGGCGCACTCTGCATCGTCTTGGAGCTGTAAAAAATATGTTCCTTCATAGCAAGACTCAACTTTTGACTATGCTATAATAAAATCCATATAGTGCCACACATACTTGAAACTGCACTGGCTACATAATGTGGTGGTGTAGCATTCCCTTCCTCAACATTCCTATGAGTCGACGCAGCCCCTGGAGATCACTAAAATAAATAATGTATTACTGTATTTTTTATCACTAATCTATATAACTGTAATACTTAATTATAAATAACTAAAAGATTCTTAATAAAATATAAATATTACATCAATACCTCTCTAGGAGCCGAGGCCTGGAATGCAGTAGTCGGTGGAGGGTCCGGATTATTTAAGGGTGGCTGATAAATGCCACTGTGTCGGGTTTGGGATGTATTTACATTGAGGGGCTCCTGAAAACAAAATTACATGACAGAATTAATTCATAATTTACAAAGGATTTATAAAATTTATCACCATTTAATTAAATAGTAACCAAAGTGTGCAAAAAAATTGTAGATTCTATTTAGTATATTCAATTCTTTCTTATATTATATTTAAATATATTGTAATGTAGTCTCTCTCTTATTCTTTTTTGTGAACTGAGATATTTCTATATTTTACCCAATGTTAAGATTGTTTCATATAAAGTAAATTACTGTTTATATTTCTTACCAAATCAACTGCAACTGGATGTTGGCTTTGGTAGGCATAATCTTGACTTCTGCTTGGTCTTGGCTGGTCAATAGTATTCTCAGTATTTAAAGTTAAAATTGAGGGGCTTATAGGTAATGTTGGTGGTGTCTCCTGTAACATTATAATAAATTTAAATATATATTATGAGTAGGCATATATTTCTAGATAATGGAAATGTTAAAATATTTACCCACATCAAAAACCTGAATTTGCAAATGTACATCGCCAGTAGCAAATCCATCACCACCCATCAATGCCACAATCCTCTCCTCAACCTCGCTCAATACAGGCACCACCTCTGTTCCACCACCAGTCCTACGTCTCGCAGCAGCTCTTGTAGCACTTTTTTTTACTGCACTTTTTTTGGCTGCCCAATACTAAAAAAAGCAAAAACGCTCAGTGTGATAAAAAGATTGTCCCCACACGCAATGGTTAAACGTTAAGTGGTTTGCGAATGAACAAAAAAATTTAACATACCTTTATCCACTTCTTCACATTTTTTATAGTGCCTCCACCAATGCTATTTAATTTCAAAGTAATTCGTTCCCATTCTTTGTGAACATGAGCTTTGGCACTTTGATTTCTTAGAAACCCTTTAGCCAGATGGGGTTTCTCCTCCAAATAGTGTACCAAAGCTTCAACTTGCTCCAACGAAGGATTGGAAGCGCGATCAATTGACCTAAAACAACAATATATACATTCAATTTCTTTCTTTATGACGTAAACCACACCAAAACAATGTAATGATATATTACTCACTCCATAATAATCACTGTTTTAAATAAACTTTGAATTAAATAACAACACTCCACGAATTACTGAAAAGAAACTTTGTTGTGAGTTTTAAATTTCGTCGCGCCGACGAATGTCAAATGGCATTGAGTTTCTACTCTTAAAACAATTTTTGAGTGTGACAAAGGCATATTGCGTTCAGCCAAACTCTATTTATTTTTTTCTACTTAATGTTTTTTTTTAGTAAATTATTATGATTAGATGATATATAATTAGCATAAAAAACCGTGAAATAGTTTTTTTCGTGCAAGAATAACAGCAGGAAATCCAATCGGTAATGTGGATTTAAAACCGTAACTTCAAAAGGTCGACACTAGCGCTAGCGACGATCTCACACAACATTTCGATACTCACCTCACTTCACGCAACCTTGAATGATGTTACAGAATACCAAAAACTTCTCACTTAAAGTGACTGTCGAAGTGAGAGTGAATTTGAGAATGAGTTTCGATTAGAGTTTTGTATTTTACAGGATCGCACTACTGATAACTAATAGAAAAATCCGATGTCACTTTACCCGAATCCGGGTTTGGAACTCGAGACCTCAGTGTTGTAAATGTATCGTAGTAAAACTACACAATCGAAAATGTCGGTTCGGTCGTGACATTGGGTTTGTAAGTGCATCCCAAATGAGTGTGAATGTGCAGCGATAGTATAAGAGCGCTCACTGTCGTGGTCGACGATGGTGCGCAGTATGTCGAGCAGCACGTCCCAGGCGGGCTCGTGCAGGTCGCAGGGCGCGCGCGTCACCACGCTGTGCACGCCCACCACCACCTCGTACGTGAGCACGGGCCGCCGCCGCTCCAGCGCCTTGAGGAAGGCGGGCAGCACGGCCAGGAACGACACGCGCAGAGACGGCACGCGCCGCGGGCCCCACAGCGCCATGTTCATGTAGAACACGGCGCCGCGCGCCACGCCCGCCTCCGCCTCCTCCTCCGCGCCGCCCTCCGTCAGCAGCGACACCAGCTCCTGCAGCGCCGCGTGACCGATGTCGCCGCCCACCACGCAACGCATCAGCTGCACACCACAAGCATATTATGTACGTATGTACCAATCTTAAACCTATATTAAGTATCAGTAAAGCATTTGTCAAAAAAAAATGCTATATAAAGTCCTCCATATTTCCCAGCATGGTCGGCTATAGTTTCTCCTCTAATCGTATTCTCAATAATAGAAGATGCTTTTTTTCTGGACTGGGATGTATATGGGCTGCTATAGATACATTTTTGTATCCATATTCCATAGTGTGTTATATTTTATAATAGATATATTTATAGACTATGCATTTAATTTATTTTTATAGTTCATTAATTATCAGTAAGATAATTCATTGTATCTTTACAATTACAGATCAAGGGCGGATCCAGGGAGGAGGTCATGGGGATCATTAATTATCTTGTAGATAATTTATAAGCACAATTAATTCTTTGTAGATCGATTAATAAAGTAAAAAAGTGTGTGTGTGTGTGTTCACAAATCAGGGCTGTAACAAACTTTAAAAGTCTGTATAACGAATTAGAGTATTGAAATCGGACCTAGTGTTCTGACATGAACTATATGACACCCCCCCCCTGGCGTATAAGCTGGATCCGCCCTTGTTACAGATGCAGATCGAAATGCACCATTGGTGGAGGCCTATGTTCAGCAGTGGATTTCCTGTGGCTGACATGATGATGAGGATTGAAACCCACAACCGGCGGCTATCGTAGATCTATAACTAACCTTTGGAATTTGGAAATAGTTTGTATGAGAAGCAGAGTTGTGTGTCAGTAGATATGACGGTGGTACCTTCCAGCTGGCCTGGCAGTGGTGCTCGACGTTGACGGTGCGGCACAGCGCGCACACGAACGTGCGCAGCGCGCCGCGCGGCAGCAGCGAGTACGACACCACCGCCTCCAGCAGCGACAGCGCCGCGCCCACCACGCCCGCCTCCGCGCTGTAGCAGCACACCTGGCACGCGTTGCTGCACACACACACACAGGGAACACTGGTACATCAGAAACAAAAATACCGGGACGGACCACATTTTATGTTATTGGCTGATATTTGAGAGGGAGTACAAAAAAACAAAAATTAAGTGTCCACTAAAACTCGTGTTAAACGCGTAATAACTAAATATACTTTAGGATACCAACGGAATTTTTTGATGAATAAGTTCAATTTTGCTACCAACATTACTAATAACAAAATGTATGTTTATGCAGGCGCAAATGTTTTAGTCTTGAAAGTGTTTCTCTAGTTGTTATTAATAAATGGTAGCTACAGAGGCCGACGGCTTCATTTATGCGATATAGGTACATTGTATGGCGTAGGAAAACAGCATTTACCACCTATAATGAAGCACATCCCATTAAATATGTGTAATTGATTAGTTGTTGGATATGTAAACATACTTGACAATTCCGTGAACAATGTGTTCGTCCAGATACGTGGCGTTGAACTTCACCACGTTAGTAATGAGCTGCAGAAACTCCACGATCTGACTCGGCGCCTGGATCATCGGCAACCACTCCAGCAGGAACGGACCAATCTGGAATGAGTTTCATTTCTATTACCATCAAATTATATAAAATATTTCACTGTGACGAAAACAGAATAACCACTTAATATTTAACTATGTTGTTTCATATTGTATTGTTGCACATTATCGTGATATACTTTTGAATGTATGCTGCCTCGGTGGCGTATTTTTACTATAGTAGGATTACAAAGCTGTAGTCTCATGTCCGATTGCCACGTCGGGCGAAGTGATACTGGATTTTTCAATTTATTGTCACCTCGAAGTCAGAAATTTTTGCTCGTTATGGCGGTAGTCTCGCCCCCTATCACATCATAAGACGGAATATACAAGGCAAAATGTGGTTGTCCTGGTTGCTACCAGTACACACTGCCTACCCCTACTATTAAAGAAACTTATAAGAAAATAATTATATGGTGCTTACTTTATTAGTCAGTGGCCAGTGGTATAATTGTGTTTCGGTAAGTTCGTCATAATTAAAAATTGTTATTAATATAACAACAAGTTACCTCCTCTTCGAAGCAGCTGATGTTCTTGCCGCTGGTGGTGAGCGTGTGCAGCAGCTTGAACCGCAGCGGCGCGTCCTCGGCGGCGTGCGCGGAGTGCGTGGCGTGCGACTCGCGCAAGTAGCGGAACAGGATGGTGCGCATGATGTGCAGGTAGTCCGCCTGCCCGCTCGCCACGCAGCGGAGGAACGCCAGCGCCGCCTGCCGCGCCTCCGTGTTGCTGTCCTCCAGCAGGTCCCGCGTGCATGACCATAGCTTCTCCACGCCACCCTACATGTTGTCAGTGCTAACTTTAATACATCTACATTAATGACCTCAACGAGTCCAATTATAGTGTGGACAAACTAATCGATTCAATGTAAACATTGGAATCTGATATACTATAGCTATATTTTATATGGCTGCAAAAATGAATATTTATTTCAATAATTTCTAAATATTATTATGATTATTCAAAATATTGCCGGATGCCCAATACGCCTTTCCTCTTGTCATCTTCTTTCCTTCCCACTCGCCTTCTGAGTTGATGGTCCAATAATACAACCATGATCCAAGCGTCATGGATATTCATGGGTGGCAGTGATCACTTATCATCAGTTGACCTGCTGGCTGGTTTGACAGACCTATGCACTAAAAGAATTGTTATACTTAAAATTTAAAGTATAAAAATATTGTCCTTCTATTTAAAACATTGTCTTTGTTGTCACAATTCAAGAGAATTTGAAACAACAAAGGATAAAATATTCATCAAAACATTCACATGTAAAACTTGACACATAACAAATTAAACCAACATGTTGTCACTGTTTCTAACACCTTGTGTGGTTAGTAACAACTCGTATGTCAACAACTTGATACATTATTCATGCTGAGTTGAGAAAAAATAGCATAAAAAGCAAATGTATAGATACAAGATCACTGACATATATGTACTATGTCATATTTGTATAATAAAATCATATTCATTGAAAATTAATATTCTGGTAATTACTATAGCAAGATGCAGATATTGACGGGAAAGACAATTTGTACTTACCACCAGATCATTAAAACATGGCTTTAAAAACACATTAATTTGAACTAGAAATGTTTCCTTAAAACTATATTATGCAACATTATCACCATTGACAGTATAAAAGTATTTACTGTAACTCACATGTGGGATGTAATGAACATGAATATGCATCTGACTAAGTAGATTTCTTGCTTTAAGTGGGCTCTTCCTATCATCTTTAGAATAGAGTCTATATAACTAGGACATAGTATAACACATTTGTTGAATAAGTAGTATAGTAATATGGCAAACAAATATTAAAACATGGGGCAAATTAACATAATTTAAAAGTCATTTTTGTCATATAGAATAAGGATTTGTATTCTGAAAGTTTGGACAAAGTAGGAATCACCCCTGTACATATATGTATATATATATATATATGTACTGCTGTGTAAATGAATTGATTCTAATATTTAAATAACCAAGGTATAAAAAAGTAATAACAAAATCATCTAGATTCTAAATTATAGATATTTTTATATTCAGTGTCACATTACCTCATTATTGTCTGTTTAATACCTAAGATAATGTTGTATCAAAAAAATAAAAAATGCCTCTGATCATAATTTGGAATGAGACAATTAATCAATGTAATATGCCATTATAGTGTTGTTAAATATGTTTAAGTAGTAGATACAATATTGCAGCCACATGTAATGTGTAACATCACATAGAGAAACTTAAGGAAACACAAAATGGATGCATATTGCAAAAACAAAATAACAAAATGCATTTACAGGTAAATGATTCAATGTAATGACAGCTATATACATATTTGTTGTATTCTAAAGTAGTCAAATAGAGCTTTATGACAAGCGTGATTGATCATAAACATCATGAAATGTGCATTTAAATTGTAGAAATGTTTTTATGCTTCAATTTTGTGCTCTATTGCAATAATTGTGGAATTAACTAATAGTATCTTGTTATCCAAATTTACTAAATACCTACTATATCAGCAGGTAGTCATCAGTGATATTCATGCCTTAGCACAATAGTATCCACAGGACACCCTCTAGGATCTCAATACAGAGGCAAATATTAGTAGGAATAAATAGGTAACTCTAGAATTATAAAAACATTAGAATACAGATGCATGGTTTTTGAAAATATTGACATTACTTGGTTATAAGAAGCTACAAATGTAGATTATCAACTGATGGTAAACAATATTAGTATATTCCATTTCCTCAGGGCCTTGAAATAATGGCAATAGTAGCAAATTCACTACTAATTGCTAATGGTTTCTGCAATAAAACTATGTTGGATCAAACCTACAGTTTTGAGTTATAGGCATGAATATTACATTCCATAATTGTGATTAAAACACAATGTCTTTTTGTAGCGTGTACAGCATATTTATTTTATGCTTTGACACAGGAAATCGCTGATATGATAGTCTTCAACTACAGAGTCTATTGTGACCATAGGTCTCCTGAAAGGCTTTATATACCTTTTGTTTATATTTTGTTGATTTGTCTAGATTTTATATATTAGATTTACTTAGGTTTAAGAATTTAATTGATGTAATTGGTGTATGCCGTTTTGATTAAATTAAAATAAATAAATAAATAATACCATCAGTACTTGCCACACAAAAAGTTTAAGATGATGGGCAACCCAATAAACATTGACCTATACAATAGAATTAAATTTTTGCTCACTTATGTAACATATAAATTCGTAAAATATATAAAATGAGAATAATTTATACAAAAATATGTTCACGTTTTTGCTTCAACACTTTCTTAATAAATGTATTTTTAATTGAATCAATTAACTTCAAATTCTAAAGCCACAGAGGATCCGTAGCTGAACACTGGCTTACAATAAAGTTTTGCATAGAAATCTGTTGATAGCCACTTATATCTAGTCTTTATTTAAATTGATTTTATAAAGATATTTATAAATGTCATGCATAAAACTATATTATAGTGTATCAATTACTTGACAGCAATTATTATGTTATAAGAATTGAATAGCATTGCATATTAATTTACCTGCTACTTAGCACTGTATACATTTATTTCTGCTTATATATATGTATAGTAGTGGTATAAAACTTCCAAGACTCACTCAAACAATGTTATTGTACAAAAACAGTGTTAGCATCTGGTTTAGTGCCAGTATGCAGGAACATATTGTTTCAACAATGAGTCAGCAGAGAAATTGGTGTCAACATACTGGCTAAATATATACACAAACAAAGTCAAAATCTTCAACATATTGTATGCAAACAAAAACAGCTTCACATAAGGCTTATAATCTGATAATAAAATGATAAAAATATGTGTGTGCCACTACCCTACTCATTAATGGGGCTTGCATATAAACAAATGCGGTTGGAAAAATATAAGCAGGCCGGAGGAAACTCACCAAGCGTGTTACATCAGAAAGAGTCTGGTTTGGATATTAAAATGAGTTGAAGGTAGGTGTGAACTCACCTCCTGCACGCGCACGTTGATAACTTTTTCGCCGACTTCCTTGAGCGCGCGCAGACGGCGGTGTAGCGGCGCGTCGGGGCCCAGCTCGCGCTCCAGCTCCACCGTCACCACCAGCTCGTTCCTCGCGGGCAGCGGCGCTGCACACACCACAAGCGTCACTCTACCACACAGCTCCGCGCACGCATCCTCCACATACCACAATCTCGCACAGACACTGCTAACTCACCCGATCCACCCTTTTTGAAGAATACTTTCAATTTGTCTTGTAGCGATTTTGAGTCCCTGTCCCTGGACCCCATGTTGCGTTGAAACCGGCGTTAAATGTTATCTCTAAATACACTAAAGCTTACGGTTAGCCGCGGCGATTACCTAAGTGTTTGATAATGCGAATAAAAAGACATATTTATTAGAAAATATTTTCACTACCGCTCCTGCTTTGCTATTCACCATTTGACAGCTACCTAGCCGAACTACTTGTACAGCTGACAGGCGGACAGCCACGGCAATTCCGAACGAAATACCTATCGTCTGCCCTTTTTTATTAGTAAAATATTTGTAGTATCACTCGAGTGTGCCGTTTATCTAGAAAGTTACACAATTTTGGTGAAAAATTATGTAATCTATGTAAATAAATAATGTCATTGGACGAATAACTTGACCTTGATTTGGTCAGTTTCTAAACGGAGTAATGGCAAATATAGATTTACATTATTGCTATTTGTCTTTTTGCCAGTATAATAATAGTGAAAATTAGACGCAAGACTAATTTATTTTATACTTACATTACAATAATAATATTATAATGTTAATTACTATCAGGTTAATATAATTCATAAGGTTAAATGCCACTCCCAAATATTCGAATGTTGTTTTTACGGGTATATAATAGATGTCGCTAGGAGCACGAAATACATTAATAACATCAAGAAGCTTATACCCAAATGGAGATTGCATTCCGCATATAAAAGTGAAGCACAAAAATTTGACCTCGAATGACGTTGCGACTGATTGCTATCCTTTTCTTTCGAGTGACAATGAATGAAAATGACTTTTTGTTCATTCATTGTCACTCGAAAGAAAAGGATAGCAATCAGTCGCAACGTCATTCGAGGTAAAATTTTTGTGCTTCACTTTTATATACGGAATGCAATCTCCATTTGGGTATAAGCTTCTTGAATAACATTCAAGTGGAATATGCAACCTAATGTCATTGAAACAGGGTCTATTATTAATACGGCTCTTCGGATTTCAAGCAAAAAAGCAACCTAACGTCATTGAAATAGGGGCTATTTTTAAATCAAGGTAGGTAGGCGGCGCTTACGACAGTCTAGGGGATTACTCTTTCCTTGAGTGGAATCATTTCAAATGATTGTGGTAAGTACATAGAACAAATATAAAAAAATTAATTTAGGTAATAAAAGAACTTACTTTACCAGACATACATAATATTAAATAAATATTAAATTAGGATATTTTTTGAAAGTATGTAAGCTCCGAGTATTTTTTATTGACTTGACAGCCTCCGTGGCGCAGGCGGTTACGCCGCCTGTGAAACGAGAGGCCGCGGGTTCGATCCCCGCACCGAGAGAAATGTTTGTGCGGCCCACAAATATTTCTCTCGGGTCTGGGTGTTTGTGAGACCGAAAAGTCTCTCGTAGTTCCTGATACGCACGACACAAGACTCGATCTTAATGTGGGGTCAGGACTATGTATGTGACTGTTGGGTGTTATTATTATTTATTATTAATTATTTGCGATGGCACCTTTCTACCATCGCACCATCCGTCTCAATAGAGTAGAGTTCAATCCTACCACCTGGAAACTATCCGTTCCCGAACGAGACGGTTCCAGCCATTGAATTAATATACTAGAGAGGACACTGCCAACAAAATGTTTGTAACAAAATGAAGGGTACATTCTATTTCTGTCTCTGTCACGCCTACGAAGTAATATTATCTTCCGTGTCGCTTCACTGTGTACTCTTGTGGACGCATCATACCCAAGAAGCTTATACCCAAATGGAGATTGACTTCACGTGAACTTCATTCATTGTCACTCTCAAGAAAAGGATAGCAGGCAACAGCGACTGCATTCAAGGTCAAATTTTTGTGCTTCAGTGTTTTATACGGAATGCAATCTCCATTTGGGTATAAGCTTCTTGATCATACCGCTGTCCGATGTCCGCTCTAGTATAATAGCTCAATTTTTCCAGCGTTCTTTTTACCATGCACGTGCAAGCTCTGGAATGAACTCCCTGCTTCGGTGTTTCCCGAGCGTTATGATCTGTCCTTCTTCAAACGAGGTTTAAAGAGAGTCCTATCCTTACTGTAGGCATCTACCTGGCATTACGAAGGTCCATGAGAATTATAAAAAAAGGAACATATAACACGGACGCAGGTTCATTTGAAAATGCCCGGCCAGCGTGCGAGTGGAGCTTGCCGGCGCCCCCTCGAACCTCGTGACCACACACTTGCACACCCGGTAATGACGCCTCTGCAAACATATAAGTGAAGCTAATATAAAGCGTGTAAAATTATACATAGATCAGCTTTTGAATGTATGAATTTACGACAGCGCTCCCTCTATATTAAAAATACCTACGCTAAGATGATATATATAAATAATAAATGAAGGGTTTATCACCATTACCAACGATCGAATATCCTATCACCAATAATTGTCCCTAAACTCAATATTTTTGATATTCTGGGTCTGTATATTCTATGATTATTATCACGAGTGGTTGAGATCTTAGGTGCAAATACAAACGAATGAAGAAGTATTTTAAAACGTTGCAAATACTCTACTACAAACTAATGTTAACATTTTTTCGATTAGGTATGCTATGAAAAGTAAATAAGTAGCATGAACGCGGATACCTACCTACGTAAGGTATAAAGTAGTTATTTGTGTGACCCGCGTAGAGTGTAGACCATCAAGTGCGTATATATTAGTAGATGGTAGGTAAAACGACGCACCGAGTAATATGGATACGCACAGATACGAACTTAGAAAGAACACTTAGTGTTGTAGTGGACCACTCTTCTGTAGCGCAAGGAGAATATTATCAAGGGGCAGGCGGAAATTCCGAACGGATATACGATTTAGGGTTCGATCCCCTCGCGAATTGGTAATTTTATGGACTATAGATTTTCTCGCATGATATATTATATTTTATTTTAAGTTATATTCCATACATTATACAGGGTATATCAAGACTGCTACCAAAAACGTCGCCGATTGGTAATTTAAGTGACTTCAGATACAATGCAATAAAATATTTTACTAATAAAGCGACGATTTTTTTTTTCTATCCTCGTATTTGGGTAGTAAATATATAGTTTTTTCAATAAATATTGTACAAACGCTACGGAACTAAAGGGTTTAAATTATTACTTTAGCAAAAAACTATGTATTTACCTCCCAAACATGATGATATTTAAAATTTCCCAAAAATTTAGTCAAAGTCGAACTGTGATTATGGCACCCCCCGGATCAGGACATGTCACAGCTACTGAAGTGCCGAGTGCACAGTGCACTACCACTTACACAAGAAAGGACATCATCGAGGCCACAGATGTCGCTGGGAGAGTGTGAAGACATTTATAATTGAGCCTGTGACTCGAACGAAGAAGAAGATAGACTTAAAAGCAAGCGAATGTATTAAAAAGCGTTTATGTTGGTATACTTCTTCGTTACTGCCGAATAATTAAAATCCAATAAAGTGGCTTCCTGCAGCAAAATACGCACAGTGATTTTGCCGTATTTCTCCCTAGCCAGTGTCGTTGTAAATCGAGGTTTATTCCGGCACGAGTGTCCTTAAGCTGGCAACCTCCACTGTAGGTTTGGTAAGAGCAATTTAAAAGCTCGCATTTTTCGTTTTTCGCTACTTTGAAAGCCATCTAACAGTAAAATGTACATAGCGGTGTTGGAACACATTTATTCTTCTTAATTAAAATGTATTTATCTAATCTAATTCTATATAATTTTATATGTCTAATCGTTTTGGGCACTATGTAATATCTACTAATTTGGTACATCCATGCGGAATTTGATCTACTTGAATTTTACGTATTCTATTAAAAACTGCCTGGAAAAACAATTTGGATTATTCTCTACTAGCTCAACTATTCGTATAAATGAAGTATACATTTATAATTAATTGTACATTCAATAAAAATACTCTCAAAAGTCATATATTTAATGATATGAATTATGATTGAGTATTATAAACTATACAGTTGTATCTAATTTGCCGTAACAATATAAATAAAATCTGTATCTGTATATACGTCTCACTACAGGGCACGGGCCTCCTCTATAATCGAGAGTACGATTGCGAGTGGTTAGTGGTTATAAATAAAATAATTTTCATATCGATACAGTATAACATAATTTACCATCAGGCGGGATGCTGTCAGTAAGATTACTCTGATTACGTCCTCTGTTATTTGTTAGGTAACAATTAATATATAAATACCGCCAACAGTCATATGCATAGTCCTAACCCCATAGTAAGATCGAATCTTGTGTCGTGAGTATCAGGAACTACGAGAGACTTTTCAGTCACATAAACACAACAAATACCTGTTACCTGTAGATCTCACAAATATTTGTCTCGGTGCGGGGATTAAACACGCGGTTTCACATTTCACAGCCGACGTCTAACCAACTACACCACGAACGATATCGAATCGTCGAATAAGTAAGCCAGCAAGCGTATTGTCTCCGTACGAGCATTATGGTTATATGGGCGGTACAGGGAGCGCCTGAGTACGCGCCAGCAGTTTGTAATCTGCCGGCGGGTGTGACGAGGGTCGACAATTTGCTCTCACCTGCGTGAAACCGACAGACGGTCACAATCAACCTTCTCGCCCTAAATGCCTGCTTGACGGCAATTTATTGTGAAAGAATGTATATGAGCGCATGGGGCCGTATTAAGATGTTACTAACTAAGCGAGTCTATGTTAAAAATTTCCAATTTCCACAAAATAATTAAAATACAGACATAAATAAGCTCACGCCTTTTTCCCACATTTCGCGGGTGTATTGTGTAATATATGCAGCATGTGGGCAATCTACATGTCCATATTGTCACCATAATTATTATCATCAGCCCATTGAAGTCCACTGCTGGTCATAGGCCTCTCCCAAGGTACGCCACAAAGCCTGGAGTGCTGCATAAAATATGTATATATGTTATCATATCGCCATCTCGGGCACAAATTTTTGACCTCCGGACCATAGATGTAGTGTGTGTGATGTATAATATATGTATGTTTTATACTAAATCTATGCTACGGACTGATTATGAATAGACAAATGCAATATCACTTCGCCCGACACTGCATTCGAACTCGAGACCTCAGCTTTGTAATTGTACTATAGAAATACTGTGCCATCGAGGCTATATATTATCAAAAATTAATTAAATCGTTACCTATATTAATTATTAATAGTTGGATTTTTGACCAACCCTCACATGTAGCGGATGTTCAAGTTCAGGTTCTGAAAGCCGGAATAGCCTGATGCACGCATGTTTATTTCACAGGAGCAGGAACTGAAATCGCCTACGAATAGTTTTACAATGTCGGTTAAGTAAACAGATAACGCAGGTACCCTTAGATTTTATACTGTTACTACCGGCTCTTGCAGAAATATTTTGATCTTATTTAACCGTTGTTTCTCCATTAGCAAGATGATGTTTAGAGCAGAAATATAGTTCTATAAAACGTAGAGTTAATAGCGTATTTGTGGATAAGAATCCGGGGCCTTTTTCAAAAAACTTTTTGATAAAAGGAATCTTGAGTGCTTGCCAAGTGGCGGAAAATTTACATAAATTGCTTCACAAAACGGTTCAGTTAGGTATTTTGCGCTCAGTAAAATAAGTTGCGAGGCTATCTTATGAAAGGTAAGTATGAGAATGTTGTCACTTTTATTTTGTTCGAGTGCGAAATTGGGGGTGTTGATAAAACCTAATCTATTCTAACGCTTTTTTACATTTTATCGATATATTTACATAACTGTTACGCAAGCATATGTAAATACGAGCACAACGGTATTCTGGAAGGTTCAGATGACTCGTTGTTGAGTTGGGCCAGTTACAGTATGCCGGAACTTATTTTTGTCGTAATAGGGCGGGAATCTGTCACAATGCACATATTATTATTTATCTTTAATTCCCTTGAGAAATGTCGAAAAGGATAAGATTGTGCAACCAGGTCATAAATTATAACTGAAATATTCACTTTTTAAACTGGAGCTACATGTATGAGATTTTCGATGTTTCTCGCGCTGATCGCGGTATACCAATTACAAGTGTAATCTGTAGGTAAATATTATTGAAAGCTTAGAAAGAGAACTAATGTGTGTTAGTACCCGGCACACGGCCTGAGTGCGCACCTGCGAGCGCGCTCAACCGCACACATTGTTGTTGGGCTCGGAGCTGCGGGCCGGGCGCATCACCTCGCCTCGCCGCTCGTGGCTCGCGGGACCTGTGACTCTGTACATAAACACGTACATAATCATATGTACATAAAATCACGCCTTTGCCAACGAACTGGCCCACTGCTGACTGTGGAGTATACGCCTCCTCGTCAACTTTTAGAGATTTAGGTCTTAGTCAGTTAGTCATCTTAATGACGTGTAGATATGTCCTATGTTTCACAGCAACGATCAAGAGGACGTTCAAATCTTGTTGCCTGTGTATAATAGTTTACATTACAAAAGTTAAATACCGCGTCGCACTCTCGCTAATTTAAAAGAATCGCTTCATTTTAAAAGTGACTTTGGGGCTGGGATATAGTCTGCCTTTTGTGTTATTTTTAAATTTATTTTTAATTGTGACAAGTACTAGTATTATGTAGTAAGTGCTTATTAAGTATTTTTCAAAATTGAGGTGATCAGTTGTATTCAGATTGCAGGGGCACGACTTTCGATTTGTTGTACATTTATTTATTGATTTACAATAGCAATTCGATATTATTGGTAAGCACACACACTACTAACTGTATAGATTTCCATAAGCGATTTAGGTCTACGAGTACATCGATATAATGTTTTCCATTACAACGTCTACTTTGCTAAATCGCTTTTAATATAATTTGTAATGATGTATTGGCACATACACAATGTTTATAATAGAGGTAGTCGGATCGATTTCATTTTATTTAGGGTGTATTATTGATTGGTATAGGTACATCCCATCAAAAACATCCTGTAAAAAAATCCAAGTCTCGCAGCTCAGGTTTTCTACCGCAAAAAGTTGTCAGATGCATGTAATACCAAGTCGATTAATTTATTTAGTCCTTAAGGGACCTTCTATATAAAGTTATTACGTTAGTTATTACCATATCAATCTTAAAAATTCTTTACGATTTAAATAAATGGATCGACTTGGCCATCGCATGAAAACATAATGTATCGTACAATTTATACATAATGCTGCTGGCCAAGTCGATCTATTTATTTAAATCGTAAAGAATTTTTAAGATTGATATAGTAATAACTAACGTAATAACTTTATATAGAAGGTCCCTTAAGGACTAAATAAATTAATCGACTTGGTATTACATGCATCTGACAACTTTTTGCGGTAGAAAACCTGAGCTGCGAGACTTGGATTTTTTTACAGGATGTTTTTGATGGGATCTCACGTCTTTTTGTAGAGTCCTACTTTTTTCCTTTTCGGTACTTCTTACTTCTAGAATATCACTAACGATTTTTCTTAAAGCCTCTGTCTTATGGATTTTTCTTATTTTTGTAGGCATCAATTTATCACAAATATAGCGGATTTGATTATTAATGTTCTTTCTTTCATTGTAATTGATATTTTCGAGCTATTTAGTCTATTTATTTGCAAGGGCATGTGACATGCTGAATACACCATTTCCTTCTCTATATCCCCTCCTGTTATGCCTCATATATATAGATATCTATCTACAACTATTATTCCATTATATACGGGTACAATGATTCATTAACTGCAAATGTAACTTTGTAATCCTATAGATTTATATGGGATTACAAAGTTATCCGCACCGCCGCTCATGCCCGTCAAGGTTAAAATAGTAATACAAATTGCCCTTAGTGCGACCGAAATGGCCATATTTAACGGATTTCTAATGCATCCAAACGCGCCACGTCATGTCAACTACTAGTTGACAGTTGGTCTATCTAGAAAACTAGACACAAATTATGAAATGTTTGAATTTTCCCTTACTTTAGACACTAAACACTAATTATATTCTAAATTTGAAGGTTCTATGTCTGCTAGAAGTGCCTTAGACTTTTGATGATCGGTCAGTCAGTCAGTGAGTGACAAAATTAAGAAAGTTTGACTAGTTACAATTCTTAAACTACTGGTTCAAATTGAATGAAATTTTAAATATACCGTGTTTACATAATGCCTGCTTAGTAACTGAAAATTCAGGCTTCATGCTTTAGCCACAACGAAGTTATAGGGGGTTGAAAATGGTCTGAATTGCTTCGAGAAAAGGATGTTACGGCCTATAGCTCGACTTGGACGGGGGCTCGGCCGCGCCCCCAGATACAACCTGCCCCTAGGTTCCAACTCAGCATCAACTCGCATAAGAAAATTAAATGACGGTGCAATTTAATAATTGGATCGTGACCTTACTTTTTTCTTCCTAATAAAAGAAAAAAGGAACTTCAACAAAAGGAATGTGGACAAAACGTTTGTGGGTATGGCGTGGAGGCGGGTGCGCGACGCATTATTTGGACTTGGCACTCACCAACTTTTTTCCAATCTGTAATTTAAGAGGAAATCCAATAAAAACAACAATGAACGAGGCCTTTTTGAAGTCCGGATTGGGGTTTGCGGGCACTTGTTTAATTTACAACTGTTGTGCTCGGCGCCGCTCCAGCCTCGCCGGGGTTCCAACCTAGTAACAGTATAAATTCTGTTGCCCGCGCCTAATATTATTTATCCGCGGGATGAGCTGTCGCATCGTCACCCACGCCGCTCTCGAAACTTTATCTAAGGCAAAGAATAAGAGGAAATCATAATCCAATAATGCAAATGTACTTAAGCGATATACTTAGTCAAATTGATTTTTTTCCTGCTCGCGAGAAATTAAAACCGTAAAGTCGCGCCGGAGCTTCGCTGCGAAGTTTTAAGCTCTCGCCGCTCACTTCGTATTCGGGCAACATTATTTTTCCATTAAACGGGGATTCCTTAAGCACAGTAATTGTTCTGTGAGCGCGTTCTGATTTGTTCATAGTGATCACAAATATTACATTATATAGGTGAGTGATCACTCAGTAATATATTTAAAGTAAACCGCCACTTATACTGTGGATATTGACTCTCTTGCAATAACTTGAAATCGACCGCTGCCGAGTCGCCGTCATTGTATATTCATGAATAGAACTCATAGACTTTGCGTCGTATTACTGATCTAAATAACTAGCGGAAGCATGTAACCAAAGACCATCTATTTAAACTTACACAGATATATTATTTTATCAGTTTTTTAACGTCGCTTGCCATGCATAATCCATCCAAACTGTATAGTACTTATAATATGTTACATGACTTCTTTAGGTGAAAGTCTTCTACACGAATAAAACCTCCGCGCTTGCAACGCCGCACGACTATAAAATTTGATCATGCATTTGACGATTACATGGACTGGCATTTTAACAGTCAAAATGAATTTAAAGCGGATCTCAAAGCGGATGTTGCGTAAAGCCAGATCAAATAGTATTGCGTTGTGCATTCTTGCTTTATTTCTGTTTTACATCGCCGTGAAACATTTCACTCGGCGGCCATCGGCGGCCCGCGTGCCAAGAAGCTTGCGCAAATATTTGAGATATAATGAAAAGTACACAGTCGGCGTGGAGCTAACCGACGCGCAGATCACCAGCCTCAAGGTGCAGCTGGAGATCCTGAACACGGAGCGGCGCGTCTATAACACCAAGGAGTACGGCCGAGTGGCGAAGGACGCTCCTACAATAGTGGTGCAGGTTCACCGCGATGTGGAGCGCCTGCAGTACTTGATCGTGTCGCTCGGACGGGTGCAGCACATCCATAACGCAGTCCTGCTTTTCTCGCACAGCTACTACCACCCGGAGATCAACAGTCTCGTGCGTAACATCACTTTCTGCAAAGTGCTTCAAATATTCTTTCCTTACTCACTGCAGCTGCATCCGAACAAGTTCGCCGGCGTGGACCCTGATGATTGTGAAGACAGAAACGAGAGCTCCTCGGAGCAGCCGCGTGCGGAACGCGACGCGCGCGGTTCCGAACGCAAGCAGCACTGGTGGTGGACGGCGAACCTGGTCTTCGAACACACGTCGTGGGCTTACACATATCAAGGAATGGTTATATTCTTGGAGGAAGACAATTACGTATTGCCGGACTTGCTGTACATGCTAAAATATGCGCAACGCTCTTTGACATTCTTACCCCAAGTGGAAGTGATATCTTTTGGGAGACCTTATGCTAAACATCTGGATTATGGCCTAATGACAGTTGAGGCGTGGCGACCACCTTTCCACATGGGCTTATCGTTCAACAAGACCACGTGGAGAAGGATATTGTCGAGATCTTCGTTCTTTTGTATGCACAACGACATAAATTGGAGCTACTCCCTGCAAAATTTATTCAGCCGGTTCCGGCGCGGGCACGCGGAGATGACGGCGTGCATGGCACCCCGAGTGCTATCCACCGGAGTCTTTTCCAGTGGATGGAAAGCTATGAAAGTAATTGTAAAGCGGTTGGAGAGCGCAAGACTGTTCCCTGAGCGCGTGCAGGCGGTGATGCTGTACAACCAGCATGGCCGAGTGCTGCGCGAGATGAAGCTGCCGCCGGGGAGCGGCGGCTGGAACGACCTACGGGACCACCTGCTGTGTCTCGACCCGCTCATGTCCACCATTTCAGAAGAGACGGAAGACGACTCCACAACCACTAGTCCCATATTCACGTAGCATGTATTGATAGGGTTCGACTATCAAGAGAGGAAAGAAGAGATTAATAAATAATAAACAATCAAGAGCTTAAAGAGCTAATGTACTCTCCTTACGGTAGGCAGCTACTTGGCTGTGCTAGACCCTTGGCGTTGCAAAGGTCTATTAGCGGTAGTGACCGCTCATTAGGTGGGCTGCATGCAGCTCATCTGCCTTTTAATTGCCTATATATAAAAAGATAATTTGATAATTGAATTTTCGTATCTATGTCAGTAAAATTATTACTAACCATTGAATCTATGAAAACAATTCTTAAAGAGATGTGGTGTACTCCCACAAGTACTAAATAGTACATTGGCTTGACCAAGAGCGTGTATCAATACATGGAAGGTGTTTTGTGACATCCAAGGCGAAAAAAGGCATTTACCTTATTCTGTACGCATAGAAGATATTATAATATAGAAAATATTATATATATATATATATATATATATATATATATATATATATATATATATATTTCTGTCTAGCATATTTAGATGTGCGTTCAATGGATCTTCCTATGTTCTTTTTAGAGTAACCTGTCTCGCTTCTGATACAACTAAGATAATCCTAAATGTGATTAAGGTGCTATGGCTGAGGTTACGGAAATATAATGATGACCGCGGATTTGAGTAAGGCCTCAGGATGAGTTTGAAAATAATTTAATGGTTTATGTTTTTATACGCATTTATTAAAATAAACATATTATAATCATTCGAACAAGACACTCAGTGTGTTTAATATTAGATACATATCCAATAGTGTTATCATACTAAAATAAAGTGGCTAAATGTATTTCCGATTCAGTTACAATTTTGGTTGAAACCGGTTTAAATCACCCAAAATATTAATCTGCTGGAGAGATGTTGATTTCGAACTGATATTTGGAGAGTAATATATGTAATACGGCAGCATACATATGAACAATACGTAATGGCGACGAATATATAAAGCTTTCATAAGGATATTACACTAAAACGCTGATATTCTAATTATACACCACGGTAATTGTACTACCCAAGTTTTATGCGACTCAAACGAAATACAATAGTTTTTGATTATAGTCCACGTGCGACATGCAAGTTGTGAGTATTGTGCTACACTTACGAGAATCGATATGTGTGCATATATTATTTTCTTATTTTCCCCGCTCTTTTATTCATACTACATTCGATAACAAAAACCGTTAAAGAAATTAAAATGCCCATTATTAGAACGTAAAATCCTTCTTTAATATGCCACAAGGTAAGAGGGTGAGGGGCTTGATTCGTTTTCGATATACACCGAAGTTTATCATAGTATATTAAGTCATCGAAAACTTTTTTTAAGATGCCAGATGCCACAATTCGAAATAAAAATCTATCGAAATGTGTGGCCAGTCTCGACCCGCGGCGAAAATAAAACGTGCGGTACAAAGTTACGTACGGATCACTCAATGTGTAAAGATGTTGTTCACATTGTTTGTCCATTAGTCTCTCTCTGTATAGCAGAATCTCCGTTAGTGACGTCAGTGTATATACCTTTTCGCGCTTATTATTCATTATTTCCCACAAACATCGTGATAAGTGTCCGCAGTTTCGTCCGGTGACCTTACCCCAGAGCCAATCCTCTCGCCAAAGATGCGTGTACTTTTCGTATACTTCTTCTGTCGACATCGCCTCATAATCTCTATTGGGACGGGTCATTACACTGACAAACCGAGCCTGTTGTATGTAAGGCGCCACTAGCGCTAACAATAACATGCTTGTAAAAATTATTCGGTTAGTAATGCCTCCTCGAATAGTTGGTACAATAGCCCTATTCAGAAAATAGCCTAGAACAATACAAATATCGCGAATGTAATCCTTTCTGCCTGTCGTGAATATCGACAGGCGCATAGCAAGGAGACTATACAGAATGATTGCGCCAAAAAATAAATACATTGTTTCAGGTTTTCGTGAAAAGACAGTGTGCCATGGGCTCAGATAGTCTGAATGTCGTAGCGCCACCAGTGCATGTTCTATCATTAGAGGATATAAGAATGAGTATTGCGAAGCACCATACAAAGAAAGTGTGTATCCGCCGGCGGTTAATTCCACTTGCTTTTTTGCCATATTTTTCGGAAAATGTGGTAATGATTCTTTCTTGTTTCTAACGTCAAACATTTTGATATCGAATTTTACTCCAGCGTAATCTTCGAATATGCTAATAGCAAAATTTTCAAACCCTAAAGGAGGTTTGTAACTGATTTCAGGCCAGACATAACGCACCATAATTTTATATTGACAGCCGCGCAGAGTTGGGTTTTGCAATACAGGAAACAAGGATTTGCTGCTGACGTGAGAGCACTGTCCCACCACCACCAGCCGCTCGGTGCTGGTGCACGCGCTGTCTCCGGGCTTGTACGTGTAGATGTCGTAGTCGCGCTGGTTCTTGGTGACGACGGTCACGTTCAGGATGTTGTGGTCTCGCAACAAGCGCGTCATGTTCTGTGAGCACTTCCTTAGATCTTCAACATATATTACAAAGTGCGCGCTCGGATTCCAGAAGAAGTTGTATTTCGTGAGATCGAGGCCGTGTTGGAGCTGTTTATAAGTTCTTGAAGCGATGACGTAAGTGTTGGTGAACACCGAGCTCTTGTTCCAGAGAAACGTTCGGGAAATGAACAGCGATCCTGTGACCTGGTGGATGGCACGCAGGTCCAGAATGTCGTCTTCGTTCATTATGCTCACATATTGTTTGTCTTTCACCTGGTCTAGTAACTTCGTGACACATTCAGTGAGCAGATCTACTTGAGGATAGAATTGTAGCTGAAGTGATCCGCTGACGGAGGCCACAGCACACGACAATGCAATGACCATGTAGTGATATATTTCCATGCTTCACGGTTCCTGGACGTGTGGTTCAGACGTGCCCATTTGAGTTTTTGTGCAGTGTCTGCGAATAATAACCACAACGAAGACTTTTCAACGGTGCTTCGGATTCCATTATTATACTATTAATTTCCATTAACCTAAATGTTTATTGAATGTTATAATGATAAAATGCTTTTTAGTTTATCATAATCGTAATATGTTTGACATACATAAACTCACGCCTATATCCCAGAAGGGGTAGGCAGAGGTGCCAGGACACCTACATTTCGCTTTGTATGTTCCGTCCCACAATGTGATAGGTGGCGAGCCCATCGCCATATCGGGCATAAATTTCTGACTCTGGGCTGATAATGAATAGAAAAATCCAATGTCACTTTGCCCAACCCGGGATTCGAACCCGCAACCTCAGTTTTGTAACCGTACCTTAGTACAACTACGCCACCGAGGCAGTCAGTAATATGTTTGAATATTTTATTAAATGAAAAAGTACATAAAAATCAAATTTGTTAACTTGTGGCCCGCGTCCATAGTGGATTTACCTTTGGTAAAACCGAACTTGAAATTGAAATTTTGTACTGCCCTGTAATAGACGAGGAACAATGAGCTTTCCAAGTACTTTACCTAAAGATGGTAATAATATAGTAAGGCGATATGATTTTGGATCTTCAGGAGGCTTATTTCCACTTTTGGTATCTATAACACGAATGGAACCGGAACACTAAAACTGAGGAAAAATGAAATTTTAATGCGAAGAGGTAAATAGCTTTACTGTTCTATGAATAATCGTTTTAAAATTCGGTGTTATCTCCGATCATTATGTGCGTATATCTCGGATAGCTCGCAATATTTGTCTAACTTTGTTGATTTTTGTATAAACTTAGGCTGAAAAGCCTATTTCAGATTGTTGTGACGAATGGGAGCAATGTTAAGATCGTCTTTTTGGCTATTTCAGGGTATTGATTTCTAACACCAACATCCAAAAGTTACTGGTCTCTCATATGTGAGAGGCCATCTGGCCGCAATGTCTATCTTTCCTGCCAAACAGCATAGTCCAGTCATTTAAGCTTAAATTAGTTAAGAATCTCGGAATTCGAGATACCCAGCTGTAAGTCTGAGAGTCTGTACATGAGTTTAAGATTGGAAAGAATTTTAGCTGGATCTTTTATGCAAGCGTGGTTTTTTAGTTTTCGAAACTGTAATTTAATTGCTTACACTAAAAACATTATCTACGGCTGTCTTATCAAACATACAGGTGAAGCTAATAAAAGCGTGTTAAAAATACATGACATCCTGGTACAGCATAGTTTGATTCCACAAACAAATGTTAATTAAAAACATAGCTTATCTCATCAAAACTTTATTTTGTTACAATCATCCATACTCGTAGGAGGCTGGTTGCGGCAGTGTAAAGGGATGGGTTTAACATTGCAAATAAAAACAAAAATGGCTTTCTTTTATCAATATGTTTATTTTCAATCAGTGTTACAATTTTTTTTCAATCAACAAACAAATTAAACAGAAAGGGAGTTTTTGTAAGTATTCATATTATGGTTTCTTAGATTTGCGCGAATGTTACACATTGAAATAAAACTTACATAAACTTACGCCTTTTTCCCAGAAGGGGTAAGCAAAGGTGCCAGGACACCCACATTTGGCCTTGTATGTTCTGACCCACGATGTGATAGGTGGCAAGCCTATCGGTATATCGGGCACAAATTCCTGACTCTGGACTTCGAACTCGAGACCTCAGTTTTGTAAACGTCCCCTGGTACAACTACTACTGGTACTAGTACTGGTGGTAGGTCTCTCATATGTGAGAGGCTGCCTGGGTGGGTACCATCGCATTGTCTATTTCTCCCGCCAAACACCAGTGTAGAGGCACTGTAGGGTTTCAGATTGAAGGACATTGTAGCCAGAGTAACTACTGGACATATTGAGACTTAACATCTTATGTCTCAGGATGGCAAGCGCAGTGAAATGCCAAGCATTGCTTTGTGAATCGAGGTGTTGTTTGGTTCTGCTACTGTTTATAAGCTGTCGTATCGCTTACCATCAGGTGAACTGCAGGTGCTCGTCTCGCTATTCATTGGTATAAAAAAAAACTTCGCCACCGAGGCAGTCGAGGAGCATTTTATAATTGAGAAATATTAATTGCTCCTCAGCGACGAATAGACGACGGAAGTCACGTCAAACTTAAATATAAGGTTAAATAGTAAGTGTAATTTACTGCACCCAGGGGAGTCGGGTCGGGCCGCTAGTTTATAATACTCTTTATATTAGCTTTATAATAGCTATCACACTACTGTTTGTCGATTTAGACATTTACAAATTCAACTCTTACTATGAAAACCTCGAAATCTCCTTTTTTTATTTAAAAAATCGTTGAAAGTAATGATAAACTATTTCAAATAATAAAAATGACACCCAACAGTCACATATTATAGTCATAGTCCTGACCCCACACTAAGATCGAATCTTGTGTCATGAGTATCAGGAACTACGAGAGACTTTTCGGTCTTACAAACACCCGGACCCCGAAATGCCTATAATTTTGAGCCGCATATTTATTTCTCTCGCTGCAGGGATCAAACCCGTGGCCTCTCGTTTCACAGGCGGCGTCTAACTGACTGCGCCACGAAGGCTGTCAAGTTTAGTTTAGTCGTAATATATAGTGTAATACATTTACTTGTAAGAAATGCAGTGTGCTTTGTATTAACAGTACACACGATTAAACGAAATAATAATTGATTAGTGAAACTTATTTCTCTATCTTCCTTCCCACAACATTATTGACACAACATTCAAAAATAAAAATGCTGATAGAAATTAAAGTACCCACTATTAGAATGTAAAACCCTTCCTTAATATGCCACAGGTTTAAAGGCTTAGGGGGTGGTTTAATCTTCCATTTACATTGAAGTTTATCAAAGTGTGTGAGATCATCAGAAAAATTTTTTTGAAATACCGGATCCAATAATTCGGAGTAATAATTTGCTAAAAGGTCTAGCCAATAACGATCCTCGTCGAAAATACATCGTGCGGTATATAATTTCGTAAGAGTTGCCTAACACGTATAATGGAGAGTTACATTCATCGTCTACTAAGGTCTTCCTGTACCGGACGAAGTCCGTCAAAGTTGTCAGAGTGTACAGGTTTTCACGTTGATTATTTTTCACTTCCAGCAAACATTGTGATATGTTACCACAGCTTCGTCCGGTGACGTTACCCCATGCCCAATCCTCTCGCACCAGATGCGTATAACCCTTCATTTCTTTTACAGACTTCGCCTCATAACCCCTGAAAGGACGAGTCGTCACACTGTACAACCGCGCCTGTAGTATGTAAGGCACTATGAGCGCAAACAGCAACATACTTGAAAAAAATACTCGATTAGTAACGCCTCCTCGGATAGTTGGTACAATAGCCCTATTTAGAAAGTAGCCTAGAACAATACAAATATCGCGAATGTAGTCCCGTTTACCTTTTGTGAATAGCGACAGACGCATAGCCAGGAGACAGTACAGAGGGAACATGCTAAATATTACGTACAGTGAACTGGTTTTACTTGAAAATAGAGAATGCCAAGGACTTAGATAATCTGCATGTCGTGTCGTTATCTGCATGTGGTCTATCATTAAAGGATACAGGAAGGAGTACCCCGAGGCAACGTCCAAGGTGAGTGTGAATTCGCCGGCAGTGAACTCCGCATGGTTGTTTTTGACATCTTCTGGTATATCTTTTAGGTCTAACATTTTTCTGTTAACGCCATCGCACGCAATCCAATGGAATTTTAAACCAGCGTATTCTTCGAATAAACTAATGGCGGTATCTTCGAAACTGACCAGTATTTGGTTATTGATTTTTGGCCTGGCGTTACACACCACAATTTTATATTGGCAGCCGCGCAGAGTTGGGTTTCGCAATACAGGAAACAAGGATTTGCTGCCGACGTGAGAGCACTGTCCCACCATCACCAGCCGCTCGATGCTGGTGCACGCGCTGTCTCCGGGCTTGTACGTGTAGATGTCGTAGTCGCGCTGGTTCTTGGTGACGACGGTCACGTTCAGGATGTTGTGGTCTCGCAACAAGCGCGTCATGTTCTGTGAGCACTTCTCTAGATCTTCAACATATATTACAAAGTGCGCGCTCGGATTCCAGAAGAAGTTGTATTTCGTGAGATCGAGGCCGTGTTGGAGCTGTTTGTAAGTTCTTGAAGCGATGACGTAAGTGTTGGTGAACACCGAGCTCTTGTTCCAGAGAAACATTCGGGAAATGAACAGCGATCCTGTGACCTGGTGGATGGCACGCAGGTCCAGAATGTCGTCTTCGTTCATTATGCTCACATATTGTTTGTCTTTTACCTGGTCTAGTAACTTCGTGACACATTCACTGAGCAGATCTCCTTTAGGATAGTATAGTAGCTGAAGTGATCCGCTGACGGAGGCCACAGCACACGACAATGCAATGACTATGTAGTGATATATTTCCATGCTTCACGGTTCCTGGACGTGTGGTTCTGACGTGCCCATTTGAGTTTTTGTGCAGTGTCTGCGAACAATAACCATAACGAAGATTGTTTTAATATGCCTCAAATTCCATTAATATATTATTATGAATTTCTATTGACTTTAATTTTTATTGAATACTATAATGATAAATAACATGTTTGTATCTTTTATTAAATGATAAATGATTATCCTCACATATGTCGTGCCGCCATTAAGCATTCATTATCTAATTTATAAAAACCCTCAGTGCTTTGTTGATAAAATCATAACATTATACAAATCTACACACGCGGTAGCGCGTGAAGCTACGTTTAAGCGAACAGAACTGACGAGTGGCACCGTGTGTAGTTTTACAGGAACCATTTGAAGTCACTTTTTACCTCCTTATAACTCCAAAACTGTTTCACATAAACATGTCAAAGACATACTTGCGAAACACATAAATGTGTTTTAAATTCCTACTAGGAATTTAAAGATTCCACTAGAAACTTGATTGTAGTGCTTTTAATATAAGAATCAGCAATCAAAATTGATAACGTCCGTTCTTTATGTGGATTTTAATTTCTTCACGAGAATTTATAATATAACGCTTGGAATATCACCCTTTTTTAATCTAAATATTATAGTTTTAGTAATTATAACTTTGAGTTTACATGACTTTAATATTTGTTAGGTTGTCAACTAACTGTGATTCAGAATTAACTATAATTTCAATATTTAGCGGACATAGCAATAGTGCAAGATCATTTCAACATGTATATAACTTAGAGTAGATATTTATATATAGACATTCTCGTTTTGAAAAACATAGATATTTTCTTGTTCGTAAAGTTGGTAGCGCTCCTATATTAGTGAAAATTGAATTAATTATTTAGCAATAAATTGCTTAAAATTGCTTTCACAGCCGAAATTATATTTAGCTATTATCCTTTTTAAACGAGAAATTAAATATACCTAAACTATTTTTTTTTTAATTTTTTTTCAAGTAATTTATGTATGTTGCACAACCTGTTCAAATATTAGCCAATAGGAAGGCAGAAAAAGGTGGCCCGGCACCACCATTTATATCTACGATTTTGAAGTACCAGCGCAAGTATATATATATATATATATATATATATATATATATATATATGGAGGCCGCGGGTTCGATCCCCGCACCGAGAGAAATGTTTGTGCGGCCCACAAAAGTCTCTCGTAGTTTCTGATACCCACGACACAAGACTCGATCTTAGTGTGGGGTCAGGACTATGTATGTGACTGTTGGGTGTTATTTATTTATGTAACAAGTTTGCATTGTATTTTTAATATGACATTGAACAGATTAGACAAATGCAGTGAAAAATGGCTAGAAAAGACACCATTCATAAATGGCCATTATGGCATATTTTTTAATAGCAACAATACTTCAGTAAGATGGAGAAGATGATCTGTAGTAACTTTTTTTTATTGCTCAATTGGAAAAACGATGATCTTATGCACAACAAATCTAATAGATTCAAGCGAGGTATACCCAGATTTTGTAAGTAGGTACATTATTATTTAATATTTCGTAAAGTTTTTGGTTTGTAATTTTTGTTCAATGTTTTTCTATAGGTAGTATGTATATTTTTTGAGAAAATATACTAAATAATATCAGTAGGGCTAGTTGTGGCAGTGTAAAGCGATGGGCATAACATTGCAATAAAAACAAAAATTGCTTTCATTTATCAATATATTTTCCAATGACCTATTTTAAATGATTTGTAATTTAATTTAATTTATTTAAAATAATATAATAAAAATAGCATATTAAAATATGTTACATAGATTTCAACGTATATGGTTAAGTACACTGTGCTACCCACAGCGCTTTCCACGGGTTACTGATACCTAATAATGTTTACAGCAGTGACGTGCACGTCAATTGAAATAAATATAAATTAAAACAAATTTTAACAAACAAGCTTCGACGTCTTTTTTTTTACCAAGTAAGAACATCCTATGTTTGTTGCGCGCTTCACGCTTGAACTATTTAAAAATTGGCGTTTTCAGTATTTTCGTCGCAGTTTATCGTTTTATATAAAGTTATTCTACTATATGGGACCGGTACAAGTACAATAAACCAAAAGCTATGAAAATCATTCGAGTCGTTTTCAACTTATTCTTTATTTATTTTATTTCTTTCAGATAACCAAGCACCCATAGCAAAAATAATATTCACATAACACACATCTACAAGAAAATACAGATAATTTGAACAATGAGTGTTTGAACTTACTTTACTTTGTTTTATATATTACGAGCGGTACGGCCCGTCTTCGCTCGGGTGCAGATACTTTTGGAATCCAGTTCACTTTAGAAACGCAGGAACTATTTTTCGTGACAACTTATATAAATAACTAGCGGCCCGACCCAGCTTCACCTGGGTGCATATATTTTTTGATTCCACTCCACACCAAATACATGTTGTTTTTCGTATAAACTCTTGTATGCCTAAACTTGACGGAGGTATCCTACTGTCCGGCTCAATCCCGTCTTATCCGCCTGTTCAGTCTCTTCCGAATGCGTCTCGTCCCTTCTCTTTATTATCCATCCCGATTCCCGTTTTATAACGTGCATTTACATTTCGTCCTAACAAATCTGTCATCTATCCCAGCCCTCTCCCGTACCTTCGATTCTATTTAACTTTATGTCCCTTCTCTCCATAAACATCCATATACATCTTATATATAAAATAGGAATGATTAATAGTTAATATGAGAGTTACACTGAGATAGCAAAATAATGATAGTCAACGTTACTACTACACTTGATGCATAAACAATAATGATGGCCGACAACTGTGTAGGGAGTGAGAGAAGTCTTATTGTGTGAGAGAAACAGGAGTCAGAAGTGACACATGTAGACATCTGGCGGGGATAACTAATTAAATGACGATTGATCAGTTTTCGACCGGAGAGGAAAAATGATTAAATTACTAAAATGGCTATTAAAAAATAAGGGTTGATTGTAGAAGGGTGAAAATTGAGGATTGTATGTATTTTTGTATGTTGTATCATAAAAAAATAGAAATTAAAAATTTTGTCTAAAAAATAAAAAAAAATTTTGGGATGGACTACCCTTAACATTTAGGGGGATGAAAAATAGATGTTGGCCGATTCTCATAGATACCGGATAAGCACAAAAAATTTCATCAAAATCGGTCGAGCCGTTTCGGAGGAGTTCGATTACGCACCCCGTGACAGATTAAACTCCACATTAATGTCACACTTTAAACTTTCCATTTCATTCCTTTGAGTTTGAAAACGTATCGAACATATTTCAATTCTGTGCACATCTCACGGGAACACTACATTTTGTTGGGATAAAAAGTAGCCTATATATTAATCCAGGGTGTCAGCTACCTCCAAACTTAATTTGATCAAAATTGATCCATTGGTTTGAGCTTGAAGAGGTAACAAACTCAAAAACTTTCCTATTTATAATATATGTAAGATAAGATGCAACTAATTAACCAAAAGGCTAACTTATTTCTCCATTTTCCACACGACTTTATAAATAAAACATTCAAATATAAAAATGCTGATAGAAATTAAAGTACCCACTATTAGAACGTAAAAACCTTCCTTAATATGCCACAGGTTCAAAGCCTTAGGGGATGGTTTAATCTTCGCTGTACACTGAAGTTTGTCAAAGTGTGCGAGATCATCAAATGTTTTTTTTGTAATACCGGATCCAAAAATTCGAAACAAAAATTTGCTAAAAAGTCTAGCCAATAATGATCCGCGGCGAAAATAAAAAGTGCGGTATATAATGTCGTAAGAGTTTCCTAACGTGTACAATGGAGTGTTACACTCATCATCTACTATATTCTTCCTGTATCTGATGAGGTCTGACGAAGACGTTAGAATGTACACGTTTTCACGTTTATTATTTTTCACTTCCAGCAAACATTGTAATATGTTACCACAGCTTCGTCCGGTGACGTTACCCCATGACCAATCCTCTCGCACCAGATGCGTATAACCATCCATAGGATTTGCAGACTTCACCTCATAAGCCCTGAAAGGACGGGTCGTCACACTGAACAACCGCGCCTGTAGTATGTAAGGCATTATGAGCGCAAACAGCAACATACTTGAAAAAAATACTCGATTAGTAACGCCTCCTCGGATAGTTGGTACAATAGCCCTATTTAGAAAGTAGCCTAGAACAATACAAACATCGCGAATGTAGTCCCGTTTACCTTTTGTGAATAGCGACAGACGCATAGCCAGGAGACAGTACAGAGGGAACATGCCAAATATTACGTACAATGAACTGGTTTTACTTGAAAATAGAGAATGCCAAGGACTTAGATAATCGGCACTTCGTATTGTTATTTGCATGCGGTCTATCATTAAAGGATACAGGAATGAGTACTCCGTGGCAGTTTCCAAGGTGAGTTTGTATCCGCCGGCGGTGAACTCAATTTGGTTGTTTTTGACACCTTCTGGTACATCTCTTGGGGCGGACAGTTTATTGGCAACGGCTTCGCACATAATCCTATGAAATCTTAAACCATAGAATTCTTCGAACAAATCAATAGCTTTACTTTCAAGTCCTATAGGCTTTTCGGACTTATATTTTTGTTTTTCAAGCCTTCCTGGCCAGAATTTATGGACTACAATTTTATACTGGCAGCCAAGCAGAGTTGGGTTTTGGAATACAGGAAACAAGGATTTTCTGCCGACGTGAGAGCACTGTCCCACCATCACCAGCCGCTCGGTGCTGGTGCACGCGCTGTCTCCGGGCTTGTACGTGTAGATGTCGTAGTCGCGCTGGTTCTTGGTGACGACGGTCACGTTCAGGATGTTGTGGTCTCGCAACAAGCGCGTCATGCTCTGTGAGCACTTCTCTAGATCTTCAACATATATTACAAAGTGCGCGCTCGGATTCCAGAAGAAGTTGTATTTCGTGAGATCGAGTCCGTGTTGGAGCTGTTTGTAAGTTCTTGAAGCGATGACGTAAGTGTTGGTGAACACCGAGCTCTCGTTCCAGAGAAACGTTCGGGAAATGAACAGCGATCCTGTGACCTGGTGGATGGCACGCAGGTCCAGAATGTCGTCTTCGTTCATTATGCTCACATATTGTTTGTCTTTTACCTGGTCTAGTAACTTCGTGACACATTCAGTGAGCAGATCTCGTTGAGGATAGTATTGTAGCTGAAGTGATCCGCTGACGGAGGCCACAGCACACGACAGTGCAATGACCACGTAGTGATATATTTCCATGCCGAAGCTGGAACATTTACGACTTCTTTGCCTGGGGTTTTTTAGGATTTCTAAAAGAGCGACGTATGTTCTAAATGCCTCGAAGCATACAATAGAAGTGATGTATTTTGAATTCCATTTTATTGGTATTAATTTACAATAAACGATTTCTATTGGAATTATAATGAAGAAATGCTTTTTATTTAATCGTTGGTAACATTATTTGATTCTTTTACATTAAACTATTTTCTATGACATACACGTATTTAATGACCAGTACCTATTAAGTGAATGTTTGTATTATTTATTAGGTAAGATTTGAGGCATCGTTTTTACAGCGGGCACCGTAAATAAAATGTTTGTGAACAGAAAAGTTTGGAAACGTATTGCAATTTTTGTATCTGTTTCTACGATTGGTACACAGTTATATACCATTTACGATCTTTTGGCGTCCGAATACGTTGTGTCTTGCTGTAGTCAAAATATTAGGAACAGATTTTTTCTTTTCACATGTTATTACTATACACATAGACATTTAAATATTATTAGATTAAGATTATAGAATTGCTTGTTGTTTTATTAGGAATACATATCTAAAACAAAGCGGTTAATAATTATTTTTTATAATTTATTTGTAGTTCCAAATTCCGCCACACGCTCATAGAAAAAAGATAAAATAAACATTATCGTCCCTTGCGACGCGGCGCACTGACATTACATCCCGCGTATCTGGTAGACGAGTACAGAGTTTAGTGGCACTGTCCTTTGAGCATAATAACTTAACGACCTCTTGTGAATTTAAAAAGCTTGTTCTCCAACAGTGCTGTATGTTATTGAGATTTCAATGATAAGAGAAGAGATGTTACATTGTTCATGTAACCAAAGAATGGTAATTTCATTTTATTCAATTTTGGCAAATTTTGGTGGCGTTTTTCTAATCTGTTAATACTAATCTATAAAGCTGAGTAGTTGTATCTATGTTTCAAAGTGCTAATTTCAGGAACTACATACGTATTCTGTATCTGTATCAGCCCATATACGTCCCACTGCAGGGCACGGGCCTACTCCACAATCGAGAGTACGATTGAGAGTGGTTCGGCCATATAGTTCATACATACGAATTCGAATTGAAAAAATATTTAATGGTTTCTTAGATTTACGCGAATGTTACACATTGAAATAAAACAGAAAGAAACAGATATTATTTACAGATTCTATCGCGAATTTGGTTTAATTTTTACATTTTTGACTTCCCGACGTTTTGATTACTTTACAGCTTTTGTGGTCACGGGGCGGACTGAGGTATTAAGCATCCGCTCTGTGACTGATACAATTGAACTACCCTTATTTTACAATTATTAAATTAAAAAGTTAATTTAAAAAAGTTAATTGGTTTTAGCGTTCCGATCTACGCAGAAGGAGCTCACAGTGTCTTCAGGTCTGGCAGTTGGTCTTTTGGGTTCCGATTTAATTAAATGTATTGTGTCATATTCCTTTGCAAGAACCGGGCGTATACAAAATAGATTGCGACTGTGGCCTCTCCTACATTGGTCAAACCAAAAGAAGTATAGGGACCCGCGTAAAAGAACACATAGCTGATGGCAAACACCGACGCTCAACGAAGTCTGCAGTTGCTGAACACATAGAAGAAGGCTCCAAGCATTATCTTCGCTTTGACCAGCCCCAAGTCCTCGCCAAAGAACACCGTTTCCTGCCCAGGATGTTTCGCGATGCTATTGAAATTAAAAAAACATCCTAATTTCAATAGAGAAGAGGGCTTGAAGCTTGCACAAGCATGGGATCCAATTCTACATTTAATTAAATCGGAACCCAAAAGACCAACTGCCAGACCTCAAGACACTGTGAGCTCCTTCTGCGTAGATCGGAACGCTAAAACCAATTAACTTTTTAATTTCATAATTGTAAAATAAGGGTAGTTCAATTGTAACAGTCACAGAGCGGATGCCTAATACCTCAGTCCGCCCCGTGACCTCGAAAGCTGTAGAGTAATCGAAACGTCGGGAAGTCAAAAATGTAAAAAATAAACCAAATTCGTGATAAAATCCGTAAATAATAGTTTCATTTCAATGAAAAAATATTTTCACTTCATTTATTTTATTTCGGATTTCGAACTCGAGACCTCAGTTTTGTAAACGTAGGGTACGTTTACAAAACTGAGGTCTCGGTACAACTACTACTGGTACTAGTACTGGTGGTAGGTCTCTCATATGTGAGAGGCCATCTGGGTAGGTACCACCGCAATGTCCATTTCTCCCGTGAAACAGCAGTGTAAATGCACTATTGTGTTTCGGATTGAAGGACATTGTAGCCAGAGTAACTACTGGACATATTGAGACTTAACATCTTATGTCTCAGGATGGCGAGCGCAGTGGAATTTTGCTACTGTTTATGAGCGGTCGTATCGCTTAACATCAGGCGAACGGCTTGCTCGTCTCACCATCAATGCAATAAAATATAAATATATATTTGATAAATTCTCGCATGAGTAGAGTGTTTCACCCCCATTTCTCACCCCAAAATGAAATAACCGACAACCAAGGATGCCGTCATTATTTGTTTGTGATTATCCCATGGGCTTAATTATATTATGCCACTTCATCAACCATCATTTTTCTCTTTTATCTCCACTTCTCTCTCTTCATTTGGTCCCTCATTATTAAGGATCGTGACTCTCAGTTGTCTTGATGACCTCTCTTCACTGGCTTCAGTCTTCTGATTGATGTAATGCTGCATTAATGGGGACCTTCAGTGCATTAGCAACCAGATCCACCCATTGCATCGTTTGGGAGTTCGTCCTCGTCGTCTTTTTCCCTCCAATTTTCCAACAATGAGCAGTTTTTCCAGGCTGTCTGGTTCGCGTCTAGTGATATGTCCGAAGTCTTTTAAGGTTCTGTGTGAGCAGGTTGCAGAAAGTTTTTGTCTTCTTTCGAGATGCAGTTGTTTTAAGATGGATATGTTGGTTCGATGTGTCGTCCACGGTATTCTCAACATCCTGCGCCAGATCTCAAACGCATCTATCCTTCTCCTATCTGCTGCTTTAACGGTCCAGGATTTACAACCGTATAGAAATAAAATTAACCACCACGTAAAACACCAACATTCAAAATCCATATAAATCGTAATTATTTTTTAAATAAAAATTCCTTATGCCTGTGACTTAACATAAAATTAGCTATTAAATTAAATATTTAAGTAATTTTTACAAAATCTTTGTTTTGTTTGGTTTTGCTACCGTTCATGTGACGTAGTATCGCTTACCATCAGGCGAATGGCTATATGCTCGTCATTCATAGCAATAATAATAACAAACCGTTTCCCCTCATAAATACATAATAAGTGTACCTATACTTATTCAAAAAACACTGTATTGATTCATTATTTATTTGTTATCACGTATACAATTCATATTGTTAAAGTTCATATTTTTAAAACCCGATATTCAGACATAAGCTTTCACCACCGCCCCGTCCCCCCTTTCTCCACACCCCTCCCGTAAAATTGAAATTTCAAAACTCATGGACTACTTACAAAATAAGTTACTATTAAAATATTGCTTTCGGTGCCGAGTTCAGTTCGAGACTTGAATTACACCATTGATTTCAATTTAAAGAGATTTTTGGAACCAACGGGATCATCAAATTTTGTGGTTTTTGTTGCGGAACCTTAATTTGTTTTTCAAAATTAGAGTAGACTAATTTACTCCTGCAAAAATAAACTATTAGTGAAAGTCCCCCTGAAACCGGGCCAGCCGTTCTCAAGATTAGCGATTACAAACAGGATGACAGAAAGACGGACAAAAAAAAAATTAAAGATCATTTTCGGTATAAGTATCATGTAAATAAAAATATGTACTTAGTTGGACAAAAATAGTAATTTCACTTTACAAATATATACTTCAATTTTATTTATATATATGGCCTAGCGTAAAAACACATTTTGCTTCTAAATAGTAAATGTTGTTAAGAAAATCGTAATGCAAAGCAATCATGGAATCGAACTATTTTTGCCAATGATGGCATCAATTAAAAATCGATATAATGAATCGAAGAATACTTGTGCAACAATGAGTAATTATTTTTATTTATTTTATTTTATTTATTTTGTTAAGCATAATGCCTTTCCCTCACATATCGTCTACAGATAATAGATGGGGCAATTGAAAAATGGAACGTGTGCAGTTATATATCTGTTTTGATTCGCTTGGGGGCGCTGGCTAGCGAAAAATGACATTTAGTGAAATGGCGCGAACGCATCGGAAATAATGGCGTCGGTTTAACTCGCTACAAAAGATGTTACTGGTTTTTAACACGAGTGGTTATGGTAGATAAATATGATGATTGATGATCATTTTAACCTAAGATTTTTAAAAATTAGTGCGATAGTGTCTTGTGTATTGTGCGCGATCATTGAAACTGTGAGATGCTGCTTCGCCGAGCCGTCGCGTCGCGTCGCTTCAACGTCGAGTAAGGTATTGTGCATTACGCAGTTATGGGTTGTTTGTTTTATATGTATTTTGTACAGCAGTTTACTTCAAAAGCGTTTAGTGTTAACTCATATTCTTATTCCGGAGTTACATAATTTTTTATCATACCCGCGTTTCCAATACTTATTATATTTTTATTTAAACATACCTAAGTACTTTATTTTGGAGGTGGAAATCAAACAAACTATTTTTAAATAGTTTAATTTAAAAATCTGTTAACTTTACTTAATTTAAACAAATTGATAAGAGCGCACGTTTACATGGCAAGTACTAAGTGTGAATACGCGTAGTTATTTACAATGATAACGCGATTGCACGTCCTTATTTTTTTGCATTTTTTTAAAGGAATTACATACCGACTCTGCTAAATACATAAGTAAAGGAAAAATATATTTTAAAATTGAATTTCCATAACAAAACTTGCAGTAAACCTGAAATCCAAAAGCTGAAAATCGGCTTGATATCGGCACGGAGTACGTACCCGACTGACTAACCTACAAACCTTTGTTTAGGATTCGTAATTCGAATGCTATGCTCCTAAAAAATTTACAAGATAAACTTCTACTCATTTGATATTGTACTAGTCATTTGTCATTAGACAAATATTCATTGTATTTAAACGGTTGAGCATTTTTGCTAGCAATATCTCAGGAAAGTTCATCGTGTTTACTGTGAGCTCGCTCGGGGCTCCGAGCGGATAGGACAGTAATCCGAACGGCGCGGCGATGAGCGCAAAGCTTGAGAGTTAAGTGCATTTGTAAGTGTCTACAGGCCGGCTCCGGGGACTCGTTTAAAATTTGCATTGCGCATGGGCAGGCGGGCGGTGCGGAGCCGCGTCGGCCGCCGCGCCGCGCCGCGCCGCGCCGTTGCCGCCTCGCTGTCTGGCGCGCGGCGTGCGCACCGCCTTCCTAATCTAACTATTGGGAATTCGTGGTTAATTTATTTAATTAAGCTGTTAAAAGCAGCGTTTAGTTTCAACCGATCTATTAGTTGCTCTCTTGGTGTAGGACGTTAATTACCCTATTATTTTCTGCTAACAAGCTAGCGGCTCAACTGATGATGAATGGGTATGTTTATATATAGTCAACTAATTGGCTGTTGGTTTAAACATAACTGTGTTACACATATTGTGGTTTGATATTGTTTAAGCCGTCTCGTTGTAACAATGATAGTAGTAATGGCGTAATTCTGCACTCTGCAGGCGTAGTGTGAAAAGTACTGTAAAATCTCCAAACATCTTAATTAAGCGGTATTAATGTAAAATTGCTTCTTTGACTGTTTCTTGAAGTAGTCACTACTAACACAACATCCAGCAGTATGATTAATTTGATAATCTTTGTGGTATCAGATGCATTTTTTATGTCTTCAGTTCATAATATTATGTACTGCTATTAGTGTAATTTTAAACTGCGGTGTATGCTGTATGCTTGCACATACTTATGTGCAGGGTAATGTTTTTTTTTAATTACACAAATGTAAGCAGCTTGTATCGTGTAGTTACTGTAGTGTGTAGTGTAGTGTGCAGTGCAGCGGATACGGCGGCACGCGCTAATGATGCGATAATAGTGTTGTGTCTGCGTCGCGAACTGCTCTGCATTTCCGCTTAGTGTTAGCGCTGCTATTACTACTAATACAACCGGAATGCATTACCCAGGTATTAGCTCGCTCATTGTTTCCTCTGCATTATTACATCCACACGGAACACTCGATATATAATTACATTTCTAGTTAAGCCATTGAATTGATATACCCTGATTAGATTTTAGTCTTTTATGGGTGTATCGACCTCAAACGGAACGAAATGATTATATGTTTCACAGCTGGCCTTTATTCGATTCCACCTAAAGAATTATAAAAAAACACATAATGTTACTATTTTTTCTAATATTGGAACCAATAATACATCAGTGTATCTATGCCGCCTCGTGTACACAGGCCACATCCATGATAGGGCTTAGATTGTAACTTCTATAAGAATGGCTTAAATTGGTTTGGCGGGTTTTACAGGTGATATCAATTTCTAATATAGTAAAGTTACGCTAACCCATTTCCACTCTACACATATGTTCTTTACCAATGAGGAAGTGCGTTGGGATGTTTAGTAATAAATACTGAATCAACAGCCATGGGCGTAGCCACGGTGGGGCAGAGTGGGGCGCTTGCCCCACCCTGGTTTTGACCTGTCAGGTACCTAACCAACCATAAAAAACTAAATTATCTAGGAAAAGTACTAGGCAGGTGAACAATAACAAAGTATTTAGGATCATTCGAATTATAAACACAGATGCAGGGTGTTATAGAAGAATACCGTGGGTGCAGTTTGCTAATTACATATGATTTAAGACTTCTGCCCCACCCTTATCCCACGGCTGGCTACGATCATGTCAACAGCAAGTACAGGCAAGCGAAATGTCGGACGCCCGCCTAAAAGGTGGACGGACGATCTAGGTAGGTTGCATGAAGTCGCTTTATATAGGTCGCTTCCAACAGGTGGATGTGGAGATCTTTTGGGATGGTCTATGGTAGCTGTAGATTTCCTGTTGTTGAGATGATAAATACTTGAATTTGAAAAGTTAGAGGTCTTCTGAGATTTGAACCCGTTTCAACTATACATATAAGTAGTTCAATTCTGCTTCGTTACAAACATATAAACGTGACACCGCGTAATTCTTGTTTGAATTTGACATTTCCTTATATTTTTATTATGGACATTGAATGTGGCAGAATGGCAGAGCTCGGTAATTCCACCCTCTAGAGAAAGTCAATTAAGAATTAGCATGTTCCTTTGCTGAGTTTTAATTCTCGGGACCGGTTTTTAGGGCCCTAATAAAAATTCGATAGGGCTAATCACAGCGGGCGGCGGGCGGCGGGCGGCACTCACCGCCTGTATTCCAATTACACACAGAGACGGTTTCTTGCGATATTTTACGAATCCAATGCAAGCCTTTCAAGGTTTTTACAAGGCTTCGTAGTCAGTAGATATTTAAAATTTATCAATGTGACTATGAATAATGAGGAAGGTATGTCTTCATATTTGTCGGAATTGTTTGTGAAAGTATATTATGTTTACGATGTACATGATACTGAGCAATAGGGAGCTTGATAATTTATTGGTAACGCTTTTATTTTGTAGAAATGGCCTATTAGGTAAACACGAAAATAATAATTAGCATAGAAAAAGTTTTAATAAAAAAATTCGTACACAAAAATAGTAATCAAAATCCACGTCAACGACCGCTAACAGTCTCGCGTTCTATCAAAATGAAGAAAAATCTAATATCACTTTGCCCGATCCGGGATTCGAACCCGAGACCTTATCTTTGTAACCGAACCGTAGAACTAATACGCCACCGAGTAAGTTGATCGGGATCTTACATACTGGGTATATCAAGACTGCTACCGAAAACGAAGCCGGGTGGTAGTTTTAGTGACTACAAACACAATGCAACTAAAAATTTAGCAAAGAAATGCGACAATAATTTTTAATGAATTTTTAAATATCATCATTTTTGGGTGGTAAATTCATAGTTTTTGCTTAAATAATAATTTAAACTCTTTTATAGCTTAGAGTATTTATAAATAAAAGGAATTACTATTATTTTAGGAAAAAAATGTATTTACCACTCAAATATGACCATAAGAAAAAAATATCAAAATTAAATTGTCGCTTTTTTTTGCGTTATTTTCTATTGCATTGTGTATGAAGTCGCTTAAACTACCACCCGGCTTCGTTTTCGGTAGCAGTCTTGATATACCCTGTATACCTAGTCAGGTCATAAATTCTGTCACATGTTTAATATAAAATAATTGAAACAAGTTTATTCATTATGTAACCATTTATATACCAAAATGAACTTAACAAAACATAGATTCTTATGACACTAAAGTTTATTCAAAATGACCTCCGTGATTTTGAATACAGGCCTTCAATCTGCGCGGCCAGTTGTCTATCGCAGCACGAACGAGGTCCATGTCAATATCGGCGGCTGCCTTAATCAAGGATGTCTTGAGTGACTCCAAATTGGGATGAGGCTTTGAGCACGCCTTTTCCTCCACGTGTTGCCATATCTTGTAATCTAACGGATTCAAATCCGGACTGGAGGAGGGCCAGTCTTCGTGCCGGATGAAGTCGATTTCACGCGCCGCCAGCCAGTCTTGTGTGCTCTTCGCTCTATGAGCTGGCGCCGAATCTTGTTGGAATACCCAGTGCCTGTTATTGAACATGGTATGAGAAACAGGTTCCACAAGGTTCGTCAGGACTGTATTTTGATACACAACTGCATTCGTTTTTACACCTTTCTCACAAAAATGTACCTCTGTTAAGCCCCAATAAGAAACTCCCAACCTTACCATGAGCGAGGATGGAAAATGACCTCGTTGGACACGCGGAATACGGTTGCTCGCTTCTTCGCTACTGTGTGCGTACACCTTATCATTTTGTTTGTTGTAGCTCTCTTCTACGGTAAAATTTTTTGCATCTGAAAAAAGATTTTCTCGATATTTTTTTCCCACGTACTGCTTCAACAAAGCGCGGCATCTCTTCAGTCTCAGGTCCATTAGACGAGCATTCAAACGATGTCCTGTTTTTCTTCGATATGCCCGAAGCCCTAAGTCTTCATTTAACACCCTTTTCACCTTAACCCCATCTGAAGGGGCAACCGTTTCTGCTTACGTTTGGGATTTCTTTGAATTCGCGCCTTCACAGCTTTTATCACTGCTGGAGTCCTAACAGACCGAGGGCGACCACTTCTTGACCTGTCATCTACAGTAGAGTCTTCATTGTATCGTTTGATGGTACGATAAACGAATCTTTTGGTTATATTAAAATTTTTCAGTATGTCAAAAATTTGAATTGGCGCGTAACCGCAACGATGCAACGCAATAACTGCAACACGGTCTTCTTTAAGCGTCCAGTCCATCTTTAAAAATGAGTAAAATTCTAAAAAGTATTCATTTTTATTTTCATGAACAATTCGAAATTCGAATTCAATAAACTTTTTTGTGGCCAGCATTCTAAAAGAAAAGTTTTTACTGTGTGACAATACTTATGACCTGACTGTGTATAACTTTTCTTATTCAGTAGATATAATAAAATAGTATAGTGGTCATAAACGGTGTGATAAAAATGAAAGAGATTGAAATGTGTGGCGCGAGTGATTTGGCCGCGATTACGTATTCAGCCGGGTCACTGATCGCCTGGTTATGAATTCCTCCGAGGATCTCCATCGCGCTCGCCTTCACAGTCTGCGGCGCAAGGGACAAGCATACGCGAGCTGTTTTATCTTAAACTCAGAGTTGTTATTTCAAATACTTGTAGGATATTGTAGCCAGAGTAACTACTGGACATATTGAGACTTAACATCTTGTCTCAGGATGGCGAGCGCAGTGGAGTGCCAAGCATTGCTTTGTAATACAAGGTATTGTTTGGTTTTGCTACTGTTCATGAGCGGTCGTATCGCTTACCATCAGGCGAACGGCATGCTCGTCTCGCCATTCATTGCAATAAAAAAAAAAAACTACGATACAATAATATTTTATTATATGATAATTATTTATGCCCACTTGGTGGAACGCAGCGGATATGCAGACATTGATACCGAAATGCGACTTATTCGGTAATTGAGATGAATTTAGTAGTTATTGTGTTTAGTAGTAGATGATTTGTTGTAGTAACCTTACCATTACGATTACCTTTACAAAACTTATTGTTTAATCTACACTTCTCAATGAGCAGCCAGCCTTGTTGATTAGGGGTCGGCGGTGAAAAGAGAGACCGCGGTCTTGGCATCCACATCAGGATGAATATTGGTGTCGCTCACAAATACTTTTTTCGAGTTTTTTTGAGAGCATAAAGTCTCTCGTGGTTTCTAAAACTTACGAAACAAGATTTTGTGCCTTGATGACGGTTTAGGACTGTTGGGTATATACTATATTTATTTTTAATATATTTCCAGGTTGCGGTTTTTACGATGTACTTTGTAAAAGTTATGTAAAATATTATACATCATTGTTTTAGATTGTTAATGTCAGCCGTAAATGTCCCACTGCTAGGCAAAGGCCAAAAGCCCAAAAGGTTATGGGCGAGTTTCGAACTGCGTTTCGGATTTATAGAGTAGGGCCCCAGCAATTAGTAATAACATAACATTTATTCTTTGTTTTAAATTAAATCGTCGCAATATTCTATTTGCGCCACCTCCGAATGTCTGAAGTAGTAAAATATTAAAGTCCTTTCTGGTGCTAATTTTCACGAAATTAATTTTGATTTACGACTCCTGATTGAATGCTAAGTTTTTAACTGTGAATAATTATATGAATTATGAATATTAGGGATTTAATTTCACTTAAAAATAACTTGTCAGTAGAATAGACTGCTGAGTCGGAGGTCGCGTTTTACATACCTGGTAGCGAACTTTGTGGGGGGCTAGTTTGTGTATACGATTGAAACTTAATACCTGAGTTGAAATAAAACTATTATTTACGGATTATATCGCGGATTTGGTTTAATTTTTACATTTTTTTAATGTAATAATTGTAAAATAAGGGTAGTTAAATTGTAACAGTCACAGAGCGGACGTCTAATACCTCAGTCCACCCCGTGACCACGAAAGCTGTAAAGTAATCGAAACTTCGGGAAGTCAAAAATGTAAAAATTAAACCAAATTCGTGATAAAATACGTAAATAATAGTTTTATTTCAATGTGTAACATTCGCGTAAATCTAAGAAACCATTATAATACCTGAGTGCCATTTGAAGACAAGAATTTCAAAGGTATGACCAATTTCCAAACTCGCATTAGGCACCAAATAGAGACTAGAATTTTCCCCAATGTAACATGCTGATTTCTTTGCCACTTATATATTAAGCTTTAATAAATAAGAAATTAGCATAAATGTGTTACTTTCTACACACAATTGGGTAATTTTTACAGGGATAGTATTGTATCAAATCACGGCCCGCCTACTACCGGCTAAAAGTCCAGGGTAAGAGCTTATCTCTTGTTCTATATCGTATATCCCAAAACTTCCTTCCAAGTTCCAATATAAGAATAGTTATTTGCCGAGGTCGATACTTAATTACTCTCTATTAAGCCATACATGCGCAGATTAACCTGTTCGATATTTCTGATCCATGATTTCACCGTCTAAGGTCTCGTGCATAAGTTGTAGTCCTGATTTTATTACGATCCGGTGATTCTAAGTAAGAATAGCAAGCAAGGTATCTTTGTGCCTATTTTCGTCGTATACCTAGTAGCAGAATGGCCGCAAAGCATGACTGTGTATGGCTAACTTTAGAGTCCCCGCAGACTAAAGCCACTCTATCGATCCAAATTTCAGCTTTACATTATTAATATCCGCATTTGCAAGATTTTTAGGTATACTGATTCAGAACTCTATTGATCTTGTAATAAGTTCCAGTCTATAGGCCTGAGTAGGTAAAACGGAGGTGTCAATACTTTTAAAATAATAAAAACAAATTAATTGAGGTAAGTCTTTCGTAATTATGTAAGATATCGCCTGGATAGGTATCATCAGGCAAATGGCATGCTCGTCTCGCCATTCATTGCTATAAAAAAGTACAAAGTCAATCAACTAGTTATTGTAAAACTTGTAGGTCACTTCCCAAAACAGCCATCAAATGAGAAAGCTTTGTTGAATTTTATGATACACGAGCGATAGTGCACACCGGATTATGAAACTTTACTTATTTTGAGGTCAAAAAACATGATCAGCCTATACCCGTAGGACTTACCTTTATTAGGCTAAACAAAGTTAATATTCTGGGGTAAATTTGTAATTCGTAATTCAAACAGACGCGGCCGATGCACTAAATGAATACTGCGTTACTTCTAATTCGACAATTGAGTCATCTTCAGGGGAATGCTTTGCAATAAACGAAACAGTAGTGAAAGGCGGGATTGTGCTTAGTGTCAACTCACCCTTCAAACACAGCGGCGCTTGGAACCGCACTCCGCTTGACTTTTCGGCTTTGCGATTCAAATCGCACAACATTGGAGCTCGGCGCCTTGTGCCGGAAACCAATCTATAGCGAGCAGACATCGGCACTAATTTTATATTTTTACCAACAAACTGAAATAAACCCTATGTGTACACAGATAAAGCTCCAAAATAAGCTGAAGCCTCCGAGTAACGGAGGTCGTCAGGTGGACCGGGGAATCTATCGGTCAGTTGATTTCTATTTGGAGTTTGTGTTTTGTCAGCGCTGCGCTGTAAAGCGATGTAATTTTATTTCGACTGCACATTTGAATTTAGATTGTTTGTGTTTTATTTCCATATTCAATTTGAACTACCAGTACATATTGTTTTTTTAATATTACTTTTATTGGTTATTATAATTTTTGACTACAATAACTAAACTTCTTTTTGTTTAGTTTATTTCATATTTAGTGAACACCATAGCAAAAAAGTCCAAATTAAACATTCTTTTACGTATAGATGTCACAGAATAAATTGTTTCGCACAAAAACTCGTGCATGGAAAGGAAGTTGAATTGAAGACTCCAGTCCCCACACATTTGTATGTACTGCGTCAGTTAGGCGGAGTTGGAAAGATTTTAGCAAGTTTCCAGCGAGTAGAGTTTCGCGAATAACTCCTGTAAAATTGAGTTAACTGGTCCACAAATGTGCGCCAGGTGTAGCTCACGGGTGGCTGTGGCGTTTCATTGTGTGGAATCGCCTCGCCGACAAACAATGGAACTTCGACACTTTATTATAAAATATACTTATATCTTCTATATGCAAAGTATTCTTAATTTATTTATATTATAATGCGGTTAACACAATTTACATTAATTACTCATACTTATGTATTCTGTCTAGGATTTCGCTCACAGAACCCCAAGCACTAAGTAATACACATCTTCGGCCTTTTATCTGTAAACAAATCGTATTCAGGATTGATTTCAACGAGAGCATTACGTATGTTTAGCGTGTATCTACGATAGGGTGGGCGGATGTATCAGTCATATGTCGCAGTGATTGTTTACGGCCCAGGATATTTTTGTTGGAGGGAGCAAGGGGACCCATTGTCGCCAAAACTTTTCATTTCTGTTTTGCAAAATATTATGAAAGATCTAACCTGGCACCGAAAAGGAATAAACATAGACGGCAAATTCCTCAGTAACTTGAGATTTGCGGATGACATAATACTTTTTTCAGAAACATCACAACAGCTACAAGACATGCTAAGAGAACTAAGCAATGTAAGCGCTAGTATAGGCTTACAATTAAATACAGAAAAAACAAAAGTTGCTACAAACAGCACACAACATCCTATAATAGTCAACCAAGCGCCCATAGAGTATGTCACTAATTATATATATTTGGGGAAACAAATCTCATTCATGAAAACAAGGCATATAGATGAGTTAGACAGGAGAATAAATATGACCTGGAGAAAGTACTGGAGCTATAAGGAAATCTTAAAATCAAAACTCCCAGTTAATTTAAAGAAAAAAGTGATGGATTCGTGTCTGTTACCATGCCTGACTTACGGAGCCCAAACATGGGTCTTTAATAAGACAACAAAAACAAAAATAAGATCATGTCAGCGCGCTATGGAGAGAAGCTTATTAGGAATTAAACTTTTAGACAAACAGAAGAGTAGCGACATAAGACAAAAAACAAAAATAATAGATGCCGGAAAGCATGCTCAGCGCCTGAAGTGGAAATGGGCTGGTCATATAGCACGTCTCACAGACGGAAGATGGACAAAACTAGTCACGAGCTGGAAAGGCCCATGTGGTGGTAAAAGAGCAAGAGGTAGACCAAAAGATCGGTGGGCTGATGACATACAAAAGACAGCGGGCAGAGATTGGAAGAAATCAGCAACAACGAGACAAACATGGAGACAGTTGGAGGAGGCCTATACCCAAGATGGGGCTATGATTGTTCAATAGATTTTTGTTTTTTTTTTTGTTTTTTTTCTTTTTTGTAATGTAAACAGTCAAAGCACAATAAAGGCTAATTATTATTATATTATTATTATTATATTTTTGTTGTCCCAGGCAACACATGAGATGTCTCGAACCGAAAAGTAGCTGTGGAGTGCCTCAGCACCGAGTTAGCTAGGTAAATTAATTACTAATACATTATGCCATTTAGAGGACGAATAAATAAATAATCAATTTTAAACATCTTTCGAAAAGTTACCTATTACGATTTCAAAGACACAGTTGTTTAAAATCGGGACAGGACGGCGACGTAAGCAGCGGGGTCTATGTGAAATGGCCTTTTTCACAACGTTTTTTCTTGGTGATCTTTATTATTAGGTGTTCAAAAAAAATATATGTTGATCTACACTATATGGAGCTTGGGCCCTTCTTTTCAGAATTCTTAAAAGTGTATTAAAAGTACTTGAAATAAAATTGCAAAGTGACCTCTATTTTCGCATTTACAACGTTTTTTCTCTTAAACTACGAGCACTAGGATTATTTTATTATCATCAGGATGTTAAGAAATGCAAGACGGATGGGACCTTCTTTTTATTTTTTCTAATTTCTGTCTCCTTTATTTTTAACGAATTTTTCACATTATTGATACTCTAAATCGCGAGCACGTCCCCGCTGTCGCCCAACAAATCATTGCGGGACGAACCGCCGTGCTAAACGGACCTATGTCGCTTGTCTTCGCAATATCAACGTAAATTTAATATTGCTATTTCGCTCGACACATTCATTGAGAACGGTTACGGCCGGTCTAACCGTAGTAAATTACTATACTACGTCACTGCAACTGTGGCGCTGTTGCTTGGATGCCAAATAAAAACGTGTGGCCGCGGGTTCGATCCCGCATCGAAACAAATGTTTTTATTTATAAATTCATTTATCTACTATCTAACCCAATATTTTATATAGGAAACATTTTATTTCTTGCATTTTTGTAACATTTTTATTTAACATTTTTGTATTTTTGATTTTTGAATATTACGATTTTTGTTTATTATGAATAAACCAGAAATTACTCAACCGATCTTAAAATTCTTTCACCATCCGATTCCAACATTATCCTGGAGTAACATAGGCTGTATATTTGCCTAAAGGGGTTGACATGAGTTAAAATGGAAAATAAAAATCATTGAAGATATTTTTTTGAAAAAAATATTCTACTATATTTTATAAAATTATTATTTATGTTCTTAGTAGAAAGTAACTGTACTATAATAGTATATTTATTTTGTTAAAGTTAACGATCATAATATTGTACCTACATAGCAAAATATAAGTATCGTGCGATGTTTTAATATTTCAATTGAATTTCATGCAACTTATGAGAGACCTACCCAACATATAAATAAATGAATTGTTATGTTCCGATCATATTTGAAATAGTAGGTAACATTTAAACACCAAAATAGGCACTAATATAATAGATAGTTACCGGTAATTTAGTCACCGAGAAGTAAGTATTGTTGGCCCGAAGGTTTGACCGATCGCTAGATGATTGTTGTGGCCGCAGGTTCGATCCCCGCATCGATACGATTGTTTTTGTTTATAAATTCATCTATATGTCTAACCTATAATATTTTATAAAAGAAACATTTCATTTTTTGCATTTTTGTAACATGTGTATTTTTACATTTTTGTATTTTAGATTTTTGAATATTTCGATATTTGTTTATTATGAATAAACACAAAAATTACTTAACCGACCGACTTAATCTTAAAATTCTTTCACCATTCGAATCCAACATTATCCTGGAGTAACATTGGCTGTATGTTTGGCTAAAGGAGTTGAAATAAGGGTTGAAATGAAAAATAAAAACCATTCGAGATAATTTTTTTTGAACATTTTTATTTTCCATTTAAACCCTTATTTCAACCTCTTCAGGTAAATATATATTTCTGTTAATCCCGGATTAGACCATTAGAAAATCGAAATATTTTTTTAAATTGGTCCAGTAATTTTTGAGTTTCATTGTAAATAAAAATCCAAAAATATAAATGTATCTATCCTCTTTGTAATATTACAAAAGAAAAACAAAAATAAAAATATTAAAAATCTAAAATGTAATATTGGTATAGATAGATGAAATAAGTAAACACAAAAATTGAACTACATGTGCGGGGACCGAACCCGCGTCTTCTCGTTTAATAGTCAGCGTTCGTGCAATTCTGCCACGATAGCTGTGACGTTTGTAAGTGAATTAATCATACACTACGGTCCTAACTGTACTCGATGGGAACATCGAGTGAAATAACACTACGAATATATCGTTTTGTCCGCAGCGAAATAATGAATGAATAGGTATAAAGCAGCGCGCTCGCTCGCACGTCGTGAGCCGGCGTGCGGCGGTGCATGAGATTTGGTGCCGCCCGTTCGAGCAAGGTCATTGGCGTTACCCGTCCTCTTAATAATAGGGTCCCGTGGGGTCCGAAATATGATGTACGATGCAGAAGGTAGTTGAATATTCATGCGCCCGCCGTCTACAACCACATCTCCATGACACTGAAAAATATTGTGCCGGTCACCTCCCGAACGACGCGACGTGACAAAAAAGTAGGCTTTACGATTTTTCCGGCTCAATTTTGTTTTATTATTGTAAAATATTGGTTACATAGTAAAAATATAAATATAAAAAGGAAAATTTGCATAAAGTGAATGACCAATTAATAATAACTAGTGGTCGCCTAGTGATCGAAATTCGACCAAATCAAGAAGAGAAAAAGTTTTTACCTGTATGATGATGTTGCTATTCTGATAATTCGTGCACATTTTTTGTACCTGAATGTTGTTATTGCAGATTGCTGCTACAGAACTTTCTTTATGCATATAATGATAGTCCGTGTACATTTAAATGTATCTTACTGCTACACAATTTGTATAAGCGCTCAGCATTTCACGTAGTATTCGTTAAATAAATCTTTTCTGTTTGACATTCAACAAAACCACAGTAAACATTTTTTTCTGATTGACATTCAACGATGTCTATAATAAACCAAAGAAACAATTTGACCAAAGAGTATGTATACGTGTACAAATACTTGTGTATGCGTGTGTCAAATGGATGCTGGTTTATTTATTGATTTAATGTACTTTTTATGCATTATTATTAAAATCTTGTTTTATATTACATTTAATATTAGGCTTAATATTAATATTATTACCTCATTAGGCAAATAAACCTTTTTTTTGATATGTATATGTCAGAAGAACAAAATGAAAAAGAAAAGAAACAATTTGACACCAGAGTACGTATACTTGTGTATGGATGTGTGCGTGAAATGCATGGCAGTGTGTGTAATGTTTTATTTTTTGATTTAATGTACTTTATAAGCATTATTATTGAAAAATATTAGCATTCTCCACTTCTCCTACACATAAACTATAAGTGTGCCAAATTTTATGCTCCTGCGTCCGCGCAATTTTCGTAAAAAGGGATCCAAAGTTTTTGCATCACGTATTAATATATAGATAATAAATTATTTATTATGCATACATGAAGTAAGTTTTGTTAAAGTGTCTGCATAGCCAACACTTCATATAAATAAATAAATAACACCCAACAGTCACATACATAGTCCTGACCCCACATTAAGATCGAGTCTTGTGTCGTGGGTATCAGGAACTACGAGAGACTTTTCGGTCTCACAAACACCCAGACCCGGTAGAAATATTTGTGGGCCGCACAAACATTTATCTCGGTGCGGGGATCGAACCCGCGGCCTCTCGTTTCACAGGCGGCGTCTAATCAACTGCGCCACGGAGGCTGTCAAAATATAATATGTACCTACATAAATAAAAGTGGGACGTAAACAAACGACTTCGATCTGATCGTATTATCCGTAAAGATTTTTAAATGATTGAAAAAGTGTAATGGATCATTACGTATACAAATGTTGCTTATCTACGCATTAAAATATTACAGATTATATATAAAGCGCGTAGATATTTTTTTCAAATGGACCTGCTATTATGATGGATTATTGAAATATTAACGTCAATTGGGTAGTCGCGTGTGTGCCTGAATAGAAGATTTATTACATTTTACATAATTTATTATACGTGTGTAAAAAATATTCCCACTAGAGATTCTATGAAATTACAGCAGCTTGAACAACGCCGCCGAAAGATTGTGAAATAATAAAGGCGAGAACTAGTGGCAGATATGATTAAATTATACGTTCATCTAAGGAATACGTGCGAGCAAAAACACTCGCGTGATGTTCATTAACAACGTAATGACGTGACGGATTATGTAGTTACTGTACGGTGAACAGTGTACGCTCGTCAACGCACTGGTTATATCTTGCGCGCGGTTCACAGTTCTAATCGTAAATATAATGCAAAATTATACTTGTCTAGTATTTTTAGATCAATACTAACTCGATCGTTTTGTGGTCTTCGAAAATAATTGCGAGAGTATTATAGAGAACGCAGATAAGTAAGTATTATTGGAAATATGGCTAAAGCGAAACTGTTTCTCGTCATTGCTTTTCTGTGGATCAGTGACGTCTACGTCAGCGATTTTCGTAGGTTCTCAATTCTATACTGGCTTCTAGTCTGTACTCGTTTACTTTTACTGAAATTGGTTGAAATGAGCCTTAATAAGATCGCTATATATTATCGTATTTACAACTGGGTTCTGCTGCGTTTGCATTGTCCTACATTTCGCTAATATAGAAATTCGATAAGTTCGGTGTTATTAGTAATGAAAATCTGATTGTGTCGCGGGCCGCACTTTCATATAATCCGCGACACGCACTCACTTATTAATCGGCGTGTGGTAGGTTGCGGCGCAGGGGGTGAGGGCGCAGGATGCCGGGGAGGGGTGAGGTGGTGATGCACCGTGACTGAAATGTGTACGAGCACAATCAGCGATGCTAATCCTTACACAAAATTGCGTCGGCAGCACAGTGCTGAGCTCGACGTCTACGACAGGGCCTTGATTTTACGAGTATATTCCGCATTGATAATTTTATAGGCCCTTATTTGTAAGGCTTTTGTCTATAATTTTGAATATAGCATAACATACGACTCCCGTAAATCTTTAGCGATCTAGAAACGAATTGCAGACACCATTCAGAAAATCATTTTTATTTTTTCAAAACTTCAACACGATCGATCTTGTGATTAGACGTCCGACGCGTCGTTTTCCGATTATTATTTTTTTTTCAGACCAAAATCAATGAAGTAACCAAATTAATATTTGAAGCGAATTGATAACCAAATATTTTCGAAATACGAATAGACCCCACCTCATACCGCACCTAAACCTCCCAATCCTGGGTCGTCATACACAAGAGTTTATAACAAAGTGATTAGTTATAATATGATTGATGATAGAGGAGTCTTACTCTACAGTTATAGTATTGCCAGTAGACTTGGTGTGTAGGAGTTGATGTCTGAGAGGAATGGGTGCAGCCTATCGAACCTAGGACCTTTATCCTATATTCTAGCCTACGCGTTGTTACGCCGTATCAGCATTCAGTGTCAGCGTCGATTAGCGGCGGCCAGCACCACCACAGGCCTAATATGTACGCAATCAGACAGACACGCGTCAATCACCCTCACACAATAATTCTTCAATATTAATAACAAATTGAAGCGTCTTAGATATCAAGTAAGCGGCCAGTTGTGACATAAATAGCCAAATCTATGCCGAAGCAGTTGTGACTATAAATCATTTTGCATGGAATTTCTGTGGGTGTTGGATGAGGAACAGTAAAATATTCATTCTTAGAAGTAACCATATTTTTTAAAAAGAACTTTGGCCACATTCATGTGTGGCGGTCGATATCCTGCCTTGACGTAATATATCAAACAATAAACTTATTATGTACATTGTACATCTTTTGAAAGGCGACGCGAACGGTCCGTTATTTATTCATAACATAAAGCTTTTAAGGATTGCTATCTGATTTACAATTAGATATGTATTTAGAATTGACATTCAATTGTTGAAAATCCATCATTTGCGACTTCGTAGCACAGTATGTTACAGCTGTACTACGCCGTAGACTTTTAGGCCATGTACGTACAATGTGTATGTAACCTTCGGCCTGCTTATATAATATTATATTCTTTTTGCTGTGTATTGTCGTTGACACTGACATTAATATTTTAAATTGAAATAATTGAAGTATTTTTTTGTGAATTTCCTTTAATTTAAATATGTGAAAGATTATTTAAGTTTGTATAGTAATAATAGTAAAGCATGGACATTTAATTGTCGATTCTCTGTTTTAGGTTAGTAAGTATTTCAATAGTTGATATTTGATATGTAAATGTTACTATATTTAATGAATAAAACTCTGTTTTAGATGAATCACATTGTGTTATGCTTTAAGAAGAAATAACTCTTGATCTTATAAATCGACAATTTACTTACATGTGAAAAAATATATATTTACAATGGAGAAATTAAGATTTGAATTTGTTGTAAAAGCCAAACCAGATGATACTAAGACAAATATTTATACCATAACCTCCATCACGGATACACAAAATCAAACTTTTCTTATGCCTAGAGAGTATCAATCAGTGAATTTACACAGAGAAATATTAAAGCATGAAATATTTGACAAAATAAAAAAATCACTCCAGAAAAGGCACGATAAGAGACAGGTTTGGATAACATTAACCAAGGAAATGAGGAAAACATATTTAGATGATGATAATTTACAATTTGATGGGTTTTTACTTGAAAAATTGGAACAAGGTCACGAGTTGTCATCAATGGAACCAACATTATTAAAAAAAACAGAAAATAAGACGAGATTAGTAGGAGAATTTTCTATAGAAAAGTTTTCAAGTAATAGAACAAATGTTAAACAATGGTTAAATACTTTTGAAAGTGAATGTGCCCGTTTACAAATAGATACAGATTTACAAAAAATAGAAATTCTACGATTACTATTGGAAGATACTTGTATAGATTGGTATACATCAATGATTATTAAACATACTGTAGATTCAGATTGGTCTGTATGGAAGAAAAGCTTAAGTGATACATTTGCTGATAAAGGCTGGTCACCGATCAGGTACGCTATGAATTTTAAATATATACAAGGGTCAATGTTAGAATATGCTCTTAAAAAAGAGAGACTGTTACTAGAAATAAACAGATCAATAGATACACAAACCCTAATTTATTTGATTGCCACCGGTCTACCAAACTTCATAATGGATAGAATAGACAGAGAAAATCTTAAAGAAGTAGATGACTTATTTAATTGCATAAGAGGACTAGAAAGTTTAACATTGAAAAAAAACTTAAGTGTAGGAAATAAATACAATAAACAAGAAATAAAACAAACTGAAAAAATGCCATGCAGGATTTGTGAGAATAAAGGAAAATTAAGTAGATTTCACCCAGAGAATGTTTGCTGGTATAATTACGGGAAAAAAACAACTAATGACAAAAACATGAATTCTAATTCAATATTAAAAGTTGAACTGAGTAATGAAGATCCAAAAAACTAAACTTCCCTCCACTAATTGAGATTATGGTCATGTTAAATAATACGTTAGAAGTCAAGGGGCTGTATGACCCTGGTTCACGAATAACATTGATAAATTCAAAATTAGTCCAGGTGACGAATATGAAGCCTAGTTATTATTATAACACAATAAAAACAATAAGTGGAGGAGGTAAGACTAAAGGGTTAATAGTATTAGATGCCGAGTTATTGAATAAGAAGATGAAAATAAATGCATTTATCTTTGAAAATGAAAATTTTGAGTATGACCTAATTCTAGGATTAGATTCAATACATAAATTTGGGTTGACTCATGACGAGAATTTAAATATCTAAATACAGAAATATGACATTTTTGAAATAAGTAGTAAAAATATATTGGAAGATAGAGAGATTGAAAATATTCAAACAAATAAAGAGAAAAGAGAATACGCAGTTAATTTTAATGAAGGTATAGATACAAACAAATTTGACATAGATACAAAATACTTAAATACTGAGCAAAGACAAGAGATAAACATATTATTGGATAATTACAAGGAAATTTTTGCTAAAAATAAATATGACACTGGAAAAGTGAAGAAATATGAAGCCTGTATAGACTTGCAAGTTGAAAAATATTGTTATAAAAGACCATATAGATGTTCAATCCAAGACAAGATAGAAATAGAAAATCAAATTTCACAACTTTTAAAACATGAATTGATCGAGGAATCTTACAGTCCTTTTGCGGCACCTGTTACCTTAGCTTTTAAAAGGGATGAAGGAAAAAAAAGTAGATTATGCATAGACTTTAGAGATTTGAATAAAATAATTATACCTCAATCACAACCATTTCCTCTCATAGAAGACTTAATAACAAAAACAATACATTGTAATTATTTTACAACTCTGGATATAAATTCAGCTTTTTGGTCTATCCCATTAAAAATTACAGACAGATACAAAACTGGTTTTGTAACTCAAGAAGGTCATTACCAATGGACCTGTTTACCTTTCGGCCTTAAGACATCACCAGCCATATTTCAACGGATTTTGGGAAATATTATAAGGAAAAATGGTTTGACAGGATTTGCAGTGAATTTTATTGATGATATACTGATTTTCTCTAAGACATTTGATGAACATATTACACACTTAAAAAAATTGCTGGAGGCTATTCGAGAAGAAGGTTTCAGGCTAAAAGTAACAAAATGTAAGTTTGCAAGTGATTCAGTTAAGTATTTAGGTCATATATTACAGAAGAATACGATTACACCTCTAAAGGACAATTTAAAATCAATAAAAGATTTTCCCGCTCCTCAAAATAGAAAACAGATACGACAATTTTTAGGAAAAATAAATTTTTATGGAAAGTATATTCCGAGTGTCTCAATAGTTCTTGATCCTTTACATAAATTGCTGAGAAAAGATCAAAGATTTAATTGGACAGAACAGTGTGAGGATGCATTCCGGAAAGTTAAGGAGTATCTATGTTCCAAACCAATACTAGCCATTTATGATCCACAGGCACCAACATCTGGGGGCGCGGCCGAGCCCCCTCCAAGTCGAGCTATAGGCCGTAACATCCTTTTCTCGAAGCAATTCAGACCATTTTCAACCCCCTATAACTTCGTTGTGGCTAAAGCATGAAGCCTGAATTTTCAGTTACTAAGCAGGCATTGTGTAAACACGGTATATTTAAAATTTCGTTCAATTTGAACCAGTAGTTTAAGAATTGTAACTAGTCAAACTTTCTTAATTTTGTCACTCACTGACTGACTGACCGATCATCAAAAGTCTAAGGCACTTCTAGCAGACATAGAACCTTCAAATTTAGAATATAATTAGTGTTTAGTGACTTAAGTAAGGGAAAATTCAAACATTTCATAATTTGTGTCTAGTTTTCTAGATAGACCAACTGTGTGGATTACTTTGTAATCCCATATAAATGTATAGGATTACAAAGTTACATTTGCAGTTAATGAATCATTGTACCCGTATATAATGGAATAATAGTTGTAAATAGATATCTATATAATTATGAGGCATAACAGAAGGGGATATAGAGAGGGAAATGGTGTATTCAGCCCATGAAACTGTATAACATTCCTCTAGAAAAACATGACGAAGAAAAACTTGCAAATAAATAGACTAAATAGCTCGAAAATATCAATTACAATAAAAGAAAGAACATTAATAATTAAATCCGCTATATTTGTGATAAATTGGTACCTACAAAAATAAGAAAAATCCATAAGACAGAGGCTTTAAGAAAAATCGTTAGTGATATTCTAGAAGTAAGAAGTACCGAAAAGGAAAAAAGTAGGACTCTACAAAAAGACGTGAGATCCCATCAAAAACATCCTGTAAAAAAATTCCAAGTCTCGCAGCTCAGGTTTTCTATCGCAAAAAGTTGTGAGATGCATGTAATACCAAGTCGATTAATTTATTTAGTCCTTAAGGGACCTTCTATATAAAGTTATTACGTTAGTTATTACCATATCAATATTAAAAATTCTCTACGTTTTAAATAAATAGATCGACTTGGCCAGCAGCATTATGTACCTATAAATTGTACGATACATTATGTTTTAATGCGATGGCCAAGTCGATCCATTTATTTAAAACGTAAAGAATTTTTAATATTAATATGGTAATAAATAACGTAATAACTTTATATAGAAGGTCCCTTAAGGACTAAATAAATTAATCGACTTGGTATTACATGCATCTCACAACTTTTTGCGATAGAAAACCTGAGCTGCGAGACTTGGAATTTTTTTACAGGATGTTTTTGATGGGATTTATTTATACAGATGCCAGTACCATAGGTATAGGAGCAGTTTTGAAACAAATTCAGAACAATGGCGAAGAAAAACCGGTAGCATATTTTTCTAAAAAATTAAATGAATCACAGAAAAATAAAAAAGCGATATTTTTAGAATGTTTAGCTATAAAAGAGAGCATTAAGTTTTGGCAACATTGGTTGATTGGAAACTATTTTACTGTCTATACAGATCACAAACCTCTCGAGAAGTTAAATATAAGAAACAGACCTGACGATGAATTAGGTGATATGTCTCATTATCTGTCACAATATAATTGTGAAATAAAATATTTTCCCGGAAAAAATAATACAGAAGCAGATTGTCTCAGCAGGAACCCAGTATTGGGCATTGATGCAAATGATGAAGATAACTTAAGAACGGTAAATTTTATTGATATTCATGACATAACATATGATCAAGCACAAAATTTGCAAATAAAAGAACTTCAAAAAAACATTATATTACTGGATGGAATTTACTATAAAAAAAGTGGGAAAAATAAAAAAATAATTCTAAGTAAAGATTATAGTAAAATTATAATAAGAAAGACTCATGAAAAATATTGTCATACTGGAATAAATCAAACAGAATCTAAAATAAAACCATTTTATACTGCACCGAATCTATCAGAAAATATTAAAAATATATGCAAGAACTGCGAGATATGCCTGAAAAATAAAACGAGACTAAATAGAAAATATGGCTTTATGTCGCAATTAGGTCCAGCTAATAAACCCTTTCAAATAATGTCACTGGACACAATAGGAGGATTTGGGGGTCAAAGATCAACAAAAAGATACTTACATCTACTAGTAGACCACTTCACTAGGTACGCATACATCCTGTGTTCTAAGAATCAACATGCTCGAGACTTCATCAAACTTATAGAAAAAATTCCTAAAGAAGAAAAAATAGACATCTTACTCTCTGATCAATATCCAGCTTTTAATTCGAATGAATTCAAAAATTACCTTAAGGACAGAAATATTCAATTAATACTTACAGCGGTAGATGCACCATTCTCAAATGGTTTAAACGAAAGGTTAAACCAGACTATTGTAAACAAAATAAGATGCAAAATGAATGAATCGAAAGGAAAAACAAATTGGTCAAAAATAGCAGAAGAATGTAGAAATAGATATAATGAAACAAATCATTCTGTAACAGGATTTTCTCCTAAATATTTGCTGTCTGGTGAGTCTACAGACTTGTTACCACGTGAATTAAGAGAAAAACAGATATTAACAAAAAGTTTGGAAGAAGACAGGAAAATAGCACTCCAAAGGTCAATAAAATCACACGAATATAATAAAGCTTTATTTGCCAAGAATAGAATACAACATGAATTTAAAAAAGGAGATAAGGTATATGTTGATTATGGAAACAAATTAAACAAAAAAAAGATGGATGAAATTAGAATTGGTCTCTTTGAAATTGAAGAAAAAATATCGGATTCAGTTTTTAAAATAAATACTGGTCGTGGTACAAGATCTATTGGACTATATCATGTTACAAAGCTTATTCCTATGCTTGTTGATATTTAGATTTCGCAGCAAAATTTTACTCAACTAATGTTGAAAAAATTTGCATTTCGAAGGGGGGAGATGTAACCTTCGGCCTGCTTATATAATATTATATTCTTTTTGCTGTGTATTGTCGTTGACACTGACATTAATATTTTAAATTGAAATAATTGAAGTATTTTTTTGTGAATTTCCTTTAATGTAAATATGTGAAAGATTATTTAAGTTTGTATAGTAATAATAGTAAAGCATGGACATTTAATTGTCGATTCTCTGTTTTAGGTTAGTAAGTATTTCAATAGTTGATATTTGATATGTAAATGTTACTATATTTAATGAATAAAACTCTGTTTTAGATGAATCACATTGTGTTATGCTTTAAGAAGAAATAACTCTTGATCTTATATGTATAATTATAGTATGAAGTATATTTATTTTATAAAACAGGAACAATAAATCTGTCTGTATCTGTATCAGTCCATATACGTCCCACTGCTGGGCACGGGCCTACTCTACAATCGAGAATACGATTGAGAGTGGTTAGGCCATATATAACAATGAATCATCATCATCATCATCATATCAGCCACAGGAAGTCCACTGCTGAACATAGGCCTCCCCCAATGATCTCCACAATGACCTGTTGGAAGCGGCCTGCATCCAGCGACTTCCTGCGACCTTAGTCAGATCGTCCGTCCACCTTGTGGGCGGGCGTCCGACACTTCGCTTGCCTGTACGTGGCCTCCACTCGAGAACCTTTCGGCCCCAACGGCCATCGGTTCTACGAGCTATGTGCCCGGCCCATTGCCACTTCAACTTGCCAATCCTATGGGCTTTTTAGTCTTTTTAGGCTTTTTAGTCTTGGCAGAATCGCTGGAAGACCTTAGCACTATGCTCGAAGACCTTGATCGAGTTTCCCAACAGGTGGGTCTTAAAATGAACATGGATAAAACGAAGATCATGTCGAATATCCATGTTGTGCCCACCCCCATTGGAGTTGGGGGCTCGACTCTCGAAGTTGTAGACGAATATGTCTATTTAGGACAAGTGGTCCGGTTAGGCAGGTCCAACTTCGAGAGAGAGGTCAATCGGCGAATCCAACTCGGTTGGGCAGCGTTCGGGAAACTTCGCGACGTCTTCTCGTCCAAAATACCTCAGTGCTTAAAATCGAAAGTCTTCGATAGTTGTGTGTTGCCAGTGATGACATACGGCACCGAGACGTGGCCTCTCACTGTGGGCCTCATTAAAAGGCTCAAAGTCACTCAACGAGCCATAGAGCGGGCTATGCTCGGTGTTTCCCTACGAGATCGAATCAGAAATGAGGAGATCCGTAGGAGAACCAAGGTTACCGACATAGCCCATAGGATAACAATGAATACCAATAAAATATTAAGTATGTAAAGTCTGAGCGGTCATAGCAATATAGTGCTTATATTATTTGTAGATAGACATAACATAGTAAGTAAATACTTAAACATTAGATGACATGGAGAGCAAACCTATAAGTATATCCGATTATCTAGACAAATTAAAATCAAACTTTTAAGAGGAAATTACAAATAATGAACTTTAAGGAATGTTATGTTTCATATTTATGTTTCTATTTTATTTGAAGTTTGTTTAAATAAAATGTTGAAATGTCAGCATTCACTAAAATATGTGCCGTGTGATTGTGATGTCTAAATGTTTGTAAAGCTATGCGTGCTCTATTGTTTTTCCATGAATATGTTTATTTTATGAGGAAAATACAAAAATACATAAAAAAGCAAGTCGTACATCACGGCCGCTGACAGCTCTCAAAATTAATAAATAACGATGAGTTATTGTTGATGTTGAGGCTTGACAAATGATGTAAATATGAATCTTTTGTCGTCGGCCCGGCTCTCGGTAATGTTGTGGACAAGCTCATTGTTTTTGTGTGTGCAAGTAGGTACTGTTAGTAGTATTGTATAGCTAAATATTGATTCCATGTTGCTGACTTGGTGTTCTTAATTGTTAAACTTTTTATATCTAATAATTTTTGGGCGCCTAGGTGGCGCAGTTTAATTACGATACGATTGCAATGATGAGACCTACGGTTCGAATCCCAGGTCAGGTAAAGTGATATTATTTTTTTCTGTTCATTGTCTTCTGGAAGTCAGGAATTTGTGCCCATTATGGCGATGGCCCAACTCGTATCACACAGTCGTACGGAATACAGGGTGAAACGGTGTGTGTACTGGTAACACATCTGCTAACTGCTTACTCCTTTTAGGAAAGGCGTGAATTTATGTTTGATATTTTTGGGTTAATCAATGACATCTAAGACATTGATTGTATAAAAATGGTTACAGACATACGGTTAAACATCCACAGGTTTTCAACACATCGCTCTTGTATCTTATCATTAGTAGAAACATTGCTTTTGATAAATACGTTATTGCGACCACTTTTCAAGAATTTTGAGTACTATGTTCTGTTTTCTGACGTTTATTTGGCAAAGCTTGAGGTTTAAATTTCTCATGAAGATGTTCAGACAACAACGTGGGTACTTTATATTTTGAAGGCGGCGAGAGACATGAGCTAGTCGTAGGAGATGGCCGATATAAAATATAATAACAACGTACTCGTCTCCGCGCGATGTACATTTAAACCGACTGTATTTTAGAATATTTCATAAATTACACACGCTAAGAGCTTTATGAGATTATGACTGGAGCTATATGTGTGTATTTGTGTATGTGTGTGTGTGTGAGACCGGCGATACGGAGCGCGGTTTTAATTAAAAATGTCTTGAACGAAGTAAGTTTGTCTCTCGAGATTATAGAGGCTGTATCTGTATCAGTATCAGCCCATATACGTCCCACTGCAGGGCACGGGCCTACTCTACAATCGAGAATACGATTGAGAGTGGTTAGGCCATATAGTCCACCACGCTGGCCTAGTGCGGGTTGGCGGACTTACATACCATAGAAATTCTTATGAATCGCTATGGTATGCAGGTTTCCTCACGATGTTTTCCTTCACCGTTTTAGTGCGTGGTGATTGACTATCAATACACACATGACTCCGAAAAGTCAGAGGTGTGCCCTGGGATTCGAACCCGCGACCACCGTGAACATGTTGGCAGCCGCGTCTAGTCCGTTTACCAACAGGCCACCACGCACTTATAGAGGCTGCTGTTGAATAAATTATTTCATTGCTCCGACTCCGTTGGAACACTCCACAAATGTTTCTTACAAAAATGTCGTACAAACTGCCTCTGTATGTTTGTTGTTGAGTTCGTTTAAGAAAGTAATTTTCCTAAATTATAATGTTACATACGTTTATATACCCACGTCTTTTTCCCGGAATGGGTAGGCAGAGGTACTACAAGGACTCCTACGTTTCGCCTTGCGTGTTCCGCCCGTCCGGGGGCGAGCCTATCGCCATATCAAACACAAATTTCAGATTTCGTGCTGATAATGAACAGAAAAATCCAATGTCCCTTTGCCCGACCTGGAATTTGAACCTGAAACCTCAGTGTTTAAATCATACTGCAGTACAACTGCGCCAACCGAGTCAGTCGAAACAATAAAAATGTTCGTGATAAAATTGTAGTACATATTAGGACACAATACGAGTAATTGTGTTGACTACAAACACTAATGGGCTGCACTTACTGCTTTGTGGATTATGCTTGCTTTGTCATTTCACTGTTTTTTTTCTATTTGGTTATCAGTGAATAAATACGATAAACGAAGACTTAATAAATTATATACATGACTCGACATTTCACCATAGCCATTAGGAATTATGTATAAAAGTGAAGAATATAATGAATTAGCCTATATTCATACGTACGTTCCGCTGTAGGATACAGGACTTCTCTACAATAACGAGTATGATTGGAAGTTTAATCGTATTGACGAATAATTAGGCACGATTCTTAATCTATTGGTCATTCACCGTATTGTATCAGCTTTTATAAATTTCAATAGATATATTGCTGAACCCTCAAGTACGAAGCGCAAGTGGCGCATGCATCAAGTGTACGTCTGCACAGATAGCTTAAGTCGGCGCACTCCGGCTCGGCTCGCTTCACTCAACATCCATTCATGTGCACGTAGGCTTGCGCAAACTCTCGGCGATGGTTGAGCGCAATTGCTCAGAAAGTTCTAGTCTACGCAACAATATATGTATGTAAATAAATCAATAAATAACACCCAACAGTCACATACATAGTCCTAACCACACACTAAGATCGAGTCTTGTGTCACAGGTATTAGGAACTACGAGAGACTTTTCGGCCTCACAAACACCAAGACCCTAAAGAATTTTTTTTTGTCCGCACAGACTTTTCTCTCGGTTTACCAACTGTGCCACGAAGGCTGTCAAGTATCCGGTATTATACCAATACCATGCCATATCATAATATTAATATTTTTAAAGAAGATATTATTTTTATTATCGGTATTTTTGTGGTCCTTATTCGCATTATGACTATGCCGGCCCAAGGAAGATATAAAAGCCAATTTTCTAACAATCGGGCGAAATGTCGGAGATTGAGCAGGTGGACCCTCGCGCCGCCCGGAATAATGATAAATGATGTGTGCTTTGAATAAATCACTTCTATAAATAAAAATCGCCACCATCACGGCGTCAATGATAGATGTGAGCTGTTACGTTACCATGCTTTGTTGTTAAATGGCAGTTTTATAATAGATATATTAAGCCAGCTCTACGTAAGATTACTTGATTACGAAAGTTCTTTCTTTCTATTGCCAACATTTAAATTAACCATTAGAATTGTGGGAAGTTGTTTGATGCAATTCAATTCCAACACGTCGCCTCAAGAAAGGCTGTGTTCAGAATTAAAGCTTCTTCCTTACTTATAACGATGATATAAAAAAACATTAATGGACACACCGGAAAACGAGTGTTCACAGATTTTCGCCTTGTTTATAAAAATGAATTAAATCGGATGCGAGGTATGACACGCAGGCTGTAAATATAAAAGCGTGGTGTTGTTAGACATCTTGCGTCGAAAATGTGTTTTAAAATAATCGCACAAAATGTGGTGTAGTGTGGCGCGAGTCGCGAGCACTGTCTCGCCGCTCACCGCTAATACTATTAAAACTTTTCATTATATTTCGTAGCTCTCGTGAAAATAAAATAACATTTTTCACGTAAATATTATGAAGGCCACGTCACAATTTTGCCCCGGGGAAACGTTTCATTTTGAATTTATATTATTACTTACCTTTTATTTGTTTTTCATACTGTTGCGGATAAACTTTTGGAAATCATTTTGTTTTCTATCCGGGTTGAGTTTAAAGCCTGTAATGGATAACTAGTTTATAGAATTTGACAAGCTGGCCCGTGCCTCAAAAATGTATGTCTAATGGTCTTGGACTTTATTTGTGAGAAATGTACAATCGATTTCTATTTGCACTCAGTATCCTGTTTTTGGAAAATCGTTGTTAATAACTTTATGTCTCTATATGTGTCATAATTATCTTATTAAAGAATTAAGTTCGAGATTAAGATATTTAAAATTAAAATCTAAGTAAAAGCTTTAAGTAGCTCTGTCAGCGGTAAAAGCGTCGAGGGGAGTGTATCTTAAACGCTCGCAAATGGAAATGCAGCAAACAGATCCGGCGCAACAGTCGCTAGATGAACAATTAAAAGTGTTGCCGTGTGCCGGAGAACAGGAGGGGGAGCCATGCCGGTGAGGGGAGGGGGAGGGGGTGTCGCGTCGCCAGATTGCACGGAACCACTCGCAGCTTACTTAATTAGCTGAGTAGTTGAGACGGCCATTTTTAACCTCATTGCCGGCAATGTCGCGCGACGTGCGTACTGCTGCCGACTACACCCATCAATCTACATTATTGGATGAAATTGCATCGTGCAGTAGTCTTGTGACTTGATAACTCACTCTTGAATAAGTGATTTCGTATTATGAAGAACGTTTAGGAACGCCGCGCCGTTTTTTGTAAATTATAAATGGTTAGTCCTGTATTCCGTATTAAGTGGTTAAGATTTCAACAGTGTGTAACACTCGTAACTTTTATTTTATACACAACAATTTAAACTAAGAAAGTTAGTTATACGTAAGTAGTCTAATATACTAGTACATCATGTAAATTATTCAGTATAAAATGCATACATGAGACGACGTGACGGTACACCAATTTTCCTACGTAGTCATTGATGTCAAATATTGTTTTTTTATTTCATAGGCCCGGTGAGCAAGCCAACAGGTCACCTAATTGTAAGTGATAACTGCTGCCTATGAACATCTACAGCGCTAGGATCAGGGATGGCTTGCCGGCCCATTTAATCGGGAGGAAAGAGGATGGGGAGAGGAACGGGATACGGCATCCGGCAAAGACTATAGACTATTTTCGAAACTTTTGAATTACATTTGAAGCGCATATTTAGTTTGATTCAACGGCTAAGACGTGTTTATATGTAATCAGGGTGATAACATCAGCCTGCATATTGACTCAAATCAAGTTGTGTAATCAGCGATGTAATTTATGCGGACTAGCACGGCACACAACGCGATTGCTCTGCTAAGTGGGTGTTAGGGCTAAATGGACAAAATTAATTCAACCACTAATGAAAATCGCCAAACAATCATCATCATCGCATATGCACCTATGGAAATTCCACCGCTGAATATGACAAAACTTTCTATAATACACGAGGTTATCGCGGGAACGGGATGTAGTTTACCGCACTAATGATGGTGCTGCCAGTGTGAGAGTATCACGTAGGGACAGAGGTATAAAAATATTATAAATACACCCAACAGTCACATATATAGTCCTGACCTTACACTAAGATCGAGTCTTGTGTCGTGGGTATAAGGAACTACGAGAGACCTTTCGGTCTCACAAACACCCAGACCCGAAAGAAATATTTGTGGGCCACACAAACATTTCTCTCGGTGCGGGGATCGAACACGCGGTCTCTCGTTTCACAGCTGGCGTCTTTCATTCAACACGAGATACCAGCTCCTTAAGCAATTATGGTAGTTTCTTTGTTGATCCGATAAAATGTGAACTGGTATTTGCGTAGAAGGAATACGCATGCACCAGTGTAAGAAAATCTTAGCTTCGTTCTGTATTGAATACCACTGCGTGTGTTTCGTTGACGTGCGGCATTCATTATCATTATGTGGTATAGTAGGTTCCATATGGCCCGGTTCGGCCGACAAATTAATCAATCTTAATGCCAGGACAGAGCAGCACAATAAAAACTCCATTATCATAACATATATTTATCACTAGTGGCGACAGTGGCGACGCGAGCAACACCGCGGCCTGTGTAATTAATCTCCTTGTAATGATGCAGCTGTAGAACTGTGTACCTCATAGAAATGGCAGATCGGGAATGTATTCTTATTATAATATCGGCGACACCCTCTTGAGTCAATATCACAGCAGAGAACGTAACCTGCTTGAAACAAATAGGCATTATGATTTACTCAACTGCTTTGCTGTTTTTTTTTATTATAGCAAAATAAAGAAAGTGTAATTATTATTTTTATATTTGCACCACCATAACGGGAAGTATGTCATTAGTTTTGCTAGTTAGAACCCCTGAAATATTTTTAACTTTAATTTTGGCTCGATTTTTGGGCCTTGAATTGAATGGAAGCAGCTCCAGTATACGTCCTGGAATTACTACGGAAATGAATGAACGGGCGATTTGTACGTACAGTAGATTTATAGCGTCTTCGCCTCCAAGCAGGATCCGACTATACGTTATCAATTAAATATACATTTGAAACGTTTCATTGTAAAGGAAATTCAATTGCAAAACACATAGAAAACCTTTCAAGGAGATGTAATAAAGCAGTAAGTTACAAAGTATTTGGACATTAAGCAGCTGGGAATGGCTGCGGCGCGTTCAACGTACATACTAACAATGTAAGGCCAGCTGGAAGTTTTCCTCTCGCACCATCCAATCTCACTGAGTGATGTTGTTTTGTGTTTGATGAAGTATGAAGATGGTATACATTGTATTTATTCCATAATGATTATTTGACTTATTGCTGCCCTATTATGAAATATAGAAGTATAGTCGATTTAGTTTGTTGTCACAGAACAGATGAATATGGTTTTGTAGTACTGAAATAGTTAACGACCTTCTACAAAATGACACGCTGAATTAGTTTTTAATTTTGGTAGGTCTTTCATATGTATGTGGGTGGTCGCCTGGGTAGGTACCATCGCAATGCGCATATCTCCCGTCAAACTGCAGTGTAAATGCACTGTTGTGTTTCGGACTCAAGGAAATTGTAGCCAGAGTAACTACTGGACATATTGAGACTTAACATCTTATGTCTCAGGATGGTGAGCGCAGCGCATACCAAGCATTACTTTGTAATTCGCGGTGCTGTTTGGTTTTGCTACTGTACATAAGCGGTAGTATCGCTTACCATCAGGCGAACGTCAGATCGTCTCGTCATTCATAGCAATAAAAAAAAGGTTATTGAATACGATGTTAATATTACCAAAATGCAAAAAATAGCACAGCTCCAGTAACAGCATTTGAACTGGCTCGATATCAAAATATTGAGTAAACTGCAGTTAAAAATAAAATTTATATGAAAAGCTCGAACAAAGGATACAAAAATAAAAATGATCCTTTTATTTGTTTTTTAACAAATATTTTTGTATCCCGGCAATGTAGGTATGGAAGTATTGACGCCAGTCGATATTCTTGGGGCAGCAAGGGAAGGCTCGCTGGTCCTCTGGACTCAGGGAGGAGAACAGGGAGCGAGCACCCTCGCCCAGCATCACCCACGAGTTCATGAGAAAGTAATGCAGGGCCTCTTGGACCTGCATCACCCTCGCCTGTGGCCAGGGGCGTGCGCTCCTTGTAGGCAGAAATGCAGTGCATTACTTGCCATTCACAGATATTATATTATAACGTTCGTACGTTTTAGATGACTTTAATTTATAGTAAATAAATGAATAAACAAAATATAATAACTTAAAAACGCTTAATATTTTATAAATAGCACCTATTTGCAATCACGCAAATATTATATTTGCCACGCGAAAAGCAAGCGGCGCTGCAAAGCAAAATAATGTACCTAATCAATCAAGTAATGCCGCCGCGTCCCGCATGACATTTGTTTGCATGTGTGTAGTAATTTTGGTGTCCGTGCACAGTCGCAAACGCACACACCCATGAATATTGAAAGGCGCGACTCCTGCGGCAGGCCTCGGGAGTTCGGCAGTTGTCGGGAGTGTTCGGGAATGTTCGTTGCGTATAATCCTAGTAAAATTAATAGGCGGGAATCTAATAAATCACCTATGCACATTATGCATTTTTGGTTAGTAAGGTTTTATTTGTTTAAATAGGAATGTTTTGTGTTTCGCGGGGGCCATTTTGCCTTTTTTATGTTATTTTGCATTGTTTACTATTTTATACTAGTATGTTTGTAAAAAAAATAGATTTCTTAAAAGATTTTTCATTTTAACATTTGAAAGTGTGTACATTTAACATTTTATTACTAAGTTTCGATATTAATTGTAGTCATTTGCTTTTACTAGTGTGTTTGTTTATTTTTTCAAATGTTATTTGATTGTGAGGTTTGTGTTAAAAATGTATGTTTATCAAATGAATGAATGAGGTGGCCGAAATCTTGCGTTTATTTACATCGGTATAGTTATAGTAATTTCAACTAACCGGAACCTTGAATATGTGAAAATTGAAGCCGACTAGGTGAGTTTTTTTATTTTACTTATTAGAATTTCTTCCGCCGCGACGATCGATCGCTGTTTTGTCTGCGTTGCCGTAGAAGATGGACATGAATAGTAGTACATCTAAGACTTGTTATGTTGGCATGGTTTCTGACTTAGAGATCCGTCGCGTGGCTGTGGCTATGCTAAAAACTATAAAAAAAAAGTTTTTGTGACCGAGTACTCCGCCGCATACCCAGTGTCATAATCCTGTGCACGCCGCTGCCTGTGGCTTCACGTATCTGGAATAGACAACTCATTAGTTTGAGTCAAACTTGCTTCAGTTGAAAGGAATAGACATAGACTGGACAATTTAATTAATTTCGAAACCGAAATTGACGAGTTTACAGAGTTATTCAATTTACTGAACTTAAAACAATATGTAACTGACTTGGGTGAGTGAGATTGTCAGACGTCCGTCAATCCCTAAACCACCTCCCTTCCAGATAGGGATTCTGCGTGTCTTATTTCTCTCAAACTGTGAAAGTTTGATAATTGAATTATAAGTCGGTTAAAAATTATTCATTCAATAATATTACGTATATACATACGGAGGCTCTGTTCCTGTAGATGATAATAAAATCTCGTCGTATCTGCAACTTAGTTAGGCAAAAGTGATATTTGGAGTTTTGTTTAACAAGATTTTTCTAAAATATTAAAAAAATACTGGCTCTACTTGGGAACCGAACCTAAGTGAAATAAATTGTACGTATTGGCTTATACGGGTGTAGATAAAAATGATATACTTGGCCTGATTTCCTCGACATTTGAGCCACATATCTGCTACAAATACTGGAGTGGTTTGCAAGAGCCACGTCGCCACGGAGACCAGAGCCTTATGCTCGGTTTTTATTAACATCATTCTAAACAGACATGACCTGCAATATAAATGCGATATAAGCATATACATACATCAGTATGTACATTATGTGTATATTTTTGTTAATACAGTGCTTATGATGGCTTCGATCGTAAGAGTAGTGTTATCTAAATAAAGTGTCCATTGGCTATAGTTACTTCTTCTAGAAAACATAATGTAAAACTTATTTTGGTTGGATTTATTTCAAATTATTTTTAAAATTTTAATACTCACTTATATTTTGGTTTAAATTATATTCCTTGATATAATCGGCCATATTCTGTACAGTGACTGGATTTGTCGAGCTGCTGCAGCTGTGGTACACTGTAACTCCTGGTTTACTTTAATTAAAGCCATTATGTACGAACGCATCATGTAAAAACGTCCTATTAGTTTTTTATATTTTTGGTTTCTTGACACAAATATTCCTCTTTGTTTTCTTATTCTTATCCCCAAAGTAGTAGGCAGAGGGGCCGGCTGTTACTTGCAGTTAGTTGAACTCATTCGTAAATAAGGATATAATAGGGGACGAGCTTATCCCTTCGCTAGATACAGATTTCAGTGCCTGGCCAACTCAACAGGTTTTTATGTAACAATACACCCAATTAACTGATATATTGTAGATTTCCACTGAGACCTATAGAAGGTAACTTTTATTCTAGTGCTATTTATATACATTTTCTAAATGTCTTACTTGTGTAGTCTAGCAGCGGCTACGACGGTGAGGTTGACCACGTAGTCGAGCGGTATGATGTCTAAGACGACGTTCGCCTTGCACGGCAGCACGTGGATCCAACTCTTGGCTACAAACGTGACGATGCTGGTGGTGCCGCCCCAGTTGTCGATCCAATCCTCTACCGGCTCTCTTTCAGATGCTGTTACTGAAAGTTTTAAAGAAACCCTAAAGCTGCCAATATCTCCGAAGTCTTACGTGGCAAGTATGTAAGAATCAATGAAAACGAAACATGAACAAATAAATAACACCCAACACTCACAAACATAGTCCTGACTCCACACTAAGATTGAGTCTTGAGTCGTGGGTATCACGAACTACCAGAGACTTTTCGGTGTCACAGACACCTAGACCCAATAAGAAATATTTGTGGCGCGCAAACATTTGTCTCGGTGAGAGATCGAACCCGTGGCCTCTCGTTTCACAGGCGGATTTTAACCGACTGCGCCACGAAGGCTGTCAAAATAAAAAAGCAAAACAGATGACATTTACGAACGCAAAATCCAAGTAGATAAATTTAACATCAATTTAATATGGTTTATAACAAAATATTCAGATGGTGTAAAAAGCAAGGTTTTGGCGGCATATTGGCCGATAGGGCTCTTACAAAAAGATAATTTAATAAATTTTGCCAAGTGTTAGTGATGTTGCCTTACTGCTATACTTACTTATCGATGGCCTGATGATGGCGACGGGTAAGTGGCCGTGCTCTTTAGAAACTACGTTCTCTGCCAGAGCCTTAGAAAAGTTGTACACGTTTGGGTAACCTTCTGAAAAATAAATATTGTTTGTGCAATAATTCAAAAGTCTTCATCATTTTATGAGTTATGCTGGCTGAAGGAGATATGGTCGGTATATAAATAGCTAGTTAAGGTTTGGATAGATTTTAAAAGGCATAGGTAATGAAAAACTATATTTATGACTCCATTTTGTGGTATTTGGATGGGTTTTATGTTGTTTTTTATTTGATTGTTCTTTTTTCATTTTGTTACAAACTATTTCAAAAACTAGCGTGGAATTTATATTTGCTTAATAATTGTTAAGAAAAAATAATAAAGTACTTATGAATTTCCTGACTTCGTTGTCATCATCTCCACGTATGTAATGATCGAGGGCAAATTTCTTTGCCTCTTCCAAATTAGCTGGTGGTGGGTAAATTATCTTTTCAAGCAATTTTTCATGAATGTTGGAGTATGCCGTCGACACGTACACGAACACCTGGTAATGGGGTAATGATTATTACTTTATACATTTTGCCGAGTTCAATATTACCCAATTTTATTGATTTAACAGAGAATGCGGTCTCACAACACACAATTAATATTATACTGATATATTTTATGGGTAGTACAAATATTTATTGCAACGCGGGGTTTGTACCTGTGCAAACATCTGCGCCACAGAGCTTTTCGAAGACTGATATTGCTATTGTAATTTCCTAAGTACCGTGACCCAATTTAAATTATGAAATATTACTTACGCATGCATTGTTCAAACGTTTTGACAAATTCAATACATTTCTCGTCCCTTGTACGTTCACATGAATGGCATCCTTTAACAACTGATTGAACTTGGTCGACGCTGCACAATGTATTACTACAGACACCTGCAAACAACGAGAGGTATGCTCAACAATGAGCAAGTCACAATATTGTCAATAGCACGGGATCTATTGTGACCACATAAACGCGTACATAAACTGACGCCTTTCCCCAAAAGGAGTAGGCAGAGCTGCTACTAGGTCGACGTTTTGCCTCGTCCGTCCCACAATGTAATAGATTGTGATGAATATCGGGAACATATTCCTCACTCCGGGCTGATAATTAATAGCAAAATCTGACATCACTTTAGCTGACCTGGGATTTGAACCGGAGACCTCAGCTTAGCAATCGCACCATATTACAACTGCGCTACCAAGGCCACCGTGGCTTTACGAAATATATACGAATATTCATTTTCAAGTAAGCGCTGACTTGATGACGTCAAGTTAGATATAAATAATTGCCGACATTATGTCAATCAAGGGCATGCTTAAAATCTGGCCTTTCAAACTTGTATAATATAATATAATGCATTGATAGGTCATCGGGGCTTTCGCTTTTATGGTGAAAGTGAACATATAAAGGATATCTTGATGTTTGTGAACGTTCATCAATCAACAAGGAGTGTCGGGGCCAAGGTGTACGTACGGTAACGTGTACACTTTTTTTTTTTTTATTGCATTGAATGGCGAGACTAGCAAGCCTTTCGCCTGATGGTAAGCGATACGACCGCTCATGAACAGTAGCAACATTCCACTGCGCTCGCCATCCTGAGACATAAAATGTTAAGTCTCAATATGTCCAGTAGTTGCTCTGGCTACAATGTCCTTCAATCCGAAACACAACAGTGCATTTAAGCAGTGTTGTTTCACGGGAGAAATAGACATTGCGGTGGTACCCACCCAGATGGCCTCTCACATATGAGAGACCTACCACCAGTAAATACTATACACTATACCACACTATACAGTCTCCTGCATATAAAAGAGTACCTTTGTGATGACAGTATATTCATCTTCACTGACAGCCTCCGTGGCGCTGACGGTTCGACACCGCCTGTGAAACGAGAGGCCGCGGGTTCGATCCCCGCACCGAGAGAAATGTTTGTGTGGCCCACAAATATTTCTTTCGGGTCTGGGTGTTTGTGAGACCGAAAAGTCTCTCGTAGTTCCTGATACCCACGACACAAGACTCGATCTTAGTGTGGGGTCAGGACTATGTATGTGACTGTTGGGTGTATATTCATCTTCAGCTTCAAGCCCCAAATTGGATGCCGTAATATCTCCGAGGATGGGAATTATTTTTGAAATCGTCTCTGGTCGTTCTTGTTTTGGTCTCATAAAAAACTGTAAGGAGACGGTATTTATTAGAAAAGCTTCTAAATATATTGATTTTTATGACTATCTACTCGTAAATGTTAATTAACACAAGTAATATTATTTTTGTTTGTTGGAACTTTAGTCATGAACATCGTTTTTAATCACGAGAAATCCAACAGTGAACAAAGACATTTTCACATAAAAATTTTGTTTTTGTTTGTTGGATGTTGTTTATCTAACAAATTAAAATAAATATTTCCAATGTTTTGTACATATTCATTACTTAATTAACATATTGTTTTATATTAGTCTAAAAGTTAGCAGTACTAGGCAACGGTCCCCCGTAAGCTCTTCCACATCATTCTATTGAATAATTTACATCCACTCCGTCATATTTATAAAAATCGTCCCGTCAACGCTTTCGGGGTATGTCTCTTCACCTGTAACCGTCTTGCGGCATCCATATAATAAATAAATATATTATCATACTCGTATAAAATATTAACGTACGTACAGGATGTTCTAAATATTTTTCCATTCGTAGCTTACAGTTGACTCCTTTCTCATCCCGTAATAGAATGTATATTTTATCAATTTTTGAACATTCGTAGGCTAGTTTTTCCACAAAGGCCTGAAATATCAAATAGCTTATTTGTTATATAATAATGATTTTGTGGCGCAGTAGGTTTAATGTGCCAACTGTGACAGAACGCTGTAGGTGCGTTCTCTACACCGACATGAATATGAGATCTGCAAACATTTTTTTCCAATTTGAATGGCATGAGGATGAAAACTCTTGTTTCTTCTTGATGAGTGAAGGGTCAAAAAGTGGGGGCTTGTTGGGTGCTTTATTTATTAATGTTGAAATTACTTACTTTGCCAAGAAATCCAGTAGCTCCTGTTATAAAAACTGATCTTCCTGCGTAGAAGTCACCCACAGAGGAATAGCTACCGTATCCTGAAGTCTGCTTCATTCTACCTGTTACGAAATATAGATTACCACATTTAGGAAACCACAAGTGCGATCATCTGTCGAGACTGATGTATGTATTATTAGTTCACTTTTGTAGCCAGGGAGCTGTGGTTCTAAAAAGTTATCTATTATATCAATTCTACTGCATAAGTATTTTACAGAGAGATATCAACTGTTTGTAGTCGTTAGAGTATTCATTTATTCATAGCTAAATAGTAAAGAAATAAAACCTGAAACCTTATTTAATCTTAATTTAATTTAATCTTAAACTAAATTTCATGCGAAAAGTAATTAAATCTTGCTCTTGTACAATGTTGTATGTACGTCTATTATCGAGTTAAATTAACAGCAAGTTTGGTCAAGCGCAAACTATGTAGAGTTTGATTGGTAAGCTATTGAAAATCTATGTCGCAATATTTAACCACCTGCTAAAACTCGAGTTTAAACCGGAAACGTCCTTACAATATTTGCAGGTATTCGAGCAGCTTTGTTAACAGGGTTTATAATTTTCACGCTGTAGAGTCAAATATTTTTGTTTACCGGCAGCATGTATGAGTTGCGCATTATGATGTTTGGGTCCCCCGCTGAGTGATAGGGATAAAAAATAATAGAAAAATCTGAATAATCACATTTGGTACGGTGATATGCTCAGCGAACTGTGGATAACATTAGTAAGGCTTCTTTCCCCTAACCTTAGCTTTTTGACAGCCCCCGTGGTACTGATGATTACACGCCGCATGCGAAACGTAAGGCCTCGAGTCAATCTTCGCACCGAGACAAATGTTTGTGGGAACCACAAGTATATTTTATTTCAGGGTCTGAGTACTTGTGAGACTGAAAAGTCTCTTGTAATTCTGGCTACCCACGACACAAGACTCAGTCTTATTGCGATTTTAGGACTATGTATGTAACAGTTAGGTGTGTTTATTATTTATTACTATTTATTGAATATCTCACACATCGCACGCGTACAATAAAGTGTTTTTTTGTACAGTATTAATACGTTTTACGATGCGCTATAAAATTTATGATCACTTAACCTTTGACATCACTTGTTGATGATAATGTTTATAGTTGAGCCGGGGCACGGCCGATAACGCGGCATTTTACATTATTATTAAGTTGTTGCAGAATACGGCACTAAATAATTTAGTGGTTTTACATAGGTATTTTTTAAGAGTGATTTTACGGGTTTTCTTTATTGTTGTAATGTTAAACTACTCTAATCTACTCTTAAACATTTGTCAGCTATATGATCATAAGCCGCAACATGCAGAATGCAATGAATTGAAAATAAAAAATAAAAAAACAATTGAATTTTGCTCAATCTACGTAGATGGTGTTTCTAGGTACGTTTCTAAATTTAAATTGTAATGATTTATCTATTTAAGTGTCATAAATAAACATAGATGGCGTTACTGGGCTTGATTCTACAATAAACGACTGTAGATTTGAATGGCAAACGATGACTTAAAAGTAGTATAAAAATAAAGAGAGGGTAGAGGAAGGTGGTTCGAGAAAGTAAAAATTGGAGGAACCAAACACAGTTGAGTGGTGCTCATTTGTTGATTCCAATTCCATATGTTGGATTTTGTGAGAATGTGGCACGTCGGTAATCTAGCCCTATTGTATTTTTAACAGCAATTCCCATGACATTTTTTTTACTTATTTAATCTTAATTGTACACAAACAAATAGAACATCACAATATAAAGAAATAACATCAATGAAAGTACAATTTTAAAGTATTTATCCAGTCAATTGTACTTATTTTGTAGTAGCATTAATTATAGATGGATTCATTTGTTGAAAAATTGTAAACACTTTAATTAATTTTATATTAAAACTACGGAAGCACTCTTTGTTCGATAACAAGTCAGGTCAAGTAGGAAGTAATATTGAAATTCACCTGCGGAGTAAATCACTTGAGTTTTTCGCTAGCGCCGGTCTCTCAGCAGTCGGTTCTACACCGGTCGGCTTGGTTATTTCATCCTTTTATATGTAGGAAAAGTTATAAATCAATTTTTTATAGTTATTGTAATACTTTGTAATTGTTGAAGCATTTCCTTAAGTTACTACTTTGTGATAATAATATTCGATAAGTTAGAGTAAAAATGTGGGACGTAGGTTTGGGGTAAAATGTCTTACACACATACAAAAACTCACGCCTTCTTCTCGAAAGGGCTTGGTAGAAGTGCTAGGACGCTCACATGTCACCTTCCACACTTCCTTTTCACACTCACATTCCACATTTCACCAGCCTATCGCCATATCGGGCAAAAATTCTTTATTCTGTGCTGATAATGAATATAAACATCTTTGCCCATCTTCATCTCCATCATCTTTGCCATCACTTTGCCCAACTTGGGATTCGAACCCGAAATCCCAACTTTGTAACTGTACCTTAGTACAACTACGTCACCGAGGCAGTCAGCAGGCAGGGGTAAAATGAGTAATTCAATATTCATATGCCAATCTTCTCCAAAACACTGAGTCAGCGGATTAGCTTTGGTTTAGAAGTTTCCGTGTCTTCAAGTCTTTTGGTAATGGGATCTTAATTCTACCACGCTATATTAATGCCAAATGAATTGATGGACTTGATGCGTAGGTACTTTAAGGCAATAAAAAAATACTTGTGACGGTTACAAGAATTCTTAAGATGTCTACGTTTCCTCACAATCTTTTCATTCACGGATAAATTAAATTATAATAAACAAGGACCATACAATTTCTAAGCTACCGCTGATTAATCATTATTCTCGGCAGTCAATAGCTGGGCTTGCTAACCAGATTACTAAGCCTTTTGTAAAGTCTGCGTGGTATCAGATAAAGCAACAGCACGACATTAGTCAAACCGGCACCGCGGGCATCTGACGTAATGTCCGGCGCTCACGCCACGTTCCCACGTCGATGCGCGCGGCACTTCATTACAATTACTCGGCGGCGCGGACCCGCGGGAATGCACCGCGTAATTGAAGCACGTTGTAACATTACCCCAACACGCCATCACTTGTTATCAAGTGTTGCAGTTTTAATAATATGCACCGAGACACGCCATCTATGGTGGCATTTAAATATATCATGTCATTGGTGAAAGGGAATTTTATCTCGACAAACAAAAATAATGCATGATTAATGATTATGGTTTTAATAATAATGCTAATTCAATTAAATTGTTGGTTTAAAAGATGGGAATCAAACGAGAGCGTACGACTTCGATGCCTGTACAGAAATATAAATTTATGTAAACCTCACATACGTAGTTTCTGATACCTAACTATGTGTATTAATTAGTGTAACTTTATAAATATTATTTATCTTATTCAAACAAACTTCTATACATTCAATTAGCTTCTTGCAAAAAGCCTGAACATATTATTGCAAATAATGAAGATGTTTGCAGGCACAATAAACATTTGGATTCAATCAGTAAGTGAGTTTCCGCTGTATGAAACAGCTGTAAATTACACAGGAGTGAGGGAGCGCTTGTGAGGGCACATGGGGCCGGGTCGAGGTAACGACCACAATTTAATATCATAATCCGGCGCTCGGCGCAGTCGGCACGCGCCACGACCAAGCTGACTGTAGGCCCGGCTACCACACGCTGCCTAATGATACAAAGTATTTACAAAATACCATTATCAAAATCGAAATAATGGTCTCTGTGTGCAACAAGAATGTCTTTTAGTATTTATAACAAAGGTCCAATGAAAGAGCAGAGTTTTATCTGACGAAATGCTTGCAAGCTTTTTAAACTTATTTCCCCCAAGCCCCTGTACGGTAGCTAATGTAACATGTAACATGCACCGGCATAACAGCTCAAACCCGCAGTGGCCTCCCGCTGGACAAAGTAATTAATGCACGTTCGTAAAAATATTAATAAGTTTTATAAGGTCAGTGACACCCACACCATTAATACGCGGAATAAAAATAAACTAGCAATACCCTCGTTTAGACTAGAAAAGTCAAAAAAATCTTTCTTGGGTAGTTGTATTAAATTTTATAATAAACTTCCCAATAGCATAACGCAGCTACCGGACAAACTATTTAGGGCCCATATTAAAAACAAACTTATGACTAGGGGTTATTATAATATTAAGGAATATATTGAGGATAAAAAAGCCTGGGATTAGGTGTTCTCTTGCACATTGCGACCTCCTGGGGCCCGGAACTATTCGCTTATTACCACCTAATTTAAATAATTAAAAATATCTAAAATTGTAAACTCAAAAATTAAGCTATATACAATCAAATAAATCAATTAAATTATATGACGACCGATCGAAAAAAAAAAAAAAAAAAAAATCATATAAAAATAATAATTAATATGGCAAATCTTTGTAAGACAAGTCACAAATACTTATTTTAGTAAATTGACCAAAACCAAGCCCACTGAGTTTGACTCGCTGGATCTACTCAGAAATTGTATTGTATTGTATTGTAAATCTTTATTGTACACATAAAAAAAAAATACAGCATACAGAAACAAAAAAAAAAAATATAAAAAGTACAAATGGCGGTCTTATCGCTTAAAGCAATGTCTTACAGACAACCATGGGATGGATTTAAAAGAAGGAAAAAGAGAGGGCAGTGTAAAATAAATAATTAAAAGTCTGGAAACTAGATAAAACTCATATTATCTATATATATAATCTAAACATAAAAATACACCAAAATAACATACATACATACATAATAAAAAGCATAAATACATACATATATAATACTACAAACATATACATATATAAATATATAATAAATACAAATTTAAAATTAATTAGAAGTAGGAAATAATATTATCTACTAAAATCTGTTTATTTAGAGAGAGAGAGGTAATGTTCTTTGATTTGCCTCTTGAATGAAGACAGCGATTGCGCCTGTCTCACCACAACAGGAAGCGCGTTCCACAATCGAACTGCTTTGACAGTAAAAGACTTGTCCATAAATGTTGTGGTGTGCACAGGCATTCTCAGCCTAAGATTCTCGGACGACCTCAAGGACCTCAAATGTGAGTCATGAAGAAAAATAAATCGTTCTTTAAGATAAGATGGGGTGAGAGGATTGAACAAAATATTGTAAAGAAGACAGAGAATGTGAGTATTCCGACTTATTAACGACGATTATTAATTTGAGAAATGGGTCGCGCCGCGTAGTATCCAGTGGTAAAGTAAAGCCCGCTGAGTTTGTTCGCCGGGTCTTCTCAGTCAGGGCCGCGTTGGATCCGGCAGTAAGCCTAAACATACGAGACGTATCGGAAATACTTATGGTCGTTGTCTTAAGTTGGACCCAAAACAAGCCCACTGAGTCTTAGTCGCTGGATATACTCAGGACTGGGTCGCGTCGCGTAGTTCCAGTGGTAGTGTAAGCCCACTGAGTTTGTTTCGCCGGGTCTTCTCAGGAAGGGCCGCGTTAGATCCGGTGGTAACTATAAACCGCTACGCACCGTTGTAATATTTATGGTCCACAAATAATATAATTTACTTTGACTAACGTAAATAATGTATTTCTTTGACAAATAAATTACTATAAAATAAAAACTAATACTTTAAATAAAATATGAAATAAAACTAAATAAATAAATAAAACTAATTATAAATAAAAAAATTAATTTAAAAATAAATAAAATTAATAAATAAATTGATAAAAGCAAGAAATTAAAATAAGTAATAATAAGTATAGGAAATATATTGTAAATAGAGATTAAGTTCTATGTGTATTGACTTGTCATAAGAGCTCCTTAATTGCCTACGTGATCAATAAATACATTTCATTTCATTTCATTTCATTTCACATTTCATTTCAAAATACATTTCATTTCATTTCATTTCATTTCATTTCATTTCAAAGCATTTACTGGCTTCAACGGTCTTGAAGCGCCCCTCACAATACCACGTCTCTGTGCGAATACAGGGCAAACCAAGCTAGTCCGACTTTGAAATCGGGAGAGAGGGCTTTATAGCCGTGCATGTTAGCTTGTTTGCGAGCCCAAGGCTCCTTTATAAGTTATAACATATGGCGGTAACATGATTTAACTCAAAAACTCCTCATCACAGGTGACAGGATAGCACCCGAAATTCACTTGACATTGGTCGCAGGTTATTAATCATTAAGAGTTGGTGCCCAAACTGGAGGAGGAGGAGGGAGAAGCAATATTTCATAAATGTAAATTATAAAATTAGCTGTTTTGCAAGTTTTAAAAAAATATATCTACTAAATATATATTTCTTACGAACCGCTTATATTAAACTGTAACACCTGTGGGTAAGACTTAATGCAGCATGTAATGTAAGGCTGCACTGGTGGCAGGTTTGCGTCATTCCAAAACATAACACACATTGTGCACATCACGGTTTTATTTGAAAACGAAATATTGATGCCTCGGCAATTGCTTTTTAACACCAAATTTAAAATATTTTCTCAATAACTATCGATGATATATGTATAGGCTGGCGTGGCTGGCGTAATCCACGTCATTACGTCTAGGCGTCATTATTTTCTAGTCATCAGTCCATCATGCATTTGTATACCTATACTAGTGATATGCGTACTTTTTATCCGTCTAATTACTTTAATTTTCAAGCTTATCGAATCTCCTTAATCTTTCCCAAGCAGATAATCAGCACCAAAGTGAATTTGACTCTGTCAGATTTTTACTTTCTGAACGAGTCGCTTGTTTAAGCCAAACACTGTATCAACAGTAAATAGAAGAGTTTTGTTATTCCGAGAAGCACTAGCTGCTGGACAACTTTGCACAGCTTAATTAAAAGCAAGTAACAAGTAAATTGTCCCAAACTGCGGAGTAAATGTTTGCGAGGTATCTGATGGCGCGTGACTTCGTCCGCGTCCGGCAAGCGGGGTGCGGGCGCGGGGCTTGGTCGTGTTTGTCTTGCAGTGCACTATAGTTAGCCTCGCCTCGCTCGTGTGTTTTGCGCCTTAGTGGCGTCCTTGGCGGATATAACCGCGGGATATTGGCACTTCCGGCGCGGATTATGAGCTGCCGATGGCGGAAATTCCGCGCCCCCTTCATCCTCTCACCCCGCCAGTCATCAACCGCATCCGCCCGCCAATTCATAACTTAAACATTACTATAAGTAATTAGCTGATCACTTAGGGTTAGTTACGTGTACTCCATCAGTAATGCCGCAAACAAATTTTTAATTATTTGTCGTGCCCCATCATATATATTATCGACGTATAAATCCGGATACTTGTTCGTTATCCTCAAAAGAATCTTCATTTATCAGCTTATTATTTTATGTTATCTTTGACTTTTTACACTACCTAGACGTTTAAAATTGTTTATCAAGTGTTACCAATCAACCAAAAATGTCTTATAAGGAGCTTCACCTTGGACTTCACTTACCGACTACAATACGTCCAAGAATTTGGCTGCTTTATTATTTTTATAGATTGTAGTCGCGTCTCTACGATCAATCATAAGATACTTCAACGTTGAATAATAGACCTGCCCTCCATAACATCCCCATTCGTCGGGCTGAAAATTTGCTGAATCCCAAGTAACGCTTCCGTACTCTTGCGAAGTGCCGGAAGGATTCTCGTAATTAGCTTTGCTCTAATTAAAAAGGGCACCTAATATAATATTTCTTTAATATTAATTCGTCTTTAATATAAATAAGTAATTCTGGTAGGTTAAACGGCTTTTTCGAGGGGTTTGATGACAATTGACGGCTAAAAATTAAATAATAAGTGAAACCCACATAAATTATATTTTTGTGGTGAAACCATTTAGTAAAAATCATTAACGTTATATTGCTACATTCATTTAGTAATAAGTGAAGAAGTATTATAAAGCAGCTTATTCTACCGTGAAGAAGTTATGGATTTCTTAGAATTAACGGAGAATGTCTTAGCAAAAGCAAAATGTTTATTCCTTTTACAAGGTAACAAACAAAGCAAGTACGGTTGTCGACTATTACGAGTTCATTACATAGGCTCCGTTACGCAAGCGGGCTTTTACTAACAAATAATTAAGGAACAAAACGAGCTCTTTGCCTTAACTTGATTTTAAAGAGCGCTAACCTTGACGTCCTGCCTCGGTTCAAATATAATGCGAAACAACCATTACATTCGCTATCTGCAAGTAAATGCTAATGTAATGAGGCAGATAGAGATGCACGAACTTTTTCTCTTTGTCTGGTATCAGTGGATTTATGAAAGTAAGTTTTATATACATGAATCAATTTTTTAAATTATATCTGAGTTGATTGTTAAGTTTTTAAATGTTGTTTACAGATTGCGTTCGCCAGAGACGTTTATGCAGGTACTATGGTATATTTTAAATAGTAGATACTAATTTTTTTTATGGGTACCGTTAAACACGAAAGCTTTAAACTAATTGAAACGTCAGGAGGTCAGAAAATGTAAAAAAATAACCAAAACTACGATAAAATCCGTAAAAATTAGTTTGTTTCAATGTGTAAGACATAATATTCCGTGGATAAAAATAAGGTTATTTGAATAAGTTTGTAATTGAAACCCAAATACAAGTGGTTCTAAGAAATATGGCAATAAAGAGCCTCGTCTGAGCTCTTAAAGCGACAGCCGATTCTGAGAATATATGAAGAAATTAATGTAATACGGGTCGGTTATGTGAGTAATGTTCTCTCCTTTGATATTAATAGGGTCGGGAGTGCGGGCTCGCCGCCCTTGCCTCTCATCTACTACATCTATATTTGTGTTTCACTTTTGGGGAATATTCGTAGCTCGGTGTGAGCGGTTTAAATCTTGACTGATGACATACACATGACATGGGACTGGAAATTGTGTTCAAAATCATACCTTGGTACCGAAATTAGTTCTGAGAACAGTGGATGAGATGAGATGGAGAGGACGCCGGATGAATAGGGTAGCTACACGATTATTCCACACATTCAGGATAAGTTTTTTCTTCATTATTACTCTTCGTAAAATATTATGCTTGTATTAAGTGAGAAAAATCAATTTTCGAATCTTGTCCCATAAGGATTGAAAAGAACGTAAAAACGGTAAAATATTTTTTTTAAGCATTCTGTAACACTAATAAAGATTTTTAGCGTTATTGTAATTAGCTTAAAATCCCCGTTCCCTCCCCTCCCCATTCTTCAGGGTGCTCCCCTCTCAATGCGGAATGACCTGAGTATCCTTGGTGCGGATATCCGCTGTGATCTCAATCCAAGGAATCAAATCGAGAGCGTAATATCTACCATATCACGCAGGGTTGGAGTCCTGGACAGGGTGCGTCGGTTTTTCACGCCCGGTCAGCTTTGTCGCTTGTATAAAGCGCAGGTCCGGCCGGATATGGAGTACTGCTCGCACCTCTGGGATGGATCCGCTCAGTACCTGCTCGAAGCCTTGGATGCATTGCATCGGCGAACCATCCGTATTGTGAATGATGCAGACGTTACGAGCAACTTAGAGTCGCTACAACTCCTGAGGGATGCCACCTCTCTAAGCATGTTCTACCGCCTGTATCACGGTGAATGCTCTGAAGAATTGTTCAACTTGATCCCCTCCTCTCCATTCCTAACCAGAACCACGCATGCTGGCTTGCGAAGCCATAGCTTGATGATCCACACCATCCCGGCGCGAACCAAAAGGTTCTCAAATTATTTTTTGTGCCGCACCGTCAGGCTGTGGAATTGTTTGCCGTCTCACGTGTTTCCTCCTTCCTATAATCCTGGGTCCTTCCGCCGTAGTGTGAAGAGGCATCTTAGCAGGCCGGCATAATTGTATCTATTGGCATGGGACTGCCGTCTGATGCCAATGGATACTCTGTCTGGGCGGCATTTGCGCTCACCATCAGGTGTAATGTGGCCACTATGCCGGGCCAAAATAAAAAAAAATAATAAAAAAAATAGCTACAGTAAATGAAACATATTAGTAAAGGAAGTAGCGAGCCGTCATTTTTGAAGCTTTAAAGCTTTGAATATGGTCTTCATTATACTACAACAACAAACGATTATGAGACGGTGTCAAAACAATGAGCAAGGGTGTAACACCCGGCTAACCAAAAACGAAGTACGTTGCATAGCGGAGCGTTAGAGCGTAGCCGGTAGTGTTGACTCGCCCCCAATGAGCACGGGCCGGCACGGTCCAGCGAGCTGTGTCGCAGGACAAATGTTTCATTAATCTTCCTTGTTGCGCGTCGCGTCTCGTCGGCTCTCGTCACCTCGTCGAGTGTTGTCAATTTTTAACTACGTCGCAATGGAAAGCAAAGGTCGTCGCTCCCTCTCCTGGAGTATTGTTACGAGTCGCTTTGACCAGTACCTACTGCTTACACAAACAAATTAATGATAGCAGTTGTTACTGTTTTTGTCTGTGAATACTTATGGTAAGCATTTGCTATAAAATGGATTCAGTATAAGAATAGTTTTAGAGCAATAACTACAGCAGGCAGATGCGGCCATCGCCGACGCCACCACAAAGTTGATCGACTTGAAATTTATTTTAAATCGCCTGTATTTGTGGAGGGTGGGCGAGAGATAAAACTCGGGACTAGAGCGGACGCCGAGCGACGCTCCGGACGCCGACTTACTGCAATAAAACTGTACAAACACTGAGTAGGACCGTCCCCGGATTCAAGCAGATAGTGTAACAAGCTGACAACTTACTTCAAGCCTTTTATGTTGTAAAAATAAAATGGCTTAAACGTAAAAGACTTAAGCTCGAGATGGAAAGGAAAAAGGTTGGAAGGGGAGTTGGGCCATTGGTCGACCGACAATCTCACTTACCAAACAGGATATGCAGCGAAAATTCACAGAGGTTTTCTGTGATATGGTGGCAGAGCTCTGACTAGTACTGCAGCAGTCGAAGGGAAGTGTAGCATGGCTCAACCACTCCTATAATTCGTCGTAATTTAAAAAGAATATTAAATGATTGTAGCCGGAGTAACTACTGGACATGAGGGGTAACATCTCATGTCTCAGGATGGCGAACGCAGTGGAGTACTAAGCATTGCTTTGTAATTCATGGTGTTGCTCGGTTTTTTACTGTCCATGAGCGGTCGTATTGCTTATCATCCGGTGAAGGACATGCTGGTCTCGTCATTCATCACCTTCAATTAAACATATTTGACCGAAATTCATCGCAATAAAAATAAATTAAAAATTAAAGTAATTAGAGAGTAGACAAGGAACGCATCACTGTGAAAAAAATGCATCAACAGTGCTGTAACTTTACACCAGTTTCTATTTGAGGTAGTAACATGCTAAATAGTCATTTCCGGGCTGGGATTTTTTTAAAATAAATACCTAAATAATATAGTCAGTTTGTAGTATTCTAATAAAGCGTGTTTGATTGTGAAGTGTTGATAGTGTGTCGCTAATACTTAATGCTGTTGCTACTGCGTGTTTACCGGTCAGCGTGCCACATGGAAAATGCATTGACAGATAGTTACATAGATAGTTGCATCACAATGAATGTGTTATGTAAATGGATTAGGTAATTAATTTATATATAATGCCACCACTAATATCTTCATTAGTCATTCACAGCCTGGTTCTCTACATTTGGCAGTAATTGAATAGGATTATTGATATTCCGAAATACCTACTTGGCTGCCTACTGTTAAGATATTAGATATTGTTCATCTATTTCTAAGAAAATCCATGACAATTTAACAGAAATGTCGCGAAGTGACACGTATTTCCGCAAAACTATCTTCAAGTTTTTAGTAGGTAAGTGAAGTGTGTAATATGTGGTGGCGCGTGGTCCGCTGCAGCGCTGCCGGCGCGCGGCGTTCATTATACTTATTCCCCCTTATGCAAAAGAAGTTAGCGCAGTGTTTAGTTGCCGTTAATATGAACTGTCACTTAAAATTTATTCATAACCGTCAAAAATCACTAATCAGCTATATTATAGCGCACTAACTTTAAAATGGCCGGGACCCATGTTTAAGCAAATTTTAAGCAGAAAGATGGCGGATTTTTACTGTCAAATTAGCGTTGTCAATTGTCATCACTGGTTATTTTTATTTAATTACAGTTATAAATAATAAATTATTTTAATTATAATGTGTTGTGCAAAAAGTTCTCTAAGTTGGCCGTCGAAATATCCGTCGGCATAAAAATATATAAAGTAGTGAATATTGATGTTGATGTAGTTCGAGTGTTCGATCATCGATGTGGCTGCGGAACTATCAGTAAATAGTAAATACACAGGTAAGCCGAACTGATACTATACTATATCAGCCTATATTTGGGTGCCGAATTACTTTACGTAGCATAGAAATGTATACAAATCGCTATGGTGTGCAGGTTTCCTCACGATGTTTTAATGCATGCCATGAGGATTCCTATCAATAAAAACATGATTCCGAAAAATCAGGTTTGCCCTGGGACTAGAAAGCGCGACCACCCTGTCCATGTTGGCAGCCGCGTCTGGCCCATTTACCAACAGGCCACAGTGCATTCGAAATGGTCTTATTTACGATTAATTAGAGAAACAAAGTTACTGTAATGTTTCAAGTTTCTGCATTATAACAACCACACAGCTTGTTTGAACTAACCTAATCAAAACCTTTTTACTCATAATTTCAAATTTATCTTATTGAATGGCTACATTCTGATCTCAATGTTAAAATCAATTGTTTCAGGAGTTGAACAACAACACAAATATTTGGAGAGAGGTGCTGTACCATCTATATATCCATGGAACATAAAAACAATTTTTGAAGAGGTTAAAGCAAGAAATGAAAGCAAGTAGAAGAAGATAAATAAGAAGACATATTTTTGATCAGTCATCAACATTGAAGTGCATTGAGGACTTAGTACCAATTACCAAAGATATAACGTCCCAACAAGTTTGTTTGTTCATTTTAGCCACAGAAGTCCACTGTTGGTCTCTTAATTATGTTCACATCAACCTTTTGGAACTTGCCCGCATCATGTGGTTAAAAACAAATCATTATTTTGGTCTATCATAATGCAAGCATCAAATTCTTTTTCAATTTGAGTCATGATGTAGATAGATTTAGAGGTTTTGTAAATAAAAATTTTGCACTACATGTACTACATTTTATTTCTTAAGATTTCATAGTTACATTTATATCAAATATATTTTTCAAATAATGCACATTTAAAGTAGTTATAGACAATTAAATATTATTTCAAAATTATAATATTTATTACACAATTATTTTTCCTTATATACCTTAGTATCTATAAAAGTATGTTGCAAATAATCATATTGCTGTGTATTTTGCCCGGACAATATCCTTGAATATAGGGTAATAAAATATGGTCAGGTATTTTAGTAACAATATGTATTTATTTATTGAAAAATTACATTTATTTAACTATATAATATTTGGGTCCCAAAGTAACAAGCCCCTGTCTTGGGCACTCAACCCTGCAACAATGGGTGTGTGTGGAAGGTTAACAATTTATGAAAACAACATTTAAAAAATAAAAAAAAAACAAACTTAATGTAACTCCAACACTATTTATGTAACATTATTAATAATAATAGGAAATATGTATGTTAGGATGTGTGTGTGTGTGTGTGTGTGTGTGTGTGTGTGTATGCATGTGAGAGAAAATGTGTATATTAATTCATTTGTCAATGTAAGACATATACACTACTTGGTTGTTGAAGGATTATTTAATAGCATAATTTTCTTCCTTACAGCAGTTCTTTATATCACATTTTTAATAATTGTAGTATAGTCTGACAAGCGAGTCTTGGCACAAGAAATTGGCGGCAAATTTAAAAATCTTTCAGCTGTTAACCCCGACTATAGTCGGAAAAATGATTTCGATACTTTTATTATTATTTAGTATATTTTTTTTTATTATAATTTATTTTTACGATGTTCTGACCGGAACGAAAAATCTATATTGATGAACATTTCACATTGCACTTTTTAGACTAAAATATACTAAACTAAGAATAGTTGCATTCTTCAAGAATACTTTTATCGCAAAATAATGATGTATATATTCAAAAAGAGTAGAAAAATATGATTACACAAATTGTTTTGTCTACAGTGGGAATAAAACTCGTATAAATATTTGTATTTATATGAAAAATAAAAATAAGTTTTAAGAAATTTTATTTATTCTGATCCATAATCAAAATCTGATTCAAGAAATTCGAAGCCTGATAATGTTTCATCACTCTCACTCTCATCATCACGGGTATTGATGAGAAATGGTTCAAGTTCTTCTTCTGTTATTCTGTCCTTTTCTTTATATTCATTTTCTATATTGATCACATGATCTGTACATTTTTTCCAGTCTGCTGCAGTCACACTGGCGAAACATTCCCTTATTAATTTGTCTACATCAGCACCTGAAATACTTAAATTTTTACTGGCTACTTTTCTTTTCACCAAGCTCCAAATCAATTCTATTGCGTTCAGGTCACAATGGTATGGAGGCAATTTAAGGACCTCATGTCCATGCTGTTTCAGAAGCTCCTCAGCTTCATATAGAGGTGCAGTTTTATTTTCTTTTACCAAATATAAAAGCTCGGCTTTTGTGAAGTTTTCCTCGTATGCTATGTCATTTTTGTTGAGCCAGAGTTGTATATCAGCCTTTAAATTATTAATTGTAGGTGGCTTGTTTATTTGAGTGACATGATAACTTGCATTGTCCATTATTATTACTGATGGTTCACTTAAATTAGGTATTAATTTTTCTTCCAACCATTTCATGAAGTTGTTACGATTCATGTCATCATGATAGTTTGCCATTTTGGATTTAGTGCTAAACAACAGCAATGCATTAGGTACAAAACCCTTCTCAGATCCAGCATGAACTATAATATGCCTTTTCCCTGTAATAGAAATACAAATATATATAAATAAAAGAGCAAACACACATACAAGTCCAAATAATATATAAAATTAAATTAAAAATTACCTTTAGAATTTTATCAATTACTCCACTTGTACTTGGTCCTTGCCATGATTTTTTTGGTTTATAGTTTTGGTGAACATATGTTTCATCAAGATAAATTATTGGCTTTCCTTCTTGGCGCTTTTGATTTATAGTTCGTAAGTATCTGTGTCTCCAAGCAGATATTTCGAAATTTTCTATCAAAACAGACCGTTCATTTTTATTAGTCTTGAATTGAAAACCATTTTTCAATAATATTTTCCTCAATGTTTCACGAGATCCAGCAAATTTAATAGACTCTTGCAGTTCCACTAATAAAGTTCTTATAGTTGGAACTTGCTTTTTAACGCAATAAAATTCATTTATTTTATTACGAATTGCTGATATGTCGAAATCATCTAAATTTGAAACACTGGGTAGCCGGGGACGTTTCTTTCCTGGTGTGTTCCATTGACCCTGGTTCAAAGAACCCTCTTTTTTTATTCTCCGCAATGTGTTGACACTAACGTCTGCAAAGTAAAATACAGTCAGATTAGAGTAGGAGAGAGGAGGCCCGCGAGACAAATTTGGCCCGCCTGTGTCATCAACCATATAATAATAATAATAAAAATAATGAAATTCTACCTGTTATAGACGATAACTGGTTGAAATAACTTGATTCAGATGTAACCAAATCTTTATTTTCAACATCTTTAAGCTGTTTCACTAAGTTTTCTATTTCACGTTTAATATTTTCGTCATGCGAAATACCTTGAAACGAAAAAGAACATGTTTTTATAACAATATATGGTAATCATGCAAAATTTATTAAAATAACAGGAAACAAAACTATATTTTTATTTAAGTCTTGAATTAGTATCAAAGTATCAAAACCTTTGGTTGTACTTACTTGCCGCAGAAACAATTGCATCCAAAAGTCGATGTTTTTCCTCGATTTGCCGACTTATATCAATTTTCTTCTGTTCGTATTTGTTTATCATTGTATATAATAAGCTCCGGACACAGCTTTTTATTGGTTTTGGCATTTTTAACACAAAAACAAGCGTACACAACCAAAGCACAACAACCAACAACAGTAAGAAGAGGTTATGATTGAAATTAGTTTGACAGTTGTTGGTGTTGCCATATGAAGAATTTAAAATAAGCCTTGTGCCAGCACTCGCTTGTCAGACTCTAGTATAAATTCGGGATTGGAGGTAATGGGAATGTTGGCAAAAATAGATCTGACAGCACTTATTGGTATTTTTATATTATGCTTATTTTGCCCGGCAGCTAATGCAGTGGGATTATTTTGTATAAAATTCTATATTAGTAAACAAATAATTCTATATTATATTAGTAATAAAATATACGTCTCATAAGAAAAATTGGAATATCTTATAACTTAATGTTGTGTGAAGATTATAAGAAAAATATGTGTATTTAGGTATAAATGTCAAATGTTGTTTAGTAGTGAATAATATGAGTTGATGTTCCGAATTCAAATTAAATATAAACACACTCTTCTGATAATCATTACACAACGTTCAACTTGCAAGGTGTTTCAATTTTTTTGATGAGAAGTATAGTAAAGTTTAATATAATATGTAATTGAGTTCTACCAATAATGGTATATTTTCAGGAGTAATTTCTTGAAATCTATTTGCTTAAGTACACTTTGTTTCTTGAATAGTTTCTGAGCCAACTAATATATCGGGTGATCCGGCAAGATATAACCTCTCTTCTTATCCTTGTATCAAAATATTGTTACCGACAACCTTGCTGTCAGTAAATTATGTTTCTAATATAGCCAAATCCATTATTTTCTGAGTGCTGAAAAAGAAACAAATGTTATTACCAATATGTAGCCTTAGGGAAATACAATATGAAGACGTATGTTTAAAATACTTACTACAACAAATAATCATACTTTTGTCCAGTTCGCATTTTAGGCGGAAATATCACAATAACGCCGTCCACAAAGATCACTACATTAGCTCTCAAAAGCACTCCGATTTCAACATTTTAAGATAAATTAATATGTTCAAAAACAAACAAAACAAACAACATAGACAAATACGTTGTCTTTTTTGGATTCCATAGACAAAATCTGTTTGAAATTACAGAGTATAGCACTGAACAGTGAATGATGAGGGCATGAAATCAATTTTTTTCCATATAGTGGCAACATTCACGGCCTAATTTGCCGTATTAGATACTAAACGTCAAAAGGAATCTTATGAATAATTATGCGTGGCTGACCGTAATCAACGTTTCATCTCCTCTTAAAAATATTTAACTAATTTACGTTATTATGGTTGATTAGCGATTTCTTATGAATAAGGGGGATTGAATAAAACAGCGCTGGCCGGCGGCCAACCGCGCGGGCAGCGGTGCGACGCGACGGTGCGGCGACACATTTTTCTCTCGTATCACTAATATTGCGGCGCGAGCTTCTCTAGTTCGTTAGCGGACGTGCTCACTGCACCCGCAACATTATGTGGGTTAGGATTCACGTATCAACTACCCAGTATCTATTTCAGTTTATAACAATTGTTATGTTAACTGCTTATCATTTTGTCGCTTATTCTTGTTAGTTGGTCTTGTGAACTTTATAATATGGACATCGTTAAGACTAAATCCTTGTTTACATGCGTCAGCTACACTGCAAATGGATGGGCTTGAAACGCGTAAAAACTAATGTTTTTGCGTCTCGGGAGGTATTGGTTGGTGAGATTATCGGAAATCCGTTATAGTAAAACACTTAAGTGTATCGTGGACGAGTTCAATCTGTATACATATTGTAACATAATACAACTTTGAAGGAAAACATCACGAGGAAAACTGCATATCATAGCTATTTGTAAGAATTTCTATGGTATGTAAAGTCCATCAAGCCGCTCTAGGCTACCATTCTTAATCGAACTCTCGATCATAGAGGAGGCCCGTGCCCAGCAGTGGGATGTATATGGGCTGATACAATATAGTAGAATGTACATATATGCCTTTTCGAAACAGGTGACGCTAAATTTGGAAAAAAAAGAAGCCTACGATAAATATGTATGTCAACTCTAAAATGTCTAGCAGATGTGTAGTTTATACGTAAAGAGAGCGCGGTTGCATTGAGGCGCGACCCGCATTCTGCGTGGCGCGGCAGCACGGCGGCGACGCTGCCACTACCCACACCCGCCGCCGCAGCCCGCGACAAACTTTGTAACGAGGCCTCCACATTAGGCAACTTTTAACTGGCGCCCGCCGCACGCCATTGTGCCGCAGACACGCGCGCTGTACATGCCTACTACCACATGTCCTCAATATAACTTGATAAAGTGATTGCTGGCTTATGTTATGAGTATTGAACGCTGTACCATTACCATTTTCACATCCGTCGACACGTTAGAGTGGTGGTGTCTTATCGCTGACTGGTTAGTTGAAGCTAAATAAGCATTTTTGTGTTCCGATTTGAAGGAAATATTCAGTTTAAGAGACTGAACAGTAAACGCTCAATGTTACAAGGTGTTGAACGCTAAGTAGTGTCAGCCAGAACTTAATTATAATAAGTTCTGAGTACTTGTAATAAGATGCATTGTCGTCTCAGCTCTACCTACCTACCGAGGCTCTACCTCCAATTGCTCGGAGTTATCATAATACGGAGGATCGCCAAGAAATCCGTTTATCTCGCATAACACGCGTGCTAATTGGATAATAAACGCGGTTGTTACTGGACAAATTGCCAATTATCATTGTAATGAGCGGCCGTGATTTCCTCAAGATTAGCGCGGGGTAGTGCGGGCGGCGCGGGGTGCGGCGGGGAGGGCGGTTAATTCTATTTAGTGATTTAGTTAGCGCGCGGGCACGTCGCCGGTGCAGCCGAGAACGAGGACATTGTCCCGCTAATGATATTGTTTTGGCCCTGATGAGGAATTTAGCCAATTGATGTTTGTATAACGTGCCGATGTGCAACAAGATTCTTCAACTTTCACTTACAGCAAAGGAGGCTAGCGTTAATGCCAGGATGATAAAATTGTCATTTGCTGCAATGAGTAGCACTAATTCCTTAAAGAACTAGGCATGACTAACCCGCAGCGGTGTCGCTACCACCATCACTTGAAAAAAGTGTCTGAAACGATAATTGGTGGAATAGAGCAGGCAGCGAATTAGAGGTACCTAGTTAAAAAGAAGTACACAAAAAATGAGTATTATATAATGGAAAGTATAAATTATTCATTGGTAACCCAGGAACCCAAGTACATAGAGCTTTATAGTAGTTACTTGTTACTCCCTTGTAGGTTACCTGTTACCTGTCCATAGTTGTCCCAGAGTTCCATGGATAAATCTCCAGCATGAATGAATATTTCGCGTAGAATGTGTTGCCGGGACATCGAAAACCTTTCTAGTTTTTATCCTCGCGCATTTTTCTCCCCAAACGTATTCATATTTCACGGCGCGGTGAAATGTGTCAACCGACCTTCAGCGCGACAGAAATCTGCGCTAGACGGTCCCGCTCGGTCGCACGCTGCGCCGTAACCTGTTTATTTTTATTTTATTTTATTCGGAAAACAAACAGTTCTATATCTAGGTAAAATACAATATTTAAATTACAATTAACAATTAACATGTTTTCACATTTATAAAGCTTATTACTACGATTAACATTAAAAAGCAATTGGATCTAGTGAACAATGTTAAACCAATTATTGGATAAAGTTTGCCTGATTGCTAATGCCTTAGAGTAATATACAATATTTTAAATTACAATTTACAATAAACATGTTTTTACATTTGTAAAGCTTATAACTAGGATTAACATTAAAAAGAAATTTGATCTATTGAACAGTGTTAAACCAATTATTGGATAAAGTTTGCCTGACTGCCAATGCCTTAGAGTTAAATACATCCAGTTCATGGTTGTTAGCCAGTTTATTAAAGGAATTGGCAGCTCTCAAGAAAAATGATTGTTTTCTATATTTGGTAATGGTCGATGGTACATATAAGGGAATAGGTTTTCTTATTGTCTTTACAGGAACATTTAAATAAATTTTAGAGAGAAGGTCGGGTGAATCAATTGCACATTGAGCGATTTTTAATAAAAACGTAACGTCAGCTATTCTTCGCCTTACTTCAAGTGGCAAAATGTGATGTCTTTTGCATCTTTCTTCATAGGTATTATCATACATTTTGCATTTGAATTGAATAAATTTTATAAATTTACGCTGTACTGATTCTAGTCTATGTATGTATACGTCATATTGTGGATTCCAAACCTGTGAACAATATTCCAGTATACTGCGAACATATGAACAATAAAGTATTTTTATTAATTTTATACTAGCAAATTGAGAAGATGATCTTATGACAAAACCTAGTGCTTTGTTGGCTTTCTTAACAATATATTCAATGTGTTTATTATATATCAATTTTGAGTCATGTATTATTCCGAGGTCACGTATTTCATTGACACGTGCAATAGGATTGTCTTCCAGCTTGTAGGTGTAATCAATTGGGTTCCCTTTACGAGTGAAAGATATGATGTTGCATTTAGAAATATTAACGTCCAGGTTATTTAATTTGCAATAACGTTGAAATCTAATAAGATCTTGCTGTAGAAGCTGACAGTCATTGAAATTGTTAATGCGACTAAATATTTTCATGTCATCAGCATAGAGAATAAATTTTGAATTTAGGAAACACGTGTTTATGTCGTTGATAAATATATTAAATAATAGGGGTCCTAGTAAAGACCCTTGTGGAACTCCTGAAAGAATAGTTAGCCATTTCGATTTGTAACCATTTATTGCAACAGCTTGAGCTCGATTTCGAATGTAAGACGCAAACCATCGAAACAGATTTCCATGAATCCCCGCCAAGAATAGTTTTTTGAGCAGTAACTCATGATCTATGCGATCGAATGCCTTACTGTAATCAGTAAATACTGCATCTACTTGTCCCCCAGCAAAGATGTTAGATGAAGTGAATTCAATAAAAGATACCAAATTACTAGCAGTTGAACGCCTCTTTATAAAACCGTGTTGTTCTGGAATAAATTTATGAGACATAACGTTGTAGACATTATTGAAAACAATTTTCTCAAGTATTTTGGCAAATATGCATAACTTGGATATAGGTCTGTAATTTCTGATTTCACCTCTATTGCCATTTTTATGAACTGGAGTGATATATGCGGATTTCCACACTTTAGGAACTTTCCCTTCGATAAGAGATCTTTGGTACAAAATGCTTAATGGTCTAGTTAAACTATCAGCACAATTAACTATGAATAAAGGATGGATGTCATCAGGGCCAGCCCCTTTAGCAAGATCTAATGACTTGAGTAATTTGTGTAGTTCGTTACTGTCTACCGTAATATTACTAATGCCACAGGTACTGTCTAACATTGAGGTATTCAAATCAAAATGAGTATTGTCGCAAGATTTATCATGAAGAAATGATGATTGAAAAAACGTAGCAAATAGATTACAAATCTCTTCACCGGTATCCGCCGAGTTATTTAAATATGTCATTGTTGATGGCAATCGACCAAAACCTTTTTTATTATATTTAACAAATGACCAAAACAGCTTCGGATTCTTAGTGATGCTATCCTCCATGTCTTTAATATAAGCACGGTAACACTCATCTTCGACTAATTTCGCTCTCTTACGGAGTAAGGAAAAGGCAGAGTAATCATGGCTGTTTTTATATATACGATATCTCTTGAGAAATTTATATTTTTCTTTAAGAATTTTCTTTAATGCCGTACTGTACCAAGGTGGGAAAGTGGAGTTACGTACAAATTTATGCTTTATATACTTATCTCTTAAATCGTATATGCATCTATAAAAATGTGTTGTTGCGTCATCAATTTCTTCAGTATGCAAGCAATCTTCCCATGGTATAATATTGATGGATGAATTGATCTCGTCAAAGTTAGCATACTTGTAATAATACTTTTTTCTGGTATTCAAAGCAAGATCTTCATTATTTCCGAAACTTGTTTGTATAACTAGTGATTTATGATGAAAATCTTCGGGTACCAAAGGATTTTGGCAAGCAGAGACTTCCAGAGAAGCATTACTTAAAACTAAGTCTAAGATAGTATTATTTATATTTTTTATGGAATTAAACTGATTTAGATTACATTCTGAGAGAGTATCTATAAAGTATAATTGGGCCTGCCCAGTGGCTCCCGAAGGCTGAAAATAGTTTCCGTCATTAATCCACTTAATATTGCTCATATTAAAATCTCCCAGTATTACAAAAGTATCATCCGGACATGAATTAACTATAGAAGAGAGATTATCTGTAAAATTATGCAACTGAGAGATGAAATTGTTACCGTGCTTTTCCCTACAGAGATAAAGAGTACATAGGTGAATTTTCCTGGATTGCCCGCGCCTTAGCCCTATTGTTATTGTAACCCAGATATCCTCCGCTGAAGTAGTCCATTCCAAACGATTCATGGATGTTATATCCCGACGTATCGCTAAAAGTACCCCACCTCCATACTTTTCTCGTGTGTTCTCATAATTCCTATCTCGACGCCAAACCAGGTACCTGTCATCAAACAATTCACTATCGGAGATACCGTCAAGTAACCAAGTCTCGGTTAGTGACACTATGTCGTATGAGTTCAAGAGCAGGTTACGCTTGAATATATGTGTCTTCGTACGTAAACCTCGGGTGTTTTGGTAATAGATTTTAAGTGTTGAGGCCATGGCGAACAATATAACTATAACATTTTAGTATCAAGAATAGAACAATTAAATAACAATTCACAATATACAAAAAACAAGAAAGACAACAGCAATGCGCATAAATATCCACAATTTGACGTTCCAGCATAAACAATGACACTAATAACAGAAATAATAGTACAACCATATTTAACTTTACATTTTTTAAATTGATTATCAGAGTTCCAATACTTATAATATTCAAATGCAAGGTAGCTTTACAAACACAACAAACAAAAGCAAAGTAGGTCAACAATACTACAAGCAAATGCAAGCTCCAACACTTATCGAGTGCGCAAGCGACTTTGATCACTAAATCATTGACTGCCCGCGCATATGCGACTTTAAGTTGCGTCTTAGGTGACAAACGTACCTGCGTTAATTGTTTGGCTCTTCCAATATGACGCATTCGGTGTCGACGACGGCGACTGCCCAGTAAAAAATAAGCAAGCAAATCTAGTATGGTTCTCAATCTTTGGATATTTTTATTACAAGCAGAAATTAAAGTATTTGTTTTTAGGTTCACTAAGAGGAAATTTTTTTGAGATCGCTTTCGTTTTTTATATGTATTATTGGTGACGTGTCCGATTTTCTTGCCATTATTTTGCAATGTTTCACCCATACATATTGAAAATTCTTTTCCTTAGCCATCGCCCTCGTCTTGTTTAAAAGTATTTTGTTGTTCGTTGTTAAGTGGTCATTCACATAGAAGTTTGATGTAGCTGCAAATCCCAGATTAGACAAAATGAGTTGCTTACTCTCGCGCGCTGATGATATGAATTCTTCCTTTGTATAACGATTGTTAAATGATACAATAATTGGTTTATCTTTTTTAGGTAGACGAGTTGGTATACGGGCAATATAATTTATATCTTCTTTTTTGATAGGTTTATGTGATACAGTACCAATCTTCTGCACGATATCATAAAGATTCTCGTTACTCTTTTGAGGTATATTCTGAATCTCCACATTATTCGCCCTGGACCATTGATCTCTGACTTCCATTTCTGTATTGAGTCTTTCAATATCAGCACGAAGAGCAGCAATCCCACATACGGTTTTTTCAGTTGAGTTAATCCGGCCTTCCAGATTTTTTAACTTACTTGTAAATTGTCCAACAAGCTCATGCGCCATTTCAAGCGACTCTTTGACGTTGTTAAGTTCACTTTTTATTAGTTTAACGTCTTCCACCAAAGTTGCCAATGGTGCCAAATCGAGTGCTATTTTGTTCAACTGTGCTTGAATGTTGTCCAACTGGCCAGGCTGAAGTGCAGTTGGAGATGGAGATGGTGATGCGCTGGTTTTACATTTCGGGCACCGCCAATTATTCTTCCTGGTGTCACCAAGCTTTCTGTAGCCAGCCTCGGTTATTCCAGAGCATTGAAAGTCGTAGTGACTTTTGCAGATACAGCAGATCGGTCCTTCGCTGTGATGAGAACCGCAACTAGCACACTGGAACATTTTGCTGACACAAAGTTTGAGAAACAGTTGTCGATAGCAGGAGCGATAAATAAGCGTGTAGTCACGAATATTGCCGAACGGCGACTGTGCCCTCTTTATTAACGTCAAAATTATGTCACACGCACTTCTTCTGAAGATAATTAAGATACCAACATAATATTTATAAAAATGAACGGAAAACATGACAGAACTCGCTCCGCATCATACCTTGGAGGGTTGGGAGAAAAATAAGTCTGGCGAAATGCAGGTGGCACTGGAGCAAGTTTTGCTTACTTTATTTTTATTTAGTTTTGGACTTAATAAAATTATTGTTGTATGAGACAGGAATATTGTATCGTGGAACTAAATTTTTGTTATCAAGCAGCAAATTAGATTGTCGATCTAGGGTTATAATTCTGTGGTTATAATGCTGTCGTATTGGTAGCGTTAATTATATAACATTTATTATTACGGTTAACTTCATAATATTATACACTAATTAATGAATTATTTTAGAATATTCAGTTGACCATTTCGCTTGCGGCTTTATGAGTGGAAACCACTTAAACCGCATCAAAAATCCTATGGGCAGCTTGCTAATTATATTTCCTGATCGTGGCTCACTATTTATTTTATGTAAATATTGTAATGAAAATGTGCATTCAAATGTTGATTTATTAGTATTGTTTTAAGGATGCAACAGCGACGAGAATTGATCATATTAAGCGGGATGTTATACTTCTATGCGAAGTCAATTAAAAGAGACGTTTCCTGACCTCATCTAATAACAGTGTCGAGCTAAGATACATAACCCTCAGAAGTTACTTTATGTGAGCGGCAGTCCATTTGCTGTGCGATGCATTGCAGTAACTTTGCCTTCAAAGTATATAAACTATGTTAGAGGTGGCTTTATTTTTGTTTTACAAAGAAAAATAAAATAGTTTTTCCAGTATTTTGCATGTGCTAATTAATTTTACCATCAGATAGTAGTTTTTAGCAGTAAATTGTGTGAATGGTGGCGAACCGGGCAGCCTGCCAAAGCAGCTGTAAAGCGAGGCAAGTTAGCAAAAGTTTGCTTTCATTAATAACCGAATTAATCAAACCGTGCCGACTAAACCCTACTTTTGAACTAATGTCTGCACCGGATGAGCCGGACGAATTTGCACCCCGAATTTTAGGGGTCAATTTCATATTTTTATTCGGTCGTATATCACTCATACGAATGTGAGTTCTGCGAAATATTGTATTTTTTTACATAAAATTGTTTGACGACTATTTCTGGCCGTTTGATTGACGTCTCTTTAGAATTGTGCAAATTGTGGATATTATGTATTTTATTTTCAAACCGATTAAAATCACGACGTGTGATTCAATTTCCCGCTGTCACTGATACAATAAATATTCACTACCAGATGATCAATGATATTATATTGAAATTTTTTTATACAATAGAATCTATGTTAATTTATTACCTCTATCACAAAACCGATGAGATACTCTTAGCAGTGCCACTGGCTAAAATATTTATTCCTTTTTTTGTGTTGGGATGAATGGCGAGACGAGCATACCATTTGCCTGTTGGTAAGCGATACGACCGCTTGCGACCGCTCATGAATAGTAACAAAACCAAACAAAACCTTGAATTACGAAGCAATGCTTTGCATTCCACTGCGCCCGTACATTGATACATAAGATGTTAAGTTTCAATATCTTCAGTAGTTATTCTGGCTACAAAGTTCTTCAAAACGGAACATAATAGTGCATTTACGCTGCTGTTTGCTGGAAAAAGTAGACATTGCGGTGGTACCTACCTAGTCGGCCTCTCACATATGAGAGACCACCAGTTTTTTAGATTTTCTGAGTAAGGCTATGAAATAAATTACAGTTTAATAGGTCGTAGGATTTGAAGCGCATGCATGCGGCCATGTCTGGCCAGCAATTTACTTGCCATTTGGCCATTTTCAAATTATATTCCGCGAATGATTACAGGCGGTATAAAAATATGCGCGGTGTTTACGAGCCGGGGTCGCGATAACCGCTCAACGTTATGGTATGTGCATTGTACATGCAGGAATGGGTATAATGATGTTATCGGAAATATCTATATTCGCTTGTACAAGGAGTAAAATTTTACGGAGTGTTTATTTAACACGCGGCAGTCACATTTACATTAATATACCTATAAATTACTGATTTTGTATAAATATTTTCTAAACAAATTTCAGTACGCGTGGGAACCGCTGGTAGTTAATTTCATTTAGATTTAGTATTGTTTAGAATAAGAATTAAATACTCAATAAGTCACTTTAAATAGTCTAATAAGTACACTATACGTTCCATTCTTAGAAAATGCCTCTGTTTATGTGTGGGAAATAAGGTCGAACTGGATTATTCATATTATTTTAGTCTGTTCAAACTGTAAAGGTATTCTATTATTTATAATATAGAATAAAACCTGCCAAACCCAAATGATGTAATGCGTAATATACTTGTAATAAGCATTTTATGAGCGTAGTGTACTTCCGCGTGGCATATTTTTATTTATTAGCCCGTAAAATCGGATGTATAAAACATGTATTTAATGATTCAGTCATTGTTGGCTTATCACCTCGCGGAGACATGTACATATAAAAAGGATAAATTTATACTATGAAAATATTTTACTACCCGATTCAGGCATACAATTCGGTTAAATATATATTTTAAGCGTATTAAATAAAAACTCATAATCATGAATATTATTTATAATATAATTTGAGCAAGCCGTGTGTGTCTTGCTTATGACGGGAGATGAGGTTATAATATCAACTTTGCCCTGGATTAAGATCGACCAACAGGAATCTGTCGCATATCTGGGGTCTACTTTCACGTAATATAATAAAATACAGCTTCCTTTGCTAATGATTATACACGTTTATAATTAGCGAGTTTATAATGGGAATAAAAAATATCCAATGTACCACGTACCCAAACGTAAATATGTGAATTAGAAGCCACTAAACAGAAGGCACTCCTAACTCGAAGTGTTATCATTCAAGTTAACGAGCGGCGGCACCGGCAGCTGCGCGTATGATACAGTACACACATTACACCATCACATTACAACTTTTATCCAGCCTGTATGTTACGCGACGGCGACCAGCGATAACCGCTATCGCTCGCCACCGCGCCGGCAAAGTTGCGCCACGCGCCGCCCTTATCACACAATATTAAGTTTTAGCCCCAGTAATGTGCTCTGATACGAACATTTTCATGTTAAATGTCATTGTTATAGTTTTTCTTCTTTGTATGATATGTGATATTTGTGCGAAGCGTCACGTTCAGGCTAATCGTAATGTACTAGTGGGACGTTGGAGTAGGCAATAGAAGCGATAAGAGAACGTGGATAATTGCACTCTTACTAACATGGAAATTGTTAGTTTTGTTCACTATTGACAGTATTAACCGACTCTTGTATAATGTTTCGTGTTAAAAAGTCTACAGTTAAATTTTTATGTTTAGATCATCAAATTTTCAAATTAAAAATATTAAAGACAACTCTTTTCAGTGGCGATTTTAAGGGTACATCCTACCAATTGGTAATAAGTGATACGGCTAAATTACGTACATGCACTATTATTAAGTCCTGCTGGGTGCACAATTAAATATACATCGACAAACTGCCTAGCAATACATTTGATTGTTAAATCTATTCGGGCTTAATGCAACAGCAATTACTGCGGTGACGACAGCTCACACCAACACACAAAACGACCGTATTACAGTTGTGGTTCCATTGCTGCTTTGCCACTGTATTGGTTTCTACTTACAATAGGCAATTAGCAATGGATGTGATGAGTGGATGTTATAGTTGCGAGTTGAAATAGCTTGATGTATTGTACAAGCATTTGATTGGCGCGTGTAGGTCGGACGTGTTATTGCGGCCGCCGTGCGCTCGCTGCTTTACAACTAAGGTTAATTGTTTATATTTATTTATTGCGGCTTTATTCATGGGAATTATGGACAGTAATTGCTTTTGTATGACACGTTTAGCCTTTATATAAAAGTTCATAACGTTGTATAGATTGGTCAAATTATGCCTGACGAGTGTGACTTGTGTCTGGCGAAAAAGCCGTGGAAAATATGGATCAACATGCATGCAACTTACATCTTATAAAAACAAGAAACAATGTCTTCGATACAGAACGAGGCTAAAATCCGAGTGTGACTACATAAAATTTTCCCCATTCGGACAAAATTATTAGGTTATTTACCATTACTGCATAGAAATGTACGTTAAATCAGTGTTGAAGTTGAGAACTTTGAATTAATCACCCAAAAACCACGATAATTAAAACTTAAAAAACATTTTTTTTTATGCGGAATTTTTAGTTGCATTGTGTTTGCAGTCTGGATATATCCTCTATAATAAGAGCGGAGATTTCTTATAAATAAAGTAACCCATCAATATGATTCCATTTGCGATATCCAATAATATTACCGCATAAAATTTCATAACTAAACTCAACTGCCTTTTCACGAATACAAATTCACGTTGAATAAAACTTAGCATAGCTCAGAATGAAATACATTTCGGTGCAGAACAGTACTGGTGCCCGCCGCTGCACTACAAACGGTATAATTCTAAGATATTTATTCGGCAATAGCAACGTTCGACGTTTACGAGCGAGGGTAGCCCAAGCTCCGAGTACGAGACGAGGGCGCGGATAAAACAACTTACACCCTATTAACTTAACATAAACATCACTTGTTCAATACAATGACCGCCGATCGAATTTACGATGTTGCCAACTATATAAAGCCAGTTCATTTGAAGGCGCCGAGAGGGACGGCGGCGGATGAAGCGCGCGGGGGCGGCGAGATCGAGCGGCTCCGGCTGACTACAAGTTAAATTATGCCGGCCGAGTTGCACGGAGCGCGAGAATTGCGCGCGGACTAGGCTTTGCGTGGGGGGGTCAAAATGTTGTCAGTTTAAGCTGCCTGTCGTTGTCGAGAAGCGACAACCCTTAAGCTCCAGGCTGCATAGTGTATGAGCGGATTGACTCGGGTAAGCCCGCAGCAATAACGGAGGTCTACTCTCTCGTATAGACAATTATTTTTGAGAATACTCAATCTATCTATCTTTCAATTGAAGATAATTACGCATGATTTCATTAAGTTACATTATAAAATAATTTAATAAGTTTTACAATGTTATACGTTCTAATAGGAACCTAACTGACATGTAAAAACTTGTCACCTGGTATAGATCTGAACTACACATTATGTGGAGGATAAACCCACTGACCTATTCTCTAACTCCCCACCAACAAACTAGCTTCGAAAGCAATTACAAGTAAGTAGGGCGACAAACAGCGCAGCGCCGCGTCGCGTCGGGGCGCATGTACGGGAATGTTTATTATTGTTTATACGGCCAAGTGAAACGGCATCATAACTAAACGTCCAGTGGGTCAGCTGGGTGTTTATGGGCCCCTCTGCAGCCCACACGGCCGCGCTGAATGACCACCACTCGTTCACATCACAATACGAGTAATGTTCACCCCGTCTATAAACGCCGGATCCGACTCTGCTTTCTTTGATCAAATAAGGGGTGTTTCATTAAGTGTCGGTATTACAGTTTTAGTTGATAATTGAGACTGGACTGTGCGTTGAAAATTACCTAACTTAACGTGGCTTATATCATAATAGTTATATAACTATTTAGTATATATTTAGTACTAATATGTGACTGGGGCCATCGAAATCGCTTAACCTTTGCACCACAAAAAACTTTCCAATTACTTCTGAAAGGAAATTTAAAATCACAGCCGCGAATTAAATTTAATAATATCAATGTTAAAAAAAAGGAATCGGTTTGTTATCTTGGTTTAATTTTAGAAAGGAATTTTTCCTTTCTTGAACATATTAAGAACGTCGGGGAAAAGTCGAAAAGGAACTTTTTTGCTTTGACAAGAATATCAAAATCAACGTGGGGGCTATCTTTCAATACACTAAAAATCATCTACGGAGCAACTTACTTAGGATGTATCTGTTATGGATCTCCCGTATGGGCTGATAGGGCTACTATCGGTGCTGTGCGAAGAAAACTGCTCCAGAGCCAACGTTTGGCGTTGATATTCTTGTGCAAGGCATATAGAACTGTTAGTACCGAAGCTTTGCCTGTCCTAGCGGGTGTACTTCCAGTCGACCTGGAGGTGCAACGTCGCGCCGCGATGTATTACTCTAATAGAGAGAATATGGATAAAAGGTTTTTCACCGCACGTGAACTTTTAAAAGTTGACAGATTATTTAAACCGGTTTCAATGGTATATAGCGAACTATTAGATGAATGGCAAAATAGATGGGAGGTATCTTTGAAGGGCCGGCATCTATACCAATTTTTTCCTTGCGTACGTGATCGTTTAACAAAGACGTGGCTAGATGTCGATTATTGCGTATCACAATTTCTCACGGGCCATGGTAACTTTAAGTCTAAACTATACTCTTTTAAGCTTGTTGCGTCGCCTGCGTGTTCATGTTCAACACCTAATTGCGAGTATGAGCAGTCCGCGCATCATATACTTTGGGAGTGTAGTCTTTGGCATAATGAGCGTAAAATCATGCTAGATAGTATGCAAATATCATCTGGAGTTGTATACTACATGGACCTTGTAGAGACTAGAAAGAACTTCCGTGCTTTCCGGCGTTTTTGCCATACCTATTACTGGAATCAAGCATAACAGTTCACATAATAGGTCCCATTTAAATGTAATAATAATTGGATCCGTGGTGCTTCACAGCTGGCTTCTCCGGTTGTGAAAGTCTTTTTGCGAGGTTATTTACCTCTTCAGTTCAATGTTTTGTCACCCGCTTTGCACGGAGGGAAGTGGACAATAATTTATTTCCAACTCCTCCTATTAATTTAACTTTCTGATTAATTTCGTTGCGGGTTAAAGACAAGTTAGACATTCCCGGAGACTCGCCGAGCTTCAATGCTCGGTGTCATTACTTTGCGTGCCACTGTTGATCCTGGCTCACAGGAGTTACAGTGGTGGGTGTGAGGGCGGGACAGTCTCCTAACTATTTAGTATGTTTCGTGTTATTTTATTATATTTTATTGAGGGAAAACAAATAGTTGTACATGAAAAACAGGTTAAGTAAAGTTTGTTTATAATTTTACGAAATGTAACATTTTAATGATATTGTTAATTAAGTGTTAAGTTTGTATATATATATATTTTTTTTTTAATTTAGTTTTATATCAGTTGACTGCCTCGGTGGCGTAGTTGTACTCCGGTACGGTTACAAAGCTGAGGAGGCAAAGCTCTCGGGTTCGAATCCCGGGTTGGGCAAAGTGAAATTGGATTTTTCGATTCATTATCAGCCCAGAGTCAGGAATTTGTGCCTGATATGGCGATAGGCTCGCCACCTATCACATCATGGGACGGAACATACAAGGCGAAATGTGGGTGCCTTGGCTTACCCCTTCTGGGAAAAAGGCGTGAGTTTATGTATGTAGTTTTATATCAAATATTTGTATGCCGTTAAGGCCAAATATTATTGATATATTTTATGTATACTCATGATTGACAAATAAAATATGTAAATTTGATTTGTATTTTAATAATTTTACTTTTTGTATTAAAAGTTATAAACGCACAAGCCACCACATTACAAAAACAACATTGTGAGTTTATTTTATTACAGTTATTGGTGGTAGGTCTCTCGTATGTGAGATGCTATCTGGGTGGGTACCAACGCAATGTCTATTTCTCCCGCCAAACAGTAGTTTAAATGCACTGTTGTGTTTCGGGTTGAAGGACATAGCCAGAGTAACTACTGGATATATTGAGACTTAATATCTTATGTCTCAGGATGGCGAACGCAGTGGAATTCGAAGCATTGTTTTGTAATTCAAGGTGTTGTTTGGTTTTGCTACTGTTCATGAGCGGTCATATCGCTTATCATCAGGCGTATGGCAGGCTCGTCTTGCCATTCGAGGCCAAAAAAAATATGATTGTCAACAAAACAAGAGACACAAATCTAGGAAATTATAAAACAGAAGCTACAAATTTATATTATTTTAAAATGGAAATGGCCAAGAATCTATCTCGTTCTCCTTAAGAATTTGTTTCTTACAAATAATTCAAGTAGGGACTTATAATTTATTATTGAACGGAAAGTCTATAGAGCCCATATTTTCTCGGAATTTATTTTTTTCTACATTATATTCAACTTTCTAAAATCGCCCGCGCCGTCGGAACTTATTTAAATTCCTCTTCATCTTTGAACTCTTACTTTTTTTAACACCAATCTATGCATTCTCATGAATCGTGAGACTTTAATATTTACCCAACATTTTCTTTGAGAATAACGGAGAAAGTTTTCCAGTCGATGCAAAAATGTTGGGACCTCTGCGTGAAATATTTATTGAAAAATAAATAAATTATAGTCCCTCTTGTTGCTCATTAATGCTCTCCACACTGCCCTCTAAACGTTTTAGGTTTTCGTGTTTCTTGATGGAATGCTGAGTATATCTTTCATTAACGTGTACAAATACTTTTACGACAAAGATTTGGTGTATAGACATTATTGTAATTCCCTACCTCTGATAGCATATTTTCACTTTGACTCAGAAAAAAGAACAAAACCGAACGGAGTCATTAATTCCTATTAATATACAATTCGTTAATTATATCGCAAATTACGAGACACCGCACACCACAGGTACAAAACCACAGGTAACAAAGGTAAACATAAAGGTTTGAAAACACACAGACCTGAAACAAACATTTGTTGATCAGGCAAATATTTGCATCATTGCATCGATCAGTCTTGTGTTTCAATGCAACTTCTGAACAAACTGTGTCACGAAGACTTCCTATGCCCATATAGATTATCCTAGTGTCTTGCCACTTCTCATACGTTCTAGCAATCACCACATTTTTTATTTATCGGTTTCCTGGATAATCTAACCCTTTAAAACATTATTTTTGTGACATGAAATTCACTAGATATACATAATATATGCATACTTTGTCGTTTAAAAAACTGACGCGATGGAATGCATTTATATTTGATAAAAAGAAAATATAGGTTTACTCTGTTAATCCTGTGGCGACAGCTATCTTCGTCGATGGAGTTACTGTAGCTGAAGCGAAAAACAGTATTTCAGGAGAAACGATTTTTATGGCTTTGTATTTAAAAACACAAAGAGAATGCTGTAAAACGAAGTCGGCGCTCATATTAACGCTACTTGCTGGTACATTAATAGTGTATTAAACATTAACCGCTGTAAGCTCCAGAATAACCTCCAGCTTGGGAGGAGCGAGTGATCAGGGTTGGGGGGGGGGGGGGGGAAAGGGGGTGCGTGTGTAAAAATAAAAGCAAACGAGCCATATAACTTGCGGTTACACCGCTGCGTACTGTGGCAATAAACTACTTAATCAGTTTCACGAGGGCCTGACCTTCGGGTTTAATTGTGATCTTATCGTGCTCTGATACAGCAATATGAAGAAATCGAGGACGCCGCTACAATATTATCGATCGGTTAGATCTTGCTCTAAAAACGGTGAAGGAAAACATCGTGAGGAAACCTGCATACCATAGCGATTTATAAAAATTTCTATGGTATGTAAGTCCGCCAACCCGCACTAGGCCAGCGTGGTGGACTATATGGCCTAACCACTCTCAATCGTAGTGTCGATGTAGAGGAGGCCCGTGCCCTGCAGTGGGACGTATATGGGCTGATACAGAGATCTTGCTCGAAAACACTATTAAGTGCAGCTATGGCACCTCGCTGTCATGAAAAATATAAATAAGATAGCGGCCATTACATTTATAAATTAATAAATACACTCAACAGTCACTTACATAGTCCTGATCCCATACTAATATTGTGTTTTGTATTGTGGGTACCAGGAACTGCGACTTGTTTTTGAGACTTTTCGATCTCAAACACTCAAACTCGAAGCAAATACCTATAGTTCACTCAAATGTTTGTCTCAGTGCCGGGATTGAACCCAAGGCTTTCACGTTGCACGATCGTTAAACAAATAATATATATACATATGTATATTGATAATTTAGAAATTATACATCTATAAATGAAATATGGTTGCATATATTCCGATAATTTAGTTTGGTCTTTTGTCTCTGTCACCAATCGACTGCGGTCAACTGTGTCGCTTACTGAGGTCAAAGTGGTTCTCTGTTTCACGGGTGCAACAGCCCATTAAACTACTTTGAATAGAAATTAATTTGTAGTAATGCAGCTTCAATTTCCGTTTATGATTTCTATTGGCGAGCAGAAATGTATCCGGCCCATTACGGGTGGCCCGACCGCACCGTGTTTAATTGAAGCGGGGGTTGCGGGGGAGGGATTGAGGGGTGGGTATGAGAGCTGATCAAAAGCGCGTCCCGGCGGACTCATCGGCGAGTCTGTTTGAGGCGCGGCCGCTGCGGCGCCGGCTGTAAACGAGATGTTAACGTTTACGCTGGATTCATTAGTCCACTCACTGGTTATGTGGAGCTTTGCTTCTTGATGGGTCAAGGGTGTAGTGCGGACGTGGCCTGCTGCTTGATTTGCATTTGCGTTTATGTAGATACGATACAGGTAGTAGTTATGTGGATTACTTTTGTTGGCTTTTGGTTGAAGAACCGGGCATAGCTATTATTTACGAATTTTATCATTGATTTGGTTTAATTTTTAATTTTTTTAACTTCTCGACGTTTCGATTACTTTACAGTTTTCGTGAATACCTCAGTCCGCGCTGTGACCACATTGTAACATTTGCGTATATATAAGAAACTATTATCATGAGAAAACTGCATAGCTTTCTGGTATGGTAATCTGTAATGAGTTTAATTCTTCAGCTTTTCAATCATGCTCAGTGACGGCTTCATTACTTACGGCTACCATGAAGTAATCAATTGAGTTATCCAGTATCATCTAATTAGTAACTTTCACGATGACACGTAATTTCTTTTAAAGATTTAATAAGCGGAAATATGAAGGTCGGCGCAGGCAGCATGTATAGTAAATTCATAATTCACGTCGGTATCTGTGCTTCCGCGGCAGCGTGCGTCGTGTGACCCTCGTTAATTACGCGGAGGTCGCCGTGCTCGACCCTCGCATGAATTATTCTATTAACCCTTCCTGACACCCCCGTCCCTCACCCGCGCCCCTGCGTCGCCCGCCGCAACCTCACCACGCACTTCGCAACTTGTGCCTATTATAACATATTTACTCCTCACACACCTATCCGTATAGTATCAGTTAGATTACATGTGTTTTTATTAGCGATAGTGTATTTGGAAATGACCCAAAGTGTTAGGACGAAGGTCGCGAATCCGACATTTCTCTCCATTTGACGCGTTACAAGTAACGCGACTGATGGTATTTAACTATTACCTACTATAATAACGGTTGAATAAACAAGAAACGTGCATTTTCGAGAATATGCCTCAGTGCCTAAAGATGAAAGTTTTAAACTGTTGTGTGTTACCAGTGATGACATACGGCACCAAAACATGGCCTCTCATTATCAGCTTCATATGCAGGTTCAATGTCAACTCGCTATGAAGAGGGCTATGCTCGCTATTTTGAATCTGGAATGCGGAGATCCGTAGAAGAAGAAAGTTTACTATGCCATGCTATGTCATAGCCCAAAGAGTAAGCAAGTTGAAATGGCAGTGAGTCGGGCACATAGCGTGAAGAACTGATGGCCGTGGGGCCGAAAAGTTCTAGAGTGGAGGCCACGTGCAAGCAAGCGCAGTGTTCCGAAACTGCGCTGCCCTACAAGGTATACCCGCCTACAAGGTAGACGGACATTTTACGATTACGATTGTACGAAATCACTGGGTGGAGGTCCAACAGGTCAATGTAGAGATACTTCAGGGAGGTCTATGTTCAGCAGTGGACTACCTGTGGCTGAAGAGAAGAAGATGTCAAATAATAATTCAGCATTAAAGCAGCTTGGTAGAATAAAATCTAGTCCCGGTAGATCTGGTGTCGGACAGGCAATTAGTCTTAATAAACAGCTTATCCAAAAATATGTTATGTCTACGGCCCCATGAAAATGTGGAATGAGGAAAAAAACTATGATATTGCTATTGTAATTTCCTATGCCTAATCTATGTTATTGCATCATATTTCATCCAGACAGGGCTGAGTTAAGTCTTAGATATTAGGTATATAACCCTTCGCCTGGAAACATAAATTATCTCAATATTATTTACAATATTTTTAAGATTATTGAAAGATTTAATATAATTTACTATAGGCACATCCCACAGGTGGACAAAGCTCTCCCCCCTCTTTTGCATAAGTCACGGTTCTAAGCAATTTCTGGCTACATGGGTTCGAAAGCATCCAGGTCGTCACGCCTGCGTTTTTTTTGGTCTTTCTCGATGTCCTCAGCTATCAGGTACCTATTGGGTGAATGTTTTAGCTTAATGATCAAATCAAAAAACCATAACCATACCACCATAACTATAACCATACTTTCAGCACTATTTAGAATGTGGAGACGCGTATTATGTCCTATAAATATAATTTACCATGTGTGTACAAACAGTTATTTACAAAATATTGGCATACTATTGCATATGACGGTGAGTGAAGTGTGGACGCCAGCGCCGCATGAATATTTAAGGCAGGTAATGGTGCTGTCTGCGCCGCCATGCCGGTGTCCGCGCCGCTCATAATTAGCGCGTCTCGAGCTAAGTGCACAGATTTCGCTGTACTCGTTTCGGATTTTCAAAGGGTCACTTTATAAAAACAATTAACGGCTACGATGATATAATAATGATGATTTGATGATATATTGCGAGGGTAAGCAAAAAACAAATGTTCTTGGAAATATCATCACGGGGCCTATATAGTAAGGGCTGATTTTTCAATCGTTAGATTATTGGTATTGACAGAATAACTTTCATATCCCCTATAGAAAATATTATTAAAATTGCAGCGTTATTCGTCGAATAGAATTTATTTCACCCCGGTCTTAAGTTATACAAAAGGTTATTATGCTGAATAGGGGACAATGGCGTCACAATGGGAAGTTATTTTTTGTCCACCATTTAGCTAACAAACCATCAACATAAAGTATAGCTTTGATTTAAAGCCATAATAATCACCTAGTGTTGTTTGGTAGTTGCAAATGTTGTTTTGTTTGAAGGTCGGAAATAAAATAGCATAACGACTGGAACTTGACAAACTAGAATCGACGGCAAAATGAATTTTGCGAAACGACGCGGACGAGGCGATATTTAGTTCAATAAACTTAGCTGCTCCCCTTCCGATATTCCGAGTATTCGCTCTGATTCCTATATTTTATCAAGCTATTATAGTTATAATTCCGATAATCATAGTTCGGTTCGTATTTAACGAGATAACTTGGCAAGAGATAATGATCTTTCTGTTAGTTATTTTATTTGGACAGACATTGAATTTAACATCAGTTGTTGTGTTCTATTTTCCTTCATGTATAAAAATCAATGTAAAGCTTGAACACCATACCAAGGAATCTTCATTAAATAGCCTGATTGGCACAGTTGTGTAGCGGCACGATTACAACGCTGAGGTCTCAGGTTCAATTCAATGCCAGATCGAGCAATGTGAGCCGTTTTGTTGACAAGCACTGTTTTAATAATAGTAATAAAGTTGTAAACCATTGCTTGTAACATATAAATGTGTTTTTTTTTCTTTTATTTATTTATTTATTTTATTTTGGACAACAAACAGTCGTGTATATCAACAAAAAATAAAGATTATATGTTTACAACTTACAGACTTTGAGTGCCAACACTTAAATTATAAAGCTAGATATTACATTACAAATAAAAAGGATCACAATATAAACTATGCACACATATCGTTAGTGTACTTTTAAGATCATATTTAAGATACATAGCGTTTAAGCGTCTAGAACAAAATTCTTATAATTTACTCAAGAAGAACTCTTTTAATTTTCTTTTAAATTGTGCCAATGAAGTGTTAAACATATCAATATGAGATATTTGTTTATTATAAACGGTCAAACCACGATAGAAAAGTGTATTGGAGGTATAGTTGGTACTGCAACACGGAACTACAAACAAATTATTAATTTTACGCATTGATCTGGTGGGTACTTTGAACTTTATTTGTTCAAGCAAGTTAGGGGAATCAATAATATTGTTAACAATTTTGTATAAAACCATTATGTCCTGAGATTGACGCCTGATTGACAAGGATAGCATTTTATATTTTACCAATGAATTATTATAAGAAACAAACTGAGATCCAATCCTATATTCAAGAGACCTAATAAATGTTTTTTGTATTCTTTCAATTCTATTAATATGACATGAATAATATGGGCTCCATATGACTGAGCCAAAGTCCAATATGGATCTTACTAAACTGTAATATAGGATTTTGTAAGTACTAACATTTTTGAAAGGTTTGCACACCCTAAGAAGAAATCCAAGTTGTCTGTACGCCTTTTTAATAATATGATCATAATGGTATTTAAAAGATAATTTATCATCCAAGATAATTCCAAGGTCACGAATATGATCCACTCTGGCAAGTATATGATTATTTAAAGTGTATGTATATTCTACACGATTACGTTTACGAGTATAACTCATAGCATAACATTTATCTTGATTCAAGAATAGCTGATTTTGAAAGCAGTAGCTAACTAAGTTATTTATGTCCTCTTGAAGCCGAATACAATCAGTTTCATCTCTTATAACTCTAAAAATCTTTGCATCGTCTGCATAAAGAAGAACGGTGCTATTAGATAGGTAGTTTTCAATATCATTTATATACAAAATGAAAAATAAGGGCCCCAGATGGGAGCCCTGCGGCACACCAGAGGGTACATTCAGAAAGTCAGAGAGAAAACCTTTAATACAAACGGCCTGAGATCTGTTACTTATATATGATTTCACCCAGCGTAGCAAATCGCCTTGTATTCCAGCTTTACAAAGTTTATTAATGAGCATACTGTGATTAATTTTGTCAAAGGCTTTGGAGAAGTCTGAATAAATTACGTCTACTTGATGTTTATTAGCCATGGATTTCAACAAAAAATTTACAAAAGTTACCAAATTAGTGTCCACTGATCGTCCACGTATGAAGCCATGTTGAGACGGTGTAATAAAATTTTTTACTAAAAAGGACAACTGGCCAGCCACTATTTTCTCTAATATTTTACCAATAACACATAGTTTCGAAATCGGTCGATATTGAGTAATATCGCTAGTTTTATCAGTTTTAGGGATGGGAGTAATCAAAGACTTTTTCCATATATCTGGGAAATGTCCAGTGTTTAAAGATAGGGAAAAAATATGTGTGATGGGAATGTATAATTTATCTGCACATTTAGATATAAACAAAGGATGGATACCATCATACCCGGCTCCCTTTCTGACATCAACACTTTTTAATTCCTTTAATACCAAACTTGGAGTTATATGTATATTGTTAACGTTTAATATTGTATTTAGACTGGAGGTAGACGAACCATAGCTTGAATCATCATTGAAAGGAACACTAGGTTCTATAAAAACTGACTTGAAGTAATTGTTAAATAAGTTACAAATTGTTACGCTGTCACTACTGGTAATGTCATTAAAACACATTTTTTGTGGCATACTACGGTTACCTATTTTAGACTTTACATAAGTCCAAAAGTAGTTTGGATTTCTTCTAATATTTTCTTCGGTTAGCCTTGTATAGGTTTCATAACAGGACTTTTCAAGTTTTTGAGCTCTACGCCTTAAAACAGAAAAAGTATAATAATCCCTATCGTTTTTGTAACGTTTCCAATTGCGGTGATATGTACGTTTTTCATTTAGTAACTTTATGAGAGGACGCGTGACCCAAGGTGCATATCTGGTGTTTGAAACTATTTGCCTGAGTGGAACATATGTGTGTATTAATTTATTTAAAACGGAATAAAAGTATTTTACAGTAGACTCTAAATCATTTCGAAACTGGAATTCTTTAAACCAATTTATCTTTTCAAGCTCTAAATTAATTTTATGATAATCGGCCAAGTGAAATGCACGTTTACAAGACTTTGAATTCGCATTGAATGATTTATGAGAGGGTACAGATAAGTCAATATCTAAAGCTGGATGGTGTCCGTCCTCAGGCGTCAAAGGAGGGGAGCTACGAGTTATGTGACAGGAAGTGTTGGAAAAAATTAGGTCAAGAAATTTCCGATTTGCATTTTCTATAGTGTTTAATTGCTTTAATTGTGCAAGATTCATGAAATCGGCTACCACGGATGATAAATTATCACCATTTGTTAGCAAACACATACTGTCACACTTAGAATCGTATTCCCATAGGCCGTTTGTAACATTAAAATCACCCAGAATAACAAAAATATCAGTAGGGTGAAGATCGATAAATTCATAAATTCTTTTTGTTTGATATTGGGTTTTTCTATTAATTATCAGCCCGAAGTCAGGAATTTGTGTCCGATATGGCGAAAGGCTCACCCCCTATCACTTTGTGTGACGGAATGACATACGTAACATATAAGGCAAAACGTGGGTCCTGTTAGCACCTCTACATATTCTTTCTGGGAAATAAACGTAATTTCATGTATTATATTCATTTAACTAATAACCTCAGTAGGAGATATATACATAAATGTATGTTCAGTTCGTAGGTATAATGCACAAAGTACAAAACTAATTAATTCAAGATTATTTCTGCTGGCAGCTTGCATGGCTGTGAATCGTTTGATCCTGGTGAACCTTTTTTCTCTTCTAATTTACCATGGTTTGTTTATGTATTTTTTTTTCTAACCACCACACACAGTTTTACTTATGATATTTGCTTGATCTTACATAAAAAGACACAGCTCTAGAAACAATTTTCCAAGAGACATCGGTTCAACATTACTTGGATCCCACCGCTAAAAAAACCGGCCATAAGCTCGCGAAAAAATGGCGCGCGCGACCACATCTCACAGTTTTTATACGCGCGCGATATTTACTTAAGCAGAAAACTGTCAGAGCTGTAAGTAGTTAAGGGCTCGTCGTAACGTACCGCGAGTTATTGGCATATTCGCCGCGCTGATCCAAGCGCCCGTACCTTCTTATGGGCTTTGTACAACCAGCGGATTGAAATCGAAGTATTGGGACTTGATCACCGTATTGCATTTGTTTGTTTGTTTATGGTTTGCGAGCGAGCCTAAGAAGCCGTTGTTACAGATTTTGTAAATCTTCTTTTTATGTTCTGATTTTCATATATTGAGTTTGTAAATTGTTAGATTTCGTATCAGTTGCAGTAATAAAAGCTGTTGTATGGGATAATAATAAAATACAACTGGATTTTTGCTGGAGCATTACATGGTTTTTAAAGACATTTGATTTTAGTATTTGTTTCCCTTGAATGTTTATTTAATTGTCTTCAAACAAATTGATAAACAACTAAAAATATTACTTTTGAAATGAAAAATATTTCATGATAGATATTTTAAATTTTTATGTTTGATCCAAATACAGTAAAAAACAATCGGATTGAGGAAAGGTTAAAATCGTAGTGTATTATTTTATGCTCCGTTTTGAGAATAAAATATTTATATATTTTTATAACAATTTTAGTTTCGGAAATTCTAAATGTAATCAGCACCCGAGCCACAACACTCGAAAACTAATTAATACAACAATTTGCACATGTAAAATTACGAATATAATTACATTTGCAAACGCGACACCGCGTTACTAACACTAAACCAACCGCCGTGCTGTGTAAATAATTATGTGTAATTGTGGAATAGTTTATTTTACTTGAAACATATTTTATTTCAATTAACAACTGTTATAGTTATAATGATAATCACTTTAGCGGGTAATTACATTTTAATTAGCAGCCAGTGTAGGGTATCAAAGCATGTCAATAATGTGAATGTTGAGTAACGTTAATATTGATAAAGTTTGCTGGTTGGGGGATTGGTTGGAAATGTTTGAGAGAAGCCTATTTGACCAGAGCCTATTTCACCTATTTTGGCAACAGGTTTCGACATCACGTTACAAACTATCCTTCTTTTTTTTACTTAGGATAACTCCCAGTCGACGCCAGGGTCCGTCTTCCCGCTGACTTTCCTCCATTTCGCCTCATCTTCGGCATCTTCAACGGTAAGTCCATTTACTCTCATATATTTCTTGACGACATCATGCATGTTACACCAGTTTCTAGCCAACAATCCTTACTACAGCTTAATACTACCTCCGAGACGAGTAACTAACGATGATTAGATTGATGGATTTTTATCATACAAATTTATTTATTTATTGAATTAGGTACACCAAAGACATATATAACAAACATTAACATTTAACATATCTAATGACTACTGAGCCGTGTAGTTTTAATGAACAACCAACCTAGTATAAGAGAGAAGGAATCGGACAGTAGATTTTCACTCCAGAATTCTGAGTGATACACCTAAAGGGCCAATAATAATTTCTACGCAAATCACGATACTTTGCTAAAATAACTTAGGTACGCCAAGTGGATTGACAAACTTCGCTAAAATTATGGCAATTAGTGTGAAATAGCGTTTGCCTAAACGTAATTAAGGTAATTGGAAACGACGCCGAAGTGTCCGCAATTATACAACATCATAATTAATTGACGCAACTTTAAATGTTGACTTTAATTATAGTCTGTTAAGTGAGGTCTTCTTTCATCTATTTTGTGAGGCAATTATTCAGTAAAGCTAAACACAAGGATACCCTCGCGTACTTAAAGAGCTGGGAGATAATAACTCGGGGTCGTTACCGCTGCGGGCGGCTCTAGCTTGGCCCATGACCATAAACCGTGCAACATAAACCCAGCTTCTAATAAGAGAATAAAACCAACAGTGGATGCGTTCGATCGCCACCGGAGCCGGCTAAATCCCTGCTGCGGTCAGCTACAATGAGACCGCCTCACGCTGAGCCACCCCGCCCCCTTCGCCGCCCGCACCGACCGCGTTCTCCTCCAGCCCCTCGCCCGCTCTCGAACACCACTTTCCTGTAATTTCAGCGGGATTTTTATACCTGATCTGGTTCGTGTGTGAGCGTTTTAATAGAATTTTTATGTGAAGCAGAAACAATACCGGTGTAAACTATTTATTTTTTAGTTTTTCGGCTTTATTGAATTTATTTTTCAAAGAAGCTAAATGTGTAGCTTTTGTAATGTTTAGCTTGGCTTCGTTGGCTCATTTTAACCGTTTTCAGCTTAAAATAATCTGATTCTGGTGAGAAGTTATCGTTCTGTTGCAGCTTTGTTTTTAGGTCCACCAATTATTATAATCTACAATAAATCTATATTTTAGAAATTATTTTTTGTGACTTATTTGTATGATATAAGGTTTGTCACATAACGCGCGACCTTCTTTCGTTTTCCATCATTATTTACGGGAGTCGATATCTGAGTAGATTTGAGTGTCCTACGATCAAAATAATACTTGTCGTTGAGTTTATGTTTCGTTTTATGACATAAATAGTTTTTCTTTCCTTCTTACAAACTAAGAAGAGTGAGGCGGCACATGTGATTGTCGACTATAACATGATGGACGCGTTGCTGGCCTTTAAAAAGAAATGATCGGGTTAGATGGAGGGTTGAAACTAAAAACCTTCAGTAAAGCTATTTTCCAGTACTAAGCTCGTTCAAGCATAAAGATCGCTTCACTACTAAACCGGTCGAGATTTAGTGTTCACTTTATTCATTGCAATTTACATTTTAGTTATTACAATATTCATGCGATAGTAATGAAATGAGTCTTCCTGTATGTGTTTATGTGTTAGGTAGAAGAATTTGAGCTAATACAATGGACTCGTTCCCACATCGATTGAGGCACGGTTAGGAGATTAATCGATCGCCGTGGTATGTTATTGGAGCATAACAATTCGTACAAAAATGTTTTCTTATTTTACTAATTAAGGCGGGGCCTTAAGTTCCACTATTTATAGACTATTCTAATAGATTAGTGAAGCGGCCGTAATAATAAAACTATACGTATAGACTTAACGTAACAAACCTGTGTTTAGGTTTTCGTTCGACTGGTGTGCGTTGGCACAATGTAAAGGGTACGTCCAAGAAGCTTATATCCGGTACGTCAGATTGCGTTCAAACTTCCAATAGTTGTTAAAAGTTTCGACACATAAGCTGCAAAGAACAATAAGTAGCCGATTTTCTAAAGGTTTCTGATGCTTGCATGGCGGAGAAATCATATTCGTCTGAAATATTAGCTTAGAAATCGATACAGATTTCATTTTAATTCAATATCTAGATTTTTTTATTATTTTAATTTAATGTTATGATTGATATTTTGGTTGATGTAAGACATAAGCGTACATGGAATTTCAGCCTTTAGAGATACCTACATCCAGATTCAAGTAAATGTGGGCGATATGTGTGTTCCGGCACGTCTGCCTACCCCTTCTGTGAAAAAGGCGTGAGTTTATGTACGTGTGTGTTTTTGTGAAAATCAGATACTCTATCTGGACTATAATTCTTACTATAACACTTCACATCATATCCATTTTAACCACTTTTTATTACCAGTATTAAAAAAATCTAGGTTTCAATTTAACAACATTGCAAAATCCATCTCCATATATTTTTTTTTATTTATTGCATTGAATAGCGAGACGAGCATGCCGTTCACCTGATGGTAAGCGATGCGACCGCTCATGCACAGTAGCAAAACCAAACAACACCTTGATTTACAAAGCAATGCTTGGCATTCCACTGCGCTCGCCATCCTGAGACACAAGATGTTAAGTCTCAATATGTCCAGTAGTTACTCTGGCTACAATGTCCTTCAATCCGAAACACAACAGTGCATTTAAATTGCTGTTTGACGGGAGAAATAGACATTGCGGTTGTACCCACCCAGGCAGCCTCTCACATATGAGAGACCTACCACCAGTAGTTTTTAAGTTAATATATTTGGCATAAATTAGACTCCAACTGAGCTATAAATAATAAAATATTCCATCTGTAAGTAATAATGGTTTACTGGCCACAGTATCGTTTTAAATTATAAGTCTCGAAGGAGTCTGGTGAACTGTCTAAAATCTATGATATCTCAAACTGGGTCTGTGACGGCGGGTGGCGGTCGGCGGTCGGCAGCGGCGTGCGGGCTAGTCGGATATTAATTAAATTTACTTTTATTTGCGGCGGCGGCGTGCTGCTGACACCTAACTAACTTTACTACCAACAAATCAATTGACTTTTTCTATTTTTAGGTATCCGAGTTACGTTTTCCTGGTTTTGATGGGGCCCAATTATTAGACCGTAAATGTCCATTAGGTTTTTTTTATGTCTTGGCGTGAACCAGGGCAAGATTAGTGTTAAAGTGACGAGATGGTATTCGCCTAACCGGTAGCCTGCAAGTTCCTAAAGTTACTGCACTTTGTAACCTCCTCATATTTGATAGTTTGTCACAATTTAAAAGTTTATGAAATTCTCTTTATCCCCCTTTTACATGTTATATTCCTAACGCAGGTTATTCGCTGCATAATTTAGTAACTTTATTTAATCACTTCGCTGAAACTGAATTCATAAATCTTTTGAACCGAACGAAATATTCAAGTACTTAAATAGGTTTAAAACCGTTTATGAATAAGGTCATAAGTGTGTGGCACAGTAGGTATAGTAGTGGTTATTTTAAATTAGATCCCATTGTTTGTTAGTTTTTACCTTCTGTATTAAAATGATATTGGTTGAGAAAGGTGTTTGTGCTTATGGGCGGTGGTGACTTACCATCAAGTCATTCGTCAGATTTGTCTCTCCTATTAAAATATACATTTAATTAGCGTTAAGCACCCTCATCTTAGGCAACTTAGGCATAAATGCACAGGTTTATATCTAGTACTTCGGAGGCTCAAACTACGTGTATGAAAAAACAGAACAATACTGCTCGTGGCACGTGTCGTTAAAAACGCCCCGTGTACACGGAATATTGGTTTTTTCATTGTAAAACTGTGCCAGTGGTGAGGGCGCGCGGTTTCGCCTGCGTCGGAACTGTCGCTGCACCACGCCGGAGCCCGCCGAGTTCCAGATGAATTTAAAATACGCATTCAATTTAACTTGTTCGGAGCGGACGCCGGACTCGTAAAGGCTTGTCTACATCCCGTTTTATCTTATAGTGTCCAGTAGTCGTAATGTTAAAGTTTTTTGCATCTGTATAAATGTACGCTGCATTTGAGAACTAGGTGACATAGTTTTTAAGTTGATATAATATATTAAATAATATTTAAAAACTACGGAAAGACCCGTCGATACATTTGGAGTGTCAATAAGATGGCCCTGATTCGCCCTATCTATTCAAAATAGTTCTAAGTGGCGACCAATTTCAGTATCGTTTCACTAGAGATGCACTTGAGCGCAGCACTACTTACGTCGGAACACTTCACGCGAGTTCCTCCATATATTTGTGTGAATTTTTTGCGCCGGCAAACAATTCCACAGCCTGACGGTGCGGCACAGAAACGAATTTGAGAACCGTTTGGTTCGCGCCGGGATGGTGTGGACCGTTAAGCTATGGCTTCGCAAGCCAGCACGCGTGGTTCTGGTTAGGAATGGAGAGGAGGGGAGCAAGTTGAACAATTCCTCAGAGCACTCACCGTGATACAGGCGGTAGAACACGCTTAGAGAGGCGACATCTCTCCGGAGTTGTAGCGACTCCAAGTTGCTCGTAACGTCTGCATCATTCACAATGCGGATGGCCCGCCGCTGCAATCCATCCAAGGCATCGAGTAGGTACTGGGCGGGTCCATCCCAGAGGTGCGAGCAGCTCCATACCCGGCCGGACCTGCGCTTTATATAAGCGGCAAAGCTGACCGGGCGTGAAAAACCGACGCACCCTGTTCAGGACTCCAACCCTGCGTGATGTGGCAGATATTACGCCATCGATGTGATTCCTTGGATTGAGATCACAGCGGATATCCACACCAAGGATACACAGGTCATTCCGCACTGAGAGGGGAGTGCCCTGAAGAATGGGGAGGGGAGAGAACGGGGATTTTTTGCACGTGAACGCACACACCTGGGTTTTCTTGGCATTGAACTCAACCATATTCCCGGAACCCCATGTAGAAATGAGATCCAAGGTCCGGTTGAGCTCAATGACAAGATCTTCGCGTCCCTTCACAGTTTCGACACGGCAACCTGGAGGCCCGCAATGTGGTAAACGCATTTTGTTTTTTAAAACTCGGTGGCAGGAGTATACTTCTAACTAACTCAGACCCGTTATAACGTACATAGATTTCAAAAACATATCAGATAATTAACTCCAGTTTGAAATAAAGTTTACGTTTTATCAGCTGCATTATTTAAACCGGTCTAACAAAGTAAAATTTAAGATTTTCGCCGCACTTTTGTTGGAGATAAAGATGTCAAAGCGAGAGCCTAAAATATTTAATTCATGTACGTTTTAACAATCCATTACCAACCTCCGCTCGCCTCATGTACTTTGTTCTCAACCTTTAAATTATATTCAGATTATTTTTGTAAAAGAAGAAGCAGTTCAGCAGACCGTTATAATTGTTTCGAGTGGCAGGAGAGGTCATCTTTGTCTTCTCAGTACTCTAAATAATATAGATGTGCGACTTTGAATTTAGAATCAGCAGTATTTTGCTATTTTGTCGTGCGTTAAATCTTAGTCCATCACGTTGGCCTGGTGCAGGTTGGATTTTATATTTTAGATGTAGTTTATCTTATTTTTATTGCAATGAATGGCGAGACTAACATGCCATTCGTTGATGGTAAGCTAGATAGCTAGACAGCTCATGGATTGTACCATAACCAAACTACACCATGAACAAAGCAATACTTGGCATTTCACTGCGCTCGTCATCCTGTAACATAACATGTTAAGTCTCAATATGTCCAGTAGTTATTCTGGCTACAATATTCTTCAAACCGCAACACTGCAGTACTTTTACAATGCTTTTTGGCGGGAGAAATAGACATTGCAGTGGTATCTACCTACGCGGTCTCTCACATATGAGATATAGTGAGCGGCGATCTCCGCTCACTGTCTCCGGCAACCAGACTATGGCCATCGCCTAAATGCTTTCTAACATTATTTATTTTAACTACAGTTTGGTCATTTTAGTTTTAAAGTATTATAGCAAGCAGGTATAGTAATATTATTTTGAATACAAGGTGAGCCGCGCGGCCGGGTGTCGGGGCAGATTGCACCGAGCCAATAGTTGGCGCAAGTTTAGCCGCAAGTCGCTACAAAATGCGCACTTATACAAAACTCCATTTGAGTGCGACGCGCTGTAGAACTTACATTCGTTTTTTTTTAACTCTACTACTCGTATATAGCGCTCTTTTAAGCAAGATACATAGTTTAAAATAACTTATTTGTTCCGTTTCCTAAAATCGCGGGGTCAGGAGTCAATAGTAAATTTTAGTTCCCGTTGATCACCTAGAACTGATTGATTCCCGACTGATCAAACATTCGCCGTATGAAAATACTGAGTTTATTATTCTAATTTTCTTTAAAAAAATGAAATTCTTGTAGTTAGTTATTTCTCTCATCATATTTTAAGACGGAAAGAGTGTCGGGGAACAATGTAATTGGTGAGTATACCTCAGGATTACCAGAGGTATTAACAAGGTTGTGTTAACAAGTGACGATATTTATCAAAATTAAAATATCAAATATTGCATGAATGCGCTGATAATAATGACTGGTATGTTTGCTGTTTTGCAATAGGAACGGTTGGCGTGCGTCCGGTATCACTCAGTGTTTGCTTGTAAATGACATAAATTGGTGACCGTAGAGGGTGTCGCCTGCGTGCCGCGTGACAACGGAAAGAAATACCTTCCGGAGGCCTGTTGTACAGAGGACAATAAACTGTAGGGTTAACAATTCTAATAAAAAAATATAGGTAAAAGCTAAAGTTATACAGATTGGAAGGTATTTTAAAATACATTTTGAAGCCAAAGCTAATAGCAGTAGTTGCACCTAGCTGGCCAAAGTACTATAAGACTTTGAACGCTGATGGATGGCAAGATAAGTATGAAATAAACGGCATTAAATATTATAAAAGGTTCATCTGATATATGTGAAAGTTGGCAAAATTAGGTTTAAGGGTTTTACTATGTAGCTATAATTTATGGTGTAAAATAACTTATATATAAATTCCCAGGTCAGTGTGGTTGGGTACAGCCCTATCTGTGGACATGCTAGCTGTCTGCTGCTTGTCACGTGACGAGCGGGGTCACTGGAGTTACACGGAATATTTGCATTGCATGCACCGTCCTCCACAAGCATTTGCTGTGTACTAAATTAAAGAGGTTACTAGGTCTTTATGTCACACTAATCGCTATATATGCGCTAGAAAATATCTTAAGTAATATCATCTGAATCTATAGTAAGGTGTGGAGTGTGTCGCGCTCCCCCGCCGCTCGCCCCCGCCTACCGCTCCAGCCAATAGTTGCAAAACAAAATGGATTGTTTTGGCGTTGTCTTCCTATTTCGCCTCGTTGACTTTAGTTCGCAAAGCAGACGAGACAGCGTTGGGTGCAGTTTGATCGCGAATTGACGGCGCTCCATCCGCACCGGTGAATCCTACCCTTCCTCCTCCTTCTTCGCCTCCTTCCCTCTCCCCCGGTGCGGGTCTGCCGTGGATGTAATTTAAATCGTATTAGCGGGCGTGAGAGCAGGCAGGTGCTCGCCGCACGCGACTCCGCCATTACACAATAACGTGCGGGGTGATTGAACAACTAGTGTATTTTTACACAGTTCGCTTCCACTCGAGAGAGTTTCCCGCTTGTAATTCTGGCCTTCACAGTGGGACGGAGACAATTGTTTTCTCGTTTTTTACTGGTTAGAACGAGTGTGATTATACTTGCGCGAGCAAATTGCATCGTACGTAAGACCACCTTAAACCGTAAAGCAAGTAGGCAGACTGGTGTAACTGTATTAAATAGAGAAATAGTAGTCGCTTTGCGGCTGAGCAAAGTCTAGTCTATACCGAGACATTGCATTAGAACCAAATGTTGGATATGTACAACGGTATTCTCAATATGTTTCGAAATATGTTATTACTATGTCTTTTCTACAAAGACCATGATGGCTTGTTAGTAACGAACCTGAACTATAGAGAGGGTGTTCGGAGGCTGAAATTCTCGGCCACATCTCTTACTATTCTTTAGAATGTGTATTGTTAATCAATTGCCCTGCAAGTTGAAGGACAACTTACATATTTTTAAAATCTTTACACCACTCTGTATGCTATGTAGTACTACGTCAATCTGCAATAGCCTAGCATGGACACTATGGGCTAAATTCTCAAAGGAACTCTTGAGTGTATTAATCTCGTGTTCAGCGTTGGGCCCGTATGTTGAATTATACTCGTAAGTTGGAAAATACTCCTTGCCTCTTCTCAACTTTTTTTTTCTTTATGTTCCGCTCGCGAATAGATGGGCCGCCACACGTCCATGATCCAAGCTTTATGGATGTCTGGGACGGCAACGTCGTATTTGTATAATATATCATTGGACGGCAACGATTACTTACCTTCAAATGACCTGCTCGTTCATTGCCTAATTTTTGCTATAAAAATGATCTTAGCCAGTCTATCCTTAACCATCAGATACGTTACTTTACATATCTCTTTGTTCGATCTGTTTAAGTTGCCGTATTGACTCGACACAATTCCAGTGCGTCTCGAATCTCTTAATGGATTACCTACATTTGACTCATATCAATGAGTGATACGGGAGCTTCACTTCGGAAATATGTGCCCTTGTTTGTGCATTTACTTTACCACTGTTTGCGACTTCTATTATTTAATTGTTATGTCAATTTTTTTTTATTGCATACACCTCATGTATCATAATATCTTAGCACCAACCAAGTGTTGCACCAGGTTCGGAAATTTCTTTGTGTGCCGCACCATCAATCCGTGGAATTGTTTGCCACGTGTTCCCTCCTTGGAAATGATCCCGGGTCCTTCCGCCATAGTATGCAGAGGCATCTTAACAGGCTGGCAGAATTGAATCGAATGTCTTATGACCGTCGTCTGATGCCATTCGATACTTTGCCTGGACGGCAATTGCGCTCGCCATCATTATGCCGGGCTAGCTTAAAGCAAAAAAAATAATACAAATAGCACATAGTATTGGAACATAATCATTTGAGGTAAAAATATTAAGAACATTCTTAAAATCGTTACGAGTTAGCGAAGGGGTCAGTAGTGGGCGATCAGTAGCTAAAGATAACTAATGATGTATTTTTATCATGTTACATTGTGACTTCCATGTGTGAATTTACTGTGATCAATCCAGATAGAATATCGATGAAAATAGATGATTTTGACTGAACGGTCGACCATATTACGCTAGTTTTATTGACGTATTTCTTTGTTGCTATTACTTCCTGTTTTATAATTTAAGCTGTGAATTATTAAGGACAGCCTTCGTTACGCATTTGTCTTGACGCCACTTGTGAAACGAGAGGATGCGGCCTCGATTCCCGCACTGAGAGAAAAGTTTGTGCGGCCCACAATTATTTCTTTCGGGTTTAGGTGTATGTGAGACCACAAAGTTTCTCGTAGTTCCTGATACCCACGACGCAAGACTCGATATTAGTGTGGGATCACTACTATGTATGTGACTCTTCTGTGCATTTATTTATTATTTATTAGAGCTACCTCTTCACCTCGTGACTATGCACATGACTCCACCACGTAAATGTTTAAGTTATCTTGGGTACGTGGCGCACGTAACGTTAGCAAGTCACCCCCTGTTTCACTATAAACTGTGTATTTATTTAGCTCATCTGCGACGATGGCTCCATAAAGATATTACGAGCAGCTCTTCCATACTTCTCGTAAAATAACGCGACGCGCTCCTTTTAAAATTCTTTATTATACATGTTAACTTATTTACTTAATTAAAGTATTATACGCACAGCGACAAATTATTTTTATCGGATTTCATTTTGAACTATTTTATAATCATCTACTCTACATATTTATATTATGTATAAAGTCTTTTAAAATACTTTATTATTTTAAAAACTGTGTCATCAAAATATTTTTTAATCTACTGAACAATGAAGGTAATTTTTATTTTCTCACTTGGTTTTCGGTTGAGCTGTCAATACACAACTCTCCCCACATCATGCCTCACATCATGCCCCTGCTCTCAAGATAGAGGTCTATAAATAGAGAATTATTTTACATCACTCCGAAGAAATCGTCAAACTAGACAGTAGCACTTTGCAAGTACTAACTTAAAATAAATATTGGGATTGTTATCAACATATAGTTTCACTGGTATTTAACAGCTAAAATGCTTCTTCAACTTAGGATGAGCAATCACTATGGGGGTTAACTTGTATTTTTCTTTCAACAGTAAAACTAAACACATTTCCAGCGTTAAACTACTCAAGTATAAAGGCGAGTCATGCACCCGCATTCTATACTGAAGTTTTCCAAACTTGGTGATAACTGCAGCGGGTCGCTCAGCGCTCACAGCGCTCGCAGCTTACACACTGGCAATAAATCACTGTCACTACACCTAGCTTTAATTTGGTATTATCGCGGAGATTCCTCCGACGCCCCTTCCTCTACTACCCTCTCCCCGCGCCGCTGAATCTATGAAAATAGACGCGACTCGTGACAGCTGCTGGCGACAGCCGTGCTGCCATCACACAGAATTAAAACTGAATAAACATCGCAACTGATATTTGTTCACGCAGGAGCGAATTCGGCTGGATTGGAGGGATTTGAATTGCGTATTGGGGATTTTCTGGCTTGGTTGACGGATGACATAAATAAGGTAGAAGTGAAGAACAATTTGAGCAGTCTGCTTCAGAAGCTGCATGCTTTCAGCAATCTTATTGATGTTGAGAATAGATAGTTATTGTGAATGGAATACCACCCCGCCGCTTACGTGACTTCCACTCGAAAACTTTTATAATTGCTTATTGTGAATAGATGTAAAATAACTTTAGTAACAATTGAAACACCTGAAAAGAACTACATTAGCATTATTTGAGTTATTCAAACTAAGTTCTAAGTTTTCAGTCACATCAAAAGACAGACATTAAACGAAGATGGAATGGCTGGTGACTTATAATCAGTCCATCTGCGAGACAATACACAGTAGAGTACGTGGCAGCGGACAATCCTTAGCACTGAAATATGCTAATTTATATTTGAAGACTTAATGCTGGGAGAAACTTACTTAATGTTCTCGACAAGTTTGGACGGCGAAGTGGCGCTTTAGAGATTTTAATCGAAATTCCAAGATGGACCCAAATATTGTAAGTGCGATGGCTCTTGTAACAGCGAGTTAATCAACTCCGATCTCGGCTTAGCAGGCATCGCGTCGGCACCAGTTACGGAGCCAGATTATAGCCGTGCTTCCGAATGCATTGTGAAGTTTGTACTTAGGGATGGTCTTATTGGGTTAGCTATCATGACTTATCCATTAGCAAATCTATAAAAGTATTCGTATTTTTCTGAAATTACTTGTGAGAACTTGTAATTGGTAGTCTGTTATCCAATGTCTTTTTTTATCTTTAAGAATAATTGGAAGACAGCTGTATTCTAAATAGTATACATAACCAGATACTGCTCAGAAAGGGATTTATCTACAATCGAATGTCGGATTTAGAGGGCTAAGGCTATAGTTCACCGCCCTAATTTGATGCGTGTTGGGGGACTTTATAAATTATAACATAGAATATAACAAAATTAATATTAAATACTTTAAATAAATTCTTTAGATATTTTACGTAGCAAATTCATACCGAAACCCATAATGAATTAAATCTCATTGTGAGTGAAACAATGTCTCATTAGTCATTATCTTTGAAAACTAACATGCGGTGTTTAGTTATTAATCCTTTTGTCATCCCATACGTAAAAGTAATATCCGGGCTCCGGACCCACACAGAAGCTTCTCCCGGCGGCCCTCAGCACCCATTAATAAAGATCTAATTTGCAGCCGTAGTAGGTAATTATGTTGGTGTTTTGTCGTTTAATTAATTTTTCCTGTCTCCGTCGGCGTCCGCTAATTACGGGCGCCCGCTCTCTCGCCGCTCACTCCCGGGCCCTCGCCCGACACCCAGCTGGACCGTCTTTTTGCGAGGTCGCCGCCTTTGACGTCGGATAAATCTCTTTGTGTGTTTACTTTTTGATACAAATTAGCTACCCCTGAGCTCCACTTACAACTAATTAGTCACCTTTATACTCTAACTCGGCCTTGTCTGATGTAGCGTCGCGTCGCTAAAGGCTTCATTAGACTGATAGAATTTCTATAAATTGTTATTTCTTATAGCTCTAATAAAATACTGACGATCTCATATCCATAATATGAGAGAAACAAATTCGCGTTGCGGATCAATCTTCATGAAGAACGGAAAATGAGAATTGGCAGAAGAAGTAGCTCCAGTAAAAGAAATAGTCCTTCTATAATCTTACAATTGATTCTGAAATGAGGAGATAAGTAGTAAGCACAGAGATCTTAGATAGACACAGAGATCGTAGAAGCACAGAATCTTTGATGGCCTTTGGGCTGAAAGTTTTTTATAAGATGCCACCTACAAGCACACGTGGCGTCACACGGCTCATAAAGAAAACCGACGACCTAATAAATTAGACAACGTCCCACTAAGCAGCTGATTGCAATCTTTTTCCATCAGGTGGCCGAGGAAATCTTTAACACAGGCCTATGTTTCTCAGTGGAATGTTCATGACAAAATCATAATGATGATGGTGAACACTGAACAGTACCTAAGTTGAATATTAGTGCCATTTGCCTTCGTGTTGTAATGTATTATGTAAGCATGTCTAATCAACAGTGCCCTCATATCGTCAAAAACTGAGTCGCGTCGCAAATTACAAAGAGTAATAACAGCACGTATCCGAGTATGACCTGCGCCTCGCATGGCAACAGTAATAACGAAGCAAGTTTGCAAGTAAACATCACTGTGGTCTACACATGCCCCCGACCTCAGGGCCCGCGCCCCGCTCCCCCCCTCGGCGCCTAGTTCCAGCAACACCCAACTCAGCAACTTGTGCAGTATTAGTAGCGAACTTGTAAGTCCGTTAATCTGTTTGCATGTAATTCACAAAGTGTCATCCGCTCAGTTTGAGGTCGCTGGCTCCCATGTAGATATGTTTTGGCGATGTATAGCCGCTTGAATGTACGTATTGTTATAAAGGATTTGTAGGGTATGGTACATTAAGTACATGTAGCATTTCAGACTATATCTACACGACCAGAAGTGGTGCTAGTTTTTAACTTTAGTTTCTGCGTATTTGAATGGCATAGTTTTTTTTGTTTCAAAAGGAAAATTATAAACATTCCCTTTTGGAACTTCCGGGGTACGGCAGTGGTCGACTAGCCTGCCGCCCGGAACACTGCGGATATTGTGACTGAGCCAGGTCCCTAACAATAAGCTACGCTAGCATACCGACTATATCCCCTCGGTCACCGTCACACGAATTCTGGATATATGGCCGGTTTTGGATATCTTAGGCCGAAAATTGCAAGATTATTTTTATGTGATCACTCGGCGCATAACTATGATTGGTCTTTGTCGTTGGAAACAAACAAAAGAGAAACATAAATAATTTCATGCCTCAGATCACTTTATTAAGCCGAAGTAAATGACCTTTGTTTGCAAATAAAGATTGTCTCATAATTTGCAATGTCTTAAAATCAACGATATGGCGGAAGGAATAAATGTTTACGAAAGTTTATGAAAGGCGACAGGCGACCATAAATCTCCATTTGGAACGCTGCCTCGAGGCGAGAATGTCGGGGAATTCTACACTATTATGATGTTGGCATGTGCATGGAAAAATGAGCAGGTATATATGCGGGCGTATTTGGGGCTTATGGCAGCTTACACGGAGAGGAACTGATATGAGACTGAGGCAACGAGCAATTTTCCTACAAATTAACTTACATATATAGCGGCGGTTTTATTAAATGTTCCCTAAAAGCTTTGTAAAGTTAAAATGTGTCGTAACTTCGCAATATTGTCTAGCATAGCATCTTATAGAAGATAATTCCTCACCATCCTTACTAATATTATAAAGGTGAAAGTTTGTATGTATGTTTGTTACTCTTTCATGAAAAAACGGCTCAACAGATTTTGATGAAATTTGGTATAGTGATAGCTGACACCCTGGATTAACACATAGGCTACTTTTTATCCCGAAAAATGTAGTGTTCCCGTGGGATGAGTCAGGAAACCAAATATACATATTTTCTACTCTTTCAAATTCAAATTGTTGGCACGGGATGTCCTCTCCTACGGAAGGGAAATATAGTCGACGGCACGCGGGAAATATAGTTAGTAGACACGCGAAATAATATGTTCTTGATGTGGATTGGACTCAAAAACTATCTGCACCCGGGCGAAGCCGGGCCCGACCGCTAGTATATAATAAACACATCGTTTATATGCTCTTAATTAAGCTGATTCCAATTTATGATATTGACGGGTGTCAATTATGAATAAGTTTTCATTTTCCTTCACTGCACTGCTCTTTCTCTCAGGGCCTGCATAGTTTATCGTGGTATAAAAATCTAAGCCAACAAAAGCAAGATGTAAGTTAAAATATGACAAATGTTCCGTGCGTTCGTACAGCTCAGTTATCAGCTGGATGAGACAGCACAGGCGAGTCCCGGCCGTGTCCCGACGCGCGGCTGATAACCGGCTCGTCCAGCGGCGTGCTCCGAGCTGTGTGTTGCATTGCCGCTGTGACGCAAATGTCTCACGGATGTATTAAATATATGGTATAATGGCTTGAATTTTCATATGAAGCATTTAAGAGCGACTTTGTTTATTACGAATCTAATAATTATTTAAAATAATTAATGTAGTATATAAATATTGCATTGTTATACAATTATACGCTCACTAGAATTCCACGAAATTGGATTAAACGTATGTATTTACGTGTTACATCACTTTATACCTATCTATGTTTCAGTGGAGCATTTGTGGTTAAAAAGTAAATTAGGTGCAATATTTCCATACAAGTCAAATGAGGAAATAATTTATCGTATTCAAAATATGTAACAAAAATATCCAGTGGTTATTACGTTGAATGTAATCGAATGATTTTCACTGTCCGAGCTGCTGACGCGATACTCTGCGCGTGGTTTTGAGTAATGTTATTATGAGTATACTGTGTCGGGTGATACAAATATGTTAAAGCATATTTTTTTATTAACAATTATTTGTTTGCTCGAGTCAATATGAGCTGTACGATTCGGTCAACTATGTACCAGATTATAAGTATATAAGTAAAGGCCTAGAAAACAACACGAGATATAAAAATAGGTGTAAGGTATGAATGACATTTATGTCAGTTTTATAATAAACTGCCTTTACGTCGGTTGCAAATCTTTTAATAAATTATTGATCCTGATATTCCTCCGGGTTCTAGCATAAGCGTGTGGTCTTATTTGATTATAGTGTGGTCCAACCATAGCCAACGAGCGGATGTGTTAAAATGCCTCAGTGTACTTTTAATAACTGTGAAAATAACCACCGTAACAGAAAGTTTTTAGTAGCAGTGTCTTCCTTTCGATAAGTATGTACATATCAGTTTCAGTTTTACAGTACTTGTAGTATAGAAGACTCTTGTCATTTTTTGGGCAGTGTTAGTATGCAAAGTTGAATCTCGTACTATATTTGAATAAAGGCTGTACGTGCATAAAATCTTTAAAATGGTAGAGCTTGTTATTGCTACATTCGGTGATGGTATTTATAAACAGATTCGGTCGGGTCAACAAAAAACCGACATAAAGGATTTTGGTTTAGCATGCAAGGCAGTCGGTGGACAAACTATTCCCTTCATTCCGCTCCCTCTTCTTCTCTAATCATTGTAATAGTCAACATTGCCCCCACGACTACAAAGTTTGGGTTTGTGGTTTTTATCCGTGTTAGTATTATTAAAAAATACTTTCAGACCAGCTTGCTGGTTTCCATGTAAACATACTTAGCATTAGAAAAATAAATGTAGATGGCATCGTGTTACCTGGTAGGCAGTGAGTGCAGCGCGCAACAATCGGCTTTGAGCACACGCTTGGTGGCGGCGCGGTGACGCGATGACGCGGCGAGTTGTCGAACAATAAGGTCGTTAGCGCAGGTGGGCCGACTGTCGCCTCCCCCTCCCTGCCCGCAACACCCCGCACACCGCCGCACACCCCCGCAGTCGCCCGCGCGACACCGCACCGGTGCATAATCAGCGCTCGCGTGCTCGCAGCGCTTACATCGCTCGCCCCGCCTGCGGTCTCCATTCACACGTATGACGGCGTTCAATTGCATGATTGCTGTATTACACATTGAGCCTGGAGCTGCTTTAAGCGCTGTGGGTCAACCGCTTGCTAACGACAGTTTACTGTGTAATAAATCAATTATATTTGTCCTGTGTTTTCTACGTGTTGGCAAGGCAAAGTTCCCTTTGATGGTAAGTGCCGTTTAATTCAGAAGTCAATTATTCTCATCGGTTTATATCCTATTTGGATCTTCACCTATCATCAGATGCATTGTAGGCTGCAGTCAATTTATCGTGGCAGTATATTCTATCTCTCTTCACCCACAGGATGTCCACTGCTGATCATAGGCCTTCCCCAATTATCTTCACATCAACCTGTTGGAAGCGACCTGCATGCAGCGTCTTGTTACAACCATAACCAGTTCGTTCGTCCACCTTGTACCACGTTGCAGTATATTATTTAAATAAGTATTTATCAAGAGTATTGACCGGTGAGCGCCATGTCTCGTGGGTCATTAATTAGGTCTTTTTTAAATTGGATATACATAAAGAGAACGCGGAACGAAACACGCTTGCGTGGTTTTTTATGGGAACTTTATATCTTATCCGAGCGAAAAATAATATCCTGTCACCAGCATGTTCTCACGTGGAGCTGGAGTAGCTCACGATCTCTAATCTGCACTTTGATGAGAATCGTCTTCAATAACATATACTTAGGTGTTGATATATATCTACAGAAACTGTTGTATTTTAAATATTTATCCACTTTCGAATTTCATAGTTTGTTTACTTTGAAAAAGTTTTGTAATTGTTTTCTTATTATTTGTTCTTTTGGATTTTATCTTGGCAAAGTATTCTTGAATAAGAAATAACTAAATAAGCATTTTAGAGTGCACGGAGGCAATGAGACTTGGAGATTTGTGCGCGACCACTTAGTGCAAGCTCGGGGTTTGGAGTGAGAGTGCGCGATCTCGAGCCGCCGCGCCGCCGGCCGCTGCATATTTAACGCCGGAATGCTCTCGCCACGGATTATTCATCCGCCAAAGATTCCAAACACTCTGACGTACTGTTATAACTCCTTGTCTGTTGTACAAGAATATTCTCGTTTTCTTTGTTTAGCCTTACTCATACTAAGCAGTGTTTAGAATATTCAACAAGAGCCAGTGCATTTTCTCCACTTGTGAACTTAGAATTATTGTCAATATAAGTAAATAAAAGGCTAACTTCTTATTGTAGATGCCAGGCCACAGGCATATTCCGAAAACGATATTTATAAATAATTGTTGAAGGTATTACGATGTAAAAGAGACTTGCAAGAGAAGTGCGGGGAAGTCTCGTTGATGCTACCAATTTTTACAAAATATGTTTGTAAAGGTTTGGAAGCCGTTGATATAAGCACTAAGCAGTCAGTGCGTGCATTTTGTATGGCAGCGTCTTACCTCGTAACGTTTGCGGGTGCTCATGTAGATTGTACAATGTACATTGCGCAGTTGATTGACGCTCGGGGCTACTTCGATTCAACCCTCTAGGTATTCGTTTAGGCCAAATTAGGGACGGTTTTGTTCACACCAGTGAACGGCTGGGTTGGAATGGTGCCAAAAAGTTTGATTCAAGAATTAGACACACAGTACATTGTGAATGACATATAATATGGTTGGAATAGAACTATCATAAGCATTGCAGACAGCTTCTGCGGAGCATTATTAGGCAATGGTTATGCAATGAGAAAATGTGGGTTAGAAGCCCGTACAGAGACAAACTACTGGTGGTAGGTCTCTCATAGGTGAGAGGCCATCTGGGTAGGTACCACCACAATGTCTATTTCTCCCGTGAAACAACACTGCTTAAATGCACTGCTGTGTTTCGGATTGAAGGACATTGTAGCCAGAGCAACTACTGGACATATTGAGACTTAACATCTTATGTCTCAGGATGGCGAGCGCAGTGGAATGTTGCTACTGTTCATGAGCGGTCGTATCGCTTACCATCAGGCGAACGGCTTGCTCGTCTCGCCATTCATTATTATTATTTATTATTTAATGCTTCATATACATAAACTGTATAAAGGCGGACTTAATGCCTGAGGCATTCTCTGCCAGTCAACCTTTAGGTGGTGCAGAGAGAGAGCACGGTAGGCGCATAAAATATGTAATACATAAATATATTTAATCAATTAATAAATATAACTGTATACATACACACATACACTTAAATACATACACATGCATACACACATATAAATTTAATATATACATATTTATTCATACACAAACATAATATATATATATATATATAATATAATGTAAATGGAAAGTGATAAATACGCACTAAAGTGATTCTGCCAGGCGATCAAGTAAAAGTTCAAAAAGTTCAAGTTAAAGCATTCAATGCAATAAAAAAAAAAAACCGTTGTGTTTGAATGCATTGAGACTAAACAGTCTAGGAAATTTCAATATCCATTACATGTGGGTGTTAACGTGTGGGTGTAATTTCAATATTTTGAATAAATAACGACATAGTGAAGTTACTGTAAAAATATTCAGATCTAAATTTCGTATTTGTCCGCAAGCGCAGCTCGCCCAGCTAAACTGTTATAGGTTTGTTAAAACTAGCTTGTCGGGCGAGCAGGCCGTGTCACAAACTTTATAAAACTAGCCTATACTTGTGGACGGCTAGGATTGCCAGCCGACGTTTTTTATTATTATTTTGTTTTAGTTACTACGCTAATGCTAAACTTCTCTATGAAAGTCTAGAAAATAGGTCTATTCAATAATTTCTTATACGTGTGTATTAACGTATCATTTAGTGTAGTGCTTCGAAAATATATCTTCGGAGAGATCCAGGATTATATATATAATACATATAGGCATAACGTTCATGGAGTTCTCAACCCACCTGGTAGGTAAGTTAAGTTCTCTTTTAGTAAAAAAAATAAAACGTTAACAAGAAATAGCTCGCTTTTTCCGCAGCATATAGACGTCTTAGGGTTTCAAGTCTTGATTAACATACTTTCCTGTCGACAGCCTTATGGAATGTCCGTACTGCAATTGTTGCGTCAGGAGCGAGGTACGGTGAACGACGTGACTCTCACTACCCAGGCACTGGGACATTTTGCATTCACTCACTTACTCATTTTGTGTCATATATTTGTGATACAGATGACTTAAGTTGTTATTAATTTTATAAGTTTGGTTTAAGTTTCTGCTGCTTAAAGTGGGAATAGTTTATGGGTGAATTTTACTATCTCTTAGATAGCTACAGGTAGATTTAGAATAGACATTTTATCCGGTCGGCGGTGCATTTATGGCTAGTTGTGGTAATATCACTTTGCCGAGCATAAAATTAGAGAAGTCGGTGCAGTTGAGTTCTTGTTTTTTGGCATTTGCGGTATTGCCAAACCCCAATTCTGTCGGTGTCACATAATTAATACCAGAAGAAAATTAATTTCCAGATCCTTGTAAGATGACTTGAAATAAACGAGACGAACTATAAATAAAGTAAAGAAGTCGTCATATACAAAAAATATACATTCAAATTGATTACCTCCTCCTTGTTTTGAAGACAGTTAAAAAACCAAAGATTAAATTCGACTATGTTAACCACATTAAATCATTAATTCATATTACGTTAATTCTGTATCAGCCCATATACGTCCCACTGCAGGGCACGGGCCTATTCTACAATCGATAATACGATTGAGAGTGGTTAAGCCATATAGTCCACCACGCTGGCCTAGTGCGGGTTGGCGGACTTACATACCATAGAAACTCTTATGAATCGCTATGGTATGCAGGTTTCCTCACGATGTTTTCCTTCACCGTTTTAGTGCGTGGTGATTGACTATCAATACACACATGACTCCGAAAAGTCAGAGGTGTGCCCTGGGATTCGAACCCGCGACCACCGTGAACATGTTGGCAGCCGCGTCTAGTCCGTTTACCAACAGGCCGCCACGCTCTTCTGCATTACGTTAATTGCTACGTGATATTACGAATTAGGAAATAAATTTATAAAACTCTTTCTTTTACTGTCAAATAGGCATTTAAATACCTCTTATCATGAATCACACCAACCGAAACATCCGTGTACAATGTAAGAAGACCATTCTTCATTTTAAATATTATGTAAACAGTACTCAATATAGTTCGGGAAATCTTCATTTATAAGAAAGTCTTAATTAATTAGTATCATGGGGTCAAGACTTGTTATACGTGTTCCGAAATAGGATGGAGCTGTGGGCGAATTGAAGTCAAGCGGCAAGTAACTAAACCTAGTGTTATTTCGCACTGTCCTATTCAAACATACCGCTGCCAATTCACTGAGAGAGCTTCGTAGGAGGTTGTTTCTTTTGCGATCTATAAAATAGTGTTTGCACATTCTTTTAATCTAGACATCGGTCGATCAACGAAGTTTTATATAAGAATCTTCAGTAAGAGTATATTCTATATCTAGTATATTTACTGTAGTAAGTTAAACGGCGGAAAACATCTCGAGGAGACCTGCATACCAAAAAAAAAACTGGTTTTAAATGTGTAAAGGGTCCCGCATCAGGTTTGCGTGGCGAGGCCTTTTTGAAAGGTTTGGTGACTGATGTGATGCCACTGAGACTCTTTTTACACCTCTGAGGGGTTTTTTTATACATTCAGTGGCAACGCAGTGTTTCCATTGATTATAATATAGATATGGATATCTCTCGACATATCAGGCTGGACATATTACACTGAGTTTATAATTAAGTACAATCACTTTTGCGTCAAAATAAAAAGTGATGGACAAATTGTTTATTCGTGAAAAGATTTAGTCGTTAAAACGTTGCGTCAGTGGACACATATTGTGACGCGTCACAATAAAAGCAAAAAAGCCGTGACATACAGTCACTAACAGCCAACTAACGATGTGTGTGAATCAATCCACGGGCCGCGCGCTGCCGCCCCGCTCCCGGCCCGCGAGCTCGCTGCTACAGCACCGCGCCCAAACTTCACGCATAACTACTCACTCGGCAAATCGATTGCGACTAGTCCTTATTTATTTTCCACTTTGTTTTGAATAAAACCAATAAAACAATGGCAGAATTACGCTGTCTGTATTTAGTTTGGGTTGTTGCAGTAACGAGCCGGCACCACTAAGGTCAAGCGTTGCCGTCATATTTGTTTGTGAGTGAGATTGCTAGAGGCAGAAGATCTTTTCTCGTCTGGATTGATTGATCTAAAATGTTTAGTTTCCTTGTTATATTTATTACCTTACAGTATATAAATATAAACTTCTGTACCATAATAAGAAAAATAAAATATCTTTAAACACCGGAATTGTCCCGAGATATTCCGCTTTGTGAAGGAAACGGTACAAATCGTGTTTTCCAGAAATAAACTCGATGCAAAACTAAATAAAATATATAAAAGTAAAGAGCCAACAAGTCAGCGAATGCTGGCGGAGTTCACAACTCACTGCTGATCTCATTAAACTAGCTGTAAACATTTTATTGAGTGCGTTTTATTTTTAACTTTGTTCTCTTATTGCATCCGCAGCGTTCTCGCCAATATTATATTACTTGTATTTCGCAGAAACTTCGACAGAGTACATTAGTGTTTACTATCTACTGTAGTTAATCCAACATTTTCTTTGGAATGAAAAAATAAATTACTCTTCGTCGATTAACTACACATATGTATAAAGAATTAATGAATTAAGATCCATTGCTCCTTTGTTCTGTAAGAAACTGTATTTTTTTAGGATATTTAGATTTGAGTTGACTGATAAGTGGTCACGTAATGCAATGCCCTTCTTGATGTTGATTGCTGAACTTGGAATTCCATACTAACAACACAATCTTCTTCCTTGTAAACACGCGTCCTTGAAAGCCGCGGCGAATGCACGCGCCCTCAACTACCCCAAGTGCGCGTGCACTAAAATTCCATTTGGCGAGTTGCTTACAGTGTAGTCGAATAAAATCGAGCGCCGGCTCGTCAGCTATAAAGCTCAATCTAGCGGAATAGCGCAAAAAGTGTATTTAGTATTGAAATCCTCTAGCCACCCGTTCCTGGCAAGCCGCCCACCTACCCTTCTACTCCTACCCCCTCCCCCGCCCCGGCGTAGTTGCAGTTGACGAATGGCCCGCATCGCGTGCGCTATCTATTTGGCTTAAGCCCGTTATTGCACGCGGCACGATATTCGACTGTAGGTGTAGTGGATGATGCATTACCTGGAAGGAATCGAATACTGGCGCGGATGAGCGTGCCGTAATCGGTTTGTGGTGACTATTGTTCTTGCACGTATTGTTAACGTCACGCTTGTGTACATAACGTTTGAGTAGTTCGCTTCGTAATTTGCCTCTGTGTGAGCTTTAGTATCAAACTACACAATATTTATTGAGTCGATGCAAATTACAATCAATTACAAGCTGTAATCTTTTAATCGTTCTGCATTTGTATTTCTTTGTACGTCGGTAATGTTGTTTAAAGTCTCCCCTGTCGGGCGACCGTAAGACGGTCGCGCGCCCGGAAAATCAAAAGTCCGTCAACTGTCACAATTTTCCGGAAGCCGTAAGGTGGCGTCCAGGTTATACAAAGTTTATATACTCGATAATTACACAGATATTTATGATTTCGATGTTCTTGGGTCGCGGTCGCTCCATTGTGGAAAAATTTATAAAACGTCATTGAAGTCGACAATGCCCGCGAAGTTTGAAATTGTTGTTCATTTCTGAAATAAAATCATTAAACGTGGTGGATTGTTCGTGAAAAGAACAAAATATCATGGAAAAATAAGTAATCTATCATATTTCAGTGTTATACGTGATGTGTTGTGTGTTTTTAAGTTAAAATGTACGTGTCACCGGGCGGCCATTTTGTGTTAAAATTTGAACCGATATATTATGATGGATATTCCCACATACGTGTATCTAGAATTTGATATATTTGATAACTATCTGTGCCTGCGACTTCGTCCGCTTGGAATTTAACAAAAAAGTTAATTAGTTTATTTCGTAGTTTTTTTTTGTTTTTACATTTTTATTTTTTGTTTGTGCATTTTTATTTTTTGTTTTAGCATTTTTATTTTAATTATCATTAATTTTTAGTTTTTTAAATTAGGTTTATTGAAAAATTGCGCATGCGCGTGAGCTGCTTACTGGACAGCACTTGGGCATTGCAACATTACTTTATTTTTCTAAAATAAAAGGATTTTTCTAAAATAAATGTAGCCTAAGTTACTCCTTATTATATTAGCTACCTGACAGTAACAGTCCCGTCAAAATCGGTTCAGCCATTTCAGGGATTAGCGGGAATAAACAGACAGACAGACAGACAGACAAAAAAATCTAAGATCATTTTCGTTATAGGTATCGTGTATATAACGATATGTATTTGGTCATTTTTTTTTATTTTCAATTTTGTTTATATGTATAGATTTCAGTGCATTTAGCTTTCTTGTTTTAACCAATGGGGTATTAGGATTAGCACTAACACACACATTTATATGTTATCGGAAATGTATGAAGTCTAGGAATTGTATGACAGCCTCCGTGGCGCAGTTGGTTAGACGCCGCCTGTGAAACGAGAGGCCGCGGGTTCGATCCCCGCACCGAGAGAAATGTTTGTGAGGCCCACAAATATTTCTTTCGGGTCTGGCTGTTTGTGAGACCGAAAAGTCTCTCACGTAGTTCCTGATATCCACGAAACAAGACTCGATCTTAGTGTGGGGTCAGGACTATGTATGGGATTGTTGGGGTGTTATTTATTTTATTGAAGTGAAAACTTCTTTAGCGGCGTTGAGCACTTTTCTGTAATGGGTATAAAATCTTAAACTCGCGTCAGGACACGTGACCTGATCGAAAAAGCGTAGGACGGCAATGACGTTTTACAAATAAACATCTTAGTAGGACGGATGGAGAGTAGACAGCTATCCCCTCTCTACAGCGCGGCGAAAATGTATGCCTGGGCCTACTGTTTCGTTTTTTTTTTCAGTTTCACCCACTTTTTCCAAAATTGTCCCATAGCCCCCCCCCCCTGCCTTCCCCCACCCTTATTCCGACATAGTGCCTATTAGCCTCCCCACGAAACCTACCCCCCCCTCCCCTACCCCCACCCCGAAAATTTACCTCACCCCCCCCAATCCTATCTCGGCCAACATAGGTCGTAGACCCACCGAGTTTGGTATCCTCGGAACCGTCTTGGTGAGGTCTACAAATTGACCCCGCCAGAAATCCCAAATTACGCAAAAAATTACCCCCCCAAAAAAAAAAATTTTACCTCCAAAAAATTAATTTAAGTTAGCCTCCCCACGAAACCTTCCTTCCCCCCCCCCTCCCTTACCCCCACCCCGAAAATTTACCTCACCCCCCCAATCCTATCTCGGCCAATATAGATCGTAGACCCACCGAGTTTGGTATCGTTGGAACCGGCTCGGTGAGCTCTACAGATTGGCCCCAACCAAATCCCCAAATTCCTCCCTCTCTCCCCTAAAATATTTGTCCAGGCATAACTCCTTCATTTCTTAAAGTAAACCCCCCGTGTTTGGAGTCAGAGGAATCGTCTTGACGAGCTCGACAATCGAGAGCAGGCAAAATACGATTTTTCTTATTTTTACTATGGGATCAGGCTGGGGCAGCAGTCTAAAATTATATGTAATTTGCAATCTGTACCCACGGTCTTCCCCCGGTATTTTTGAAGTGAAAACTTCTTTAGCGGCGTTGAGCACTTTTTCTGTAATGGGTATAAAATCTTAAACTCGCGTCAGGACACGTGACCTGATCGAAAAAGCGTAAGACGGATGGAGAGTAGACAGCTGTCAGTTAGCTGTCAGTTTATAAAGCTTTGATGAATTGCCAATGATTTTGAGTGGAGATTTCAACATAAACTTCGCAGACGATAAAAATCAACTATTAATTGAATTTTTTAATAATGAATTTGGTTTAACTATGTCGAATGATCGCAATCTTAGCACAACGAAATACAAAACTACTATTGATGCGGTCTTTATTAGACATTTAAATAGGTTCGAATCAAAACTGTTCGTTTCTTACTTCAGCTACCATAAACCTATCGTATCAGTTTTAGAGATTGGCGATGATAGTTCTGGTAATGATGATGGTGAAAAAGTCGTTGAAATTATGGATGAAAGTTGATTTTTCGGAGAGATAAACTTTTTAATGTAAAATAATTGTAATAGTTTTAAAGTGTTAAATTTTTAATGTAATATACATTGTCATGTTTGTGTACGATAGCGCAATAAATGAATATTGTATTCTACCACATAAATGATAGTACTTTTATACTGATAAAGCAATTGGTGCAAAATTATTCCCTAACCATTCCAAAATATCAAACATGCTCAACGTTAATAATCAAGTTTTCACTTCTGCCGGCACTCCCGGAGTGCAACCCGTCTTTTTTTTTATTATTTATTTGTATACAGCTCCTAGGAAATGTATACTATTCCGAAGCTTTTTAGGAAATGTATAAGAATAATGGTTTCTGTAATAAAACACGTTGTTGAAATGAGTGTAATATTTTTTATCACAAGTAACAATCATAGCGTTAAATTCTATAATACTTAACCTAACTTTTTTTTTTTTCTAAGGTATTGCATACAATGACGGATTACATATATTTCCGTTAACATATATATGTATGTATGTATAATCCCTATAATGGTAAGAATCCCCGGGTTGGCCCCGCCTACGACCCCGACGACGACTGGCCCTGGTAACACACAACATACGTACTATGAGGATAGACGAGAAGATTGTCGAACTGGAAGAAGGATTGAGCAGGTTACACTGGGACATTCTGGGGTTATCGGAAGTTCGAAGTATCGGAGAGGATACGATAACCCTGAAGTCTGGTAACCTGCTCCTCTACCGAAGGGACAACCAACAGTCCCGAGAAGGTGTCGGATCTCTCGTCCACAGGGCTCTCATCAACAACATCGTATCCATCGAAAGTGTATCGAGCAGGGTAGTGTACCTTATACTCAGAATATCAAAAGGGTATTCGTTGAAGGTCATACAGGTATACGCGCCGACCTCGACACACCCAGATGAAGAAGTATAGGAGATGTATGAGGACATAAGTCGGGCCATACATACTTCCAAAACCTACTTCAATGTTGTTATGGGAGACTTCAACGCAAAGTTGGGCAAGAGAAGTGATGCAGAGTTGAAAATGGCGCAATTTGGACACAGAAACGAGATAGATTTCATCTTGACGACGAATAAACGGATGTTCAGAGATGTTTCTGTGATCTACAGAATGAAAACCGGTAATGATCACTGAATGGTTAGGGGCACATTGAATATCAACGTCCAATTAGAAAGTCGTCGCTTGATGAAGTCTACGTGCCGACCTTTTTTTTTTATAATGGCCTGGCATAGTGGCGGCATTGCACCTGATGGTAAGTGCCAATGCCGCCCAGGCAGAGTATCCATTGGCATCGGACGGCAGTCCCATGCCAATGGAAACAATTATGCCGGCCTGATAAGGTGCCTCTTCATACCACACCTTCACACACACCTACTCGCGCCCATATCCAAAACCCCGAGAGTTTTCAACTCGAGTTGACAAATCGCTTTGATTGTCTAAAAGAAAACCTTGCAGTGGACGAGTTAAACAGCGGTTTCGTAGAAGCTGTCCATATAGTGGTATCTAAGTATTTTAGACCTCGCCGTAGAGATAGACCACAAAAACTCTCGATCCACACTCTTGATCTCAAGGCCGAACGTCGATCTTTAACGCTGCAGTTCTTTGATCATGCCGAAGTATATCGGCGGCTCAATAGAGGGATCTAGAAGTCCTTGCGATACGATATCCGTGCTCACAATACTGTGAACATTAATTGTGTGAAACGGAAGCCCCAAAGTGTTTGCAAGAGACTTGTCTACTGAGCAAAGCCAGTTGTCTAGGCTGAAAACGGCCGATGGCCGCGTACTATCGACTAGGGCAAAGGTGTTAAGAGAAATCGAGAGGTTCTACGGACAGCTTTACACCTCGGTTGCCGAACCTACTGTTAGCTCTGGCTTTCAGCCCTCTGTTCTGCAAAAAAGCTGATAATACTTAATAAATAAGTTGTTTTCGAGGGTCATCACAAATCATCGTGAACGCAGGTTTGATGATATATACAAAAAACCAAGGAATATAACTTACCGCTTTGTTTAGCGTTTGTGGACTATGAGAAAGCCTTCGATTCGATCGAGACCTGGGCTGTGCTACAGTCTCTTCAGCAGTGCCACATAAAGTATCAGTACATCGAAGTGTTGAGGTGTATATACAACAACGCCACTATGTCGGTCCGAGTACAAGATCAGATCACGCAGGCGATTCCACTACATAGAAGCGTAAGACAGGGAGATGACATATCTCCGAAACTGTTCACTGCCGCGCTAAAAAACGGCTTCAAGCTCTTGCAGTAGAAAAGATTTGGCATCAATATCGACGGCGAGTTTATTACTTACTTTCGATTTGCCGTCGATATTGTAGTCTTGGCAGAATCGCTGGAAGACCTTAGCACTATGCTCGAAGACCTTAATCGACTCTCCCAACAGGTGGATCTTAAAATGAACATGGACAAAACGATGATCTTATCGAATATCTATGTTGTGCTCACCCCCATTGGAGTTGGGGGCTCAACTCTCGAAGTTGTAGAGGAATATTTCCATTTGGGATAAGTGATCCGGTTAGGCAAGTCCAACATCGGGACGAAGGTCAATCGTCGAATCCAACTCGGCAATACGGCACCGAGACGTGGCCTCTCACTGTGGGTCTCATTAAAAGGCTTAAAGTCACTCAACGAGCCATGGAGAGGGCTAGGCTCGATGTTACCCTACGAGATCGAATTAGAAATAAGGAGATCCGTAGAAGAACAAAGGTTACCGACATAGCCCACAAGATTGGCAAGTTGAAGTGGCAGTGGGGCGGGCGTATAGTTCGTAGAACCGATGGCTGTTTTGGCCGAAAGGTTCTTGAGTGGAGGCCACGTACAGCCAAGTGAAATGTTGGACGCCTGCCTACAAGGTGGACGGACGATCTAGCTAAGGTTGCAGGCAGCTTCCATCAGGTCATTGTGGAGATCCTTGAGGGAGACCTATGTTCAATAGTAGTCTTCCTGTGAGACAGAAGACATTTGTATTAATTATTTACACCACCAGAAAACGAAGATCGGCTTGTTTACCCTCTGTGCCCCAAAGCGGGCTCGAGCCGTATCCGATTTTTGGCCGAATATTCGGCCACTGTCGCTAGCAAGAGTAAGTTGCAGCGCCTATGTGTGGTGTGCAAGGAACGGCAAGGCACACATTATGCCCCGCCTGCAACGTTCCTCTGTGCGTGTTTAGGCGGGGATTTTTCTATATTTTTTTCTATTGTACTGTATATTAAACTTTATTATTAATTTTATTTTAAAATTATAATTAATATTATTTTAAAATTATAATTAATATTATTTTAAAATTAATATGTATTTCATTACTCGAACGAAGCCATATCCATGTTAGTCTAAACAACGAATTCGATTGTTTCAAAGAAAAGTTGGCATGAAAATTCGCGAATTCCGCCATTTTGAAAAGTGGACAGTCAAGGACATTCGCGATTTTCGCCATTTTAAATGACCGACAGGACAGTGGTTAAAGCTTTTTTTGTTATAACGTTAGTGTCGAGACAGTGCTCAGCGGGAAATTTAACATTGCAGTTTGATTTCTTTATCAACGCGAATCGTTTTCGTTGCGCTATCACTAGGAGGTACTGGCACCTCATACTGGCACCAGTTTGTTACTTTTATGAGGAATTTAAATTTTGGCTATGCCACTTTACATAAACATAAGAATTGGTAATCGGTCTTAGATTCTCTAGATTTCCATTATATAATGTATATATGGAGGTAACTGACCCACTGATACCCTGAGCTGGCAGACGTTTACGTTTACCTACTTGCATGTGAATCGTTAATTTCTTTTACAATAAAAGTAATTAATATATAGTCTAGTTTTACTCAATGCCGTTGCAGGTGTAACAATTTATTTGATGACGCCACATTTGTTTCAAGCAAAAGAAGTTAGAAGTTGCGCCGGTGCAGTGTGTCGCAAAAAGAAACTAAATGAAAATAAATTCGTTGCAAAGTGTCGCGTTGTATTTACACGAGGCCGGCGGAGGCGCGGGGGAGGTGCGGGGGGAGCGCGGGGGAGGTGCGGGGAGGAGACATAAACCGCGCCGGTGCGCTCCGACAATGTCCCTGTCTGTTGATACAGTCATGTTAATGTGCTCGTTAGTGCTGCTACTTAACCCTACTTTAAATATTATTATTAAAGATTTAAAGCTCAACAATGCTAATGATATGATATATTCGTGTCTGCTAGTGTGCACTGTTCCCGATGGAGGAAAACGCGTCATACTGATCCACGCAAGTTTGACAAGATTTAGGTTCTACCTGTGCATTACTGAAACATATCTTACTTTCTGAGGAACTTTTCTATATCAGCTCACGTATTCCCTTCGTACAATCCCAGGTACTTCCGTCGCAACGGGAGGAAGCAGTTAGCGGACCATAATAGTATTGAGTAGCGAAGGTTTTTGATTTGATCATCGATGATCTGTAAGTTATCGTGGATACTTTGTTGAGCACCGTTGACATTGGAAATTGAATACACCCAGATGGGAACAAATTATGTAATTCTCTGCGGCAGATTTGTACATTAATGTGCGGTGGTGAATTTTTGAGCAAATATGGATATCCTAACAGCTTGTCTCATGCTAAATTACATACATAGAAGTTGTAGTGTACCAATAATGCAGATGTGGGACAAGTGCATGCTCCCGACCCGACGGTGCGGCGGTGCGGCCCGCGCCCTGCATCGCAGATGAGGCTGCCGGCTGCGCCGTCTCCGCCTACACCCACCTTCCAATTTGACGACCTGTACGGCCTCCGCAGCCGACGGTATCTCGCTAGCTCCATACCATCCATAAGCAAATGTTTGTCGAGTCAATTGTCCCGTGTGGTTTTATTCCAAATTTTAAAAGCTGTTGTGTGTAGCCTTGCTATGTATCAAATGAATTCCATGTTACACAGCTGAATATTGCGAGATTTTGGGTGCATTTGAATATGCTTTACAGATGCAAATAACAGCCACGTCTGATACGAGCAATGACTGTTTCAATGAATACGTCTAGTCGTGTGTTGTGTTTAGTACACCGACACACAAACTTCACATAATGATGCGCTTTGGAGATCTTGACATTTCTTGAGTAATAATATTAAATACGAGTATATCAATGACGCGGTTAAGTTAGTTGTAACCATTGCTGAGAAGAATTTTTCAAGAGTTTTTGTTTTTCAACATTGTTATGTAGCCAATTATCAAGTTGCACAGAAAAATGTTTATACGCGTGAAAATTGATCAATGTCCTGTTAACTATAAAGCCTTGGGACAGACATTCTTATAATACAATGAACCACAAGAAAACAATTTGTGTTGGCGGCGGCGCGGTGGTGCGGTGGCGCGTTGATTCCATACTTCCTACATGGCTGGCTTGGACTCTGTCCAAGCCACCTCTCAGATATTCTATTACTTCATCTCGCCGCGCAGCGACCTGCGTTAAAGCACTATGTTCTGGTAAGTCGCGCCGGTTTTTACTATTTCTATTTGAACAATCGCATTTTACTCATTTATTTATATTAGGATTTCTGTGATAGGAAAGTATTGTAGCAGCTGGAATAAAATATTTTCGAATTGTAAAAATATTGGTTATATTCGAAAGTGTTCAGGTCTGCGTGTCGTTAGGCAAAAAAGTATCTTTTAGTTTTGAACACTCAAAAAACAAAACTAGTGTTAATTGGTTTTATTATGTTTCTTATAGTATTGTTTCTTCATGTTATAATTGATGAAACACCACGTTTACAAACCAACTTGAAATGTGTCATAAAATAGGGTGTATTAACGTGAGAATTGGATAAGGCAGTTTACTAACGGTATAGCATTGAGTAAGTCGGCACAATTGTTGAAGGATCACGTACAAACTGCTGTAGCATATTGATATTCGTTTTAGGCAGCGCACCACTTGCCATCACAATGTTAAATAATATTTGGTGCACTGAGATTAAAAAACTCTTAGTCTGGCTATAAAATTCGCACCTCACTGAAGCAGGAAGTTTCGTACCGCCACGTTCCCCTCACTCAATCAGCTTAATTAATTGAATTGGTTCCGCTGCCAGCGTCTGAGATATTTGCGCTATATAAATTATTAATTTTATTTCAGAATTTCCAAATTCAAAGTCAATATGATGAAATATGACTTTAATGAACTCCGCATAATTATAAAACGTTCCGATCGGAACAATCTTAACAGAACTTTAATGAACGCTCTGACGCAAGCCGGCCGAGGCGCCAGAACCAACGCCTGGTAACATTCAATATTTGTACTTTATATCGACTTTAAATGAACAGACGATTACAATTATGTTTTAAAATATTATTACTACTGTGACACACACGGTACAATTGAAAAAATGGAGGAGATCTAAGTTTTGTAAGTGTCGAATTATGGCCGGTCACAGCATGACGTTATAGTAAATGAGAAGACGTTAATATTTTTTTATTTGTATTTTTAATCTAATCATTTGATAAAAAAATATGCTTGTAATAGTATTCGAGTAGATCATAAAATAAAATAACCGCTACCATCACTAAATATTTCCTCTCAATGTTAAATGTAAGTACGGATAAGAAGGTTTGTGCCCGGAGTTTAACCCACCATCTCTAATTAGTCAGCCCTTTCCTGACGCAATTCATCGCAATAAAAAAAGTGCCGTCAGTGCGTCGGTGTCCGCGTGGGCGGTGCAGCGGGTTGATTTACCGCGGAGGCGCGGCGCGGCGCTGCACGCGGAGCTGGGAGAGCTGCGCGCCCGCTTTAAGCTAAGTACGTTGGCGCCGAGCCAGCACACTCCGTACCGCTCAAAAATCGCACTCCGCCTTTTAAATATGTATAAATATTCTAGCTTTGCCAACTTTTGTAATTATATTGCACTCTACAGCTACACGTCCGCTCCGTTTAATTACTTTCATCATCAAATACTTGCATGTCATTAGCAGCGGCAGCGTCATGTGCATTTGAAGCTCAGTTGATGATTAACAGAGAGCTAAGCCTTCCCACTGCTCCCTGGTAATACTTAAATTGAATGATGCTAGTTTGCTTTTTAGACTGCGCAACCCGCAGTTTCTACCCACCCAACGATTAACAACCAGATAACGGATCCACCTGAGAGTGTTCAATCATTTTTTACCGGACATCTTAATACTAGTCATCATAATCGCCTACACACGAGCTATTCGGAAACTCGACATTATGAGTATCGGTGTGACGGGTTCCCATCATTGTGTACTGTAGTAGTACTACTCGTTGGTACCGCCGTCAGTTGTAGCGTCCAGCTGCCTCAGGGCTCATTCACTAAACAAAACACAATCGCAATTCCTCTTTTTTATACTAGTTTAATATAGTAGAGTGGATTTCGGTCGAGTCATCCCAACATGTTCTGGTTCTAATGAGCGCCAGCGAGACTACCCCTTCATATATGCATCATTCAAAAATATTTATTTAGCTTCACCTTGGCCTTGGTACTGCTATAAAATAACCTGGAGACATTTTTAACTTCATTAAACTGAACGTGACTTTCAAAAAGTATAAGAGTGCCGGAAAAAATGTTAAATGTATTCATAACAGCGGGCTTGTGGAAATTAAGAGTTCGCCGGATATTGAGGCGTCGCGCGACTTCCGGCCCGTAATTTGCTCACTTCCGGCGGGATCGCGCGCCGCAGGGCCGCTGGGAGGTCAATTTGCGGATATTTTTGATAAATTATTTTCATTATTCATTACAACATAATTAAGGCCTTGTACTTTTATGATGGATTTATAAAAATATTTTGAAATTTATGGTGAGAAGTTTGCCCTAAATCTCTTATTCCAGCTCGATAAAATAAAGTTGGGACATCTGCGTCGTTAACATAAATAGAGGGATGGTTCTCACTGAGTTAGGAACTGACGTGAGAAGCTAAGGATCATGACATGAACAATGTCGAAATGAGATCATAGGGCTATATTCATATAATCTTTTGTAAACTATATTTTCATTTTTCATTTATATTATCATCGCGTTTAAGAGGAAGAAACCAAGCAATAAATGCCCAATTGAAGAAATCAGGGAAGTCTATGAGGTGCAGTCTAGCTGCACGTTTCTCTTTCCCTCTTTCTCGGTCACTCTATCTCTCATGCGATAGGAAGCGTACTGCCGAACACAGGCCTACCTAGCCAGTTGCACGATTACTTTCATTTAGTAAATAAACCTACATAAATCGTAGCAAAGTTTTTAAAAATAACGTCAGACATAAGTCGGAACAAACAGCTGTATCGTGGAGGATTAAGTTCTCCGAGTCGCAAACTCCGTCCCCGTGGCGCACACTCTGCGCACGGATTTGTGACGCGGCCGCCACGAGGCGAGACAAATACGCGTGATTCCGTGAACGTGGACAAAACGCTTGCAGCTCGCGCTAATTACTCAGGCGGGCGGGAGGCGCCGGGCCCCGCGCCGCGACTAACTTCGGCTCTGGCATTTGTTATTCGCGACTATGGATGTGCTACAGTTGCGCGAGGCTTTATTTATGGATGTATTATTGTTGTGGTTAACTTATACTAAGCTCTCTTAGCGCAGTCTGTAGCATGTTGCGCGATTTTGAGCAGCGCGGCATAACTACCTGCCAGAGGTGAACGGTGTATACTCTACTTGTATTTACTGCATTTGCCATCATGTACAATGTTCTATATTTAACATCGCGCAATATATTAAAATAATATTATGACACGAATTTTATTTCGAAAAATGTTCTATGGATAGTTCGTCGCAGGTAGAAGTATACCGCGCTACTCGGTGAAAGGACAGTGAGCCTTGTTTCTTGTGTAAATTATGGGGTGTTGAAAGATTATAATTTAAGGAGAGTGCGGCGGCGCGTGACGTCAGCGCCGCGGCAATGCTCTGTGGCCACATTTCCCACCTTAAACGTGGGTATCAAATCTCTATGCTGATGTTCATCGGTGACGGTGATCACTTCCCACCACATGAACTAAGAGCTCATTTGTCCCATATTATATAAAAAATCCACGTCACCTCCGTGTCGCTACGAACTGCAGGAACTGGGGCTAATTGTAACACCGACTATGCCTTATTTATTGGCTGTCGCGTTTAAATGCATGGAAAATTTGTTTTTTCCTAATAAGCAGCTTGTAATTAGAACGTTGGCCAGAGGCTTTAATACCGCTGGGACACAGTTTGAATTTACAAAAATACATAAAGAGGACTAATGTCGTGTTAAGACGTTTCATGTTCGACCAAGTCTTGTGTCAAGAGACTTTATAGTCTATATCGGGCTTACTGTTATTATAAGGGGATGTATATGTTTTTATACCAGTAGTGCTATTCAGGAGAGCCTCCAAGAATAAGTCACGGTTTTTAGAAACAAAGGGCCTGGATTTCATAGCCTTATCGATATGAATGTTAGTGTAAAGTACAAAAAAATATGGAGTATCGAAAAGTCTCTTAAATATAGTAAATTATTGGCACGGTAATTCCCATAATATAAGAATCCTTTCTCGAACGCTGAGTCATTACTCTGTAGGCAAATACTGCTACCCCTTTGTCGAATGTCCAGTTAATTGTTTTGTATTCAGGGGCAGTCGAGAATTTCCATCGTGGGAGGGTTGTTCATTCCAAATTACTTTAATTGTTGTTGGAATTTGGGTCGTAGACACAACACGTGATAACTATAACCCGAGGTAAAAGCTCAATTAAGACAATCGGAATTTTGCTTAAATAAAGATGCCATTGCTAACTTATTACCGTCCCGAAATTTGTTAATAGGCGAACTTAAAATCAAGTTTGTAACAAATTCAATTACCGGATGAGTCAATAATTCTTTTGTAACCGAAACACAAAAATTAAATTTCTTGTTTTATGAATCGATTTTAAGAGCTTATCGCTAAGAATTCATACGTGCTGCTAAATCAATAATTATATGTCGAGAGTATTGACAATTGTAAAAATACCAACAGTCATCCCAAACACAATTCCAAGCAAGTACGTTTAAATAACTTGCAGTAGGTGAGATGCAGGTGTGTGGCGCAATAAAGCAAAGTCTCGCGGAACATTACCGAAGCAGTTCCAAGTGGGCCGCGGCAAAGGAGACCGATTCAATTTGTCTCCAAACTGCGCTGCACTAATTGCTTCGATCTTCAGCCGCCGAGAGAGTTGTAACTGCCGTATCCGACTAAACCTAATCTCTACCCACCGACACAATATATATTTACTTGATTAAAATGTGTGTCTTGTCTTATCCGATATTAGTTCATATTGAATTAATTTAATTTCAAAGAGTCTATGAACCGAATTTTACACAGTCGTGAGGAAAAAATATTATTTTATTATGCTTATAAACTATGAGTATTGAGTAACATTATCATCGCATACAAGCAAACATTTAGACATTAAGGAATTGCAGAAAAAATAACTAGTTGCAACTAATATTCCAAATGAAACAACTTACGTCAATAAGTGCTACGAACTGCTACGATGCTACGAATCGCTACGATGTGCTACATCACTTTTCGTAGAGTTATATTTAGACCGTGATACTTCGACTCGCTTATTATTGTACAAGCTTACAAAATGATAACAGCCATTGCTATTCTATTTAGCATAATGCATTAGCGCAGACCTTCTAGTTATTGTAATACAAATCCGTCAATTTTAGCTGGAGTAACGATACATTGTCACGCGAGCGAGTGGAGACAATAAAAGCTACAATAGCAGTTTGGATTGTTGCGGAATCGGAGCGTTTCACTACAAGCGGAGTTATCAAAGCGTGCCTGAATAATACAAACGTCTGTGCGGTACGCGTGGATGAGCAACCGAGCGATAACACGAGGGCGATGCGATGATATTACAACATATTTTTACGTACATTAACTCACGCCTAATTCCCAGAAGGTGTAGGCAGAGGTGCCAGGTTACTCACATTTCGCCCTGTATTTTTCGTCCCACGATGTGATAGGGGCGAACATATCGTCATATCAGGCACATATTCTAGACTCTGAGCTGATAATAAATAGAAAAATCTAATATCACTTGGCCCGACCCAGGAATTGAACCTGTGACCTCAGCTTTGTAGTTGTACCGAAGTACAACTACGCTACCGAGACAGTCGTATATTTTTAATTAATTAGATAAAATTGGAACAACGCCTAGAGTTACAGTTTTATCGTCAAAGATTAGTCCTAATTTATTAATGTTTTAAGAGTTGTAATATAAAGCTGTCCATAAATATCTTTACATAAGTGTATAAAAGCTCTGAATGTATATTTTTAAATTGATAATTTGATGAACTGTTATTGATACTGTATACTACTATGTGCTACAATGATTGACACTGATAATGATAATGATAATGACTGATAATGATTTTTAATATACTGTATGTTTGATATGTATTATATCTTTTCACTTTGTTCAATTTTGCCCTTTTTTTGCAACTTACGTTTTATCTATTTTTATAAATATACTCAAGCATTCTCTTCGATCAGAATACTTTGGAACATGGTCCTTGTTCAATATCTCATTAATGTTGACTTCACTTTCGGGTACAATATATTTGAGAATAGTATAGCTTCGAGCATGTAGTGAAGTATCAGTGAGTGTAAGTGTCTCATCGCTTTTCGCGGCGGTGGCGCCTCTTGTTCCGTACACACTACACACTACACAGTACAGTGTACACAATTACATTCCGCACGCAACGCCGCGCCTCACGCGCAAGCTCCACGCGTTCACACGCACCCGTCGCCTCCAATCATCCGCCTGTGTTGCTCTGTCGCCTTCTAAATATATCTTACATTCTGCTCGTGTGAATGCGGCTTTGTATAATTGGATATAAGGTGCTATTAGATTTATGTGTAGGCGCTATTGTGTTGTAAAGGAGAGGTGAAAAGATTAGGTAGTAGTCAACTAGTTGACGGGGAGCCAGTACTGCCTTCCACGATTATCGCCATCATGCTTATGAAACTCAGTTCTGATTATTAGGTGTTGTTAATTAATGGGTGGCAACAACCACTTACCATCAAGTATACTACTTATTCAACATTGCATCACATTAAGCTGCAAGAACTCCACTTCTGAACATATACGTAAAACTTTATCATTTGATACAACAGTTAAACTTTATCAGATTTTCTGTCCACTTTTGTGGGACGGTCGAAAACAGTGTTCATTTACTACAAATTAAAAATCGTGATGTGGCAAGGTAAATGTGCGCGCAATCAACATGACTTGTGTGCCGAGGCCGCCGAGTAAATGCGACGTCATTTGCATCACGAATGAGCAAAAATCCGATATCTCCGCGATCGCAAATAATGTTAATGCTGATGAGTAATTAGCGGAGAGAATGGAGCTAATGAACCGGTCAGCTCGCGCAGAGTCCCCTTGCGGTGCTGTTTGAGCTGCTGTCACGTCGCATCAGGCCGTTTAACAGCATATTTATAGGCGATTGAAAGTATTGTTTTATTCTGTTACGTGTATAATTATGAAACAAGCAACTTCAACTGTCGAAATCGTATATAACTTTGTGTAGTAGTTTTTGCACAATTTGTGTACTAACATACGGACAACCATATATGTGTAGGTATAAAATCAATATTTTGTTTATCTATACTTCTAAATATTTTTTTTGCATCCCTATAGAATGTGTAAATAGTGCTACTGAATGCCTAAGAATGCTGTAATAATGTCGCTATCATTGCTTAATCGCATAAATACAATAAACAAATATAAAGAATTAAACAGGAAACATCGTTATAAGTGCAAACAGTCGTCACAATGGCTTACATTGTGATCACAACGTATTAACCAGGTACCTGGGGAATTAAACACCAATTATTCCGCGAATAAACAATTAGGCATCAAATGACGTCCGAAACAATGCGAGGCCGGCGCGCGACAATCGGCGCTCAACTAAATAATTATAAATGTTTACGCGGGGCGGCACGAGTGGACCAGCAGGCAAACACACCGCTTACCGGAATGACGCGCTGCAGCCGCAAATCAAATATTGTACCACGACACACTACCCGCGTCATTTTTGAACCCAACTTTAATATATCACTATATCAGACCATATACGTCCCATTGCAGGGCACGAACCTCCTCTACTATCAAGAGTACGATTGAGAGTGGTGAGGCCACATAGTTCACCACGCTGGCGTAATGCGGATTGGTGGACTAGACCGTACGATATTTTATAACATAAAAATATGTGTTCCTGACTCTATATTAAGATCGGCTTGTGTTTATGGGCATTAGAAACAACACGAAATTTTTCGTCTCGCACTAATGTGGAGTTTGCATGACAGAGTCACAGTCCTTGTGTTGAAGTCGACCCCGCATCGTCTCCTTTTACTACCAATCACGCTAAACAGACCGTTAAAAGGGACCACTTTGTGGCTAACTCACGTCACCTGAAGACCCTTGTCATTCAGGGATGCTATATACACACGTTGTGTTTTGTGTGGTTTTCGGCATAAACACTTAGGTGCCTAAACTTAGGCGCCGCCACAATCTTCACATGTCGTCAATTAGGACGTCCGTATATTAAAAATATCTGGTATAACCCGGCCCTATGGGTTATATAAAAGAGTCAGGTGATTATAGACCATATTTCATTGCAACGCCTAGGTTTTTTTATCTAACCTTTAATTAATTATGATGGTAATTTACCTAGTAAGGTGATATTATATAGTAACTTTAATGTACATATAAGTAAATTCACTGAATAATTAATTAATATGAGGCGCATGTAAAATAGGCAAATGATCACAAATACACAAAGAAAGCCTTAAACAATGCAGATATGTTTGATATCTGCAATAAAAAAAAAAAAGATATTACATTGTACCGGTAAAGGCTTAAAGGCTGTAAAGAGTGTTTTGTACGAAGTCGATACGGAAACGGCTATTATAAAACTGACAGTGCAACTGTTTCCAATAGACGAAAGCACTGTTAACTAGAACCAAAAGATTGTTTTGTGAAGGTGTACTTTTGCTCCGGCCTTCATTTGGGATAAAAGCACGATTGTGAAGCAACACAGCGGTACTGCGACACGCTCCGAATCTTCGATAACAACAGTCGCAACAGCAATAATAAAAATCAAAGAGGTGGGGCGCGCCCGCCGCCGACTGCCGACTGTTGTTCCAACTAACTTCCAGCGGAATCACGTAGCCGAACAATAAAACATAAAGAACGCCCCCGTCGCCCCTCCTGCCTCGCCCCTCCGCCGCGCCGCGCTCATTTTATCTTCGAGTGAGACGGTTATAATTTACTTTTTCCCTGCCGTTGTCTCGAATGTTTGATAACTTAAATTCCTCCATTGTGCTTGAAAAGTTCACAAGTTTGTGATTCTCTTTGCTTCGAGTCATATTTCATAACATTTTATCAAACAATAGCATCGTTAATGTGGCGGGTGATATGATCTGCTCTCATCTGTTGCTCTTTATATATATTTTATTTTGACATAGCCCACTCTAGAATTAACTTCGTGCCTTAAAATATTTTAGCAGCCATATAAACATCAAATAGTGTATGTTAAATGCACAAATATATAAGAACCATGCGGGGATCGAATATGCCATCAATGGGGCATGATGCCGCCTTTCAGCCATTACACCGATATATTGTCTGTATTATTTCTTATACGATCCATTGCTATCCTCAATCCCGATGCTTAGTATTAAGTATAGGGAAACAAATCAACGTCGGGGTCTATAATATTATAGATAAGCGGCTTAAAGGATCAATTGAGGGATATTAACTGTTGGCTGCGAGTAGCGCGAGGAGAGCGACGTCACGGTTTAGTATCGTTAAAATGATTTAGGCGTACCGGGACCCGCTCGCGGCCCGCGCCGCTATCCATATCTAAAAATAGTGTTAGCGCGTTTGACTGCTATACATATTTTAGTAGTAAATACAAAAATACGGTGTAAACAATAAACATTATTTCTACGGCATGAGAAATAATTCACAACAAAATAACAGATCAGAAACATATTAATTTAGTTACCCATTCATATGACGTGTTGTGAGCACGGACTCGCGTTTTATCAAGATTACTTCATTACTTATTGGATTTTTATTGTAAGGCTGTAAGTAAGTTGTAATAAAAAAGTGGTAATTATCTGGAATTGAAATGATTAATAGGCGATAATATAACTCACAAAAAATGCCGTGTCTATAATATTTATCAAAATATTAGCATCAGAAATTCGTGAAGGGCGAGCAAGTTCGCGTGCTATCGCTATCCGCGCTATAAAATTCACAGCCACGTAATAGGAAATAGAATTTTAGCGCGCCACGCCGCGAACAGTTCGCCGATGAGTTACGGGCGGGGTTGCGCGCTGCGGATATTGACTGGTGCTCGGCTGAGCGTCTGTGCGTCGGATAGCGGATGGGCCGGATGGGCTGTTGGTGCCAACCGACCGGAACCGACACTTATGTAATATTCATGTTTTTTGTACAACGCTTAACTTACTTTAGTGTCGCTGAAAACTGTTTTTTTTGGCACGAAAATAATTAATATATACCACCGAGCCTCTATGTTAGCAGGAGTAGGGAAGTGCCACCGACCGCTACTGCAAAATGTGATAGACATCGAAATGGAAATATTTACACAAAGTGGTTTATTCAACCAAAAATCGAACCCAGTGCATCGCGATTCTCAACGAATACACTTTATTATTAGACCAACAAGGTATAGTTATTTATGTGCTTCAATAACACCAGCTAGTAGCTACTAAGACTTAGGACTATACCTTAGCGTTCCTTTATTATACCAAAGAATATATCGGTATTGGTCCAATTTGTGTACGCGTATAATTTGCGCCGGCCCTCGACGTGCTCGCAGGTGAGTCGGCGCCACATTACCGGGCCGAGGTCGCACCCCAATCTCTAATTTACCTCGGAGCTCATTCCTCTTGTAATTAAAATATCTTCTTACTAAATCGTGTGATGTGATACGTGTAATTATGTTTGTGCTTTGTGTGCAAACCACTTAATTATATCGCTTTTGGATGTTTAGATAATGTGGTTTGCTAAAATTATATTAATTATTAGACAAACATGAGCCTCCTGCAGGAATTTCCACGACCTATTAGAAGTGGCATCCATCGAGCGACTTCTTGAAACCTTGATTAGCTCGACCGTCTTCTTTGGAAGTATAATTACTTCTAAACTTGCCGTTTGAGGCCTCCATTGGACATTCTGTCATCTATTGGTCATTAGCTTCATCTGTCATCAGTTGTCTGCGCCATATGTCCTGCGCAGCACTCGCTACCCTTTTCGGAAGTTTTGTTTTCCAAGTCGATTAACACATTTCTTATATTTACGCGATTTTTACACATTGAAATGAAACGGCGTTGCATAAACAGCTTTACTGGTCAATCCGTCTCGTGACCATGAGAGCTGTAATATATTCTAAACGTATGAATGTTCAAATAAGCATATTGAAACCAAATCTGCGATAAAATCCATGAACAACTATTTTTATTTCAATGGTTAAAAAGTGAATTACATAATAATAATTTAATTTAATAATAAATAAATAAATAACACCCAACAGTCACATACATAGTCCTGACCCCACACTAAGATCGAATTTGTGTCGTGGGTATCAGGAACTACGAGAGACTTTTCGGTCTCACAAACACCCAGACCCGGAAGAAATATTTGTGGGCCGCACAAACATTTCTCTCGGTGCGGGGATTGAACCCGCGGCCTCTCGTTTCACAGGCGGCGTCTAACCAACTGCGCTACGGAGGCTCTCAAATGTCAAAATTAAAAGTAGTTTTATACTAGTTCTGAGAAAAAACTGACAACTTACTCCACTGCGGTTTTTTTAAATTAAAACTGCTTAATGAACATGTTTAATTATAAATGAAGTCAATATTAATAAAAAAATACATCACAATGAAGTTCCAATGAAATTAATAATTTCATGAAACTTGTGTTTCCGGTAAACATTACCGCGGCTCTGCGTTTGTAATTATTTGTGATGCAGACTGTTCGTTATTACCAGATCCATTACTAGTTCAGTCATTCTCAGTTCAGGTGAGCTTCCCTCAGCGTCGCTGTCACTGCTTTGAATTATTATTATTTTATTTGCTGCTAGTTTCATCTTCTTCTCTTTATAATATAAAAATAAGTCGGATTTTCCTTCCTGACACTATAACTCCAGAACGCACGAACCGATTTGGCTGATTTTGGTCTTGAAATATTCGTGGAAGTCCTGGGAAGGTTTAAGGAGTGAGAAAAATTGGAAAATTTCTAAAGAAGATACTAAAAACCATATTTTTTGGGTATCGTTCAAGCGTGAGGGTCCAGCCAATATAGGATGATCTTTGTTTATTTGACGGCAGACGTAAAAGACGGTCCAGCTTCAACTAACATCCAACGTAAAATGATCTATCTTTCCATTGTCTTTCATTGACGTCTGACGAAATAGAACAAAATTCAAATAAATTGTACATCTATATCTATATATAATATATACGTATATATATAAAAATGAATTGCTGTTCGTTAGTCTCGCTAAAACTCGAGAACGGCTGAACGGATTTATCTTATCTTGGTCTTGAAATGTTCGTGGAGGTCTAGGGAAGGTCTAAACGGTGAGAAAAAATGGAAAAATTGCGAGGAAAATCCAATTTTTTAATTGTTCAAGCGTGATGCGACCAGCCAATATAGGATGATCTTTGTTTGGTTGACGGGAGAGGTAAACGACGGTCAAGCTTCAACTACCAACCAACGTAAAATGATCTATCTTTCCATTGTCTTTCATTGACGGCTGACGAAATAGAACAAAATTCAAAAAATGTGTACATTGTGTATATAATATCTAGATATGGCGTCTTTCGCGAAATTTGTTAAATGCTAAATAAAATGATGTCCATATCTACAAAAATAGCTCATAGTTTTTTGGGAGTATTGCAAGAGTTTTAAACAAGATATACTCTATCGAAGCGTTTTGCCGAAGTACACCAAAATATATGTCATTATAATTTATGGTTTTCATAAAGGACATTGTTTTTTGAATTGATACCTTTAGATGCGTTGGGGGACAAATTGAAATTCCGCATTAGTATTGTTTTCAGACTCAAGAATAATAAAAGTATTGGTACGTTGATGCCGCATCTAGACATTATAATGAAACGATATGCAGTTTTATATTTTTAAATATTTGTTTTATTACTTACGTCACCTGGTAAGGCAGTATGAAGGTTTTATTGATTTGTATATGTATAGATAGTCTTCTCAAATAAATAAAAGTAATTCACAGAAGCGCGTGGTTGCCCGTTGGTAACAGGGCCCAGGGCACACCTCAGACGTTTCGGAGTAATTTATACGTGAAATAAGATCCACCAACCCGCACTAAGCCAGCGGGGTGGACTATAATATGACCTAATATAATAACAGCACTATTTGTCTCCGGAAGGAAAAACGAAAAATGTTGTTCATTACAATGCAATAAAATAATTAGGTATTAAAATCTTAGACTTTAGACAGTATTGATGGCAAAAAATGTGGCTATACGAGGTTCACCGGGTCAGCTATCATATACTTATATTAATTGATTTCAATATATGTCGTCGGAGTAGCAACAGTGTTATAATATCTCCGTAGCAAAATAAATATTTAAATCTGGAGAGATGGGATGGAATAGAATATAAGGTGGACAAAATGGGACAGAAGAATAGGTATAGGACGGGATTGGATAAGCAGTTTAAGAGAACGGCAGTCATGTTGCTTTTAAATAAAATATGGACTGGGATCTGTATTTGCACCCGGGTGAAGCCGGGCCGGGCCGCTAGTCGTGTATATAATATTATCTAGATACGGCGTCTTGCACGTAATTTTGTTAAATGTAAAATAAAACGATGTCCATATCTACCAAAATAGCCCATTGTTTTTTGAGATTATTGCAACAGTTTTAAACAAGGTATACTCTATCGAAGCGTTTTGCCGGAGTACACCAAAATATATCTAATTATAATTTTTCGTTTTCATAAAGGACATTGTTTTTTGAATTGATACTTTTAGATGCGCTGGGGGACAAATTTAAATTCCGCATTAGTATTGTTTTCAGACTCAAGAATAAAAAAATATTGGTACATTGATGCCGTATCTAGACATTATAATGAAACGATATGCAGTTGTATATTTTTAAATATTTGTTCTATTACTTACGTTACCTGGTAAGGCAGTATGAAGGTTTTATTAATTTGTATTTGGTAACGCGACTGCCAACAAGTTAACGATGGTCACGGGTTCAAATCCCAGGGCACACCTCTGGCTTTTCGGATTAATTTCTACGTGAAATAAAATTCGCCAACCCGCACTAAGCCAGCGGGGTGGACTACATTTTCTTCTATAATATAAAAATGAATCGCAAAATGTGTTGATATGCGCATAACTCAACAACGCCTGGACCAATCTGGCCAATTCTTTTTTTAAATGGTTATTATTACGTTATTATTACTTTAAATACGGAAAAACAGCATTTTGGTGCTGAAATAAGCGAAGGAATATTGGATGGACAATAAAAAACGCTAAAGTTTTTAATATCAAAATTTCGTAAGCCAATCTTTATATGTACACGTATATGGAGAGACGGGATATAATAGAGTGGAAGGTACGGGAGAGGGCTGGGATAGCTGACAGATTTGATAGGACGAAATGTAAATAAACGTTATAAGACGGGATGGATAATAAAGAGAAGGGACGGGACGGATCGGGAAGAGACTGAACAGACGGATGCGACGGGATTGAGCCGGACAGTAGGATAGCTACGTCAAGTTTAGGTATACAAGAGTTTATACGAAAAATAACATATATTTGGTGTGGAGTGGAATCAAAAAATAAATGCACCCAGGCGAAGCGGGTCGGGCTATTTTACTATGCTTAAAAAATGAATATAATATTAATCATATGTATATAAACTAAGCCAGGGCGGAGCGTGGCCGGGTAAGCTAGTTATTTATAAATATTATTGATTGAAAAATATTAACTTACCTGTGTTAGATTGTTACCTTGAAATTAGGAAGCCAAGCGGGTTACTGATTTTATTTTATTTATTAGAATCTCCAACGAAAATAACACATAACATTTATATTTAACTACATTTTATGTATCCTTGTATTCTGATCCCAAAATTGTAACCGAATGTTCCTTAATAAAAATATACCCAACATCATTCATATAGTTCTAAACCAATATTACGATACATGTGTCGTCTTAGATTTTTTTGTACATTCATAGCACATTATTATACAGACCGTGGGCAGACATCAGAATATATTCTAATACGAAACGAGAACACTTTATGAATTCCCTTACATAGCACATATTACCCTACGCAGCGATCGAGTAGGCATATTTAATGATTACCTTATGACATTTGAATTTATAACGCAAATTAGAATATCCGGCATTTATGCAATGATTTACTGGTGATCTCGCGGGGCTGGCTCGGTGTTCACGCACCACGGGTTAATCAAATTATTCATGTGTCACTCTTCCGGTGTTGACTGTTGTACCGGCAGCGGTCGCCGGCGCCGCCGCGGGGAGTTCTACATGCACAAGTTTATGCAAACTTCATACATTACTTAACGGTTTTATTGTAATGCATTTAACGTGAGATTGACGGCTAACCTGAAAAAAAACGGATGTAAGTGCCTTAATATGACTACTTACTAAAAGACCTGTAGTACCAAGGAATTTCACCCAGAGGATAAAGGATAAGTACTTAGTTGGGTTAAGGCATTTGTAAACATGCTGGGCTACGAGGCCACTGACACCAGCATACCTTTCTTTAGGTATCCAGATACTTACACTTGCCTGGCCTGGCAATGTTATTTTTATGAATATTTAATAGGTTATTTTATCTAGAAAGCTTGCAAGTGATGTACCTACATACAAATCTACATGGATTACCGAGAAAGCATTAAGTTTGACGTTTGATGGAGTTGAAACAAATGGAGTCCATTAGCACTCGGTGACTGAATAGAGTACAGATCTAAAATCAGTGAAACGTCGTCATGTGTCCCGAGGCTTTGCATTAGTTTTGTATCGCGTATTTGAATAATTCAGCTGTTTGAGCGCTATTTTAATTATAAACACGGCGTCGGATGAGCGCTGCGGCGCTGCGGCGGAGGTACCCTGCGCTGGACCCGCTTTAAATATGCTAAATACATTTTGCAGCGCTTTAAATGAGCTGTGTTTACATTTGCCGTGATTAAATGTCAAAATGTCGGTTTTGATAAATTAAATTCCATTTATTTTGTGAGTGTGGCTACCCTGAGCGTTGATCACAGCTTAAACTAATTAATGCACTGTGGCTACTGGCTGTGTTAACTGCGTCCTGCACTACTCTTGAGCTTGGGATAAAAACTCATTAACCTGACTCTTTGGTAATAAATGGAACTAAAAGTTATGGGCTTCTGCTAAAACGCTGACAAATCCAATTAGTGTCAGTCTGAATAGCATTCATATAACTTACACTATCTAGGTACTGTGAGTCGCAAGCAGCAATGGCAAGCAAAAGTAATACAAAACATCCAAGCCTAAAGAGCCTCGCGGGAACGATAACTTATCTGTAACCCGTATATATTGTATTGTTGAAATAGTAGGTACTATTACAACAATATAACATAATATACTATATATCGTACGTTTAGGTAAACGTATACATTGAATTCGATAGGATTTGAGATCACATTGATCATTTTTGGAAGAAATAAAGTAATAAATTATTTTTTATCGACTAACTATACGATACGTAAGTGACAATATTGAAATTACCTCTACCAACTCTAAATTTAAAGGTAAGCTTGTTTAAACCCTTTATTCTTAATATGAAATAATGATGGCCGTCTGTGAGTGTGCACAACACTAGTGCGGCAACGTGACCGCGCACCCGAGCTAGACACCCCTAGTATTTCATCCCAAACCACACGAACTGTATTCCGCTGCCGAATATATAACGAACAAATCATTATTTTATACACTGCGAAATTGACATGTTCTGTAGCTGTGTTGGTGTGCACATTTACTGTACACATTTGATATGCATGTATGATTTTGTGTATGTGTGTGTGGCAAATTGTGAACGCCTCGCTAATCCGTTGATAATTAAACTGGTGGGTGGTGGAAATCAGCGTGCCGGCGGAACATTTAAAAGTGAGTAATGAATAGTCGCATCCGGGGCGCGATGATCGCGATAGTTCAGTGGCTCGGATTATTGCTCGCCTATCGGCCGGCGATTTAATTATTGTAATGAGTTATTTTGTGGCAGCTTGTGGATCAACAAACCGGAATGGAGCCTGACTTTGGCTGCGTAATTCAACACAAGATGACTGGACCGACGAGACATATGTTGTGAAGCAGCTGGATGAGGTAGGCAGGGGATCGTCAAAAATGATATATTTTGTAAGAACCTTATTCCTATCCATCCATCCCTCAGCCAAAAGAAGTCCACTGCTGAACTATGTTCAGTAGCCTCTTCCAATGATTCCACCGAGACTTGTTGGAGGCAGCCGGCCGTTTGAGCACCACTTACTCCTGTAGTGGATGAATAAGGCCTGATGAATTATGATAATGATAACAAGAGAAAATGAGGAGATACTGGATCGCGCAGTTTCCGCGCTGCATTATCCGCAAGTTAATTGGCTGGTGTTGTTGTAGAGTGTCGCGAGGCCACAAGTTGCGATGTACGCGGGATGATAATCTGCCGTCGCCGCTATCTGAGAGCGAATCTATACGCGCACTACTTAGCCGCGGGAACGGCGCAATTTGGCCGCCTGCCACCGTGCGTGCTTATTGGATTGCTAAATTAAGAACGCCATGTACGAGGAATAATGTTACTACTCTCTTAAAGGTTGGTTCGAAAATTCAACGATATTACGTGGTATTTTCAGCTCCCCTTAACAAAATACTTCCGCCTTTATGGTAGGAAGCGGTAATATGATGCGTACGAACATTTAGTGTTGTTCTTATGTTTGTTTATATTAACATGCTTATTACATCAACCGTGTGCACTTCTTTAACAAAGTATTTTTATTGCTATTTTAATTAAAGTGTTAAATATATATATATAAATATATAGAACAGGTCGGCATATAATCGAATATTGAAAAAAAAAAATGAACCGCCATTACCAATCTGTTATGTCTCCTCAATTTGCCGTAGGAAAATATTGTTTTGGTCGTTTTTATACTATACAGTCCTCTTTTAAGTAGTTCCGAAATAAAAAAGCAGGCGTCTGAAGTATCCGCTGGTGAGATAGTGGGGACATCTAGTTAGCAAATAGTGATGGAGGCGCGGGCAGCAGCCGCCAGACGTCGATGAATTAGCGTCCATTACGCAACCCATTCAGCGGCGACACCGAACGTGCCGGCTCACATTACACACTAGGTTGTTTAGTCTCCACCGAGAAACACATCGCCTATTATTGACGTCGAATTTATTTGAAATAAATATCTTCTAAAATTTGATAGTTTAGTATTGTTGAATCCTGTATACATTTGCAATCAATCTATTTTAATCGATTGAGGCGGTATGCATTATTTGAGCAGGTAGTATTGGTCATAAAGTGATGCCATATAGTCCATACGATAAATGGGCTAACTAACACTTTCTGAGATTAGCGTGTTCAAACGAACTCTTTAGCTTTATATATTAGTAAAGATAAAGATTTAAAAAGTTGGGTAATTAATTTGTGAGAATACAACGATTTGATATTTGAATCTGATATCTGAATAGCGTCATCTAATATCTAGAAAACGTCGAGCTTACTGTCATTTCAGGATGTGATGGAGAGTGATCCTGTTGCCTCGCAGGGAATCCTGTCCAGGAATATTACTTTAGTCTGTAGATTCTCCGATTGGTTGTTCGGTAAACATCATTGTAGGGACTACAATTGGTACTTACAATGAAAACCATAAAATAATAAAGGCCCATTTTGCTTTCATTTTACTTTAATAGCGAGGTAAAAATGTTATTCTGTAATCTACTATTGTTTAATTTGCAATTCTTATTAAAACTACAAAAAATGCTGAATTAGAACAAATATTTTAATCATTTTCCATATTATAAAAGGTAACCACTTTTAATGGCGCATTACTATAGCTTGCCGCAAATTGCTTTTCTTCTCATTATAAGGCAAGCTAGAATATTTCATTCATAACAAAGAACATTAGTTTATATTTGTGGGATGTTATAAGACAGAGGAGAAGAAGGCTTTATCTTTCTAAGTAAGAATATGGAGACATCTACCACCAAACTATTTATTTATGTAGTCAACTTCTGGTAATCACACAAATACATTACGTCTTAAGACTTCAAAAATTTAATAAATAATTTAACAATTTCAGTGTTTGCAAAGTCCATCAAACTTGAACAGCCTTTCCACACTGCTGTTTGGTGGCAGAAATAGAAAAGCCAGTGCCAAAATAGAAGCGAGACGGTCTCTTACGTAAGAGTTGACCTACTAACTCTTTGTGTTACAAAATCCCTTTACTTAATTTTGCTGTTTACTTATTTATTTAATATAATTAATCCAAGTGGTATGAATTGGTGTGGTTTAGCGAGGTCGGGGCAGTCGGCACCGCACAACTCTGTCCAGCGCGAGTTCTCAACTCGGTGCGTACAAACGACGCACAATTAATGTGTTTGAATGCTTTATTAGAGCGGCTCGCTTTGTTTGATGCGCTGCTATCTGGTTTGCGACTAAACACGGGTGTTGGGGTTTGCTAATTATAGTGATCTGTATTCATCAAACTGTGACTGTGTGCGCTAGTATTACTTATACGTAGTTGTTTACAATCGGTATTATTTCCTAAAAGTAAATGTGATTTAATGTAATCGTCAGTCCTATCTCAGCGTCAATGAGCTGCGTCATCCGGGTGGTATCACTGTCTCACAGGGAATACTGTGAACTGAGAGCTTTGTTCTCGTTCGGTGTTTGAGACTACCTGATGCCCAGTAAAAGGAAAGGCTCTTCTCATCTTTTCTCCAGCATCGTTTCACTATTACTTGTCTTTCCTCCACTTTGAGACTAAGGAATATAAAGCTTAAGTTTTTAGCTCCTTTATTTAGTTCTTTGTGATTAATTTCGCTGCGGGTTGAAGACAAGTTTTGTGTAAAGTTGCGGGAAACTTGCCGAGCCTCTGTGCTCTGCGCAACTTCAGTACGCGGTGCAGTTGAGACAAACGCGGCGACGGTGACACGCTTAAGACTTCATAGGCTCAATAAGAAAATAACATAACCAAGTATAACTAGTCTTGCCATAAATATTGTAATAAAGAAAAAAGAAAATTGTTAACTGCAAATAACATTTATTACTTTTACAGTGTGTCAGTTTAATACATAAATATAAAACAATTAAAAATATAAAAAGCTTATTCGAAGTGGTCTCCATTGGCTGCAATACAGTCCTTTAAACGATGAGGCCAGTTATCAATAGAAGCACGCACTCTTTCCATGGGAAAATTCTTCACTGCCAATCGTATAGATTGTTTTAGGGACTCCAAATTATCATGGCGTTTAGAGCAAGCTGTACTCTCTAAAACTGACCACAAATCATAATCCAGCGGATTAAGATCGGGACTAGACGACGGCCAGTCTTCAGCTCTGATGAAGTCCGAAACGTTCGATTCCAACCAAGACTGCGTGGACCGAGCTTTATGACCCGGCGCCGAGTCTTGCTGGAAGGACCATACTTGGTTATTGAACATGGTGATGTTAAGGGGCTTAACTACCTTCTCAAGAATGGTATCTTGATACACTTGTGCCGATGTTTTGATACCTTTTTCACAAAAATATGGCTCAGTCACTCCTTCATAGCTAACACCCCACCAAACCATCACTGAAGTCGGATAATGTCCACGTTGCACTCTGTCGACTAATTGGGAAGCTTCCTTAGAGCTTTGAGCATAAATACGGTCATTTTGTTTGTTAAAATGTTGCTCAATTGTAAAAATTTTCTCATCCGTAAACAAAATTTTTCTGTGACCTCCCTTTGCGTACCGCTTCAGTAGTTGTTTCGATTTTACCACCCTATTCTTCTTTAAATTATCAGTTAAGAAATGGCCAGTGCGTCTCTTATAGGCTGCAAGTCCTAAGTCATCTTTTAAAATACGCGACATGGTTCTAGGTGCTATCTTCATTTCCCGAGATAAAATCTTTTGCTTTCGGACAGGATTTCTTCGAATTCTTTCCCTTACTGCTTTGACCACCTTTTTCGTACGAACACTACGTGGACGGCCAGATCTTTTTGTCACAAACAGAGGAGGTCTCATTGTACCTATTAATAGCCCGGTACACAAACATTTTACTAATACCAAGTGTATGGAGAGTTTTAAAAATTGCATTTGGCTCCATACCTACTTTGTGTAATGCTATCACAGCGATTCGGTTCTCTTTATCACCCCACACCATTTTAATATCGCAAAATATTTTACAATGTATTGGCGCCAAAATGAGAAAACACAATGAACAATCGTATAAAAATGACAGATTCGAAATTCAAATGTAATATTTTTTTATAATTAAGTGTAACAGTATTTATGGCCAGACTAAGTATATGTATCCCATATTGTGCATGAAACTGATTCTAATAAATACATTGAAAACACATACCGGCTCCGGCAAAAGCAAAATAATGTTTTAATTTCACCAAAGTGTGTAAACTGTGAAGCTCATCAGCTCATGTTTACAAAACCACTCGGAGCGTGCGAGACACACGCACTTAACCTCTTCACCCAAACCCGACTAAATCTCGGTAAACATGGAATGGAGCCCGGCCAGCGCGGGTCGGCAGTTAGTGCGGTGCGGTCTCGATACGTGCCTCATACTGACCACACGTAATCACCTCACCGTCCCCACTGCCCCCTACTTCCCCCCACTAGGGGCCCTTTCATGCTGGACACTTATTGAGTGGCACGGAAAGACTCCACGCACATTAGTGGTTAGTGTGTGCCGTGTTCATGGCACTCGGATTGTGTGTTAATGAGATAGTTCTTTACGGCTTCGGAATAAACTGAGATTGAACGCGTTGGATTATTATCGTATAAATTACGTAGTGATAACAATAACTCAGTGTGGCTTTGTTGGTTACGAATTTGAAGCTTAGAATTCTGTTTTTCAATCTCATCTATGTAGTAATAGCCAGTTACTAACCACGCACTGAGGAAGTAAACATCGTGAGCACGTCTGATCTTTATAAGAATGCAAACGCTGTTTAAAGTCCTTCAACTTTCCCCTCCTTCTCCCCTGACATTTCATACAGATCACCGAATACTCTCACAATTTACGAACAATGTAAATAAGAGTGGCATATGCTTTTGCAAAAATCGAATCATGATTAACTGACTTTTTGTGAATGATATATAAAAACAACGAAATAAATGTAATTTATACTCCATTACAGCATTTATATTCAGCGCAGATAGAGACGATGTTAAAATCAACTTGAACGTGGCCGCCGCTCACCAATGTATCTAAGTTATATTGTCTTCTCAACTTGAAATAAGTTACGTGCTGTTGTTTCTTAAGTGGGCGATACATCACGCTCCATCGGGTTAACAAACCGCCGGGGAATTGCAATATACTGTTATACGAAAAGTAAACTAACGTTAGATATAATTCAGGTGATATCTCAGCGCTGGTGACAGACCTTTTCATAACAAGATCTATTTACCGGTAAGCTGACTCAATGAGAGCAGGAAATCGATTTTTCATACAAGTTTTTTTTCATTTAAACGAATGTTGTGTTCGCCTGTAACTGGCACGTGTATCTGTATTAGACCAATTGTTAAATTGACATAAGAATATTATGTCTACTGTGCTTTTGGTGTACCAAATATACTAAAATAAAATATATAAAATAAGTCACAATGTAGCTATCTTATGATTTTAGTCGAAACATAATAGATAATTAACTGTTAAGGTCTTGGGTTCAATTCTTAGATCGAGTAAACTACGTAAGTATGTGAGTGTTTCAGTTTGTAAAGTTATATATTAAAGAAATGGTAACATTTGAGTAGTATAGTTTTAGAATAACCGTTTATATCAACTACAAGTCGTGTGTCCTCGCTCTTGTATCCTCACGCTATACGACATGGTTCTCCATGTATTTTCTTTGCCCCTACTTGTAACAATATCGTGTATTATCCGGATAAATATTTTCATTGATTCACATCACATTTAGATGGCCGTTTGATGTTACAGCACATAGTTATATAATATCGGTAAAATATATGTTGCAATAAACTTTCCAATTCAGGTCTATGAAGTCATAGAGACAGATTTCAAGTTATGGCAATCCTCGAGGGACTCATTTGTGTTGTAACATGATGATGAAGACAAAAATATTAATATTGATTAGCAATAAATACTTTTTCTATGAAGCTTCAATAATTCGTGCCTTTCAAGTCTCAGAATTGCAGGTATTGTTCACTTGTGTGTAATGTTTTCTTTTGTCGTAAAATGTTATTTTTTTTAATTTATTTGTTATATTTATGACAAAATAACAAAAAAAAAAAATACAATTATGAATGATCATAATGATGATGATGATGATGATGGTTATCACATAGTTATGTACCTTTAAAAAGAAAAAGTGTGTCCTGAAATTAAACTCAGAGGCTAAGTTGGCACAGTACGTCTCATTAATTCATCTTATTAAAAATATTTTATACATTTTCTTGAGTATGAAATAATATTTTAAAGACATCTTCACGGCTCGCTGGGCCGCCCTAATTATTTTATCACTCCCTCTCGTACGAAACAAAATATAAATGGGACGAATAAAAATAAAAGGGCTTTCGAGCAAATATATTTTTCTATGTTATCAATTTGGATTTAAAGGGCTTTGTGGAGACAAGTGAAACACTCGGATGCGGTTACAAGACTAATTTATTATTAAAATAGCAGCATACACATTCTATTACATATAAGAATAACCAAAGTAATATATGTTCTTAATACTAGGCGTGTGCTACACTACACGTCCCCTTTAATAAAATAAAAAAAAATATAAAAATATTGTTTATGTTTTTTTTTTTTTGTATAAATTTTACAATGCTATTCAATTACTTAAAACTCTTAGTTCTATTCTTATGCACTATGTCTTCTTTATTATTTTTTAAAATTTTTACGTTACAATCTAAATCTTCTAAAACCACGTATGGTCCTAAGTAAATTGGATCCATTTTATTATTTGAAGGATTTTTAACTAACACATAGTCTCCTTTTTTATAACAAACAGGTTTTAATTTGTTATCAAACGTGATTTTTCTACGAACTTTAGATTGAATTAAATTATTACGAGCATCTTTTTGAGCTACTTGAAGTCTATATTTGAACTCCAATGGATAATTATCGTGAGTGTACAAGGGATTTACTACACCATTATCAAAATTACTTGGTATTACACATTGCTTACCGAATACCAACTCATATGGTGTGTACTGCGTTTCTGTGTGTACCGTATTGTTGTACGCGAAACACCAGTAAGGCAACCAGCTACTCCAGGATGATGTTTGATTCTCACAGTAAATTCTTAAATACGTACCCATAGTTTTGTGACAATTCTCCAGTGCCCCGATGCTCTCGTGATGATAAGCAGTTGAGGTTAATTGCTTTATGTTTAATAGTTCACATATACCTTTTATTGTACTCGACAAAAACTCTGTTCCTCTATCTGTGGCAATTTCATTTCTGTGACTTTGTCTGTGATCCGCCCATTGTTACTTGGAACTTGAAGTGATTCGCTCACAAGTACAGGTTAGTCGCGCCCGATGTATATAATTAAAGTCAATCATCTTGCAAAAATTGTTTAGATTGAATAGCAGAACCGGCCGCTTCCCGTAAAAGGTAATCGGAATGCGTAAGCTCCTATGTCACGGTCGCCATGTGGAGACAAGTGAAACACTCGGATGCGGTTACAAGACTAATTTATTATTAAAATAGCAGCATACACATTCTATTACATATAAGAATAACCAAAGTAATATATGTTCTTAATACTAGGCGTGTGCTACACTACAGCTTTAAGAAATAAATAAATTAAAATAATTTTATACCTTGTCCATTACATTGGCAAAGTAATTTTAGCATGTGCAAATAAAATTATTTGTTAAGTACGATGGTATTAAAACTGTCTCAACGTATCATTTATATGCATTGTACGTGTCCGAAGTGTTCGTTGATGTTATAATATTTTCAAAGAGTTCGCGAGCTGCGAGTGTATTGCATGTTATATTCATACTCTACCCGCCGACAAGAGTCGCGACTCTATGTACTCACTCCATGCCTCTTATGAAACATGTCTACGTAATGAGCTGCTTTATATTGATATTGTTTTGTTACTAGAAATTCTAGACAATGTTATTATAAAAGTTGTTGCAGCCATCTTACAGTACGTTCGCTGCCATCCTTGAGAGTCTATGTTCATATAGTCCGTTTGAACACATTTTAATGATCTATGACTACCTGAAAACTTTATTAGACCTATGTTCACTACACAAGGAGTTCTAACAGACATAACATGCTTGAAATTATTTAATATCATTGTAATTTAATATTTAATATATTGCGTTATATCCACCGTGCGCTTGTAAACTACACAGTGAATCAAAAATAGAAACTATAAGAAATCGAAAAATACACTGTTAGTGCCAACGAGCTGTCGGCGGCAGCTGGCTGATCGTAGCGGCGTCGTGTTCTACGCGCGTAGCACTCGTAGCACACCCTCTACGCCGTAGCTCGTACATCAGTGGTCCCGATTGTACGCGTCACAAAGTTTGAAGCGATGAATAAATCTGTGCACACACGAGCGTGCGGGGCGGTGCGCGCAGTTCTGCGGCGGTTGAGAGTTGCTACTTGATTTGAGACAAGTTTCTCTTCAACTTTATTTGTATTTCGAGACGAGCACGTGCGCCGCCCCGAGTGCCACCTCGAATATAAAAAGAGCGCATCAGGAGTTTGTTTCGCCAACTTTATACCCCGCATGATCCCGTATCGCATCCGCGTCGCGTTCGGCATTCTTGTCAGGCGTGGATTTCCGACTCGTTAAATCATTGCACGGGCATTGTGTTCTGCGCTATGCAGTTATTCGCATCACCCCTCATGTTGATGAATGCGGCCAGTCAGTGCAATAATGCTGTTGAGAAGTACGGGGGTGCAATAAATCATCTAACTACAGCTCATTAACAAGTGTTGTGTGATTTCTTTTGCTCTGTGTTTGCCGGGCGGTGCGCCTCGGTCCCCGCGCCCCGCACCCCGCACCCCGCCCCGCGCCGCGTCATTAGCACGCCACCTGAGTGTCGAGCTAGTTACGTGAGGCGGATATACATCGGCCGCTACCACTGCACAACTAATAGTTTTTGTAATTTATAAATTGGTCATAATATGACTTTATACTTGGAGTTAATGGACGTCACTTAACGATAATGGTGTGATGCCTATGTTGGAAGTTGGAAATTTGGGGTTTATTTATTTATGAATGTACACAAGTAGGTACACGTCTGCATTGTCATGTAAAAATATCATTATTACAGTAATATTATTTTACATTATTATAAATATTTTGAGAGATAGTAATATAATTCTACCAGCAATGTACACATGTAATTGGATGAATTTCACATGAATTTAACAGATGTGCGAACTCTTTCAGAGCTGCTTGGCAAAATGAGACGTTAGTGGCGATCTAGTTACGTCAGTCGTACGACACGTCACACGACACACACGCGCCCCGCGGCTCATTTCAACTTTATAATTGAAGCCATGATTTAAACATATCGCTTGAGGTTTGCGCCCACCGCCAGTAAATTACTAACTGCTCGCTATGTTTGGTGGATCATGAGAGGGCTTTCATAAATATAATATAACGTTTCTCAGTCAGCTTCTTACCAATTGCGCCACGGAGACTTATTTAATTATAAATCAATTTTACTGGTGGTAGGTCTCTCATATGTGAGAGGCCATCTGGGTAGGTACCACCGCAATGTCTATTTCTCCCGTGAAACAACACTGCTTAAATGCACTGTTGTGTTTCGGATTGAAGGACATTGTAGCCAGAGCAACTACTGGACATATTGAGACTTAACATCTTATGTCTCAGGATGGCGAGCGCAGTGGAATGTTGCTACTATTTATGAGCGGTCGTATTGCTTAACATCAGGCGAATGGCTTGCTCGTCTCGCCATTCACTGCAATAAGAAAAAAAAAAAAACATTTGCTTTCCTAATATTTTAATCCTTTATTTTTTTCTACTAAATTTAATTGCCGATCAATGACGAGCTAGAGTTACTAAAAGAGTGTCTGACGTTGGTTGGTCGAAGCTATTTCATTTTGTGCCACTACACTTGTTGATAAGAGTTATAGGCACGAGTGAGTAATTTCATAACATTTATTTTATTAAACACTCAAAACTAGCATTTTTGTTACAATTACTAACTGTTCAGCGCGAACACATAGTAATATTGGCTATTAAAACTCGCAATGAAGCTTAGTTTTCGTCCTAATTGGGGGTGAGTCATTTAGTCTACAACGCCAGACCAATATGATTGGTACACTTTATGTATCTCCAAACTCCTTATGGAGATCTCTTAGCTTTGCAAATATCGTCACAACATTTTTCTTTACCATGAAAGTGACTCATAATAATTAATTGGGATTCCACGTGTAATTTCTAAAAGTATTATTATGTACCCTGCGCTTCAACACACGACCATCTTGGAAATCTAATCCACATTCCACAAAGCTATCATACACTTTAAACACACAACAGAACTTACAAAACTAAATCCAAAATACCAACAAACATCAAAGTACGAGATTTATTTTCCCAACTCTCATAACAACACGAAGCAGATCGCGTGCTCGCACCTGATATCGCTTCACGATGAGTTCAGTGTATTGAAAAAAGTTAAACATTAAGTTTATAACGGAGCTTGTAGTGGCGTGTGTCTTGGCCATAACACGGTGCCGAGGCGCCCGGCCGAGCCGCCAGCGCTGCCTGACCTGCCCCACCACGTACATTGTTAATGGCATCAGGGCGAGCCAGCAGCTCCCGGAGGTCTCGGCCGACTGGTCGTGTAACTCGCTTGCAGAAATATAGAGCATGATATGAATGCGGAACGAAGGATCCGTGTAAGGCCTCCATGAGTGTTGTTATGCTGGGACATTTTGATGGGACAAAATATTCACAGTATTATTGTCCGAAATTCGCAAGTTTGACTCACGTGGATTTGAGCTGCGTTGCTTAGATATCATCTCGAATTGTTTATTCCTAAATAAAAAAGAGATATTGATCAATCGACTAGTGAGCTACGTATCAGTTGTATTTTAGTGCGTAGTGGTGGTACAAGAGCAGTGTCCGCGAGTGGTGGTGCCGCGTGGTCACCTGTGGAGCGCCGCGTCGGCACACACTCCGCTCTCCACCATATTCACTTTGAGACGAGACCCGCCCCTACTACCATCTGCCTGTGAAAACATTAAACAGATAAAGAATAGTTTGTAAATCATCTGCGAATATATTTTGCTGTCAGTATTCAGAGGGAAAAAAGATCAAGAGCTGTGAAGTATCCGCATTATATACTTTTTCAATCCAGAATTAAATGTACTCTATATGTATCACACATTAATTAAAAAAATTGTATGAGGGACTCGTAAAATTATTGTTTATAAGCATCGCTAAAATGCTCTATAAAGATGATTGTTATAAATTAAATTATTCTGTGAATCAAGGACCCAGAGTATTTTATACTTAACATATCACTACTGTTTTCTATTGAAATGTTTGGAGACTCACGCACCAAACCCTACGTTTTCAGCGTATTCAAAAGTCATTAATCTGGTATTGTCTAGCACAGTAATGTGCGTTTCGCATTCGAGTTCCATTAGTTAAGCGCATTGAGTACCGCGCGCACCCCGCTGCATCGTGTTATATTCATGCCAATCCGCTTTGATGCTCTCACAAATACGTAACAATATTAAAATTGCTCCAACGTTAGCTCGCACCGCACCTCACCCCCGCCGCCCCCGGCCCGGCCCGGTGTCACACACTTGTGCGATTTTGATTTACCGTATGAATAAATAAGCTTCGTCCTTCCTGTGTATATCTTTGTATGACGCCACTTTACATGTTATTCAGCAAGGATGTTGGTGTTCCGAGAACGTGTCTGTCGGCTTAAAGATTAAGCTGTAGGTCCTTTGGAAAACCTTTTGCCCACTACTTCGAAATAATAAATCCTATCTACTACTATTCTCCTACAACGTTGCATAATATCTTCTGTGGATTGCTTCCGGTTTAAGTGTGTAATTTTTAAAATATAAACCTAGCGTATTCTTGAAGCTACCGTTCTAAAAATTTGTACTTAACCAGCATTACAAAGTGAATAGTGCACAAAAACTATCGGGAGAGGTCATTACTTTTCCCTTAAATTAACTATTCGTTTAGCTCTATTTTTAACCACAATAAAGTCAATAGACCGGTGAATATATTCAGACATTAAGTAGCAATCATCATAAAGCGACCGCGAGGATCCAATCTGCGCGGCCGTAATGCCTGTAAGTCCGGGTAATGGCGCCGCTTTACATTCCAAGACTCCGCACTGCGTATCGTCTACAGATTTCAATAACGGTCGCCCGCCATAGTCCAGGCCATTGTATTAAACGATGCCTAGATGCTTCACCGCGCCGTATGTTATGCAAAATTAGCGTAAAGAGTCTGAATTTGTTTGAAATGTTGGTAGAATCAAGACTTTGTGTAGGGCCTGGGTGCCAGGTATCAAATCGTTTCAGCATTTCTTGATATATAAAACGAGACTCTCATCTTAGATACGGTATTTTTTATTGTATATCTATACTAAATATTGTTCTAACCAGAACGTTAATATATTCTGTGAAAAAAATGAGTATTATAATACCACCTTAGCACAAAAACCGTCTATGCAGTTAGAGTACAAGCGCTGTATAATCCGCTGTGTATTGTTTGGTCGGTGCTCGCCGCGGGGCGCCGGAGTAAGCCGCGGGTAAATTTGCTTAAAGCCTCGATCGTCGCGACCGGCGCGCTGGAGCCCGTCCAACACCCTCCGCTCCTAATTAAATGCATGGAACGGTACACTCAAAGACGCGGGGTAACTGCATAATATCGTGTTTGGGAACAATTCAAACGAATAAAATTTAAAGAGTTTGTAGATAAGATAACACAAGTAAACACGATTTTTGAGTCTGAGTTCTGTGGTGCTGATTTTGATTAATTATGTCTAACTATACAAGGAAAAAATACTTTTATCAAATAAAGGAGATCGGTCGATTTACTAAGGAAATTGGGCCTAGTATTGAAAACTTGACGGACACAAATGAGACCTAGAATTAAATAATAAAGATTCAATATCTTTCAAATGTAATATAGTGTTTTTGAGCTACGATATGGGATATTTAAGATATATCCTCTTAAAGTTTTACAAAAACTACCATATTCTATTATATATATTCTTCACAAATATCTTACTGGTGGTAGGTCTCTCATATGTGAGAGGCCATCTGGGTAGGTACCACCGCAATGTCTATTTCTCCCGTGAAACAACACTGCTTAAATGCACTGTTGTGTTTCGGATTGAAGGACATTGTAGCCAGAGCAACTACTGGACATATTGAGACTTAACATCTTATGTCTCAGGATGGCGAGCGCAGTGGAATGTGGCTACTGTTTATGAGCGTTCGTATCGCTTACCATCAGGCGAACGGCATGCTCGTCTCGCCATTCATGGCAATAAAAAAAAAAAAAAATTTGGACAATATTTTATATTTTCTGTAACCATGTAAATAATATCGTTTAATAATATTGTAAAATGTATTCCATTGTTATAAACACGTTAAATACTTTTTTTCTATAGAAAGTTGATTAAGAAAGCATTTCTGGGGGTAGAAATATCCGTTTCCAAAGTAGGTAGGTCATTCTAAAAAGAGAATGATGACGGTAAAAATGTTGGTATTGATAATAAGAAACACATTTTTATAATAAAAAGTTCTATTGAACTTGTTCCTAAACAATATCTCATGTACCTGGTAGTAACAATACATTGTCGAGGTGCTTTGCAATAGGTGTGATATCATTTTCGTATCTAGCCCAACCAAGGTACCACATAATAGTCATTACATGTGCAGAGGATCCCACTATCCTTTTGATTTCAATGCAATTACAATAATATTGTATGTAATATTGTATGCAATAGCATTGTGGCCATTTTGAGAGTTGTCGGTCTGAATATAAACAAAACATATTTTTGTTTTGTCCTAACCAATAACGCATTAAGTGGTCTGGCATATTATTTATTTCATTAAAATCGATTGATGTTTTAGAATTCTTTATAATTGTAAACATGTCTTGTATATGTTAGAACTAAAATAATATAATTAATATTATAGAGCCTTTCCGTCATAAAATCCAATGAGGTATTGCGTAGATGCACTGAGCAAGCTCTGCTATTTTTGGGAATATAGTAATTATAATCTTTTTTAGAGTAGCCAAGAGTTGTCGTAAATAATAAACACAAAATAACCAACATCACAAAAGCACATTCCTTTCGCGACCAAGCTTATAGAATAGAATTTGACAAACACTGAATGAATTTGACAGCTGTCAATTCTGATATTATTGCAAACAATGCAAAAAGTGGTAGAATATTTTATGATATCCTTATTTTTTTACAAAATCTGATCCCCACGGTGTAGGATAAAAATAAATAGAGCAATGAATCTAAAAAAATATGCCTGATTTTATAGTCATACTTAATTTCTTGTCCGTAGTTGGACCAAATCGACTGATCTCCTTTGCTTTTGTAGCAACCAGAACGAAATTTCAAATTTAAATAAAATCAAAATTCATAAATTCCTCATAATACAAAAGTAAGAAAAGAACTTTAAATTACATATTAATTTCTTTTATTTACAAAGAACAATAAAGGTAAATATATAAATACATTAAAAAAAATAGAAAAATACTTTAAAAATGATCATTTTTTGTTTTTCTTCTGTTTAAGTAGGAGCTTTCTCGTATTAAGCTCCTCCCCACCCATAATTTTCTCATTTCTCTATTCAAAGTTGATCACATATTGGTGTAAGCGTTTATCTTGCTCCTCTAAATATGCCCAAGCTATCTAAGTGAGCATTTAGCATATGCACTTTAAGGGACATGCACATTGCAACCCATGAGTTTGAAATAATCAAGTATATTAGGAATAGGTTCTTTGTGATTTGCAGCTTTTTTATTGCCAAGAAAGACATGGTTCACTGCTTTAAGGCTGATCCACGCTAGTTTATCGTGGGCGTTCAGTAACTCTGGGAATTCTTCTCTGTCCATTATTTTCTTAATTTGTGGATCGACAAAAATACCAGCTTTAACTTTAGCCTCTGACAATTTAGGGAAAAAACTCTTTAAGTATTCAAATTTTAAAGGAGAGTCATGATGAAGAGCCTTCACAAATTGCTTCATGAGACCTAATTTTATATACAACGGGGGCATCAGAATATCATCTGATGTATGTATTGCATTTCCACCAGAAAACCCCCATTTTATAATCCTTTATCGCTGGCCAGGCATACTCTTCATACTTTAAAGTTTGAAGCACTATTTTACCTTCTAATGTGATTTGACTACGAATAGAAAGATTAAAAGAGCTTTATAAGCTTCACAAAGTCTTATATTTGACCAAAAACTAAATTTTTTAGATCTTATTTTAATAAATTCGCCGCATATGTAACAAAAAGAGTTGACGTTATTTTTACTCTTTTTGGAAGCCACTTCTGACTTCGCGCTACACAAATAGCGTCATTTTTCGGTAATGCTCGCACGCATCACAGAGTAAGAAGCAACATACTGCCGAGAATACCCGCTGCTCCCCGCTTCAACCCTGTAAGCACCCCCAACCCCATCTCTTGCGTGTTATAATCGTTGTTCCTCAAACGTTCGGTCAAAATCTTACAATATTTATTTTTCATTGTAAAATGTACAAAAGCAAACTTTATTTGTTATGAATGGAGTCCGTAGCTACTTTGAGTTGTAGAATATCAGAAAAAAATAGTTTAATAACAAACACAAAAAAAAAAAAAATTTTGTTGAGTAGTGTAATGCTTAGGTCATGCCATGGTTTTGATTGCAAATTTTCTAGAACAGTCATTATATACAGTGTTAAACTTTCCTTCACCATAAAGACAATAATTTTGATAGATTGGGTTCAGCGGATTTCCTTTGGTTAATCATTAAGTCAGGTATATTCTATCTACAAAATACACTACTGTACAAATATTGCTACTTTGCTTCTCTGGCTACTGTCATATATTTTTTCCTAGTAATAGTCATATGAATTCCATTCTCATCGCCTCCCTCCAACAATAACATTCCAACAGCAGTCACGCTACTGCAGTCATTATGTAATCATCGAAATGTCTTGATGTTTACCAAAACGGTCGCATTCCGAGCTAACTGCTCACAAGCCGCCGACACGACATCACATTGCACGCAGCAAAATCTATACTGGGTTCGCCAAAATAATATAGCTTGATGCAACTGAGTCATAACTGGTAGTAGGTAACTCATATGTGAGAGGCCGTTAGTTTAGCTACCACCGCAATGTCTATTTCCCCGTCAAACATCAGTGTAATGTTGTGTTTAGGATTGAAGGACATTGTAACCAGAATAACTACTGGACATATTGTGGCTTAACACCTTATGTGTAGGGATGGCGAAGGCAGAATGCCAAGTTTTGCTTTGAATTTCAAGGTATCGTTTGGTTTGGATACTGTTCATGAGTAGTCGTACCGCTTACCATCAGGCGAACGGCATATTCGTCTCGCCATTCAAAGCAATAAAAAAATATCTTATTATATTGTAGCCAGGAACTATAGCATTAAGAGACTAACAGTTGTTAGATAGAACAGTTAAGATTCTGCGTAATTCAGTTGTCATTAAATATCTCCGAATGTGGCATTGTATACTCATGCGAGTGGACGAACAATACAGTTTTGTTTTGTCACACCTGTATGACCTTACAAGTGCGTGGAGGCCTGTTGCCTACGGACCAGTAACAGTTTCCAACATGACACACCTCTGACTTCGGAGTCATGTGTGTATTGATAGTCTATCATCACTCAATACAACCTCTTGAGGAAACCTACATACCATGGCGATTTGTAACAATTTCTATGGTATGTAAAGTCCGTCAATACGCACTAACCAGCGCGGCGTGGTGGAATATACGGCCGAACCCTCTCAATCATATTCTCGATTGTAACCCATGTAACGAGATTTACATGTATAGGCTGATACAGATACAGAACAGCACGCTTCCTATGAGGCGAGTGATCTGAACACATATTGTATCTGTAATAGTAAAATACTTTGATATTCGCTTAAGGTTATAAGTATCGAAATAAAAATAAAACAAACCAAGCTCACGTCTTTTTCCTGGGAATTGGCATGGGTTTAACTAATGCCGCCTATAGTTTTCTAAGGTTATATCTGACTCAAGTGTAATTATCGCATTAATTGTGATTTGTGTTAATGTTTATACAAAGATCTATCGATACAGAATAATAATCGATACAGATAAGTTATCGTTACAGAATAGCCTGGTTAGTAAAGAGTGGAACAAGTTTCCAATTTTATCCGTGATGTTAGTGCCAGCCGACTCTATCAGATAAATCTTTACGAGTAATACACACGTGTGCTGTGCGCTTTCACAAAACAATCACATAGTAACGTTCTATAACAGCTTTCCTTAACTAATTTGTGGACTGGCCCTGATGGACTCACGCGCAAAAGCAAGTGTAAGTAGTACAATTATCCTCTCCGTCGAGCCCCTGTGGACTGTCGAGTATGAGCGGGGCGGACACGGTCGAGTTACCGCCGGGCTGGCACGGGGTCTGGGGGGTGGAGAGGAGGGGGTATGCCATTCTCCGCGGTTAGTTAGCCAAGCTCAACAAGTGAAGCCGCGAGCTCCCGCGCCGCGCCAGTTAATAGCGCCTCCTCGGATGCTGCACACGAGGGCTGTCCAACACTAATGCTCAGTGTTTGACGACTCTGCCCCATTCTTAATAGTCATCAACATATTTTAACGCAGTATATTATCGCTCACCTTATTTAAAAGAAATAATCGCTTGACTTGGATGAAACTAGTTGCATATCTGATTATGACTCCAGTGAGATTTTTTATACATTTTAAGAAAGCAGGAATTGTCTTCATTTGAGTGACACTAAACAATCGAGAACAATATAATTGAGTCAATATTTTATAAGAAAAACGGATCACAATGAGCTTGGTGGTGCTGCAGTGCAACCTAAATAAAATAGGGAAATGACCATCACTCGTCGGGACAATCATGGCATCCGACAAGTTTGCTTACGTGGATTTTCCGCCATCGTATCCGGTGGTCACAATCAGTATGGAAATGAATATCGAACTACCAGGATTCCTTTGGATATCCTCAACATGGATAACGTTACCTATACAAGTACATTGTATACAGTTCATAATACAGCTGGTAGAATTTTACTAAGTACTTTGAATGCATTAGCTGGCATATAAAAAAGCACCACAAACTTACCGTCATAAAATAAATTGTTTAATGTTAAGCGGTAACCCTAGTCGCGTGGAGGAGTAGGCAGAGAGCAGACACACGACGTGGCGACGGCACGCCTCGCGCGCACGCCTCCAAACTTTTTAATATACCTTAATGGCGACAGAATAATGAAACTCACCGTAGTAATATTTAAATACGCGAAATTCCAACTCGATTGGGAGTTGAATAATCAAATAACATTTACATTTATTTACCTGCCTGTTTTAATTATATTGAAAGTAGGAATATTTTGCTCAAAACACGAGACTAATTGCGTTTTATACGTGAGCTAATTATCAACTCTACTCCTTTTAGGGAATCGTACTCAAGCTTTGTCGAAGTAAAGTCTGACGGCGGCGTTCCTTGTCACTCCTAAAGAGTCGGAACACAAAATGAAATTTAAACTATATTCGTTATGCAAGTAATAAGTATTCGCTTCCCCGAACCACAGCAACTCTGGGAAACAACAGACTTTTTGGGGTTTCACTGACGTCTGTGAACTTAATTATGTATATAAAAATAGCAAAGGCTATGAGTGGGCCAGTTACAAAACAATACTTTACTTAGGTAAAAAGCAGTACGGCGTTACCTACTATTATTAGGAAACTTATAAAAGTTACCTTGCCGAACAATTACTATTAAATGATTGTAGATCAATCAAGAGCTCCCACACTGCGCGCAAACAGAGTTGCGTGCAGCGGTTAGTTGAAAATACAAATGATTATAATTACTGGACGTTTGGAAAGCTATTATGATTGTCACACGGAAAGTCGATTAGTTGATAAACGATTAATCAGCGAGCGAGCGCGGGCAGCCCGCCGCCGCCGCCCGCCCGCGCATCAAATATTCAAAAGACAAGCAAATAGTGATTCATAACGGCTCAAATATTGCGATGCGATATTGAAATGGCCTCGTATTCCGCGACTGCCATTAAAGTGTATGTGCACGCAAATGCACTTATTCATAAATAATAACTGAATGAGTTAAGTATCTATCTGCCTGGCTTGAAAGCAAAATTTAGTGGTGCGCTCTTGCACATGACTATGTTATTCAATAAGCATAAGTTAACTTCATCTTGAAAACTAAGTTCCCAAGTGAAAAATTATTATAAGCAAGAAACGTCAAAGACAAAATATACTTAAATTATTTCTGTTCGTACCTAATTATTTCGACACTTAAATCAATGTAGTCTAAAATGAACAGTCTATACATAATTCGTGCTAAGAATTGATCATTTCGTATCAATAAATAAATAACACCCAACAAGAGAACGTGTGTCAAGGCGCAGAGATAGTCTCCTGAGAAGAGGATCAGCCGGCGCGCCGTGTGTTTACAGACCAACGCGCTACATGAGCCACGAGTGTACGCGGGCCACATTTACCAATAACACGCATAAATCTACCATTGGAAACGTATTTCTTACCCAAGAAAGTTATATTGCTTTTCAACTTCCCACTCACTGTGACAAGGTTCTCATTACCTGCCCGCTCACATTACAATCTCAGCTTTATAAACACATAAATAAGGTTGGAATTCTCTTGGACAGCGATGGGAGACTAAAGTTATATTTTAATAAGCACCGTAACAATCTGGAGTACTGAAATTCTATGAATAAGAAACACTTAAGGCGCGGTGTACTGCGCGGCGATCGGCGGCGCCCCTCCAATGAATGTATAAACATGCTATTACATATAAATTGGGGAATCGTTTTTTCAATTTTATTTATTTTATATTCCCTTTTATTCGCTCCGTAATGCCGCGGTTGAGGCGTCTTTTCGGTAAGTCTTTAAGCGTTAACATTTATTTTTGGGCATAGAGGCGGAATGAAAGAATTCTTTGTTAAGTAAATGTCGTATGATTCATGCGCAATTCGTTTCAGCCTTTGTGCTGAAATTATTTCATATTGCTCGTTCTTCATAAATTCGGTTTACTTAGTATTATGGTTTTGGCGCAAACATAAAGCGTAGAATAATGAAGCCGGCACGCATTTATGAAGCGAGGTGGTAAAGTCGATGTCATATTAACTATAAAGATACCGTCATACCTACCCATAAAATCTACCTGATTCTTCCGAAGGAAGGTAAAGAATATTACTTACAAATGGCAAAAACTTTAAGTTAAATATTAAAATACCATCTTAAAAACAATTAAATCTTTTCTTCGTAACTATCAGAAATGACGAGACATTTTAAAATCGCACACATGTTTAGACTTAATAAAAGTATTTATAAATGGAGTACACCAATATTTTTAGCCCACTCAACAGTGCCACGAAGACTATCATTTTTTAACGAAAACTCAACGTAATACTGGTAGTACTTTGCGATTTCATAGGTTTTTTAGCTTAAACTCTTATTTTTTATATACCTTCAGAAGACGCGTTAGTATGAATATACTACATGAGGTTTATATCGGCGGAGGACGTATCCGATGTGGAACATATCCGCGACGTCCCGCGAGCCTGCGGAATAACCTAAGGGCTCCCGTTGCCTGTGAGACATAAGTGGCATGCACACGCGCCGCACGCCGCCTACACACACGTGCTAGCTGCTTGTTACTTTATTACAGTAGAGCCTTGCTACAACAATGAGATACAGCTTCTCATATCTACATATTGAATGGACATCTCTCCAAGGGTGGTACCGCTGCCTCATGGAAAACCAATGTCACATAATAGATCTGCTGCTGCGTTTTGATCTGTCAGTGAGATTGCCGGAAACCCTAAAGCTTGTTATAGAACCTCTTTATATGCTGTTAGCAAACCTACCATTACTACCACGCAAGAATTATAGGATTTGGGCTAAGCCTGGGTTCAATATTTCAAACAGAAGCTCACATTATCACGTCCACCGTTGAAAGGTTATCAAGCCTTGTTGGAACTTGAATACTGTTTGGATTGTAATAGATTTTATATTTACCATTAGATGAATTGCAGCCGATGTCCTATCAGTTGGTCGGACCAAATTAGCTCGATCCTCAACACCAAGCTTAATGTTGCCACTCACTGTGCCAACGATGGGAACTGGTGGCGCAGAATGATCAGAAAAAGATTACTTTATGTTCAGGGGATCACGATCCTTAACAAAGAGAAAAACGATGCGATAAGGAGTAATTACAGCATTCAAAATGTAATAAGCACGTAATCCAAGCAGAGCCTGGGGGCAGAGCTAGTGGCGAATATTTTTATTTATTGACATTGCAATGAAAAATAAATTATATTTATAAAGTGAACAATACAATGTGTTTGACATACAGTCAAAAACCGACGCCGCGCAGAATATTTCTAACTCTACTAAATATTGCAAACCAATTAACTGTATTTCAATTATTCATGTCTAAAACAGACACCCCTTTGATTGCAAATGCATCGAAACTAGTATTTAGTATTCGTTATTAACTATTAGTAGTGTTTAGCCTGGCAGTTTTCTACTGTTGTGTCCTTGTTATGTTATACGGAGGGCATAATAACTGCGACACAGTTATGTGCAACAAACGCACTTATTGTATTGAATAAAAATATTATTTCATTCTTTGTTGGTTTAGAAATAAATTTTATTTTATTGTTATTTATTATTTATAATACACACAAGTCACCTAGAAAGTTAAAGTTTCATAATCTTGAGCCACATAAATTCGACTTTTAAGCATTGGATGAATTCCCTCAAGAATTTCCACAGCGACCTGTTGGAAGCGGCTGGCGTCCACCGACTTCCTGCAAACTTTATCAGATCGCCCGTCCACAAATATTTGCAAAGTTTACTTAATCATATTATTTGTGAATATCGTACATGTGGTTTTTTATGCAAATCACATGAAATCAATGATCCTTGTGCTGTTGCAGGTTTTCTATAATAAAACCTAGTTCTAGACCATTTTTATAGACAAGTAAAAATTACAATTTGCTAAACAATTTTAGGCTCTGAATAAGCAGGAGTTAAATATAGTCCTTCATAGAACTAATATCGCTGTATATGCCTCTCAGCGCTGAAGGAAGGTCTCAGGTTCGATTTAACAATATATTTTATTGCACAAGTGTCATGATAATAGACTCGCCGCTAATAACATCTCGGGACACAATTATGCTTAGTGAACTGTGTTACTATTGGCATCTGTGTCTACCCTTTCGAGGATATATGCTCAAACTTATTTTTGCAATCGTACGTGACATATGGTTTGTAATATACGGTCCCCAGGCGTGGCGTGTGACGTGGTGGCATCGATGTGTCGCTGTAACACCGGCGGCTTCGCGTAGCGTGCCGCCCGCTGGGAAATTTAACTATCGACCTACCGAATTTCATCGCGTCTGCTTTTTATTCAAATGAAATCTATATCCTCTTATTACGAGACCGATGCTAATCCAGGCGTCACATTTCTTTTTACACAATTTAATTATATATATTATATATATATATATATATATCTATACATCGGTGTTCCTTGAGCGCTATATTTTTTGTGTTTCTAGCGAAGCTTAAAGAAATCAATGAAAGAATCTTTGTGTGGTTGGCAGCGATCTGATTGTGGAACACTCTGGCACTGTGAAAGTTCATCGGTAGCATTGACGGGTTACCATTAGGCAGTCCGATTTCTCGTCTGTATGCGAAAGGCAATAATAAAAATATCTTATGTCTCAGGATGGCGAAGCATTGCTTGGTAATGGTTCGGTTTTGCGACTGTTTACTCGTATAAGCGGTCATGTCGCTTACCATCAGGCAAACAGCATGCTCTTCTAACCATTCATTACGATAAAAAAAGGGCAGACTTACCCGGAGCGGTAGTGCTGTCTCACGGGAGATTGACGTGAGTGACAGCTTTGCTGTCGCGTTCTTTCAGTAAATGAGATAGATGACCAGTTTGTACATTTACAATACCTAATATAAAAAATAAAACAATTATTAAGCTCGTTCAAAAATACCTACCATGTCATTTTTAAGTATTTTTTTAACCCCTCTCTACCTCTATTTATACCATAAGAAACAGTTACACGTCACGTCAGCTCTAAATTCTTATCCAGTAAATAAAGTAAATGCATCGAAAGATCACACACCATGCAGTTCATACAATATAACATAATATCGGGCGTGGTCTATTACTCGTAAAAAATAAATATTGTCGATCATCCAGACCAGAAATACATACCACAACAACACACGTTTTCTATAGAGATTTCTGAATTTAAATTTCTGATCGGGCCTTGCACCTGCACCGCCAGGAGATGTTGACCTACATATGTACGTATGTATATTGACATAAATCAATTGTAAGTAAATAAAAACGAGTACATATATTTTTGGTCATTGGAAATAAAAACCTTCACTTAGCGGAATTAAAAACATTTTTAACAAGACACAATAGAAAAGATAAAACAAATTTTAATTTGTCTAATGAATATGCAGAGGTATAGAGAGAATAGTATCTGCGCGAGTAGCGCGGCTGTTCATTAATTTTATCTGCTGGGCGCGCCGCCCGCGGCCGCAACTAAATTACAATAATTACGTAAATAAAGGAAAAAACTCACTATCTATTTAATAAGTTTCATATTTTAAGAATAAGCGGACATTAATTACGGGCTACCGCTCCAGGGCGGCGAGAAAACACCTCGCCCGGTATGGAAATGATCGCCTAGGTAGCTCGCGCCGCCTGCAGCCACACACCATCATACTCACAGCATTTGATAACTTACACAGACACCCTTTACATATGGTAAGAGAAGGCTTCTAGCTGGTAAGAATACTAAAAAGGTATTAAGATAATATTTTTTCAAACTTACTTAACTTACTTTTTCGGTATATACACATAAAAATATGCCTTTCAACTTTTTTTCAAATGTAGATTTAATTCGAACCTCGAAAAAACAGTCCCCTATGAAACTGATTATTTAGATAGGACAGAGGCCCTGTGGGGTCGTTTATCCGCTACTCTCGTATTTACCTACACAAACAGAATTTTAGATGATGTAATCTTCAGCACTGCGAGCTCTTGCATCGATTTCAGAAGAATGTCTCTTGATTGTTTAGTAAAAAAAAATCGGATATTCCATTATATTCCCGCGCGGGAGATGCGTCGTAGAATCGCGCGACTGTCGAACCTGTGTCGACTGATAGTCGGCCGAGAGTCGAGAGGAAGTCGCGCAACGGAACGTGATTATGTTCATGTCGTCCATGCATATGGATGAAATTACGGCACGTCGGTAGGTTATCTTATTTGGTTGTAGATTTAACCGGCGGCGGTGCTTGCGAGCGTCGTATATTTAAAACTCATCGATTCCGCGACTCGTTTTATTGTGAAATGTCGGCGGTGCGGCGGTTCATTAATTTCATGTGACGTTCTTACTTCTTTGTAGAAAATGCACATTTTAGTTTAGAACTTTTTAGATTGTGTGGTCGGGGTCTAGTTTATTATAGCACGATTTGAGGGGTAAAAATTATTAGAGGTGGTAGGGATTGGGTCCCAGATTATATGTTTATCACTCTTATTAAAAGATAATGCATAGTTTTCGAAAAATTAAATATAATAGTTACTAACCTCAAATCACCTATTAGGCAAAACGGAACATTATTATGAGCGATTGACAAACAAATCGTTAGTAATATTTCAAATAAATAGTCTATGGTGTAAAATGTCGAGAGAAATCGGTGAAATGGAACGTAAAAACTACGCGTTTCAGTCATGTGTCAGTGTCAACAAAAAATTTTAGGAATGTTTTGTTGATGTTTTTGTTGTTTTTTGGTGGAGTTGTCGCATGCGATAGACCCATAAATTACGAAGATTGAATTGATTTTGCTTATGTTTTGTTGTTTTATAACGTCCTCGATGTTCAGAAGGAAGTTAGTGTACCCACTTTATGGACCAGTTAGGTCGACTGTACCCCAAAACCGACACGGGCCACCCCGACTTCACGTAGACTTTTGGCTACCACCCCTAGAGTGTATATAAAAAGCCGGAGGCGCGGAGGGAGAGCAGCCCCCGCCCGCTGTAACGAAGGATAGGTAACCGTGCGAGCCGTAGCGGCTGAGGCTGGTCGCCGGAGGCGACCAGTAAGCCGAAGCTGCGGAGGCGAGCTTGGGTGCCTATCCTTTGTTACGCAAGGGCGAAGGGGCTGTACTTCCCGCAGCGCCGGAGACGTTGCAGAAGCAACTTTTGTTTTGACATTTTGAGGTTAGGTTACTTTAATTAGTTTCTCAGAATTATGCCTTATCTTTTCATGGGAGTGGTACCAGGGGACAGGGTACACCCTCCCCCTCCTCCCCCCTACCCCCCAACCCCCATTTCGTGCTATAATATTCTAAACCTGACCCGATTGTGTGAATATTTCTGTAAATTCTTTGAATTTGTAAAATATTTCGCAAAGTAGTTAAGAAAAAGTCTCTCTTATAATACGTGTCAATACGATAGTCCAGTAACACTAATCCTATGATCATACTAATCAGAACCTTACTGACCACATCGTCTACTAATTATTAGCGTATTTATTTGATGGTTATAATAAGGTTAACATTTTAACCACCTTTATTATTTTTAAGAAAAATAAAACTTCGATACATCGGCGGTAGGCAAAGTGGGGACATTTGACGTAATATTGAAAGAAATCGTTCAATTAACAAAGTTGTGATGTAGTAGAATAGTTCTTTGTTTCTTTTTTAAATATTTTTTGCTTGTTTTAGGTTTATTTTGAATTGTCATGTTATTTGTTTATTGTATTTTTTACTATTAAAATTTCTGTCTATTAAATAAGTAACTCCGACTGATCGTCCGCACGTCTCTTGGGCCTCCCATTGAAAATCAGCATTGTAGTATTGCATATGCAGTACTGCAGCAGAAAGCTGAATGGGAGGTTCCATTGCTGGCGCAATATTTATAATTTCAGAATAATTAATTTTATATTTATAATTCTGTTCTTAGTGTAATTCGTTTTTTGTTTTGTATTCTTTTGGTTTTTATTTTTTGTAATTTATTTTGTTATTGTGCTAGCAATAAATAAATATTTCTTTCTTTCTTTCAATTTCTTGTGGCATTCACGTAACCTGCACGTTATTACTCGATACTTTATTTTCACTCGTAAAATCGACGAAAGATACTCGGCACTTTTACTCGTCAATTAACTTTAGTGAAAAGTAACTGATCAACGGTTAACTTGAAGATGACAAGAATAAAATTGATTATTTAAGATATTTACCACATAAGTCGCATTTTATATTTGAGGTCTAGGAGAAAAACTAGTTTTTTTGGCGTCAATTGCGGTGAGTGAAACTATTGTTGTAATGGTTGTACTATTTATAATATTATACGATATTAGTCTTTTTTTACTTTACACATTCAATTCAATAATACTTTTACGGAAAAGAAAATTATCAAATATTTATTTGCAGTATTTGGAGAGCTTTCAAATAAGTGTTTGAGATATTATGAAAACTTGTACGAAGCTTACTTTTTATCACCTGAGTGCCCAAGCTGTGTATCTGTAACTATCAACGTCAACCATAATGACCTCAACAAGCGTGTTGGTTTCCGGAATCAGCCAGTGCACATCCCGTACCAGCAGTCCGACATACCACGTTTCAATCGGCCAGACCTCAATATTTCTCCCAAGTGAATATTATAAATCTTGACAACATTCTGCTCAAATATCAACTAGTATAGTGCAACCACTTTCCTGCACTGTGTAAAGGAAATCAATTTTTCACCACTAACATTAAGCTCCATAACATTTATTACTATAATATTTTAAAACGTGAAGCACAATAAAGATGAAGCGATAGCTAATGTCGAGCATTAAATGTTTTTATCGCGTCAAAAGATTCGCAAATTGCGAGCTCGCTTTATAGGCGGCGCCGCAGAGCGAATCGGTATTAATAAAAATGACGGACTCGCCAATAACCGAGCGGCGCGGCGGGCGGCAGCGCCACGAGCCCACGTTCAATGAATTTTTATAGTCCAAAGGCAGCTCTTGAAAGATACATTTTTAATTTGAAAACAGTTGGCCTTTTAATTATAAACGTTAAAGGAAAATAAAATATTAAAATATTGAACGGATTGAAACTGCTCCCATATTTTTCAATTGTGCGATCCAAATATCCCGCATTATTGGTAAATGATATCGCAGGTTTATAGCCGCGGGTGAATAAACGAATTAGGAAAATGTCAAGTTTTTCATGAGACGTGAAACATTGGTTGTCTCAAGTACTACTTTGTTAGGGTCATTGTTTAGTGATTATATTTTGGGAAACATTACAACTTTAATTATTAGGACAGCTATTATTCAACCCCTCACGATTTAGCCCCAATCATTTATTTATGCGGTAAATGTAAGCGCCTTGATAAATAATCGAGGCGTAATAAAATCAACAAGACATTTGTTACAAATGTGTGAGCGGCGTCGCGCGTGATTTGTCAAAGTGATGTCGACATAAAGCCGTATTGGAGCTCGGCCGGAGCTTTAACGAAAACCTCATTAAATAATTCACAAGTATCGAGTGACTCGTCTCTTACGATACATATTTCAACAGCCGCCATAGGCACGGCGCTAACACAATTAAACGACCTTTTAAAAATGGCTTCTTTTTGTTATTGTGTTCCGAAGTTCTATTTTTTGTGTTATGACCTTCGAGTTTTGTTATTTGATATATAAAAAATATACATTATACACGTCCTAAGTACACGTCGAATTGATAACCTCCTTTTTTGAAGTCGATTAATAATTAAATTCAAAGAAGTGTGTTTACAATAATAATAAAAAAATATTATTGTAATTGTGCTACTATTGCCAACCCGCACTAGGCCAGCGTGGTGGACTATATGGCCTAACCACTCTCAATCGTATTCTCGATTGTAGAGTAGGCCCGTGCCCTGCAGTGGGACGAATATGGGCTGATACAGAATTGTACTATTATAAAGAGGAAACATTTGCTTGTTTGTTTGCATTGTAAATGCTCTGAAACTAATGGATCGAAGTAAAAAGTTATTTCACAATCGAATCCTACATTATTCCTTTTTAATACAGGTGATAAAGTATTTTTAACAAGTGTTTCTCAATCCGGGTGGAGACGCCTTGACTGCTAGTTGAGCATAAACAACTTAAAAAATAATATTTATTATGTCGTACCCACTCTTCGTATTCTGTGAACCATCAAAGACATGTCACGCTGCAACAAAGTGACTATAAAGCGAAGAATTTCTCCATTAAGCGTCTTGCCTCAAACTCACTTCCAATGGAATCATCCGTCTGGAGAAGCGATAAAGGCCATTAAAAGCCAGCAATAACCGTTTAAAAACAAATCTGTGGAATCATGGTAATAAAAAGTATCTAAATTTCAAATATCCCCGCGATTGCAATTCGCAAGAGAAATTAATTTTGATTCGGCACATAATTAGAGGAGCGACAGCGCGTGGAGGGCCGCATTCGAATTTAAATACCTATTCAAAAAACTCGGATACTCCTTAGCGCGACGTTAATCAAACGAAAAAAATATATTCCGGAGCGGCTTTATGAAAATACTTGAAGCGTTTCGCATCCATTTCCATATTTTACATTTCCGCGTTCTATGTCGAGTATTTGTACGCAAATGTTATTGATTGTGACTGCGAGCTGCGGTCACCGCACACTACACGCTGCACGCTACCCGCTACCCGCTCTACCTGCCGGGTATCCAGTTTGAATAATAGATAAAAGTGATCGAACCAAGTCAATTCAATAAATAAACTACTAAATTCATCCAAAATTACTTAATCATTTCTATTCTGTTTTTACAGTTCTCGATTTAATTATATAAATATTATAGTATTAAGTTGTAATTGGGATTTTTATTGAATGAAAATCAAATAATTTCATTGTTGATACATCCGCGACGAAATTTACTGCGAAACTTAATGGTTCTATGTTTCCGTCATTATTATTTAAACAGTTTGAAAGTCTCCGTTGTTTTTACATAATATACGTCACGTCCTGTGCCTGGATCATTTTTTTGCTGGTACGACAAACGCATATTCAATTATTGGTAAATGTACTGTGCAAAAAATCTAAATTGAGTATCTACCGCCAGTGGTAGCCTGGTCGAGCCTTTTGCTTTCCATTGGTAACAAAGCCTTAATTACTCTACCAGTTATTACTTCCTGTGACTGGCATACCGAGCCAACGACTCGTAAGAAGCTCCGATGCTCACGCTGTTAACCTCATCCATAAAAGCAAAGACAAAGGATTATTATTATTCATCCAAATGCGAGCACAATAGGGGCCGAGTACAGTACGCAGAACAATGCGGAGTGCAGCACTTAAACGCTTATTCAGCGCTTGTTTAAGCGGTGAGCGCTCGACCACAATAATCTAGAGTATGATTGTCGACTCGTAAACACGCCGGCCCGCGGGACGCGACACCTAACTTATTGCATCTCGCTAGACTTACATTCACAAAATCCTTTTTACGTCCAGTTAAGAAATTCGTTCCCACGGGAGTGTTATTGATTTGTAACTTGCTTTCACGGAAGACCATTACGGCGCTCGGTAATGTATTAAAAATGTTTGACAATATTTTGTGTGGGGTATTCCCTGGTGGATTAACCGTAAGTGCAACTATATTTATGTACACTTCTCGTCTTATCCTAAGTAACTCTGAGTGTTCGATATTGGAAAATTAAAAGTTTGAGAGCCTTATTCAAACACAGTTTTAGAACATATTTTAGTTTGTTTCGTCCCTTTCGAACCACTTTTGAATTTATTTTGAACGAAAGAGACAAAAAAAAATCTGCGAATAAAATATGCTTTAAAACTGTCTTATACTCGTAATAGGGCCGTTAACATGCACACATAGTCTTATATTATTATAATAAAAGTATTTTGTTGCCGGCATCGGAAACTCTGAACAGCTTTTACATTTTTTTCCTGCTGTCTACTTCTCAAGTATCTGGTGTAATAAAATGTTATATGAATAAATATTAGAGACTTTTCGGTGTCAAAACATCCAGACCCAAAACAAATATTTATTGTTCTGTTTTCCAGTCGTGTTCTTATAATACCATATTATGTTATATCTTAATCCTCCCAAAGCCAATATCTATAATCTATGTAGAATTTATGTAGAAGCGAATTGCCGACTCAGGAATAGACATGCAATTCCAAGGGTCTTTATGGGTTTTATATGTCGCAATAACATAATTGCTATTCACAATAATAATAATAAAAAGATTATAAAAGCTTAGAATTATAGAAATATATTAAAAGGAACACACATCGCGTTATAAATGCAACGCAATGATTTTCTTGAAGCAACAGCCGCTTCTAGCCGACAGACGCGACGGCGCGGAAGTGTAGCCGCAATCTATTTCCGAGAACCGGTCTTACACATGATACTGTCTGCTCATTGCCAGTCCAAACCACAATATCCTGTTGAGCTACTTGGTTGAGGTAAAAATATAATGCCGCCCAGAGAGCGCCCATCATACACTGAGGCGGAAAACTCGGCAAGATTTCCATTGTACGTTAATCGCGTTGTGGATTAAATATGTGTGTAGGATTAAAATAAATTTACATTAATATTAAATACATACATACATAAACTCATGCCTTTTTCCTAGTAGGGGTAGGCAGAGGTGCGAGGGCACCCACATTTCGCTTTGTATGTTCCGTCCCACAATGTGATAGGCGGCGAGCCTATCGCCATATCGGGCACAAATTCCTGAGTCTGGGCTGATAATTAATAGAAAAATCTAATATTAAACAATACAATAAAATCATCAACCAATAAAAGGTTCTGTATCAGCCCATATACGTCCCACTGCAGGGCACGGGCCTCCTCTACAATCGAGAGTACGATTGAGAGTGGTTAGGTCATATAGTCCCCCACGCTGGCCTAGAGCGGGTTGGCGGACTTACACACCATAGAAATTTTATAAATCGCTATGGTATGCAGGTTTCCTCACGATGTTTTCCTTCACCGTTTTAGTACGTGGTGATTGACTATCAATACACACATGACTCCGAAAAGTCAGAGGTGTGCCCTGGGATTCGAACCCGCGACCACCGTGAACATGTTGGCAGTCGCGTGTAGTCCGTTTACCAACAGGCCACCACGCACTTATAAAATAAAAGGTATTGGTATATATTTTTATAAAACAACGGTTTCGCCTGGAAACCTGTATATCTAAAATTTCTTTCTACACAAGGTCCAAATTAATTTGCAGCATAGCCGTATGCAAGTGTGGGAGGAAGAAAAAAAACAGTAAACTAACCGTCTTTCTGATTAGTATAACATTAATATTTTTGTTTAATAATATGTGGAGTTATATTGAAAAAAAAAGGAATCTCGTTTTTTTTTTATTATGTCACATTTCCTCGTAGTTATTATATCGTAAACTTTTTGATATCACAACACCAACACCAAAACCAAATGTTTGTGGGCTAGACATATTTTTGTACATGTGCCGGCATCGAAACTAGCGGCCTCACTAATTTTGAGTTCTAATCCCAAATTTACAAGTAAATCACGTGTCGCGAGCAGATCATCTAATCTGCTTATATTTTTTGTCAAAACAACTTTTCTGAACAGCCTTACGAGTAGTATATCCGATATGTCACAGCACTTTCTGCAACGGTAGCATAATTTTGACAAGTGAAGTGCAGCCGAAATAGCTCACTGTGTCACACTTACAACTTATGCTACCATATTATCCTCGTGATCCAGCGGTCCCTGGTTGAAATGCCAATATCGGCGTTTATTGGATTTTACGGTTACTCGGCTTTTTTCTTTGCTCAAAACGTGAGAATTTTTGAGTTTCTCGATATAGCTTCATAATTTACAGCTGCGTTTCATAAAATATTAGCCACTGTTGGTGAACTCATTTGATTTTATGCGCAATATCGCCTGCCTGCCTTAGATAAACGTTTTTCGAAGATTTTCATCCAAGATCCCTATTTTTGTAATTCAGGTTGCTATTTGGTTATGTCAGCAATCAAAATGATTTTCATAGATTTTGTGTGTTCTGTTTAGTGTGATCTGTGTGTTTAGTACAATTTCCGTCCAAACCCCCTGTGCCGTCACACACCCATCACGTACTTAAATATATTTTACTTAAAATAATTGTTATGATTGTCTCTAAAATTTCGCATATCGTCTATTTGGTTGAATTGAAACATTGTGGAGTCGTGTGCAGCATAGACGACTTAACAATAGCCTGAAGCAGATGGGGATAGTGACTACTTCAATACGTATGCTTATGTACGTTTAAATATAATATTATGTTGGATTTTGCACAAGCCAGCCGTTCGAGGCTTCACAAGCCACAATATTTATTGTACCGCGAAATTTTAACCAACAAGAATGTGGAAATAGTCCAGCTGAACATTTGTCCGCATTGTTTTGTCTCGGCTGGCCTACTTTTAGTAAAGCGCGCGAAGGATAATCCGATGCTCTAATATATCCATCCAAACAGTGGAAGTGGTATTTTATTTAAGAGAGTACATCTGAGCTGCAACAATCGCGGCGCGCAGCCGGCTTCACTCAACTGCAGCCGTTTTATCTGCGCCTCCTCCCCTCCCCCGCACCTACCCCGCATCTCCGCCGCCGCGCCGTCCCTGTCAGCCGACAAGTTTCAGCTCATCTTTTCAAGGATTACCGTTTTTTAATTCCTTGCCGTTGTTTCTTGTCGGAATAAAGATTTGTGCGCAGCCGCTTTGCATCAATACTTAAGTGCTGCGTCTTTTCAGTAGGAAATATCCGCGTGGGCTGCGGCTAGCTCTAGATCGCAACTCTACTTTATTGAAGATGTGCAAAGAATTATTATTGTAACATCCAGACGTGCAATTTTCAGAATAATCGTAGAACCCTGACACATTAATTGTAAGCCATTAGATTTTCCTTTGATGTAAAAATTAATTTGCTTAAAATATCTTTGCAGAATATTAAACTGTGTTCTAACATCAAAAAATATGACGTTTATGCTATCTCAGAATGGAATCAAATTACTTGTACAATGAACCGATGCGCTAACGTCAGTCAAATGTGCGTAGGGTAATGTTGTCAAACAGGACATAAATCTAAATACTAAGAAGTGAATCACAAGACTTTTATTTCAAACTTAAAAAATATTGGCGAAATAATACCTGTTGTTTATGAATCATTAAGCTATAGAGCTCGTACAAGACAGAAGTTGCAATCCGAAGGCGGGGCGGCCGGGGCGGGCGCAGCCGGCGGAACAATGAAACTTGCTAATGAGCGACTTAACTGGCGGCGAATTAACAACCGCGGCGCGCCGAACAAACATTACTTTATTTTTTATGTTGCGAGATTGGCTGATGTTGCGCCGGGCGCCCGCAGCGCCGGCAGCGCCGCACACTCTTTAACATCACTTTATAGGTCCGTTGCAGCGCGGAACAGCGCAGCGCCAAATTAAGTTTGCATAAAGCGTTTGCCTTTATTTATGGCTGTTTGTTTCGCAATTTTTATATTTATGTCATTTGTTTCGATTTCCGTCGATGTTATGAACTGAAAGAACTGTAGTTTTTATTTTAATCGCAAGTGCAATGCGTCATTGCCGAGTGGGAACGAGTTATTTTAAACCACTTGGAAACTGTTTGCTGCTCAAAGTCCAAAGCTATTAAGGAGCTTTTTAGCAAATACGCTTTAACTACATCCAGCTGGTGTCGGAAACTTGCCGCCGTATATTGTGAGTTAATTCGACTACGTTATGAAATCACCTTATGAACAGGGTATTCTAAGTACGCCCTGTTTGACTTTACTAAATTTGTTTGAGAACCGAGTAACTTCATATCTTTTGAATTTTGTGCTTCTAAAGCAATTATATATTTGTTAATTTTACCTACAATAAAATTCAATAAGAAAAAAAGGTTCCCGGCATGATGATCCAATCCGCGGCCATTCCTAATGTATTGAAAACGACCACACGAGGTGAGAATCGGCGCAGGAACACTAGGGTAGACCCAGCAAGGCAATAACATCTGTTCTCATATACCGAGCCATTTAAAACAGCCAGATAGCAGTTCAGTTTCCCTCTTAACATTACCAGAAAACCCTTTTAAAGTAAATGAAATTGATCGCTTAATTTCCTTAACCACGTGGCTGCGCGCCGCCGCCCCGCCGCCGCCCCGCCGCTTCACGGACCACTTAGCACCGACTCAGTTTTATTTTCACTCAACTGTTTTCCTATTTTGTGTTGAACCTCCAGTGGTAATCCATTAGGAAAAATCCCTGTTAAGTAATTTTAAAGGGGAAATACTCAAGACGTTCAGTTCAGATTAAATGCGCTAGCTTTGTAACTAATGCGCACAAACTGCGGCACATTGTGCATACTCGGGTAGCTGTGCTCACTCCATCGACAACTTGCTCAGCCACTCTATTTGTCAGCTCGTTAGTGTATTGGTGGTGTAAGTACAACTAGCGGTCGGGCCCGGCTTCGCCCGGGTGCATCTGCACACGTTTTAAAATAGCGATCAAAATGTTCAGTTACGACTATAAATTTAGAATATCGACTAATCGGACCACGAAACACGAATAAAATTTCCTCGTATTTGCTATAAATGTCACTACTGCTTCCCTCCTATACGTCATAGCGTGATGATAGATAGCCTATAGCATTACTCGATAAATGTACTATCCAACACTGAATTCATTTTTCATATCGAATCTGAGATTAGCGCAAACAAACAAACAAACTCTTCAGCTTTATAATATGAGTATAGATTGCATTCGTGTGGTATTGGGTTTCCTTTTCATGACGATAAAATCAGCATTTTACAAGTTTTTCTATTCGGTAGCCTTGATAATATGTAATGAATCCGAGCCTGACTTAAAAATAAAATAGTGTGTAAGCGACATGCATAGAAATCATCGCTCAATACGATATGGCCGGAAGCCGCGGGCTCGATCACCGCACTAACATAAATATAGTCCACAAGTATTCCACGACATCTAAATTATATCTCAGTGTGGTGAGACAATGGGTGTGACTGTTACTGAACTAAAACCAAACTGCGATATAATAGCACTACCTTTAAGTTTGTGGAAATATTAAAAATAGTTATGAAACTTTCGTTTGTAAAATTTTGAAAGTGGCAAAGCCACGCTGTTGTTTATTGTGACTCAACATGAATGGGCAAGCTCATCCGGGGATCATTGTCTCAGAGGAAACTGAAGTGAATCGACAGCATATCTGTCGCTATTCGTGCGGTGAACGTGATTCCCGGATGCCCAATACCACTTTCCTGTACCGATCATTTTTCCTTCCTCCTCTCCTCCCAAATTGATAGGCCGGCAACACATGTTCACATCCATGATCCAAGCGTTGTTGATGTTCATCAGCGGCAGTGATCACTTACCGTCAAGTGATCTCTTTGCTCGTTTGCCGGACCTAAGCAAAAAAGCAAAATAACGTACGAAGTGAAATAATATTAGGCGCTCGTCGCCGCGCGGGCTGTAATGCGATATTCCCCGCGCCGTCGACGTCGAGGAAAACGCTTCGAGTGTTGCTCTAACAAATACTATCACACATAAATACATGTCACGTTCCCGAGCTAAATAAACTAAAAAAAAATATATTTGATTTAGCACATATAATAGGTAATGTGCACCACAGAAAGTTTCATACACACACATTATTATCCTGCCTTCTATCATGTATGTTTAGTGATCGTGTGTGCAGGCTGTGAGAAGAGCGGTCCAGAATTCTATTGCCCAGTCGTCCAATGTTTTTTTATTCTATTTATTTAAGATACACCACCAGCTTACACACTAAACTTACAAAATAATAACAGAAAAAATATGATTATATAAATTTACAAGCCAATTACAGGTATACACAGTATGCATCAAAATAAGTAAAAGACACTAGAGACTACTGAGATTGTTAATTACAATAATACTAATAAAGAAGTTAGTAAGCATAAAAAAAAGGAAAAAAATGGACAAAAACAATTAATACAACAATAATAAGAAAAGCTAAACTAACAGTAACTTAACGTCTAACCAACGCTCCCAGAGTTTTCAATTTGTAATTCTTGCCCACAATTGCAATGGAAATAAGCTCGGATAATTATATGTTACACGAATGGCTTGTGTCTACTACTTAGGGATTTTGAAACAAGTTTATATTTCTATGTACATATTTTATTAATTTTATATTAAATAAGTAAAGCAAACCTAAAGTTATTGAATCATTGATAATATATGGATGTTTCATATTAGAACTTAACTTGAGCCCGTTTTATAAACTATCAAGTACTAATAACTGCATGGTGGCCTGTTGGTAAACGGACCAGACGCGACTGGCAAAATATTCATGGTGGTCGCGGGTTTAAATCCCAGGGTACACTTCTGACTTTAAAGACATGTGTGTATTGATAGTCAATTACCACGCACTACAACGGTGAAGGAAAACATCGTGAGTAAAGCTGCATACCGTAGCGATTTGTGACAATTTATATGGTATGTACTCGTAAGTCCGCGGACCTGCACTAGGCCAGCGTATTGGATATTATGGCCTAACTCTTCTCAATCGTACTTTCGATTGTAGAGGAGACGTGTGCCCCGTAGTCAGGCAATAATCGCAACTATATTTTATGCTACGATTGCTTAACCTAGAGGTCATTAATACACACAATTACAGGACACAATTTTTGTACAAAATTCAAAACACTCATCCAAACATGACATTCGTTAATTTTCTTTGTGCATTGATAATTGGCGAGTGATAATTGAGCAGTCGGTTGGTACGATCGTGGCATATAAGTAGGTGGCGCACACTGCCCGCGGCGCGCGCTCGCCTCCATACACGGCACGCTGCACGCTGCTCGCTCCACAGTGACGGATCTAGCCACTGCCCCGGGCTGATAGCCGTATCTTGTGATTGTGAGAATAGTGCAGTTCTGCAAAATTAGTTATTTTAAAAATTGAATACCAAGCACCGATATTTTTCAAACCTTAACAGCAGCAAACGTGCCAGTTCTCATCACACCTTGCAATTTCGAAGCTTCCATTTTCGATGCCTATGGTAAGATGAAAGAATCGTCTCTTTTCATAAAATCTTATTCTGTAATTACCTTTTAAAGTATCTTATTTACACCTTTTTCGTCTAGGTATAATAATTTCCTCTGCTAATTGCTCGTCCTGTCACGAAATTACAAACATCTAGATCTAGATGCTATGTTCTGTGTTAATTTCAGCAATAAATTCACATGCAATCAGGTAATTGTTTGCGAAACTCATTTACATATGCTTTAGTATAGTCTAGTAAAAATAAGCTATATTTAAACAATACATGATGACAGTCACAGGCCTGCATAACTGTATCAATTGGCAAGATATGATCAACTCTAAACTCTTTTTTGCGTTACATTTGGTATTAGAGGGATATTAAGTCACTTTGTATTGCTAGTACCCGAAAACTGTCATATTGACAAGTACGAACCATCCGTGTACGGACACTAAACCCCATACAGTGGCTGTATATGAAGAGTAAATACAGATAAGGCAGTGAAGAGGTCGGCTCCGTCCCTGCGCGGCTCTTTCAGGGCGTCTCTTTGCGGCGGCGTATGTACTGATGCAATGTTGATAGGCACGCTGTTTGTCGTGCCTCTTGAGGTTCCCTCACCCCTCTCCTTTTCACCCCGCACCATTCCTCAGCCGGCGCCCGGCGACCGCTCATGCTTATACTCTCAATAAGAAGCGCAGTCCCCCCTCCCCCCTGCACAGACGCCCGCACAAGTGAGCACGTGTGATTACGCGAACGCGGTCAACAGCGCCACTTTTGCGTCCGCTGTATTGCTGTATGGGCATTCAGCTCGCCGCCTGCTCTAATTTCGATACGGGCTTTATGCCACGTGCTGTTTCAAACGAGATGTTTGTGATTTTATATTCACTTCAAAGGTAACATCGTACACGAGTTTTCACTATTCATGCTCTGTAAACTATAATTATAAATGAACATATAAGCAAATATGTGGTGTAAAAATATGTTTTAATAATCATCATTATCATCTTCACCTGGAAGCAACGGTGTACGGTACGTGTGTGTCTCCGGTACGTGAGTTCCACTCACGAACTTTTTGCTTACATTGACAATCACTTCTAAAATGTAATACTATTAGATATAAGTTCGGTCAAAGACTTCTTATCGGTCGCACGCTTTTTTGCCGGTCCGTCTACTAAGTGGTCCTCAAACTTTTTCTGCACTATTTTTATTTTCGAACTCAAACATGGTCCAGTGTGGCAGGTGTGGTGATGAAGTGTGTGAAGCCAATGCCGTATTGTGTAGTGGTTGCAAACATCATTTTGACTACGCCTGCTCAGGTGTCACTGAGAGTGGGTATCGCCGGCTTGGTGCCGAACGTCAGGCTGCCTGGAAATGCCCTAACTGTAAAACACCCAAATCCGTAACTATCGACCAGGTGATGCAGGAATTAAACAGTATCAAGCTAAGTCTTGCACTCTTCTCTCAGTCTTGGTGGACCTCGTCGCTGACATCAAAGTCATCAAAAAGGAAATCGCCGACATGAAGTCTACATTAGGAACATACGCCGAGAAACTTCGAATGGTGGACGAACGACTACTCAAAGTTGAAAACACTAAAGATGACGTAACTTTACTAAAAGATCAAGTTTCTAAACTAGAAGAAGCCCTAAATGAAAATAATCAGTGGATGCGTCTGAACAATGTGGAGATCAAAGGTGTCCCTATGAAAGAAAACGAAAATCTAATTGACATAGTCTCTAAAATTGGATCAAAAATAATGTACCCTATTGTCAAGCAAAATATCAACTTTGTTGCCAGGGTCCCCTCACGAATAAACCAAGTAAAACCTATTATTGTATCCTTTTCAAACCGCTATGTCAAGGAAGACTTCGTTGCTGCTGGGCGGTCATTTAAATCTTTATGTTCATCAGATATCGATCTCGGAAATAAAAGTCGCATTTATGTAAATGACCACTTAACTACGCAGAATAAGACACTGCTCACTAAATTAAAAAAACAAGCAAAGGAGTGCGGTTTTGAATTTGTTTGGGTAAAAAACTGCAAAATTTTTGCTCGAAAAAATTCCGAGTCGAAGGTGATAGCTATAAAAAACGAGAAAGACTTAGCCAAAATATGTTAAATTCGTTAGTAATCAATTTTTTTCTGTTATCTGTACAATCATTACTTTATAACGACTTTAATAATAATTACAATGTAAAAAGTTTGAGAAACGCTATCGGGTCATTAACACTCCTTTGTGTACAACATTGTATTGCGAGTGCTTCTATCACTAATATTTTTACGACTACCCGATCTTACTCGATACTCACTGTATTAGTTGTGACGAGTTTATTAAATAGTAATTATTTATTTTCTATTTACAACCAATTTAACTTTACTATAATTCTAGATAAAATGTATCTTTGCCAGACTTATTTAACTAACAATGTGATGTTTAAGTTTGTGGACAGGAACATGTATTTTGTGACCTGGATTATAATTGTTTTAGTTACTCACTACTTTTTTATCTACGTTAATTGTTGTTCTTGTTTTATAAATGGCTAATATATATTATCAGAACTGCAGAGGACTCCGGACAAAGACAGATATCTTTTTTCGTAATTTGTGTATGTCAAACTATGATGTTATTTCTCTCACAGAAACATGGCTGTTAGATGGTATAACGGATAGTGAGATATTCGACCAAAGATATTTGGTTTACCGTCGTGATAGGAATTATATGCTTACACAGCAGTCTAGAGGTGGTGGGGTTCTGATTGCGATCCGCCGCGATATAGCAAGTACTCCCAACTTTAAATGTAATTCATCGGCCGAAGATTTGTGGGTAACCGTTACATTAAATAATTCCCACATTAAGAAATCAATGAAGCTGCATATTTGTACTATATATTTATGCAATCAAAATAAAGGTAACTCTTTTTTGGTTCAGCTCAACAACTTTCTATCTAATTTAAAAAATATGACCGAACATTTTAAACAAGATGATTTTCTTATTATGGGGGATTTCAATATGAGCAATATTAATTGGATTCAATCCAGTTTAGGTCTACAACCTTCTAATGTTAATAGCTTGCCCGCGAATAATTTAGTTGATGCCATGTATGACTGCAATTTAAATCAATTCAACTATCACACTAATGCATTCGGTGGAATATTAGACCTAGTCTTATGCACCAATACAGTGTCTGTATCAATGTGCCGTGATCCTCTGGTGCCTGAAGACCCTTTCCACAAATCTCTGATTATAAAACCATGCTTTATTGAACTGGATGCATTGGATATTCCTAAGCGAACAGTTTACTTGTACCGACATGCTGACTACGATCAAATTTGTAGTCATCTTTCCTCAACTGATTGGTCGTTTTTACAAAGTTCTAAGTCAATTGAAGATGCTATTCAAGGGTTTTATGACATTATTTTCCGGCTACGTAATAGTTATATTCCAATCCGTACTACACCCAGTAATAGATATCCTCCCTGGTACAAATCATATCTCATTAAAACAATAAAAGAAAAATCTAAATATTTAAAAAAATACAAAACATACGGCAACCTTTCTGATGAACTAAACTTTAGATTGTTACGTGATAGGGCTAAGAAAGCTGAGGAAAAATGTTACAAAGACTACATGTGTACTGTTGAAATGTCTATCTGTCGCAACCCAAAGCTTTTTTGGTCATACATAAAAAATAAGAGAGGTACTAGCTCCTATCCGTCAACAATGACATATCTATCTACCACATGTAATACAAGCGAAGGCATAAGTCAGCTATTCTCTTCTTATTTTAGTTCGACCTTTCTATCCAGTGGGCAGTGGCTCATCACAATACAGCCATAGCATTACAACTGATCCTATTTGTGATTTATCAACCATCGAAATTCATGCTGAAAGAGTTCTTAAATTATTAAGATGCCTCGACCTTAATAAATCAGCAGGCCCTGACACTCTCCCATCGTTATTCTTAGTAAAATGTGCTAGTGAATTGTCAACTCCTATTTCTATTCTTTTTAAACGCTCCCTGAGCGAGGGTATCATGCCAAAAATATGGAAATCCGCATTTGTGACACCGATCCACAAAAAAGGCCCGAAGCATGATGTCACCAACTATAGACCTATCTCCAAACTTTGCCATGTAGCCAAAATTTTTGAACGCATAGTTTTTGATCAAGTGTACGACTGTTTCAAAAATACATTTATTCCCCAGCAGCATGGTTTTATTAAACATAGATCAACCACTACTAATTTGGCCGTTTTTAATGAATACCTCACTATCAATATGGATCGTGGCAATCAAATAGATTCTATATACACAGACTATAGTAAAGCTTTCGATAGGATTGACCACCAAATTTTACTTAAAAAAATCTCGACATTAGGCATACGAGGTGATCTCTTAAAATGGCTAACATCCTACGTTTTAAATAGAACGCAAGCTGTAGTCTTGAACGGGTATACTTCAGACTGGGTTGACATTCCTTCGGGAGTCCCGCAGGGCTCTCTTTTAGGTCCTTTATTATTTGTATTGTTTGTAAATGATATTGGGTCTTGTTTTTTACATTCTAATTTCTTGTTATTTGCTGACGATATGAAAATTTTTCGAGTCGTCAATAATATTGCTGATGCATTACTTCTACAAGAAGATTTAAATAGACTTGATTTATATTGCAGTGATAATAAGTTAAATTTAAACGTATCCAAATGCTTTGCTATTAATTTTACAAGGAAACGTAACGTCATTTGTTTTCCATACGGATTAAAGGGGTCTAATATAAATTTTACTAATGTGGTTAGAGATCTTGGTGTCCTGCATGATACCAAATTATTATTTGACCAGCACATTGAACAAGTTATTGATAAAGCATATAAAGCGCTAGGTTTCGTCATTCGTGCCTCAAAGCCATTTAAAAATATGAAGACAATAAAAATTTTGTATTGCTCGTATGTTCGCAGTCATCTTGAATACGCGTGCCAAATTTGGAATCCACTCTATCATATATATAGTAATAATATAGAAAAAATTCAAAAACGTTTTGTTAGGTATTTAGGCTTTAAGTTCAAACTACCATATTTGCCTTATGATGAGCAATGTAATAAGATTCATCTTCTACCCCTCCATATTCGTAGAAATATAGCCGACATTTGTTTACTTTCTAAGATAGCTCAAAATAAAATAGATTGTCCGGATCTTCTTTGCAACATCAAGCTCAACATCCCTACCAGAAAACTAAGGTCCAGCAATTTACTACATGTTCCTCGGTGCCACAGTAATTTTCGTTGTAACAGTTATTTGCCAAGAGCTATGCGCTTGTTTAATAAACTCAATCACACTTCTCAAATAGACCTATTTTATAGTAGCGTTCGTAAAATTAGTCATATCCTGACTAATGAGCCTAAACAGCTGTTGTAAGTTCATTCGGTGTTTTAAGTTATATAGTTAATTTCTAAATTTTAATGTTTTAATTCTGTATGTGGTAGCTTTTAATTGGCATCTAGATATTTAGGATATTGTTAACATGTAAAATTAGCTGTAAGCTTCCCAAATATAATAAAATAAAAATAAAATAAAATACTATTATACTACGCCATTTATTATTCTTTCCACGACATAAGGGGTCTATTATGTTAGTAACAATTCGGTCTTTCCCCCGCATGCATTGTTTGAATATGGAGAATTACAAATGAAAGTTGGACTCTAATGTGGTCGATAACTCGATCAGTATACAACAATTAGGGAGCGGGAATACACACATCTTGCAATAAACAGTTTCTGAATTCTTCGCATGCGAGGCACATCTATTAATGTAAAGGACTCCCGTGTGCAGGTTGTATGGCATGTGCAACACCCCACATTGGATCTCTAAAGATTAAAGCTGAAAAGAATCTGCTATCAACGAAAAGTCAGTTCGCTTTTAGCTCTCAACTGCATTCCAATGGGTTCGGCGTGTTTGGTAAGTGCAGGGAATTAACAGCGTTCGACGTTGTGGCAAAATAAGGGACGAGCGCTAAAGCGCTAAAAGGTGCAAACCACGGGTTTTTTCCGGAGCGCGGTAATGGCACAAAACAAGGTGTTGTCGGTCAGCAAACAGCGCTGAAAGCCGCCGCTTTTAGCCGCCGGCGCGGGCGATAACTCGCACACACGCCGCGCCGCCACACTATCGGAACTTATGTGCGGGGACGCTATCGGAAGTGCGGCTAAGTGGATGCATGCAGATTTATGCACGACGCGCATTAAAAGTAATGGAGCCCGCAACACTATGCATTAGAAATTGTAAACATGACGTGAGGCCTGTTACATGATAACGTTGTTGTTTGATGCATTTATGAATTGAAATCGTGGCTTATGAAGAGCATGACATTCGCCTGATGGTAAGCGATACGACCGCTCATAGCCAGTAGCAAAACCAAACAACACAACGAATTACAAAGCAATGCTTGTCTTTTCTGAGACATTAGATGCTAAGTCTCATTATGTCCATCCTAAGACATCAGAGGTTAAGTCTTATCATATCCATAGTTACTCTGGCCAAAATGTCCTTCAAAATACAACAATACATTTACACTGATATTTGGCGATAGAAATAGATATTGCGGTGGTAACGTACTCACACGGCCACTCATATACCCACCACCAGTCAAAATCATAATCAAAATGAAATGTCATAAAAATGGCCGATCTGGTGTGATATGTTTTTGCTTTTTGTATTTGACGATATCAAGTTCAAGCTGCCACCGAAACAGTTACTTTACCTACAACCCTCCGAGCTAATGAATACTTAGTCGGTATCGGGTATTCATAGCCGTCTCGCGCCGCAAACTTGCACCTCGCTATAGTTAATTGTGGTAGTTGGGTGAATTTTCACACGCTATAGGGAAGTTGGAAGACAAACTAATAAGTAATTATATGGAGAAGGCGCTCGCGGCATGATATCAGATGTTGGAGCGCTCGCGCCACGCCGCTACTCGCCGAGGGTGTGGGTGACGCATTATTGCCATTTAAATCGGATAAAGTATACTGTAATTTGTGAAGTCTCTCGATTTAAGCTTGTCTTTAATTTAGATGATTTCCTCTTAATATAAACAAAATAGGGGAATCTTTACTTTTTTTCATACGTAATTTAATGTGCACAGGTAAATATCTAGAAATCTGGTTTCGTATCTAGAAAAAGCTATTTTCAGCATTTAAAATAATATATAAGTGCGTAGTGGCCTGTTGGTAAACGGACTAGACGCGACTGCCAACATGTTCAGGTGGTCGCGGGTTCGAATCCCAGGACACACCTCTGACTTTTTGGAGTCATGTGTGTATTGATAGTCAATCACCTGCCTACCATAGCGATTTATAAAATTTCTATGGTATGTAAGTCCGCCAACCCGCACTAGGCCAGCGTGGTGGACTATATGGCCTAACCACTCTCAATCGTACTCTCGATTGTAGAGGAGGCCCGTGCCCTGCAGTGAGACGTATATGGGCTGATACAGAAAATAATATAAATTTGAATCCCGGATAAATTAATGTTTTGAAGGTGTAGTGAAAGTTAGAGCCGCTCCGTAACGGTGGTGAAGTCATCACTATACATTGCATCATTTTCGTGTCATTAGATCTGTATCTGTATCAACGCATATTCAATCGTGTGGGACGTACGTATGCATGAGACGAGCCTCCTCTACACTCGAGAGTACGATTGAGAGGAGATAGGCCATGTAATCCACCACGCTGTCATTAATTGATGTTTGCTCCTAGTGATAAATGTGAACGACTACCAATTTGATTATTTCTGAATAGAAAATTATTTTACTTAGCGTGATATGAAAATTCAAAAGATTTTTTGTCAAACCATCTAGCATCCCAAGTATGTACTTGTAAGTTCTAGTGTATTTACTTGGTATATCTGTCAGATATTAGCTGCTCTAGCAGACGCACTCTAATGATGCTATAATGCTGAAGCTAAGTGGGTCCAAACCCAGAATAATTGTACGCAACCCAGTTCGATGGAAAAGTTTTGAAAGTCCTTACGCCCTTAATTTGAAAAATAAAGTTGCTGTTCGTTGCTTTTCCTTTGAAAGAGGAAGAAAATAAGCTCGCATAAAATTATTTCAAAAAATATAAACAGGCCTTTTTCCAGTGGCTAATAGGTAGAGAAAACAAGTTCATTCCTAACAAATAGACGACAAAATGCTTGCACAGCGACGACGCAATCTTTATAAAACACTTCACTAAACTTATTCCAAATTAAAGGAGTTTTGTTTCGCTTACAAATTGTGCTACTTTGTTAAATTTATTCATGAAAGTGACATATCTTGGTATTTGCGAGAGTCGCGAGTGCTCCCCGCGCCACCGACACTCGCGTCAACTAATGTAACGCAAATACCATGCTGTGATGAGGCTCCTTTTACTGTGACGTCATCAAACACACACAGACTAGACTGTTACAAGTCTCCACATCACGCTCAGTCTCTTTAACGACTCGTTTTATATTTCATGGCCAAATTTACTTTAGTTGCACTCTTCTCTACGTACGTATTGGTGGTAGTTCTCTCATATGTGAAAGGCCGCCTGAGTAGGTACCACCACAATGTCTATTCCATCATAGCATCATAGCATTGTAGCCAGAGTGACTACTGGCCATATTGAGACTTAAAATGTTACGTCTCAGGATGGCGAGCGCAGTGGAATGCCTAGCATTGGTTTGTGATTCAAGGTGTTGCTTGGTTTTGCTACGGTTCATGAGCAATCATATCGCTTACCATCAGGCAAATGGCATGGTCGTCTCGCCATTCATTGCTATAATAAAAAAGGTGAAGACGACTTCTTCAGAAATGCTTTTTAGTATGATTCACTTACAAATCTCGTCTTACTTCACGCCAACATTACCGTGACTATTACCTCCTCTCACATGTTCTACAATACGATAAAGAGAGGGGGCGTTAAAGGACCCTAGTTATCCGACGTCTAATAAAACGCAGTTGCAGTTTGCGTCATAGTTAATTAACCGAGTAGTATATAATTTTTATTTATTTATTTCCAAACTTACATCTACTTTTACAGGATACCCTAATGCAGTAGTGTAGCATAGTAATTTTTATTTTTTTATGTTTCATTTTGTCTTATAACAAATTATATTCATCGCTATTTTTGTGAATTCACTCAGGGAGCAATGGAATAAGTCTGTTTCCTGTGCAATTAAGTTAAGTATTCGAAGTGCGCGAGTTATAGGCGCCTCTTTAAGCATATTTGTACGAGCACGCGGTATCGCCAGTAACTGTGGTCGCCGCCGTCTCCAAACGTATCTGTTTGGAACCAGTAACCCTATTTGCCCTAATAATGTGCTGTTTTCTACCATACTTCTAAGGATTTTAAATATATACGAGATGAGCGTAAAGTCTCTCCTGACCCGTAATTCACTATATCCAACCATTCCCAAAATAAATAAATTTGGATACATCAATGGGTAATAGGGATATACTCCATATTGCTTCATGTATAAGAACCTTATATATTTATTTTGTACTCTTTCCAGCATGAGACTATATTTAGTCTCATATGGAGCCCAAATAACTGCATTACACTCAAGCACACTCCTTACTAACGCGTTATATAAGGCTATGATTGCATGAATATTTGTAAAAACACGAACCATACGCAACAAAAAACCCAAATTTCTGAATGCCTTTTGACAAATATTAACAATATGCTCGCGAAAATGTAGCCTAGTGTTAAAAATCACCCCTAAATCCCGAACTGATTTTACTCTTATCATAGTGTTCCCGTACAAGGTGTACTTCCATAGAAGTGGTTTGTGTGAACTAGAGAATGTGATAGTCACACATTTAGAGGTGTTGAACTCCAGTTTATTTTGTTCCGACCAATTTACCACTCTGTCTATGTCCTTCTGCAACTTCTTACAGTCGTCACTACTTTTAATAGGTAGGTATAGCTTCAGGTCATCAGCAAACAGCAAACACTTAGCGCATTCAAGCACCTTAGGTAGGTCGTTTACCAATATAATGAACTGTAATGGTCCAAGGTTAGTACCCTGACTTACGCCAGATCGTGTGAAATATGGTTCTGACACGTTTCCCGCATATTCCACGTATTGCTGCCTATTTTCCATGTAACTTGCGAAAAAATGGAGTAAATGCGAAGTAAAACCAATGCCCGCTAATTTGGTAAGCAACACGTCATTATCAACCAAGTCGAATGCTTTTTTGAAATCAAAGTAAGCTGCATCGGTCTGTCCCCCGCTGTCGATTTCGGGTGTTAAATCCGCCATATAGTTCAGGAGATTACTCGTGGTGCTTCTGGCTGGTCGGAACCCGTGCTGGGCATCTGAGAGATGGCCACTAAGTTGGGCAAATATGCTTTTATGTACAGCCGATTCGAACACTTTAGCCGGCGTAGACAATACTGCTATAGGTCTATACCCTTCCACACTATCTCCCGACCCTCCTTTTGGTACTGGGACGACCTTCGATAATTTCCATCTTTCAGGAAATACTGCTGTCTGAAGTGACTGGTTATAAATGTGAAGTAACGGAAGTAACGGAGCAGCCAGCACTCTTCGACAATCCTTAAAGATGAAAGGTGGTATTCCATCTGGCCCTGATGATTTTTTTGGCGTAAGCTTTTTCAGAGCCCGTTGAACATCTACTAACGCTAGCCTATCGAGATGAACTCTGGTCGCCCCGTTCTCTCCACCAGCTTTACTAATTGCCGTCCTTACACATAATTTTGCCGGTCTAGGATTAAAGACAGAGTGAAAAAATCTTGCGAACTCATTTGCACACTGGTCATTTGGTATCATCTCTCCACCCTTTGAGATCTTTCGCGGAGCCCTACAACCTCTTTTTGATTTTACATAGGTCCAAAAAGATTTTGGATCTTTGCGCAGTTCGCTCTGCTTGATAAGCCGGTACTGATTTTCTGCGGAAGCTATCATACTTTTTACTTTAGTTCTCTGCAGAGAAAACGCCTCATAATCACAAGCCAGCCCTGTCGATTTAAATCTTTTATGAAGAATGGCTTTAAATTTAATATTGCGGATTATTTCACCAGTGTACCATTCGGGATAAATGTATCTCGAACTTACACTGTACCGCTTTTTATTTGGAACACAGTCATTTATAATAGCGTTAATATTTGAATAAAAATAATTTAAACTTTCTTCCAAATTTAATTCGTACATCGGTGTCCAGTCTATTGTTGCTATATTTGAATATAAAGACTTAAAATCCGCTTTATTGAAATTCCAACCCGTATTTGCGTAATTCTCTGTATTTGAACGTGCATCAGAATACGTGTAGTTTCTCCATGCCGTGGCGCCATGTTGGGTCAAATTTACTGTAATCGCTAGTGGAGGATGGTACGCGTCCACGGGTACGAGGGGCACCTCGGCCGCGCGCACTCGCATCCCCCCACCATCCCCCACCATGTTACTCAAGACTAAATCAAGCTGTCGATCATGACAATTTCCTACAGTATTGCTCTGAGTGAAACCACAATAAGCGACGAAATATTCATAATAATTAATTATGCTTGCTGGACATGAATATAAATTAAAATCACCTACTACAATTATATCCTTATATCTATCACAATAATGTTCTATAATTTTAAATAGTACCATCAATTCATTTTCATTACAGTTCGGCGGAATGTATACAACACACAGTAAAAATAATAATCTATTTTGTAAATAGACGGTAGCACTAACCAGTTCAAACATATGATCGTCGATGTTTACGTCACTGTGCACTTGTCTTAGCTCGAAGCGCGGTGTGGCCACGAGACACGCGCCACCTTGCTTACGCCCATCCGCTCGATCACATCTTAATATTGTGAATCCTGGTGGAATCATTTCGGCATCCTGAATAGATTTATTACATCCCGTTTCTGTTATAGCAAATATATCGGCATTTGAAGAAACAACTCCGATATTAAATTCTTCTAATTTTGTGCGAAGACCCCTTACGTTCTGGTAATATATGTCTATAGGTTTATTGGTTCGTTTTTTATTTTTTCGTTGTTCGACGAAACCATATCCATTCACTGAACTCAATATTTACTGCCCAGTTTTCTGGTTCACATAATGTTGCATAATTATGTTCCGGTATGCCTATAATGAAAGATGCATAATCCCTTTCTGTCTTATGCTTTATTCTTTCCACTGTTACAGGTACATCTTGACCGCATATATTTTTGACATGTTTTTCCAAAATTTCCTCAGTAGTTTGTTTTCGTAAACGCCATACATGCAAATATTTCTTACGTTCCGTTCCTTGAACTTCAAATGTATTTTTACTTCCACCTCTTTTCACTTCGCTGTTAGGGTATCTTTTTTTATTTTTTTTTGCTACAATTGTCCAATTGTCATTTCTCATTTCTTGTAAAGTATTATTCCCTTTTCCGCCTTCCTCGACATTAACTTCTTTGGCATCTTTTTTTGTAGTTAAATCATAATTGTCAGCAATACTTTTATTTGTTAACGTGGTATTTTTTAAAGTAACTATCTTATCTGACTGTTTCGTGGCCCCACAGTCATTTGTTGCTTCTGAGACATTTGCAACTACCTGATTGCTTTGTTTATGTTTAGTGGCGTCAACAAATGATGACCCTATTTTTTGTATGCAGCCTTGGTCCTTCCGTGTATTTCCCGTATTAAGTGAGGTTTCCAACTGATAATTTTTTTGTCTTAATAATTGAACTTCGTTCTCTAATTTTTCATATCCATATGCTTTTTCTTTAACTACCTTCAGTTCTTTTCGTACTTCTTGTAGTTCATTTTCTGTTCTCATAAATCTTTCCTGTAATTGGGCATATTCCTTTAATTGTTTATCTAATTTAGCATTTATCTCCAGACGGATATTTTTTATTTCTGTTAATATATCATCGCTATTATCTTCATATACCAATGGTTCACTTGTTTTATGACGACTACCGCGATTCATGTTTATATAATTGCTTGGCGTATAAGTCCTATTCGCGTATGTGTTACCACGCACGGGTGTTTCCGAATTATCCTTTCTGGGCACCATGCTTACACATTCAGGACATTTCCAAATAGCTTTGTACTCTTGAGTGAAAGCCACAAACTTTTCCGATGTCATCGCGAGACATTTCAAATCATATGATTTCTTACACAACTCTTCTGAACATTTCATGTAATATTCATCATGAATAGCAGTTCCACATCCACTACATTTCATGTCTATTGTTCTTTTTGGTGTTCAATATTTTGACTTTACGATATTTGTACTCGAGTAAAAAATACGTCCGACCGCTAGCGCACGCGCTGACTCATAAATTGAGCGGAGTATCCTGTAAGAGCAGTGCAGGAGTCTCTCTGGCGGCGCTCCGGCACGTCCTGGCCCGCGTTATCTGCAGCCCTATCAGCGCAGCGCCACGCCACCGCGCCGCCGCCGACGCTCCGCTTAATTAACTTTACACTGTATTATTTTAACGTAATTACTATCTGGAAATTGGACACGTGTGAAATTAAGTTTCGTCTTGAGACTAACGCCCGACGACCTCCGCGCTTATTGCGAGAAATACACGCTGCCAATGTTTAATGTATTAGAGTAGCAAGTTTATAAAGTATAATTCTACGGTGCGTTGATATTTAAATGTAAACTTATCAAATATCAACCATTAGTATATATACTCAAAGATTTAATTGGATTGAATAAATATTATTGTACTACGTATTTAGTATGTTTTGCCACAATAACAGTCACATATTATGTAGGTTTTGTATGGAGGGAAAACACTGAGACGAGAAGACCTTAGTTTCCTACATAACAGGAATTACAAAAGTGGTTACTTTCTATCCGTTCGAAATGTATGGCATATTTTAAAATGTCAGTCAAACATGCATTGCAATACATCCGTACCCGGCCGAGCTGTTAGTAACTCCGACAAACGAGTTAACACAATCGCCCGCCGCACGTCACCCGGCTTTAAAAGCCCGCGCAAGCGGCTTTCACTGCGAAACAAGCCGGCCACGCAACTTCACCCCTACACAACATTTTAATGTTCCGCCAAACCGTTGACTAACGGGCTGTTACCAACTTGATTTAATTAGGACTTGGCGGTGCACGCCAAACTTTCCCGCCGCGCCTCCCTATTCGCAGGTGCTAGGGTCGATATTGGCTCGGAACGGCCGGTCCATTCACCGTCCGTACACATGGCTGTAATGATGACGAAGTTTGCGGGAGGTTTTTGATTCCGTTTCGTGAACAATGTTTGGCGCAACTTCAGCCGCGCCGCGCCGTGTCAGTGCTAGTTAAATTAGTTAGTGGAAATGTGTAATGCTACGGGACCCGCTCCTCATGATCGCCCTCGCCCTGATATATGCCAACATTACTTTAATTATTTAATTTAACTATCATTTAAAAGCGAATATTTTATACTTGATATAATGCTACTCAAGAAAATCTCTAGACAAACCATAGACAACAATATTTTGTGGCAGTTTTTAACACGTTCTTTGCGATATCTGCTTTGGATCCTAATATCCTCTCATCAGAAAAAACTGATTGAAAAAATTCATTAACATCAGAGAAAATTTCCGGAACCGTTACAAGCATTAATTGTATTTAAAAAATCTTTGTTTGGAATTACGGAAGCTAAGACTGAAGTTCTAAGTGACTCTGATTTTATTAACTTAAAATGTACATGAACCCTAAAGACAAACGTAAACAAATAAAATAACAGTTAGTAAAACAATATAAATTTATTTATAGTGTCAATAAAAACAAAGTGCCGAATATATTTTTGTATTAACTATCTCATTGGAACTCTGGGATGGGAGCGGACTGGCGAAGAGGAAAGGTAAAAATTTATGTATTTCCTTGGTTTTACGAGGGCCGCTTTTAACTTATTTTTTATAGACTATAAACTGGAAAGGGTTTGTCGCAGTAAATACACTCCCTTTTATTATACAATACACGAGCCTCGGCCCTATCAACACATTGAATATAAAGGATTAAACAATGTTTTATAGTAACGTTTGTTAGAGAAATTAGTTAATTTCCTACTTCTATTAATTTTATTACCTATTTGAGTAATTTTGTTGTTGACAACACAGACATTTTTACCTAGCTCTAGTCATCAAAATGTGGGCCACTATTATTATGCTGTTGGCTTTTGGAAGTTGTAATATAGTGCTTATAAAGCAATTAGAAATGTCGGAATTGTCTTTGTCGGCCAATTTTAAAAATACATTGATTGGACTAAACAGCTTTATAAAAGGTCGTTGTGAATTTATAACTGTGTCATCGCTATGTGATGCGTAAGTGGGATTGAATCCAAAACCTCACGATTCCAAGCCCAAACCTGCTGTATACAAAAAAAACGTATGAGGCATCAATGAAGGTTCTGATGTAATGAGACAAGTAAAACTATATGGGCGATACAAAACCTAGCGACATAAAAAAGACGGCTAGTATATTTGCGTAGCCCTAGCTCACCTCCCCCCTCCTCCCTCCTCTGCCCCTCAGCCCCGGTCGGCGCGACCTGCCTGAATTACACAAGTTTTATATTGAACCTCACTGAACGCTATAAATAACATTTTTTACAGACTAGTAACGCGGTTATTTGTGAACCCTACACGGCAAAAACTTAATCGGCTCATCTTCATAACGAGTACACAGAAAAACTTACCTTGTGTATATGCAGGGGCTGAAAAGGCCGACGGACACAGTCGTACGTTACTTATACAAAAACCACGATATTGTCTTCGTTCATTATATAAAGTACGAAGCTATTGACATTTTTTTTGTTTTTTTTTTTTTTTATTCAATGGCGGTTTACTGCCATTTGATACGATCATGCCAGCCTGCTAAGACGCCTCTTCACGCTACGGCGGAATGACCCAGGATTACAGGAAGGGGGGAACAAGCGTGATGACATACCATTCCTCAGCTTGACGGCGCAGCTGATAGAATAGTTGGAGAACCTTTTGGTTCGTGCCCAGTTATTAAATTTGAGAAACACATTTTAATTAAGTGAAAAAAATACCGAGACTGTCTTGGTCATAGATAATACACTAGCCTTGGTGGCACAGTTGTACTGCAGTACGATTATACGAGTAAAGCCGAGGTCTCGGATTTGAGTCTCCATTGTAAGTCTGGAGTCTGGAATTTTTGCCCGATATGACGATTGGTCTCCTATTATTTGAAGTCCACCAAACTACTTAGGGTGGCGAGCTGCACAAGAAGCTATGGCTTAAAACTTCTCGATAGAATTCGCAAACATAAAGGAGTCTTGCGTAGAGCAGTGGGCGTATGTACAGTGACACATTAAATAATTAAACAATAAATTAATAAAGCATGCGTAAATAAAAATAAGTACCCTCAGATTAAATATCCGAGGTACCTTGCAATTCATTAGATCAGATAATTAAAAATAAGCAGGATATTGTTGTTTTATAGCCCTTAATTTAAATTGACCACATGTGTCACAGGATATCAGAATGATTTGTGTGCGACTGAAATGTGTACAGTATATAGCCAAGTCTTAGGATTTCCTCAGTGAAGATAAGCGAGTACGGTGCATCTCGTTACAGGCTGGACGCACTGAAACGCCACACTGGCTTATACTTATGTACGGCCATACAGATAGCGACAAAATTACGAACAATTTAATATTTACTCATATGAATAAGTATATTTTAATTTATCGTTTAAAGCAGCGTCGAAGGTCTCCATGGCAGACTACCACTGTAATGAAGTAAAATGGAAATCTCTATTGATCGGACTCCGTAAAAAGGTTGAGAGAAACCATATAAATACCTATAGTTTAGTACGATAATTTTTTAATACGGTAATAGTTTTCCTATGACTGCTGATGATGATGACGATTTACTTCCTCACATTAAACAAAAAGTTCGACATAATATTACAAAATAATAGTTAGGCGTCGCGTCGTTCATACTAAAATAAATATTTTTATGACTCGCTAATAAAAGTTCGTAATATTCCATAAAGGAAATAATAGTTTAGGAAATATTTATGATTATGCGGTGTTGTTCGCTTGTTTGTTGGCCTCTCCTCAAGTCTTTGTCGACGAGTAAATACTCTCTATGTGGGAGTGCGGCGTGCGGCAGGGTGCGACCGCGAGCGGCGCCACAAAGGCCTGATAGCGCAGAGGGGCGGCGCTGTGATAGCGCTGGACACTGCGTGGACACTTCGCTCTTTACAAACCGCCGGGAACCCGCACTGAATATGCATCGCTGCAGCTCCTTTGTATTAGAAACACTTCGCTTTGTCTCCTCTTTCAACATCACAACAATTGAAACCGATTACTGTATTCAGTTTATAGTTGCGCTAAACAATTCTATACTTGCGTTTATGATAAAATGGTTATAAAGACATTTGGCACACTGGGCCAACGTAGTGGACTATATGGCCTAACCTCTCTCAATGGTACTCTCGATTGTAGATGAGGTCCGTGCCCTGCAATGGGATGTATAGTGGCTGATATATACATACATAAACTCACACCTTTTCTCCAGGGGTAGGCAGAGGTGCCAGGACATTTCGCCTTGTGTGTTCCGGTCCACGATGTGATAGGGGGCGAGCCCGTCACCATTTCGGGCACTAATTCCTGACTCTGGGCTCATATTGAATAGAAAAATTCAATATCACTTTGCCTTCCCAAAATCCGAACTCGAGACCTCAGCCTTGCAATCGTGCCGTACAACTGCCTAGAACTGTAATATAAGCCCTCCTAACAACCATCGTTTTCAAGCTGGAATAGATTCCCAGCACATTGTTAGTATAGGTGACGAGTGCGCGTTCGCCTCGATATGAGGCCGCGGTGCATCGCGTTCACGTCGCGGCGATGGTATCGGGCGAAGGGCGCGGGTATCGGCCACGTGCCCCGACTGGCAAGGGGTCGCCCGCGGGACACGGATGCTCCGGCCGAGCTCATCTCGAAACAGTGAACTAACTGTCGCAAGTATGCAAAAACTACACATTAAAATTATAACGACCATTATATATTTTCAAAACATCGCTAGAAGCATACATCAATAAAAAATAACATCCAACATTCACATACATATATAGTCCTAACGCCACACTAAGATCGAGTCTTGTGTCGTGGGTACCAGGAACTACAAGAGACTTTTCTGTCTCACAAACACCCAACTCGAAAGAAATCAAAATGACGAAAGATCTTATTGAATGTTTCGTAATAACTAACTGTAACCATAGTTCATTATGGTCAGGGGTTTTGTTGTTTAATAAACCTCAAAGAGTTTTCGGCTTCCTCGTTTACCTAAGCTTACTAATTCCATTTTAGTTTTGTTATTTATACAAAGCCATTACTTTTACTGTAATAGAGAACACAATACCAAACTGGAATTTAAAAAATTTTTGATCTGTTATAAATGGTTCAAACTTGGGTGAATATATTGGGTCAGTCATGTTCAGCAATGGAGTTTATTTGGCTAAAGAGAAAATAATTCCACTACTGTCTTCACATGAACTGTGTTACTCGCAGAGATCCTTTTTGCATGCGGCTGTGGCGCCCGCACGCTCGCTCTTATCTGCGTCGCTGGATAAGCCTTCGTACCCTTGTCCCATATCATCTCTCCCTACTCTTTATCACTTGACATCGCCCCCCGTCACGAGCGATTTTTCATCGCGTTAACTCCAGCAGCGATAGTCGTGTTTGCTGAAGTTAATAAACACTAATTAATATGGAACCTGGTTATACTCGTACGTCGTATATTTTGAGGCAGCAAATTTTTGTGACGATCGAATAAATAAAACTTAAGCATAAGTACCTACTTATTTATAAAATTCTCCAACAGAAATTATTTCACGAGAACTACTTAGTCTATATTACAAAATGGGAAAATGGTAAATGTTTTATAGTCCAACATTTTCGTATAATTGAAAAGTAAAGCGCAACAATAGGGAAAAAAGCTGCACACAATATAAAGTCAGAAATTCAATAACAATTTATTTATAAATAGCGTTTATGCAAACAAAAATTATTTCGGTATCTCACTAGTAGAGAAGGAACTGCAATAAACGCAGTCCATCACACAGGCCGGCCGCCGCTCGTCGCGCTCCGAACAAGCGCGGAGTTGAGATAAATCGCTTTAGTCGCCCACCTCGCCAACACGTGGTGGACAAATTTTAAATTTTCAATTTAGAGGAAATTGGAAAAACGGAAAAAATCCAACTGAGAGCGCGTCGCAGTAATGCGAGCCGCGCTGCGTCTGCTAAGTCCTCGCCGGCGCCCGCCTTTGAGCCGAATCTCATTTCGTACAGCACTCGAAGGGACGCAGACCATTCACCAATAATATACATCGTTTTGTACACGGATCTCTACTCGATATACTTTTATAGAGCCGTTTGAATGCGCATTCGTCCTCAAAGTGGCATCAACATGGCATGAATATCGCCCGTGTTTATGCCACGATGGCACTTTATATTCAAATACGAAGCTGGTGAATTGTTTTAACAATTTCAAGAATATTTCAGAACTTGTTTTTCACTTCATCGATCTTTCAATACTCTAATCTTTAATATCGTCTTCTGAACAGCATGTCAGAATATCCGTTTCACCCAATCTTCAGCAACCTCAGTTATTAGGACATTGAGTCCTACATTCACCTGGACGACATCAAGCCATTTCCTTTATTGAATGCTATTCAAAAAAACAGTAAAAAAAGAACGAATAAAGTTTTTACAATGGACGTCAGATTTCATGTTGAGGATTTCATGAAAAGCCTACCTACCTTCTTTACCAAACCAAGCAATTCTCGTTTTCTTTGTAAGCAAGGCTCGCATTGAGTCACTTTACAATCCAGGTGGGCCTTCAAAGTGCGAGTACTTGAAATTATGATTGTTCGCAGTTCTTTTGTATTCCATTTTTTTGCCTTGACATTGCATCTGATTGTAAGCACAAAACAACGATCGTTGAACCGACAGAACTTCTCACCATGAATTTATTTACTATTTATTTATGAACTTATTTGTGCATATACACAAGAATACATGAATGTATACAATGCAAACTATTACCTTGTAAAATTATGTGGCAAATATTTTTTCCAATGATTTTGTTATACGAATCTAACAATTTATCTTTAATACCTATAAGTCTGAGATCAATTTTTGACTCATCAGGCTATTGATGTATTTTATTTAGGTATACTATAATGATTATTAAAAATAATATGTACGGAATGATATATTTTTCCTACATTTCTATCTTCTCCAAAAACCAGCTTCGGATTTGTAAATTAAATCAAAAATAATTAATCTATACTTACAAACTGACGCTGGTAATCAACTAACATACGTTTCAGTAAACACACAAATAGAAAGCATCATTAATTTTAAAAACTTATTACAAAACGAAGAAAAATGTATGAGTAATGACCGGGTCGGTGGAAACGAAGGAACGGCGTTAATTAACAAGAGGTGTGTAAACACAAAGGCAATTACAAAAATGATCGCAAAGCAATTAGTGTCGGCGACCGCGGCACAAATCTGCAGCCATCTATTTGGGCGGCCGCCACTGCCTCCGCTCATACCCCTCACCCCGCGCACCCCGCACACCCCGGCCTCGTCTGCGACGCAATTATAATGTCCAATTGAAAGGAAGCCAACTAAAAATGGAACTAGATTGGTAGACCAGATTCACGTTTCTACTGTTCTTGTTGTGTCGTACGATTTATCAACTGATCCTGCAGATATTTAACCACCTGTCTATATTGACCTAAATGTGGTTCACTACAACAGCAGCTCTTCTTGCATTGTAAGAAAACTTTAAACCTTAGAAAAACATGTTGGTCTAATAAGATAAATTTTGAAGCCTATAACTAGCGGCCATTAGCATATGACTTCGAAAACAAAGATAGACGACCGGCTTAAGTATGACAGTCTTTATCCTGCAATTAAATTAATCAAAAAGAAAACAACGAGGTGACATTAATGCACAAATGATACATTTCCATTGACATTTTAATGTGGATGGAAAATGATTACTTCAGATATAAAGGAACAACCCTAGAAACGAGATATTCCCTGTTTATAAGTGAAAGAGAGTGCAATACTTAGCAGGCGTTTGCCGCGGAGTCTCATCGAATACGTTGGCAGTTGGCGTGAGTCGTGACATAAAGCGAACAATATAAAGCGGCTCCAGTCAGGTGCAATATCTCGCGCGCTCCTCGCCTCACTAAACACACTATTTCAAAGCGCTCTCACATTTTTACGACACTCTACAATAAGCCATTTACTATAATAACCTGTCAAACGCGAGCACAACTCGCCCGCGGTTCCGCACCGATAATGTAGTGCTAGGAACACACGTATTATGTATTTAGGAGGTAAAGTAATTGGTACGTGCTGTCATCACAATTATTTATTTGAATCAAATATTATGAACAGTAATTAGTATTATACCAAAACATGAAAATAGACTATTTGTTTACTGTGCCGAAGATAAATATTAATTTAACCCATGTAGTCAGCTTCGCTGTCGAAAGAATAGAGAGTATAATATTAGGCAACATCAGATTTCTAATATACTCGTAATACGTTGTAAACCGATAGAAATATTTATATAAAACACCCGCGCACTCCAACACATACGCAAATTAAACAACACCCACTTTCATCTAGAGACACTGAACTTACATTTAACTAATTAAGTCTCAAGATTCATGTTATGCCTAATTTGGAAACCCTAATGATATTCTTGTACCCAACGTTTCTATTTCAAATAATAATTGAAATGACGTAAAATTCAAGAATACAATAACGCCAAAATCCCAGTTTAAGGTCACCGAAGCAGACATCATTAATAGTAATGGAGCTTTCGGTAAGCGAAGCGATGTAACAGCGCGGGCTGCCGGCTCGGCGAGGGCGGCCCGAGCGCGCGCCGTAAAGGAAATCGCTCACGCTCCCGCTCTCCAGCGCGCGAGCCAAATTGCCGCGCACCGATTGAAATTCGAATCAAGCGAGAACCCCACCACGCGGGATTTCATTTGCTACCATAAAATCTAGCAGCTCCGGCAACTCGCCCGGAATCCATTCCGGCGCAATATATTAATAGAGCATTTTATAAACTCGACTATCGTTTAATTTTGTTCGTTTCTATTATCTTCACGTAGCTCCGCTCGGAACGGGATCAAACGAGATTTATTTCAAATAGATATTATATTCGATTTCGCTCGGACCGTACTTCAATTATTTTACAGAGATAACGCGTGTTCTGCGCTCTGGACTGCTCGTGCACAAGATACAAAAATCTGAACCAGCTATTTTACAGCTCACCAGCGAGTTGGCAATAGCAAAAATACCCGAAGCATCGTAGAAGTGTCTAAACTATCTTTTAAAGATTTCCTATGGAAGATTAAAGTGATGGAGGAGAAAAGTCAGGGCTTCTAGAAAAGTGACAATTGTCACTTTTCTGTTGGTGTGAACGTTTCTGCGAACTTTCATTATATCTATAATATTTCCATAGTTAAAAGCAGATTCAAGTGTATTCAACATCGGTGTCCGGCGCGAGAACTTCGTGCACCGTTAATGGGTATTGACTGAACGAGGTCCAAACAGTAACAATGCCCCCATAAATATTTTCAAATTATAATTAAAACCCCGAAATAAAACCGACTTAGATTTCAGCAAAGACATTTTACGGTGTTTAAATATAACAAAGCAATCGTGGACGAGACATGAAAAATAGCACCAATTGTGGAAATCAGTTGGTCGGAAAGTGGCGATAAAACTACAATCCGAGACGCGGAGTGAATGCGAGCACCTGCGCCGCCGCCCCTACCACCAGCCACGATACAACACTATGCACTGCCAGCGAGACACCGCTGTCACATTGTAGTATCTTTCTTACTTCTACAATGCAAGTATCTTTCTTGACGTCATTATAAAACAAGCACACCTTTTATTTACTGCTCTTTAACCAGACAAAACAATAACAAGCTTCAATAAGGAAAAATCAATTGACTATTAGCCGCCTAGCTTTAAATGTGGACCACCCGCAATAATTTGAGCCAATGTATTTAATTAGTATTTATAGACCTGCCAATTGGGTTTCGAGCAGATTTGTATAACTGCTTCACCGAAGAGAAGATTGTCAGTAGGCAGCCGCAACTGTATTTAAATAGAACTCCATTTACTATTAGATCCAGTGTAGACAAAATAGCTGGAGCATAAAAGCAACTCCAGGCGATTACATACTCTTTCCGATATTAGACGAATTAATTTGTATTAAAATGCTTTTGTATGGTTTGCGTCGCAATTGCAAGCTATTTAATCGTAATATTTTAAGCACTTGGCGTGTTAAAAGAGCGTGGTGGACTGTTTGTAATGAACTAGGGGGGGGGGGGAGGTTACTGTATGATCCGAAATAAAGTTCGCATGTTCGAACTTTCGACATCAGAAGTAAATTATAAGTTTTCCACTTCTAAAAATCAATACTATTCTCTACGATACTTCTTTACTCCAAACTTAGATAATTCGAACCACAGGGAACGACTCTAACTTTTATGTCATGTGTGTAGGTACTGTGTATTGATAGTCAACCGCCACGCACTAAACCGTGAAGGGAAACATCGCGAGGAAACCTGCATAAAATTGTGATTTGTAAGAGTTTCTATCGCATTTAAAGTTCTTTAACGCACGTTACTTGGCCAGCGTGGTGGGCTTTATGGCTTACCCCTCTCAATCGTAATCTCAAATGTAGAGGAGTGTCCTGCAGTGGGACGTATACATATAACTCCAGTGCATATTTTAAAATATAATTCTATTACGTCGACGCCACAAACTCGGTATTGTCAATGCTTGACACACTTACTTTTATCTGCGAGATATTCACAACAAAGTTACGGTTCACGTGTCCTCTTCAATCTATTAAGATATAAAAACTATTACCCGCGTGATTTTATTTCCACTGCTTTAAAATTATATCATAGTTGCAATAAAATATAATTTAATCTCACAATGTACAGAAATGCAGCGTCGAGCTTGTTATTTTATATAACATATTGACAGAAATCTCAATTCATACTGGAAATAAGAAAACATTTCCTACAATTTATACTAGTATCATCATCAAATTGCAAAAATATGATTAGTAAAATCCTTTGAAGGGCAGAAAAAATACACGGCTGTCGCAATTGACAGGCATGTGGTGCAATCGAGCACGTTCTAAAACAGACATAACTGACTTCATCGGATAAAATAAATTACAACTCGCAATTAAACGTTTCCAATGACCAATTGGAAACTGGCGACTGTTCTCTTTCAATCAGCAGCTTTACCACCGCGGGATAATGATAAGTTCTACCATCCACCTGCCACAAAATAAATCCATTTCCGTAGGTGGTGTTGTGGCGCGACCCCGCCCCGCTCGCCGAGCGCCGCGCACGTGACTAGAAACTCGAACAACGCCTAATTGTGCCAATAGACACGTAGCCAATTATTTAAATTCAATCAAGTATTTATTTAATGGCACAGAAACACTCAGTGAAAATGGTTATTGCGATATTATTTCGCAATATTCCTAATGGCTTGTATTTTCGTGTAATTTGTTTATGTTTTTGTGTACAGGAGGCACCTGAACCTTCGCGCTATCGCTCATTTCCACGAACTTCTGAGTTCAGATACGTTAGATACTCCGTTTTAATTTTCCACGCGTTATTATTTGTTATTTTAAGTTCACATTTTCATACAATTTTTGAAGCATTTGTCGGCATTGGATTATTTTCAGCCCTACATAGAATTTGTGTTGCGAATTTAATTAAGATAACGCCTGTACTTTAGCCAGACTAGAACTCTTAGTATAGTAAAGTTGTTCATCAAGTTTGCGGCAAGACATGTCATTTTGAATGCTGTTAAAACAAATAAATTTCAGCATTTATAAAGTAATTCGCTCAAGAATATTTTTGTAGCGGTACATTGGAAGACAATTTTTATAACATATAAATAAAATTAATAAGGAGTATTCATGCATACAACTTTACCACTCATGTAGGTTTATGTTTAATGCTAGAGACCAACACCTGCACAATAACTATACTAAATTTAATTGAAAAGGGACGAATAGTTTAAAAAGTAAGTGTAAGTGCGTGGTGGCCTGTTGGTAAACGGACTAGACGCGACTGCCAACATGTTTACGGTGGTCGCGGGTTCGAATCCCAGGGCACACCTCTGACTTTTCGGAGTCATGTGTGTATTGATAGTCAATCACCACGCACTAAAAACGGTGAAGGCAAACATCGTGAGGAAACCTGCATACCATAGCGATTTATAAAAAATTCAATGGTATGTAAGTCCGCCAACCCGCACTAGGCCAGCGTGGTGGACTATATGGCCCAACCACTCTCAATCGTACTCTCGATTGTAGAGGAGGCCCGTGCCCTGCAGTGGGAAGTATATGGGCTGATACAGATACAGATACAGAGTTTAAAAAAGCATGCGATGCAAGGAAACAATCGTTTTTATATTTTTTTCTTTGCTATCTACGTGACATCAATCATTCGGGAGCAGTTATTTCACATGAGGCTATTGGAGGATAAGAAACAGAACAAAAATGGAATCGAAAATCAGAATTTGACGGCGCCTTGATGAATTTATAGTGGATGGGAATGGAGAGCAGACGTCCGGGAACCGCGCGCGGGTGCGAGCGCGACGCTCCAGTTGATGGCAGGCGGCATCACTACGGAGCAAATCAGGGGTATTACTCAGTACTGTAATATCCCGCACTTACGCGATAATTGCGACCAAGCAAAAGCCGTATAAGTCGGATTCGCGTAAGCCGCGATTCAACTTTGCGAGTCCAAGAACAGTGTTTTTCATATCTTTTTAGGTTCACTTGTTAGGCTCGTTATTTGCTCTTTTAGATAACATAATTAAATATTAAATCAATAATGTGTACGGCGTACGTAAAAAAATCCACGCGGAACACGTTCGAACTTGTAATAAACCGAACACTGGTAGGATAGAGTGAGAAAGCTAATGTGCGAGAAAAACCGCGTAACTCCGAATTCGCGTAAAACGGGTAGCATAAGTCGGGGTATTATTGTACTCCGACACGACGACGGAAGTTCGAACATCGCACGTAAAACTGTACGATTATACCGAAATACTTCAAATTACAAATATTCAAATGCTGTAGCGTACTTCGTAATCTTAGACTAAGCTCGAAGTCCACGTTCAACATTTAACCTTCATTTCGGAGTATAGAGTAGCCCCCAAGGTCGCATCTTCGATCGATATACACTCACTTTATTGAATTATTTGTCTGTAATATTTGTTTGTAAAAACCTATCAGTTACGCACACGTCCCAGTAAATATGTACATACGTTACATACATTTGTTATCACTTATTACTTCATTTAAAACGCAAACTTATTACACAAGCAATTTCAACAGCATCAGTAATTCTTTTATGACAAAGTGTACGCTATTTTAATAAACTTTCCGAACAAATTAAAACAATATTTAAACAAGTTTAAAAACATAAAACTAAGCTTTGTAGAGAAAGGTACTTTGGAATTTCTGAAGTTACAAGAAAGCTTATAATTAAATAGTATTAAGATAACTTTTGATTAAGAAGTTAGGATTTCAACTCCAACCTCTGGATGGATGGCGTTGTTCAACAGTGAGATTTGCTTCTGCAGTATTTGCATATATAACCTAGGGACCATTACGATAGAGCCTACACTTTCCTGAAAGGCTTGCAGCGCACCGACCATACATCTGCTGTATTCAGTGCTCATGGGTGAGGGTGATTGAATTCCATTAGAAAAATAAAAACAAATTGATGTAAATTATTTTTTAATACCCACATACATAACAGTATGTTGAAATCAGCCCATTCTCTTTTTAAAATCTGAACAAATAGAGCCTAGCAAAGTTTATCTCACCCGCATCAAACTTGGTGTTGCTCCGCCATGCCACTGTAAATAAATCGAGCGTGAAAAATGCACTCCTCTAACAAAGACATCTAAATTAAAACCTCGTCACCGTGTGAAAGCGCTCCCGCGGCGCCATTCCATCGACAAAGATTTTATTTGATAACATGGTTCTAGTGATCGAAAATAAAATTCATCGCGTGTTCAATAATAAGTGCACGTGAAGTTATTTGGGGGGGAGCGCGGGGTCGGGGTGGGAGGCTCACATACAAATACCGCGCATTGTTACCAACATGTCATGTGAAAATATTTCAAAACGAGTTTTATTTTTGATACAAAATTCTACTCCGCGTTCAATTCAAAACACATTCTCGGAAATCATATTGAATGTTATGATGGCAACATTCAGCCGCGCTCGCCGCCTTTATGTGCGTGTTCACCTTGCGGCCGGGCGAGGTATGCAAACTTCATCCCCGACGTAATAAATACCTGTATGATGTAATGCGCATAAAGGTCAGGATTTTCTAAATTATTTATGTCGGACGCATATGAGCGTGTTTGGAGTTCACGGTCGTCTACTAATATGATTTCACATAAAACTCTATATTGACTAAGCGAATGTGAAGGTAATTGCTGCTATTTGGGACGTTTTTGGTGGTGGACGTGGTTTTGGTTTCTGCAATGCCGGTTTTCTCCTGTCGTTTTTCTTTTCTTTCATCTTCCATTTTCAAAAGCTGGCAACGCATCTACGGTCCATTCATTGTGTTTGTTCATTGTAACGATAATCAATTTTATACGACGCGCAGTTTCTGCGTTTCATTCAAATTTGTCTGTATGCAGGATTCCTCACAATGTTATCCTTCACCGTTTAAGTGCGTGGTGATTGACTCTCAATACACACATGACTGCGAGAAATCAAAGACGTGCCTTGGGATTCGGACCCGCGACCGCTATGAACATGTTGGCAACCGCGTCTGGTCCGTTTACCAACAGGCCACCACGCACTCAACTTTATACTTATAATAAAAATACTACTATCACTAAACAGTTTTGTAATTGCATATTTAAACACTATTACTATATACCCTCTCCAAGATTACTGAATACTGACATAAATCTATACACAATAGAATACGATCGACGACAAGATTAATGTGCGGTACCAATTCGCTTCGACGTTGTCTCACGCTCGCCTCGCAATTATAACATTACAATGTGTGCGTCTGTTGAGACTTGCTATAAATTACACCAACATGTTCCACTGATTTACTAGAGCAAAATATTTAAAAGAGTTATTTATAAATACCACATAGCTGAGTATATTTTGCTTTTGTTAAACGTATTAGCGCATTTCTGATATCCTTAATTTTATGTACATCCAAAAGAATGACTATTTTTTAAAGTTAAAAAAAAACATTTTGTCGTGTTCTATTAAAAAATCAGTGCTCAGCGCGAGTACGACGTGGAACTAATTAGCGAGAACTCCTCCAGCATGTAAAGTATATGAATAACACATGATCGGTCCGATGTTTCATTACAATAATGAGTTGGCATCGCTTGGCGCGAGACAAAGGCTTGTTTGTGCGAGTCGGCATGGCGCGGGCGAGGCGCACTCGGACCGTAAGCGCCGTTTTGTTATTTTTGTATCGCGATATTAAACTTTTCGTCAACTCTTTTCAGAGTTACTTCCGGTTCTTGTTTTCTTGATGAATCTCTGGGGATTTTGCGAGAATTAAAATGTAAGCCCATTGACACAATATTTCGTTACCGTGCCTTGAGATTAAAAGTTTATAATTTGTAGGCCAGTACTTAGTTGTCTGAATTGAAAATGGCAAACAAATCTTCGCTCTGCTTTCAAATGTTTTGTTGAAGATTGAACATTTTTATCGTTGTTAAAAGCATCAAGAAATACTATAAACAAACAATTCGACACATTTCGACAGCCTCCGTGGCGCAGTTGGTTAGACGCCGCCTGTGAAACGAGAGGCCGCGGGTTCGATCCCCGCACCGAGAGAAATGTTTGTGCGGCCCACAAATATTTCTTCCGGGTCTGGGTGTTTGTGAGACCGAAATGTCTCTCGTAGTTCCTGATACCCACGACACAAGACTCGATCTTAGTGTGGGGTCAGGACTATGTATGTGACTGTTGGGTGTTATTTATTTATTTATTAATTCAGCATCGTTTTGATATTCATATATTCATTTAGATTCGAAAACTAGTATGGTGGGATATTATAAATCAATAAACAGCTGGAAAATAGATTACCAGCATGCGAGGTGTCGTGCGGCGCAATACGTAGGACGCTGCACAGCACACGCGCGGCGAGCGAGTGGCGACCACTAAACTACCGCCATCATTACACATCACCACGCTACCATGCCATACAGACATACAGAGCTAAAAGCTGTGTGCGAAATGATCTAGCAATATACGACACAAACTGAATACATCTCAATGAAAATTCAACACGACGCGACGGCGCAAAGTAAAATATCTTGTACTTGTGGGTTGTGATGACGTGGCAAGACATTGTTCTGCCACTTTCCATGGAGAGCTCATGATCGCATTGAAATATTTGAAAACTTAGGCAGCAAGAATTCAGGTTTAATTTACAAGAGCCCAGTAGAGTTCACAATATAATCTTTTAAGAGCATCGGGAGACGAGTCTATTAAATATATCTAAGGAAGAATGACGACTCTGAGGATGAAATGTAACATAATGACTTACTATCACTAAATAGTATAAAAAAAAGCTTCCAATTTGTATCTCTGCTTCGATCTTTTAAACTACGCAACGAATTCTGTCTTATGATGCATTTTTTAAAGATAGAGTAATTTAAAAGGAAGTTTTATATGTAAGGACAATATATACATAATATTGCAGATAAATCTTTTTGCTCCGGGCGAAGATGGGTTGGATCGCTAGTATCAAATACAAAAGAGTTCCTAATTTTACTATTAAAATAAATAAATGCTATCAATTCTATAACATATTACACCACCTAAGCCAAGAAGCTTATACCCAAATGGAGATTGCATTCCGTATAAAACACTGAAGCACAAAAATTTGACCTTGAATGCAGTCGCTGTTGCCTGCTATCCTTTTCTTTAGGCTGACAATGAATGAAAATGACATTTTGTTCATTCATTGTCACTCGAAAGAAAAGGATAGAAGGCAACAGCGACGTCATTTAAGGTCAAATTTTTGTGCTTCACTTTTATATACGGAATGCAATCTCCATTTGGGTATAAGCTTCTTGACCTAAGCCCATATTTTTTTTTTAAATAAAAGAAATAGAGGTGCTACTTCCAGCCGACCTCCTTTCAAAAAACAAAGATGATAGAAACGTAGTTTGAAATTCTAACAGCCATATCTGGCCCTTCGGCGAACTGTTCAGTGCTCGCACAAATTATATTAAAGTAGAGCGAGCGACGGCAGCCGCCCGAGTTTGTCAAAGGAGCGATATAAAACCTCCGCGGGGTGAGTCGACACGTCGCGATGCCCAAGTTTTAACGAAGAATACAAAGTTCGGTGTCAGTGCGGCGGCGCCTGTACCGCGAGCCCGCGCCGAGCCGATGCCTCCGAGAACTCTTCATTAATTACACAGTCGCTTTGTGAACCTCCGAGCTGACACCCCGCACCCCGCACCCCGCACCCGCATCACATCGTTTCATTAACACAGTAAGCGACATCCAGATATTATAAATTCAATCACTGTTAATGGCTATCTATTTGCTGTTGAATACGCAATCAGGTCAAACGGTAGCGATGAGAATGCTAATGATAAAATGCTAGTGTGTCTAATTCTAGCTATATTATCGAATCCCTTCTAAATAAATAAATTAAAAATAGTTTAAATAGACGTGGAAGGTACATGGGATTTGTATTTCATTGAATTTCTACATTTGTGATCATATTTTTAAATGTTTAAAACTAATAAGATTGCTTTCTGAAAGTATCAAAAATAACAACTTAAATTGTTTAATTTGTTTGCATGCTTACACCGATTCACAATATTAAAAATCTTATGGATCTCAGTAACTCAGCACTGTCTTGAATCAAGCTATTGATGATTAAATCAGGAGGTGATTTTCAAAAGTGGTCATCTCCAAATTCACGAATTTTGAACTAATAATGCCAGATGAATCTGCTGACAATTCCTGACAATTTAATTGTAGATATATCCATGTAAATTTAGTAAAAAGCCCCCAAAATGCATTTTGAAAAGGTCTTTATTTTACCACTTATTTTCAAACTTAGTCTAATCCAAATTGACCAATCACAACACGTTTAGATTAGACCGCCATCTTACAATTGCCATACATTATCCGAGTAACCCTATATAATCAGTTTTTTTTTTTCACTTTCAGAAATGGTCAAATCCAAACACTTATTTTCAAAAATATCCAAATCCAATTCATTTGCTTCCATAAGTTAGTCAAATCCAAGACTTACAATCAAAAGTAACCAAATCCAAACTTCAATGTCGTTTTTCTTTTTTTTTGTCGTGGTTCTGGTTAGGAATGGAGAGGAGGGGAGCAAGTTGAACAATTCCTCAGAGCACTCACCGTGATACAGGCGGTAGAACACGCTTAGAGAGGCGACATCTCTCCGGAGTTGTAGCGACTCCAAGTTGCTCGTAACGTCTGCATCATTCACAATGCGGATGGCCCGCCGCTGCAATCCATCCAAGGCATCGAGCAGGTACTGGGCGGATCCATCCCAGAGGTGCGAGCAATACTCCATACCCGGCCGGACCTGCGCTTTATATAAGCGGCAAAGCTGACCGGGCGTGAAAAACCGACGCACTCTGTTCAGGGCTCCAACCCTGCGTGATGTGGCAGATATTACGCCCTCGATGTGATTCCTTGGATTGAGATCACAGCGGATATCCACACCAAGGATACACAGGTCATTCCGCACTGAGAGGGGAGTACCCTGAAGAATGGGGAGGGGAGAGAACGGGGATTTTTTGCACGTGAACGCACACACCTGGGTTTTCCTGGCATTGAACTCAACCATATTCCTGGAACCCCATGTAGAAATGAGATCCAAGGTCCGGTTGAGCTCAATGACAAGATCTTCGCGTCCCTTCACAGTTTCGACACGGCAACCTGGAGGCCCGCAGTGGTATCGCCCATGAACCGTGCTGTCATCTGCATAGCAATGAATGTTGCCAAGCGACAACATGTCATTGATATGCAGAATAAACAAGGTGGGCGACAGCACCGAGCCCTGAGGAACTCCGGCATTTACCGACATGAGCGCCGAAGCGTGTCCGTCTACGACTACACGTATTCTACGCCCATGCAGAAAGCCGGAAATCCACGAACACAGGTTGCCGGGTAGACCGTATGCCGGAAGCTTGGACAGAAGACCACGGTGCCAGACCCTATCAAACGCCTTGGCAATGTCGAGGCTCACAGCAAGAGCCTCGCCACGCCGGTCTATCGCCTCACCCCAGCGATGCAGGACAAACGCTAGAAGATCACCCGTCGATCTATTATGACGGAATCCGTATTGTCGGTCACTGATCAACGAGTGATCCTCCAGGTAGCGGACCAATTGAGCGTTTATGATCCGCTCCATGACCTTACACATCATTGAGGTGATAGCGATAGGGCGGTAATTGGTAGGGTCCGATCGATCACCCTTTTTGGGGATTGGTTGCACATTGGCCTCTCTCCAAGATTCCGGCACAACACCTGTGCGGTAGGACGCTCGGTAGAGGCGAGTCAGTGCTGGAGACAACTCAGCTGCACAAGCCCTTAAAACCACCGCTGGTATCCCATCCGGACCACTGGCTTTCCGCACATCGAGAGACCGTAACTCACGCCGCACATCACACTGCCTGATGCGAATATCTGCCATTGAGAAACCGCAATCAGGCAGCGTAGGCAGCGACTGGGAACCACGGTCTTCGAGGCGGGAATTAGCCGCAAAGAGATTTGCCAGCAAGGCAGCCTTCTCTTGCGGCTTGTGGGCCAGCGACCCTTCTGGGTACCTCAGCGGCGGCAACGCTGGACGACAGAAGTTAGATTGGACGGCCCTGGCCAACCTCCAATAAGCACGACTGCTAGTTGGGTGATCGGCCAACGCACGCCCAATCCTGCTAACGCGCTGGGCATCCGCCCTAACGTAGGCCTTCTTGCAGGCCTTGGAGGCACGGTTATAGGCTTCTTTGAGGGAACTGATATTGGGATCCTTCATGGCGCGACCCCTGATCCAAGCGCGATACGCCGCCTGTTTGTCACCGACAGCATCGGCGCATGCACGATTGAACCAGGAGCGTCCACGGCCCTTACTGGCGATCTCAGAGGAAGGAATGTAATATTCCATTCCAAGTCTGATCTCGTCAGCAATAGCGTTGGCACTCGCTGAGGGATCTTTACCCTCAAAGCAGCGCTGCCTCCAAGAGATGGATGCAAAATATTCCCGCATACCATCCCTATTTATCCATATTCATATTTTCTAATTAAATACACTGTAAACTTTCATTTACATATTGAAATTCTCACCTCAAACATTTAAACTATCAGAATAATGCACTTCCAGCTTAATAACAGCCATAAGAAACGCCAGGCAAAAAAATGTACAATTTCTCGATTTGTACAAAAGTGGATTTGGCTAGTATTGAAAATTACCTCCTGAAATAGTTGCAATGAATCGCTAACGCGCTTATTTTGTGGATAGGTGTACATAATTGTAATATTTTGATAGCGCAGGCAGCATAAAGTGAATAAGTATGACGCGCGTTGATGTAGGCAGTAAATGCGCATCTCCATCAACGCCATCGGTGCTCGTCGCCGGCAAGATTGATGCACTCCGACACCGCGCCGCCCGCGCCGTCCGCGCCACCGGCACAGTAAACAACACTTATACAACAATAATAAATTGCGCTCGCTGCTTGTAATCAACATTTATTATAGAGTTTATTGAAAAAGCACATAAATACGAAAGCTGTGGATTCTGCGCGTATATCCATTTACCAATTATAGTATTTCATATTTACTACGAATTTTATCTGTATTCGGAAACAAAATGGAAGATTAATTTACCAAAAAATGATACTATTGTAAAATTTATCGATAAACAAAAATTATTTGCGTTTTTCATTTCTATATAGGGTCTCATGTAATTTACAACTCCATTGTAATCGAATACTGTAAGAACAGAATACCCGCACGCCTCAACCCTCGCGGCTCGCGACTGTAGGTAGCCAAGTTATTTCATTGGACTTATTTCTGTCCCAAGATGTGTGTTAAGGTGCGAGCCACACCAGGCACAAATTCCGCTATTGTGTTTTCATATCTTTACCGAACAAAACAATTGCACACAGTGGAGTGGCTAGATTAACCTCCTAAGTCCTGGGTGACTTTCTAAAGAACAAAATAGCGATCATCTGTAAGTCCTGGTAATTACTATTTATGTGACAAAATTATGCCCGAATGTCCTTGTAAAAGCACAAAGTTGATGTGTATTTACATAAAACGATAATGTTTTATTGATAGAACGTTCGGTCATAGTACTACCTGTAAGTTAAATATGGTGAGGTCTAAAAAAGGGCTGCCAATTTGTCCTACAGGAAGCCATTTCGGTTTTTATATGAAAACATATTTCAAAATCCCAGGTCTTAGGAGGTTAAATCGTAACTCAGGACATTACGGATTACAAATCACACATTACGGATTACTAAACCAAAAAGCTTTCTAACAAATATAGCGCTGCACCTTGTATAGGACAAGATTAATGACGTAAGATGAAGAATAGAGGATCCTTGACAAGACAGAGAGAATGTACTATGTGCAGTGTCGATGTATGAAAGAGTAGTGGTAATATTTGCTACGGCGCACCTGCCCGCCATACATATTGATTCCATTACCATGGTAATGACGCCGCGCCGCGCCCGCCCCTGTAGTCTGTACTAGGACTATGTCTGTGCTTTACACACCTCAACCAAGAGGGATTTGTATCACTCCAAAAAATCGCATTGTTCTTATAACTATTGCTAGCGGAGCTCTTAACCGTACACATAACGCTTCTACACTTCCCAATAACGCTACACATGTTGTAAAAATACTTGACTTATAATTTTGAACCTGATGTCAGCCAGAAAGGCAAAACATGCTTCAATATCGTCTTATCGATTTATTCAATGTGCATAATATTATAAATAATTTTAGTTGCAAATGCCTTAATAATACATGTAATTGCCTTTCAGCATGAATTTTCATATATATTTTAATATCAAAGCCTCTCACAAAATCTTGAGTTTTGTACCACCAGCATTGAGACTTGTCGGAATATTTTTGTAATGTGATGAAGTAGGTGAATGATATTTGTCGTCAGACGCACCGGTTCATCGAGGGCGGATTGTTAGCTTGAAGCGCGGAGTGGGCGTGACCCGTAAATACAGCACTCTGTATCTGATACCAGAGAATTCCGCGAACTAGTAACGTTGTTTATGGTTTTGTTTCCATGTATTGATTAAATCATAATATTGTTACGAGTTTTCACGATGTTTAGCCTGCAGCGTTTTTAATGATTGGTTATTTGGGAAATAATTGAAAATGAGATGATATGTATGTGTCATGATTCATGATAGTAGGTACATCTTAAATATCCCTGGTCTAACTAATAGTAACATTTTTTTACTATTGTGATTATATATGTGCCCGTAGGTCAAACAGAGAGACATAGTCAACGACTGCCTTCGAGCGCCGCCGCCAAATACTCGATTATAGATCACATTACACTTACTTCCACGAACAATGGAGTCACATTGTTGTGGCGAAACAATAAAATTTTTGTTATATTTATACATAAGTAACTCTGTGTACAGATCACTCCATTGCTTCTCAAGTTTAATTTCTATTGCGCCGTGACGGCTAGTGTTACCTTAATGAGGCAAAGTTCTCGAGCCGGTAGCAGCAAAACAAAAGACTCCATAAATCAGAACCCTCGCAGATAAAGGGAGTAGGTTAACAACAGTAATTGTCACTTTTTAGGGCACAGTTAAAAGAGCTATCAAAGGGCCGGCTGAGATTGCCAGGAGTGTCGCGAGTTTATATTTTACGACGAATTTAGAAGTACATCATTTACATTAAATTAAAGCAGTGTCTCTACCGTGGTTAATGGTTATTATGCGAACCTTGTATTGAAATTTTTATCTTTAAATATATTATGATTATGTAGTGTGTATCTAAGCGTGCTCATCCTATATGGCTAGATGTCATAAGGATTTTTTTAAATTTCTTTTTTCAAGTAGATTCTAGATAGATTTAGATTTACTATTCGGTCCACTACGGTTCGGTTGTTTTTGTTAATGTACCCATTTGAAGCTGGATCGGGCCGCTAATACATACATATACATAAACTCACGCCTTTCCTTAGAAATCATAGGGAAAGGTTTTACCGGGACATCAACGTTTAGCATTATGTGTTCCATCCTTTGACGTGATAGGAGGCAAGACTATTGGAATATCAGTCACAAATTCCTTACTCCAGCTGAAAATGAATAAATAAATCTAAAATCAGTAGCCCGACTTGGAATTTGAACCCGAGACCTCAGCTTTGTAACCATACCGTAGCACAACTGCGCTAGCAAGGCCATATACTTCGATCAAATATATGTACAAAAAGGTAGCTAAATCATTTATATGCATAATATTTTAAAATCATTGTGTCCCATCCCGGGTAGATCATTGAACAGATTGTCATTTATTGACTTCTTTTAATAGCTTTTATCACTTGTCAGGGGACGGCGAAAAGTTTTTGTCCCCATTCAATAACTTTTTCATAATGTCTTACTTGGGGCAAACTTTCCAAATAGCGATCAATAAGCAGTTTCCATAAGAATAAGGCATCGATTTAAATTCATGTTAAATGTGATTTTATGTCGCTGAGTATCGGATTGATTATAATGAATATATTTTAATGAAATGAGTGTCAACTCTATACATCTATATAAAGTTGAAGTATTTGTTTTTTTTGTTGTCTCTAATACCAAGAACTACAGATTCGAATCGAAAAAATATTTTTGTGGTGTATACTAAATGCTGTACATCATCACGCTATGACCTACAGGAGGGCAGCAACAGTGAAAAATGTAGGAATAAATACTAGGAAATTTTATTCGTTTTTCATGGTCCAATTGGTCGATATTCTAAATTTATTATCGGAATTGAATATTTTGGCCGCCATTTTGAAAAGGACATATAAATCCGGGCGATCCGGGCTGAACTAGTATAAAATAATAATATGCTCTATCTGTAATGATATAAAATGGATTTGATATCCACTCGGATCGATGCATCTCAATTGTGAAATTGACGTATAATTTTCTATGTACTGGATAAAAAAATCTATCAACACCACTGTAGAATCAGCTTTTTCCAGCAATATTTGCACACCGATGACTTAGTGATATTTAGAAAAGAGCTTGCTCTTACGTTAGAAGCCCGCAATGGCCTAGTCCTCTGTAAAATAGGCGTTTACTGGCAGCGGTCACCACTTACTACCGTGTATTCTGTATATTTGTTTGCCTCCTACTTTATAACCTCAAAACGCTGTACCACATCTGATTCTCCACTTTTAATATTTCCCACATGAGTTCCTCAGTGCAGTAATCTGTGTCTGGAACCGAGATCGCCTCGAGAGGTTGGCGTGGCATATTAGCCGCTGGCTGCATGTGAATGACGGCGCGTCACCCGCATGCCTCCCATATCGTCATATCGCAGCCCACTCCGCTATCTGGATCCAAACTAACTAGTTAATATCTAACCCGATGCTAGATACAAGTCCATGATAGCTATGCGGGTCTGCATCAAATTAGTTCTTGTCTTAGAATTGAAATGTATAACTAAACATTATGGTAAAGACTCTCAAGTGTAAAGGCAAGACTAAAAACTTAGCTATCTATATTTTACACCCCTCATGATATATGCCGTGAAGCCAGCATAGAGTTTGTGGACTAATACGACTTGGCTTTCATATGCCTGCCTAATTGTGACCACTTCCCATAACCGTATTTCTGGCATGAAAATGTATCATGTGATATATTAACCGTCATGAGTGCATTGATATTCAATCACCACGCATTATAACAGTGATGTCAAACATCATTAGAAGACCTGCGTATGGTAGGGATTTGTAAAAAAAAACCATCGTGTATAAAGTAAGCTAACTCGCACTAGGCCTGCGTGGTGGACTATATGGCCCGTGCTTTGCTGTGGGATGTATACGAGCTCATACAGTTCTAGATATTTTTATACTGCTCCACGAATACTGTAAGTTATATTGCAGTATTGGTTTTATAATATTTTGGACCGCTTCCGTGACGTAATTCGTTGGATGCCGGCTGTTATACGAAAAGCCACGAAATCGATCCCCGCACCGATATAATCATCGACATGTATTTGTTTCAGGTCGGGGTATTTGTGAGATCCAAAAGTGTCTCGTTCTTTACACCCACGATACAAGAATTGATTGACTTAGTGTGGGATCAGGACTATGTATTAATTGTACGGTGTATTTATTTATCATTAATTTATTTAACTGGTCTCCAATGACCATTCTTACCACATTTTATAGCCGCGACATATTAAAAAAACCCTATCTCAGACAGAACAAAACACTAAATCAATATTAGACTGAACTGGGCTCAAACCAAGTACCTTTTATTTGGTCTGCAGCGCTCTGTGAGTTGCCAAGCTACAGGCGTCCCGGCAGATATTTCCACATTTATCAGCTTGATGGACGGCGCGTCACACACACTCTCCGATAAAGCCCTCATGTAAGGACGGGCCGGAATAGAACTGACGCTTGTCACTTGTTTAATATACGATTAATGTTATGCCATTGATACAATTAGGCGCTGTACATACAGAGCAACTTTGATCTCCACGTTGTGGCAACGGGCAACTCGCAACTCGCTGTTACATATAATGGTGAAGTCGAGAGGTTCTATGATCGACATCAGCTTTCAGTTATACACTCGAAGACAAAATCAGTTTTAAATTTACGCAACTAATAACTGTCAAATTACTAGCCGTGTCAAGTTTCCAGTTTCCTTGATGGGTAATTTCACTCCCCTCCATGCGCATGGCCTATGAAAATTCACACTGACAACTATGTGTTTGAAAGTTTATTTACAATCGTGACATTTGAAATCGATGCCTTTTTTGTTGCTGCAACTGGCAACTTTTATAGAGAACTAGTAAAATATTGACTGTTTATTAAAATAAACCTGCTCTGAGAGTACAGCCGCTAAATTTTTGAAGCTAATTTTATTACGAGGTTACTGAAACTAGTTTGGTCTCAATTACTCATGTTTTTTCATATTGAAAAATGATCCGGATGATTAAAACAAGCTATTTATTGAAATGGTTCCCGGCGTTTCAGTCAATTATTCCGGCGGAATTAGTTTAAACTGGACGCGCCAGGAAATCGGAATGATCCGCCTCGCCGGGGTAACAACATTGTCTGATGCTGAATGAGATTACCGTAAACTCAATACAATTTTGTTCATCCTATCTTTTTTGTCTCTTATTATAAGATGCAGCTAACGCATCTGCGGTCCATGTGCCAACGCCGTTTATGGGAATCAGATTCTTCATTTGTTCCTTAACATCTATAAAAAAAAACGATGTACGTGCGTGAGTGGCTATGAAGGATTCTCTATAATTCTGTGTAGGAGTTGCTATCCGATTGGCTTCCATTATCCCAAGCCATATTGAATCCGATGACATTGCCTAGATGATAAAATTCAAAAGCCATATTAAATACAATTCAAAGCAAAAAGCAGCTTGATAATCCAACCTCTGCGCTTAAGTTATTGTAAAGCATTACAGGGCGGTAGTCAACTGGCGCGCGTCCATGCCGGGGGACACGTGGGGGTGGACCCCCCGCTCTCACGCTCAATTGAACTCCAGCGCGCCGACATCACCGTGCTACACTCATACACGAAAAATGACGACTTCCTGTAATGTGACCATACCGCCTAACTTCTTCACTGGATGTAAAAATATTATAACAACAATCTTTAAGCGTAGCATTTCAAACATTGTGTTACAACTGTAACATCCAATATAAATATCGATATGTCATGGTTGAGCTCTATTTACAGTGGTAAAACAAACTACAGGCGGCTAAATAAATAATGAGTGGTCCCGGCTTGACATTATCAGACAATTCACGAAAAATGACAGCTCTACTGCCATGTATTGTTGTCATTAGTGCTAAGTGATTTGTTAATCTGGGGGCGCGGCCGAGCCCCCTCCAAGTCGAGCTATAGGCCGTAACATCCTTTTCTCGAAGCACTTCAGACCATTTTCAACCCCCTATAACTTCGTTGTGGCTAAAGCATGAAGCCTGAATTTTCAGTTACTAAGTAGGCATTGTGTAAACACGGTATATTTAAAATTTCATTCAATTTGAACCAGTAGTTTAAGAATTGTAACTACTCAAACTTTCTTAATTTTGTCACTCACTGACTGACTGACCGATCATCAAAAGTCTAAGGCACTTCTAGCAGACATAGAACCTTCAAATTTAGAATATAATTAGTGATTAGTGTCTAAAGTAAGGGAAAATTCAAACATTTCATAATTTGTGTCTAGTTTTCTAGATAGACCAACTGCGTGAATAACTTTGTAATCCCATATAAATGTATAGGATTACAAAGTTACATTTGCAGTTAATGAATCATTGTACCCGTATATAATGGAATAATAGTTGTAGATAGATATCTATATATATGAGGCATAACAGGATGGGATATAGAGAGGGAAATGGTGTATTCAGCCCATGAAACTGTACAACATTTCTCTAGAAAAACATGACGAAGAAAAACTTGCAAATAAATAGACTATATAGCTCGAACATATCAATTAAATTACAATGAAAGAAAGAACATTAATAATCAAATCCGCTATATTTGTGATAAATTGATATGATACCTACAAAAATAAGAAAAATACATAAGACAGAGGCTTTAAGAAAAATCGTTAGTGATATTCTAGAAGTAAGAAGTACCGAAAAGGAAAAAAGTAGAACTCTACAAAAAGACGTGAGATCCCATCAAAAACATCCTGTAAAAAAATTCCAAGTCTCGCAGCTCAGGTTTTCTACCGCAAAAAGTTGTGAGATGCATGTAATACCAAGTCGATTAATTTATTTAGTCCTTAAGGGACCTTCTATATAAAGTTATTACGTTAGTTATTACCATATCAATATTAAAAATTCTTTACGTTTTAAATAAATAGATCGACTTGGCCAGCAGCATTATGTATAAATTGTACGATACATTATGTTTTCATGCGATGGCCAAGTCGATACATTTATTTAAAACGTAAAGAATTTTTAATATTGATATGGTAATAACTAACGTAATAACTTTATATAGAAGGTCCCTTAAGGACTAAATAAATTAATCGACTTGGTATTACATGCATCTCACAACTTTTTGCGGTAGAAAACCTGAGCTGCGAGACGTGGATTTTTTTTACAGGATGTTTTTGATGGGATCGTCCTTTAGTCATTAATAGACTTATGATTCCATAAGTTTTGTGGATGTTCGTAGATTCATATTTTGCCAATTTCTTAAAATATGGTTGTGATTCACATAAAGGAGAAGAATAACAAGTACTTTTATTTTGTAAGAATTAGTGTGTTTAAAAGTGATTTGTCCCTCGCGCTGTATGCGCACCGTACATGCAGGCGATTACGTGCCAATATCTAAAGGCACTTGCCGGTGTATTTATTATTCGTGGCGTATCTCGTGCTCTCTCTCCCTCTCTCCCTCACGCCACGGTACTTGTATTGTTTCAATCATGTGTTAATTTCCGCCATACAATATATTCGCAAAAATACTCATTTCACGAACGGCTTTTTATCGACGAACATCTCGCTCGTGGCGCCACCATTACTTTCAAGTGAGGAAAATTTTAAACCTGAAGTAGATTAATCTTTCCCATTTTGTTGTGTAGAGCAAGTGATTACAAATTTATCTTATAGCTCTCTTGAGTTATTGGCCGCCAAAACCGCACCGAATATTTATTACATATCCCAAAGAAAAAAGTTTTCAAAGTATTCCAATATTAATACAAATAGTTTGTAGTGGCATTGTTTCACCTCTCATGCATACACGAAACACACACGAAGCGAGAATGTGCGCTGGAGCGAAACACCCCGACAACATGAACAAGATTTTCGAGGCGCTCAACTTCATATTAAATTCTATAAGTGAGCCACAAACATGAGATATTGCATAATCTCCATATTACATTCGGAGAATGCGCCAGTGCCGCACCGCACCGCATTCGGCTTCGATGGAAATATTTACCAATACAAAGCTCTAAGTCGGTGCTGGAGACGCGACGTCGACAAACGACAGCGTCGCGCGACACCCGCCGGCTCATTGCAACATGTAGCGCAGCGACGACGCCGCGGAACACTGCAGCTGCGATTTATTGTGTTTTGGGCGACATTCCATTTTGACGCGCAAAAGAAATCTCTTTGCAACGGCAACGTTCAAAGTCACTTTATTTCAATAATGTTATTCTTTATAATAAAAGAGCCAGAGGAACGAGGTAGAACGGATTACAAATCGAAATAATGTGATGCAACACTTTTGCTCTAAAGTCATACCGCGGGAGATGATCTTCTTAATGTGAACTACCTATAAAATTTTTCGGTGGCAAATGAATAAAGCCATGCTGTTATTTTTAGGGGTAATGAACCAAGCATAACAGTGTGTGATCAGCCGCCCGAATACACACGGGGACATGTAACTTCTGATGTACTACTTTTCCACATCATGAATGAATAGGCGAATGGATGAATAGGCGAAGGTTATGAATCATTGAACTCCGGCAAGCACGCTGACCGAACGAAACTTTGCCTTCGGCAATATTTAATAGCAATTTTCTGTGAACATTTGTAACCACCCCGTCGCGTCGGCTAATTTATGTAGAAGACAAGAGTTGAGCTACCACGTAACTGCTATTCAGAAAAACAGCAAGTAAACATTTAATTCAATTAAGTTTTAGCTTCTGTGAATCAATTAATTATCTCAAGGTAGTCATTGGACTAAATATAAATATACCTATTTTAGGAATACTAAAACAATATAATCTAAATTACTCTTTACGTTGAACTGCGTGTCATAGAAGCCGACTATTTTCGTCAATTACAAGTTTCATGTTGACAGATGGCAGATTAATTGTGCTGTGTTGCGACAATGGTCGCTACACACGTACTGACGCAATTTGTCGCGAGGCAACAATCGCGAGCCGCGTCACACTGCGTGCTATACGCCTCCACTCCACGCAGTAAAAATATGACTTGCTCAACTTATTTTAATAAAAAAAAACTTCTTATATAGATTAGGATTAAAATTAATTTTACTGATTATGTCTATTTTACGTAATTTTAAAATTATTTGATTTGAGAGTGGTAGAGTCATACTGATAAGTTCATGTGATTCTAAATTAATGATTTAATATTCACATGCTAAGGAGCAGAAAAACCAAATAAATTAGCTGCGGGATCTTGTTGAAATACAACGATAAAGCTATCGATACGTCGCATCGGCTTGCCTCTATTTGCCATCGGTAATGTTGTTTTAACGAGCTGCAGTAAGGCTCGACTCCAATTTCAGCTTTTATACCTTTGCACCTGATTGTCTTTCGTAGAATTTGTGTTATGAAATGACAATGACCAGCGGCCCAAACATACATACAGTAGGACACTGACCACTTAGAATTATCTATCTATCGTAAAAGATGGATAAAATATGCTTGTATAGTTTAAACAAAGAAAACGTTTCTCTAGTACACGTTACATTACCATACGGAGGCGGCGAGGCGCCAGCGCTGGCCAGCTGCGCCCGCTGCACTCTCCATGCGCCTTTGTTTTTATACAATCATATAAATTCATACATCTCGCTGACTATTAATAGCCGACCTCGCATTTAATTAAATTCGTACTCGCGCTATTAACTTCTCTGAGCATTTGTTTTGTTAGCGAGTAAGTAATCGTGGCGATGTCATTACCAATGCTTACAAAACCAACGCTTTTATAATACGTTTCTTTTTTTCTGATATTCCTATTATAATTACTGGCGACATGTGGAAGCGTTCTCACAAACTTCGTGTGAACTCAACTTTTAATGATTCGGATAATTTTAACGTCCCTATTTTTTTAATTTGTCTCCTTATTGAAATAAAACTATTATTTACGGATTTTATCGCGAATTTAGTTTAATTTTTTAATTATTAATTGTAAAATAAGGGTAGTTGAATTGTAACAGTCACAGAGCGGACGTCTAATACCTCAGTCCGCCCCGTGACCACGAAAGCTGTAAAGTAATCGAAACGTCGGGAAGTCAGAAATGTAAAAAATTAAACTAAATTCGCGATAAAATCCGTAAATAATAGTTTTATTTCAATGTGTAACATTCGCGTAAATCTAAGAAACCATTATTGTCTCCTTATCAGCATCGATTATAGTACATTTGATGAGATCGATTATTATATTGTATACGGTATATAGCAATAGAAAGAGTTGTCGACATAATTATATCCATCAACATGACGATTAATGTTCTACCCTAACAACATTTCAAAGGCCAACAAATAACTTAAACTTTGTCAAATTAATATTAACTGTACCGACTGTCGGCTGCAATGAATCTGATATAAAGCATTGTTTTGTTTTTGTTTGCATTGTAATGATAATATCATAAAAGTCAAACAGATGTGTGTATATAAGACTACTATTCTTTTATTTTATTCATTCCCCTCCCGCGGGTGCACAGTGTAGTGACGTGTTTACGTGCTCGTCATTATTAATTGTGTTTTGTGTGTTTTAACGGCGATTATCGGTTCGTGAGTTGTTTATTGTTGTATGGTATCGTATTGTCAGCAGTGATTCGTAAGTTTTTTAAAGTTTTAAATCGTTTATTAGTGGATTTACTCAAAGTTATTCTCGGTAAGTACTTTTATTTTTGTACAGTGGGTATTGCGAAATAAAATATCGCCCGGCCGGTCAGTCAGCTGATTTGTATAACATTAATTAGTTCGCCTTAGTGCCAATATATATAGTGAATTAATTGCATTTATTTCTGATAAGTAAATGTCGGTTCACAATGACGATCCGCCCGATCGGGGCCCAAATCCTTTCGGTCAAAGTAGACTCACGCCTCGGTCACCCAGTTCGGCCAAACGGTTATTCAGCGATGTGAATTCGCCCACATCTGTTTCCCCCGTTCAATCGAAACGTCTACAACTATCAGAATCGGCAGATACTTCGTCTGTAGACAACGGCAGTGACTCGAGCCGCGCGGATTATTGCGATATGGTGTTGGAAGTATCGAGTTATTTGTCTAAGATAAACGAACTCGTTAATGACCAGGGCTCGCGCATGAATATAGCAAATAGGTCGGCGGTCTTAGATATTACACAACGAGTAACTGCAATCGTTTCATTACTTGCACTAAAATCATCGTGTAATGAAACCAAGTTGGCTAATATGCAACGCGAGTTGGATCAATGTAGACGTGGTAACGTTTCCACTAAAGATTGCAATAAAACTTATTCGGATAATTTAAAATTACGTTTAACGAAACCCACTCCGGTAGTGCAGCCGCGCGCCCCTGCCCCGTGCGTAATAGCTTACCCGACGAGCGAACGGTCAGCTGACTTGCAGACGTCATCCGCGACGAAACAGGCGCTCTTTAAGGCAATTAATCCGAGTGATGATGGGTTCCAAATCGTGGGAGTTAAAAAAACCGCAAAATCGGGTGTTGCTCTGCGCCTTGCTAATGAGGCACAAATTAAAAAATTACAATCTGTCGACGCGATAAAATCGGCGGGACTGCGTCTCGAAAAACCGAAGGGTCGCCGTCCCCGTATCTTAGTTAAAGACGTGCCATCCTCCATGGAAGACCGCGCCTTCTTAACAGCGTTGTACCGTCAAAACATCAAGGACGAATTACCCATAAAGGAGGATGACTTTACAAAGTCCGTTAAAATTACCCGCAGGCGGATTTTAGATAACGGTCGTAAATGGATAGGCTTAGAATTAGACTCAGAGATTCGAAAACATTTAATGGACACAAAAGATAAAGTTTTCATTGATTGGGCCACATGCCGTTTTAATGATGACATAGAAGTAGTTCGTTGCTTAAACTGTCAATATTACGGGCACGTTCAAAAGTTTTGTACAGTTAAAACACCAACGTGTGCCATTTGTGCTGAGTCTCACGAAACTAAGGCGTGCCCGCAGAAATCGAACCCGGAATTTAAGCCAGTGTGTGCGCCTTGTAAAAGATTTAAAAAATCACATGACCATCGTTGTGGGTCTCAAGAGTGCCCAACATATAAAAACAAAATCGAGCAATTAGTTCTGTCGACCCAATATTAACTAAATATGGATAAGTTTACAATCGGTCAGTTAAACCTTCATAACGATAGGGTAGCGACGTCAGAATTAGACACGTTAATTCACGATTATAAATTAAATGTCGTTCTAGTTCAAGAGCAATACCAACATGCGCGATTACGTAGTAAGGTAGTACAACTCGATAACAACTCACGAGCAGGTATTTTTGTGTCGGGTTCAAATCTTACCGTTACTTCAGTGCGTAACCTTATGACGTCACACTGTGCTGTCGCTGAGGTGTCTAGTCCGATTTGTAAGGTTTATGTTGTGAGCTGTTATTTTCAATACTCAGATGCTGTGGGTCCCCACCTGCATCACCTCCGCTATGTCTTGCGGTCCCTCGCTGGACATAAAATTATTATAGGTGCTGACGTTAATGCGTCATCTGTCCTTTGGTATGGCAAATATCGCTCCACCGATACCGAGCGACGTTGCGCTGTAGAAGATTTCATTGCAGAGATGAATCTCGAAATACATAACACCCCCGATGCACCACCTACTTATAGTAGCCCTATGGGCGAATCTTCTATTGACGTCACACTTTCTAGTGGAGACGTCCGTATTGATAGGTGGCGCGTCCTGCCGGACGCGTCATGTAGTGATCATCGCCTGATTGTGTACGAGTTCTTGCCTAGATTGACGCAGGGTCCGATACATAACAATTTTAATTTTAGATATAAATCTAGAGGCGCCAACTGGGATTTATTTAGCTCGATATTTGCTCGGCATGCCGGGGACTTCACTCGCAATGATTTGTCAGCTGAAACCTGTGCTGAGATTATGTCGAACACGTTTACATATTGCGCAGACGTTACCATCGGTCGAGGTTCCATCACAAACACTCGGAGGTGCGATTGGTGGAATGACTTACTAGTCCAACTACGTCGAACTTTTCGCAGAGCGCGTAGGCGTTTTAACGGACTTAAAAGACGTTGTGTTACAGGGGAAGCATTAACATCTGCTTTAAATAGACTGAGAGTTGCCAGATCTCATTATAAAGCCGCCGTCCAAAAATCGAAAGGAAATTTGTTACGAAAAATTGTGGCTAGGTTAGATAGTGAAGGTCCGTGGTCTCCTTTATACCATGAATTTAAGGCAAATAGGTCGATCAATTTGGCTTATATTGAAAATTTAAAAATTGAGAACAACTTCACCACTGGTATTGAGGAGACAACGGAAGCTCTGTTACAATCATTAATTCCGGATGATAATGTTGAAAATGACACAGAATACCACAGGCAGATTAGGATGTGGGCCGTAGAACTGCCGAACTCTTCAGATTCAAATCTCTCGTCCTTTGATGAATTTAGTGAAATCGTACGATCTTTGCCCCTAAACAAGGCTTCCGGTGACGACAAAATATCCAATAAAATGATAAAAGAGGCGTGTAAATCGGCCGGCGATGCATTACTTACTGTTTATAATAGATGTATTGCTGAAGGAGTTTTTCCGCGAGTATGGCGTACCGGTTTCATTCGGATAATACCCAAGAGTGGCGATAAATCCCCGCATGATCCGAAGTCGTATAGACCTATTACACTCTTGCCGTCGCTAGGGAAACTTTTAGAACGTCTTATCGTCCCTCGATTGCTACCGGGTGGACCAAAATTTCACGAAAATCAGTTCGGATTTACTACGGGTAAGTCAACCATCGACGCGGCGGTTTCGGTTAGAAGAGCGGTAAGTACATCGGTGCGCAAATATGTACTTGGTATTTTCCTGGACATCTCCGGTGCTTTCGACAACGCTTGGTGGCCAATGCTGCTTCTTAAGTTGAAATTACGAGGTTGCTTTAAAAATATATATTCACTTATTTACTCGTATTTCTCGCACGGAACAACCAAACTTAAACTTGGACACTATGCCGTGTCGAAACCACTGACGATGGGTTGTCCACAAGGCTCAGTCTTAGGTCCTTATTTGTGGAATTTAGGCTTCGACGATTTTCTTACGATTCCCTTACCGTCAGGGTGTTCTTTGACCGGATATGCGGACGATGGTCTCTTGCTCATAGAATCAAACAGTAGGTCGGGACTAGAAAATAGTGCAGACGCGTGTTTAAAATTAATATGTGATTGGGGCCATCGAAATCGCTTAAAGTTTGCACCACATAAAACGTTCCAATTACTTTTAAAAGGAAGTTTACAATCACCGCCGCGATTTAAATTTAATAATATCACTGTTAAGAAAAAAGAATCGGTTTGTTATCTTGGTTTAATTTTGGAAAGGAATTTTTCATTTCTTGAACATATTAAAAACGTCGGGGAAAAGTCGAAAAGGAACTTTTTTGCTTTGACAAGAATATCAAAATCAACATGGGGGCTATCTTTCAATACACTAAAAATCATCTATGGAGCAACTTACTTAGGATGTATTTGTTACGGATCTCCCGTATGGGCTGATAGGGCTACTATCGGCGCTGTGCGAAGAAAACTGCTCCAGAGCCAACGCTTGGCCTTGATATTCTTGTGTAAGGCATATAGAACTGTTAGTACCGAAGCTTTGCCTGTCCTGGCGGGTGTACTTCCAGTCGACCTGGAGGTGCAACGTCGCGCCGCCATGTATTACTCTACTAGGGAGAATATGGATAAAAGTTTTTTAACCGCACGTGAACTTTTAAAAATTGATAGATTATTTAAACCGCTTTCAGTGGTATATAGCGAACTATTAGATGAATGGCAAAATAGATGGGAGGTATCTTTGAAGGGACGACATCTATATCAATATTTTCCTTGCGTTCGTGACCGTTTGACAAAGACTTGGTTGGATGTCGATTATTGCGTATCACAGTTTCTCACGGGCCATGGTAACTTTAGGTCTAAACTTTACTCTTTTAAGCTTGTTGAATCGCCTGCGTGCCCATGTTCAACACCTAATTGCGAGTATGAGCAGTCCGCGCATCATATACTTTGGGAGTGTAGTCTTTGGCAGAATGAGCGTAAAACTATGCTGGATAGTATGCAGATATCATCTGGAGTCGTATACTACATGGACCTTGTAGAGACTAGGAAGAACTTCCGTGCTTTCCGGCGTTTTTGCCATACTTATTATTGGAATCAAGTCTAAAAGCTCACATAAATAGGTCCCATTTAAATGTAATAATGATATGATCCGTGGTGCTTTATAGCTGGCTTCTCCGGCTGTAAAAGTCTTTTTACGAGGTTATTTACCTGTTTAGTTCATTGTTTTGTCGCCCGCTTTGCACGGAGGGAAGTGGACAATAATTTATTTCCAACTCCTCCTATTAATTTCACTTTCTGATTAATTTCGTTGCGGGTTAAAGACAAGTTAGACATTCCCGGAGACTCGCCGAGCTTCAATGCTCGGTGTCATTACATTGCGTGCCACTGTTGATCCTGGCTCACAGGAGTTACAGTGGTGGGTGTGAGGGTGGGACAGTCTCCAAGACTACTATTCTAAGACCTCTATTTCTATCTATAGATCTTTCCACTCCATCCAAAGGTTGTCTAGAAGAGATGTCTACATACTACTCCTTTTTGAACAGCCGATGCAATAACAATGACTGCTGAGACGGCATATAGAAAACAAATCAATGTCAGATGATTTTTTCGAATTTCGGTTAGTATAGAGGAACTATAATAATTACTTTCTCTAGTCCCGCTCTGATTTGTGTATTTCATAGGATAACCTTTAGAACCGACAGATACTTGTCAGTCAGTTATTTCTCACGTTTCAATTCAATTGCATTAAGTTCTAATGAAGCAATTAATTGTATCACATCGCTCCTGTTTCCTACAAGGAACGTATAACCCGGCATGTTTTGCCGAATGAAACTTAATAAAAACAAAACGTCAGGAAACTTCAAACCCGTTTCAAATAGAGCTTTTGTGATAGTTTAAGTGCATGGTTAACAAAAAGTAGTGCACGAGTCAGGCGGGCCGCGGGGCGGTGCGGGGGTTGTGCGGGGGCGGTGCGGGAAGGGAGGAAGGGGCGCGGTGTATAATTAGTTTGGAACAAAGACATATAACTGTATTCCGTGTGGGCTGCAAGGCGAACTGCACTCGCCTTCAGATAGATATCTCTGCGGAGGCCTTCCTTCACGCGGTTACAACCAACGACACGACTTCAGTAATTTGAAAGCTTGAGATGCACTACGTTCACCAGTATATGGACATTTGTGACTAGTAGTTAATTCTTATAGGTGGACTTTGTTACACTTTTATAGTCATGATCAAAATCCTTCAAAATGTGCTCTAGAAAAAAAAAATTATCATTCCCAGCCCCAATTGGCTATTACTTCAAAATCAATCTTTGTGGATTTTCGCACAAGTTCTAGCTACGTCGTGTCGTGGTCGTGTCGTGTTCCGTGGCTGCTGTAAAGGTCCGTCGCATCGGCAGTGCGGCGCGCCGGCGACGTCCCGGCTCGACACCGGCCAAAGCCTTATCTACCGCTGTATCTACAACTATACCCTCGCCTTCCTTCCCTCCCCCTCTGTGCCGTGCCCCGCCCGCATTCCCGATGACGCCGCGATTTTTACGTGCCCCGCGCAAAAAGCTCCGTACATAAATAAAGAGCGCGCCGCAGCAGCCGTTACAGCAACAAATGCCTCGCCGCGCGCCTCCGAGCCGACACACTGTACTCATTATTCTAGAGGGTTTGTTCGTCTTCGCGTCTCAAACTCTTGAGTAAACAAACCACGGCTTTCAGCATCATTCCTGAATGTGTAGGTTGAATTTTTCAAGAATTACTGAAATTTCTGAAAGGAGCCACGAGCCCGATTTTATGATGAAAACTAAAACAGCCTACTTAGCCTTTTATTAAGTCAGTATTGCTAGCGAGGAATCGAACCAAATGATTTTGAGAAACTTACACATACTTTATTATTATACCATTTCTCACGCAATCTCATTTATTTGATTACTCTCTCTTGAATAAATAAAGACACCCATCAGTCACATACATAGTCCCGACACCACACTAAAATCCAGTGTTGAGTCGTGAGCATCTGGAACTACGGCAGACTTTTCGGCCCCACAAACACCCTGACCCGAAACAAATACGTGTGAATCACACAAATGTTTGTCTCGGTGTGGGGATCAAACCCGCGGCCTCCAGTTTCAGAGCCGGCGTCTAACCAAATGCACCATGTAGGTAGGAATACACCTACTTTTATACTTTATAATTTAACAAGTACTACTTTTCTGATACTAGAGTCGGAAACCTCTTTGGGAACATCTACAAAAGTCAGCACATGAACTGGTTTCATAGAAGAGATTAAATTGGAAAGTGAAATGTATACGAATGTAATTAAATATGATGTTTAAGAATTAAGGCGATGTGCACATAACCGTAACGCGTCGGTGCGGCGGCGGCGCGGGAGCCTTTATCACGTGTGTAATGTGTACCGTGCTAACGACGCGACACAACACTATTTACACACAATGTATATCACTCGCACCATCTGTACGTTGTCTTTGTAGTTACAGAAGAGCTCCCATTGGACAATCATTTAAACGATGGACGCAAACGACAAGTACTAAATGTACGTTAAAACGGGAACAAAAAAGTGAAACCTAGTGTCCTAAAGCCTGATGTGCAATAGACACGGTGGCACATAGTCAGCGCGGGTGCCGACACCGCGCCAGCTCGCTAATGGATTTCCGATATAAATATAATTTGATAGCGCTCAATCCCGCCGGCGCTGTCAGTGCGTCACTGCGTCGCGATCATTTGCCACTACACACAAACGAACATATATTTGCACACTTTACACTTTATTAGCTTTATAACATACAATGCTTCTGTATTGAATTGTGTATTACGTAGTCAGAAAAACAAAATATATTATGTTTATAAAGTGATCAGAGATGTGTAGGTATAATTCAAAATAAAATTATTATATTACGATTTTAATAAGTATGTCTCAAGTGGTCATCAGTGGTGAATCAGGACTCCAGACAGTGCAATGTACTAAATATCCCGAGACATCCCAGCATCCAAACTTTTGTTAAGAAAATTCTTTTTCAGCTTCCGTACCCACTACATGACAACGAAACAGATTTTTCAATAAAAAATATACTTCAGCCTACTTCAGCACATAACCTACACTTACGACTTTGGATTCTATTAGGTTGATAATAATTGGTTCATGAAATTATATAGTTCGTACAAAGTAATGATTCTGGGAGAGAAAAATTGTACACAATGTGGATTAGTCCATCCGAGAGTCAGGCCCTAGAGATTTCCAGCTCATGTACAATGCAACTAGACTAATAGAACTCTCAGTGTGAGTTACACTCGCTCCCACATGCAGACGCCAGCGAGCACTCCGGGGCAGCATCAACACTAACTCATTGCTTATTCTACTTCATCCACCAACCATAACTAGAAACGCGTACATAACTAGTATTTATAGTAGTAAATACATATAAAAAGTGCAACTAAGTACAAGAATTATATCCCAATCAATTAATTTTTAAATCCAATTACAACCGCTTAACCGCTTTCGAATTACTTTATTTCCCTAACAATTCAGTAAATCAAAAAATTGGCCAAGTTAACAAAAACTGTCGATTTCCCGCAACACAGCGACTGCCGAGCTCGTAAATCTAATGCCAAAGAGTTGCCGACTTCATGCTAGGGAGGGGGGTCGGAAGAGACGGGTGGGGGGTAATGCACCCCACCGGCCTACAATAATCACGGCAAGAGATCTTTTTTCAATATGTTCCACATTATGGAGTTATCGAAAGTACGTCGATAACCATCACGGAAGTGGTTAGGCTCGCCGCAAACAGACCGTTTCTTACCACGCTATAATGCCAAACAGTCATGTTTATCTATTGAGTAGTATTTTTATAGCGAATCTGTAAAAGACTATACTAAGTGACACGCAATTTCCGTTGAAGTAAATTTATATCAAAATCGTAAGACTGATGATTGACATGATTGTGCCCATATTCCATGATATCGTCTCTGTAGTCAATCTGGACTGCACTTCAATTATGAACAAACATTAAAGACCTTATATTGTATCATTAAATTACACACAGTGCATAAAAGCTATTCGTCACCATATTATATTCATTTTTATATACAATTATCATACACCGTTCATGACGAATTACAAGAAAAATCAAATTATATTTTGCAATTCAAACAACTTTTGTGAAAGCATAACGAAGTGTAAGGAAAAATCAATCAGAGCCGCGGCCTAAAACAACACACCCGAGTCACCGCTACATGTAATTTGTGAATAGCTTTCCATTATGTTTGTATAATTCGCCGGCCCGCGTGTGTGCACCTCATACGAATTGCGATGTTACAATGTTGTACTTAATGGAATTCCTACATTGCATCAATGGACTCAATTTCAAGGAGTGAAAAGCACGTTTGTTTATAGACAAGCAGGTTGCGTGTTCAATAAAAATCATAGTTTCTTTTTTTATAAGACTTCGGATGATAATTAATAAGCCATACATATTGGCCCAGTGCGAGTTAGATACAACATTCATGTTTTAAAGGAAAAAAAATATATCGATCCATATATGGGATATTATCATTCATTGAAAAAATGTTTAAGTTCACAATAATTGCATTAAAAGCGGATGCTGTGCCTCGACAAGTAGCTGTCATGTCTACTAGAACTAAAAATTTCCAACAAACTTTAAGGAAAAAACTATGCGACCGAAAACAACGTATTTTTTATTTCTAAATGCTTTATTTTTTATTCCTAAATGTACATTTATTTAGGTCCTTACTTTGACTCCGCGATGTGCATTAACTAGATTAACTTAAAATAATATTATTACATGCATCTTTTTACAAACTTTTCGCAGACTCGACATTACAGGATTTAATATTGCCCCGTTGCTTCGTGGAAGGTTTTTGAGAAAAATATCTAATTTGGTTTCACGTCTGAGGAAATTAAACTTCAAGTTATTATCGTTAATGGCAGCGAGAAACATATTTGGGAAACAGTCTTATGGAAAATCGAGGAAAGGGTTTGCTGTAACGTTTGTTTTGGACAGTTGGTAGTCAAAAGTTAACTAGAAGACGAACCAGAGTACAAAGTTGGTGACATCGACATATGCCGTCCAACCTCGCACGACGTAAATACAACGAGAAAAGACAACAACCGTATAACTATATTTCCTTCTCCGCCCTGTACATCTTGGATTCTTAAAGGCAGCTACTATTTCACAGACTTTTGGGAATTATAAGCGGAAATGATCATTTTTTATCAGTGAAACCGCTTGTTCGCTTGCCGAGCTTGTGCTAACAATGTATCAATTTACTTCGTATCTGTTAGCACAGCCACTCAAAGTTATCCACGAGGACCTCCTTGATTGCCTCCAATCGAGCAACACAATAACCTTTAGCCGTTACTTAATAATGGGCAGCGTAGGAGGTGTAGCAGGCGTATAGAGGCGAGGTCAAGGGGTATCGTGCCGAAGCCGACGCTCGGACAATGTGCATTACGGCGTCACGCGACCTGTCACCGCCGCCTTCCGACCAGCTTCATTACTAAATCTGATATCTTGCTAATACAACTAATATTTATTCCACGACTCAGCATAAATCCGTGGAGGTCAAGGTAACAATTTCTGAAATGCTGTGGCGTTTAATTGATGAATTATGTTAATTAAGAAAAATGTTTATTAACCCGTGTTTTTATTGAATAGACCAGTTTATTTCCATGGACAGCTCTACTTTTTGGGTGGAACTGCATTCACTATCGAGTGCAGTAGTCACTTTGCCGTACCCATTATATACTATGCTGAAAATGCCAAGGGGAACTATTCTGTACTTCTTAAAATTATATAATAGCGTTTCACCGCCGTAAAGTGCGTTGGTCCCGTCGAACAAAGCGTGTACAACGCATGTTTGCGGGCGGCGCTCGGTGGAGTATTAGAGCCCGCGTGTATCTGCGATCACATCGCGTCAAATGGCCCGTGAGATTGGCGCGGGCTGCGAGGCGCCATCGATCCCACGCCACCACCTGCACCTAGTACCTACTTGTAATGCTGAACAAGCACCATCACCGCTCTACTCGATACAAAATTTTAAAGAATAGAAGGAGTCTGTGGAATATTAGTATTCAAATAACTATGAAAATTCTCGCATTCGTTTCACCCGGTTTGTCGGGTGTCTTCCGCCTTCCATCTGAGCCTTCTTCATTGATTCCCACCGTGAGTCTCCTTATTTATAAAATCATGGAATCTTATGTATTTCTTATTAAGATCAGATTGACTCTCTTATCAACATCAAGTTCTTGAGCGGGACATATGTAGATTCAGGTATGCATTGCATTAACAAAAACATTACCATGATTCTAACACTGGATTAAATTAAGATAAAAACTAAATAATTGAAAATATTTTGATATAATATATAAATGAATTTCCGGTTCGGGTGGCAGTTAACATCACTTCCCTTTAATGGCATAGATTGAATACTATGGAGTTAGCAAGTTTAGTGGCTTAGAACTCTAAGCTGTTCGTGCTTCACGGAACAAATTAATCTAGCGCCGCGCCGCGTTAATGTCAAGTGTAATCAGCTGCTACACAAACTCGAGACCTCTCGAGACTCGTGCCTCACTACAAATACTGATAGAGTATCTACCACAACGGCCGATGGAGGATGTAGGGCTGCATCTATGTCATTGTTGACATATCTGACTGATATTTAAGTCGTGGTCAACAGGATCAGTCGCGCTTTAACTTCATTTAATAAGCTAATATTTAAGTTTAGTAAAGTGTTTATTGTCACTTAAAAATACACTAAAAGCGGACATAAAACAAAATGTTCCAACACCATTTTGCAGGCCATTAAAATGTGATCACCTTGACTCGACTTCTATGTCTATTGTTTTAGCTCACATTTAGCCAACACAAATGGCGCTGAAAGTTTTTACAACCACAAGCAATTGTCGGTATTTGCAAGTGCTACTTACAAATTCCTCTTTTATTCTTTTAACTTGCAATATCCATCGTGCTCGCTTGATTTGCAACTTTATGAATGCTAACAGGTAAGTAGCTACTGTGAGGTGCCATGTACATTATTTTACTACTTTTTAAGAGGAAATGTGAAGCAATACAAAACGTATCAGTTTTATGAATCAATGTGTGACAATAAGAGCAATATTTATTACAATGTATCTAGAGTAAAAGCAAGTACTTTATTGGAATTATACGCAGAAGCGACGCTTATAAAGTGCTCGTACAGTTTACAGACACGCGGCTAATGGAAGTTGGTTGTCGTATATCAAAAGTAACGCAAGCGATCCGCTGAGATGGGAAAGTTAATTGGTCGATTATCGTGCGGGGGGTCATCGGGGCTGACCCTCGTCACGCCGTGCCCCTGACAAACTGTGACAGGCAGTCCGCCGCTGCCTCCACCCACCGCCGCCAACTCGCACAATATTTAAAGAGCCGATGGCGTCGTTAGTCAAAAAGATGGATATTTCTCGTTATTGCGGCCCCACATTTGCGTACGCATGCTTTTGTATAGCAAGAGTTTATATCCGGAAATATGTTATAGTAATGTAATAACATACGGAACTTATAATCGCTACTGTATTTATGTATATTTATATTTTAGAAGTACTTTTATAGATTGGCTATTAGATCTACCATAAATCTATGGGATAGTGTAGAAGTTTTCAAAAATATTTTATAGACACAGCTGATTCATTGGCAAGAACGTACAATTGAGGCGCATCACTGGTACCAACACTGTTACTGCGATTGGATTAAAAAGTAATACCTTGGTAAATAAATACCTATTTAAATAATTTACTTACAAAATGATTGTATGTTTGAAATAATCACCTCTGCACAGTGACTAAATCCATATGAAATGAATTGAGGTGTTACAACAATAACAAACACGATCTATTCAAATTGGCAATACTTAACCCGAACGCACGTCATAAAACACCTGAAACAGCAGTTTAACCGGCGGAATAATTTACTCGAGTCCCTGATAGCGTATTTACATTTAAACCGTTGTAGTAGTGTCCGGGGCGGTCGAGTATGAAGTAATAATAGTAATGCGTGGTATAATTCAGGGGATAATATCGCGGCTGACACTTGGCTGTATCGCGCCATAACTACTGCTCAAGCGGATTATTCAAATGCGCTCTCACAGCGCCCGACCAGGCATTATCCCTCCGATACCCACTCGTGACGTCATTGTACACGTTCACACTAACACCCACAATTACCACTCTTTTAACTTACTAACAACCTATTATTCTCTCTGTATCTGTATCATCCCATACTCGTTCCACTGCAGGGCACAGGCCTTCTCTACAAAGGAGAGTTTAATTGAACGGGGCTTGGCAATAGAGTCCACCACCCTGGTATTTCAATTATACATTATTGTTTTCGAATCTCTATGGTTTGCAGGTTTCCTGAAGATGTTTTCCTTCACCTGTATAGTTTTTAATATCTTGTGAAACTTATTGGAGCTTTACTTTAATTTCTGTTTGTTGAAAAATTTTCCAGTCTATGACTAGTTGTTATGGATTACCACGACCCTTATAACGACATGTAAAGAAAGTACAGTTTTTATTTTTTATTTTTATTGCAATGAATAACGAGACGAGCAAGCCGTTCGCCTGATGGTAAGCGATACGACCGCTCATAAACAGTAGCAACATTCCACTGCGCTCGTCATCCTGAGACATAAGATGTTAAGTCTCAATATGTCCAGTAGTTGCTCTGGCTACAATGTCCTTCAAACGGAAACACATTGCATTTACGCAGTGTTGTTTCACGGCAGAAATAGACATTGCGGTGGTACCCACCCAGATGGCCTCTCACATATGAGAGACCTACCACCAGTGAACACAGTTGTTTGTAAACCGATGTTGCATTATGTACTTAGTTGTTGATGTTATAGTCAAATATATTCCTTGCTAGACGCTTGAAAGCATCTTCCAAAAGTGAACAGTATCGGAGATATGACATCTCCCTATCTCCGCTATGTTATGGAATACCCTTTGATCTCCAATTTTGTACCCGCACCGATATGGCGACTATTATATTAATACTTAGTCTAGGCACAAGTCGTATTTAATTACAATTGTTACTTGGCATAATCACTATTTTTATGTGGAATTTTGTTTGTAATTTACCTAAGTTAAGGGATTTTTTTTAATTATAAAATAATTATTATTGTATTAATATTATATGAGTACTTCAACACTACGATGTGCCGAAAGTTAAAGTGAAACTGCTGAGGAAGCTGTGAGACCGCCCACCGCCCATGACTCTATTGAATCAAAGCTTCATGTATTCTACATATTATGTTAAGCAAACGCAACGCATACTTGTATATTCGTATATTCGTCGCATTTATAACTTGCCGGAACGTGTCAATGTGGACTTATTTATACAAGTTATCCATAACAATTACATGCATCGGTATAAGTCCTGCATGGACATTCCTGTGTATTACCAAACATTTGTGAAGCTGTGTGCAGTCAGTGAGAGTGTGGCCTCGTAATAATTAGTGTGTTAGTCGACAATGGCCATCAGATTTGCTCAATGTGTCGCAACAAGGAGCTTAAACGATCGAGACAGGAGTGGAGCGGGTATTAATGACGGCGCGGCGGTGCGGGCGGCGACGACGCGTCCCACGGGACAATTAACTACACGCAGCGGCGAGACGCCACTGCACCGCTGCGAACTAAATGCAGCTACTTTCTGCAACTTTATATCCTGCGACAGTGTATGCCGCCCCATGAGTTTTGTTTTGTGTTAATCTATGATTCTTATGAAAACTATGATTCTTATATCTTGAATTATTTTGGTATGCGTACCTGTCGTTTGTGTTTAATATGCTGTTGTGAAAGCGCCCACAAATATGTTATGTGAAAATATAAGAGAGCCTTCTGAAATAGCGACTATGAACACAGCATGTTTAATGTATGTAAAATCACTCCTTACAAAATATTAAATATTGTATTAAGTATAGTCATTTATTTTGGAATATAGTATACGGAGCTACTACGAACGCCGATACTAATCGCATCATAAATTTACCATGACATAGACATTATGTGGTAATTCTGATTTATAGTGATAAACACATTCTTATAATAATGTTCGTAAATATTTGTATACTATGTAGATTTCTATAAAATGTTTTCTTTCGCCGTTAAATCGTGCACTTTTAATGCGATCTATAGACAACCTAGTTGTAACATACACATGGAAACAAAATACAGAGTTCGAGTGTGTGCAGTGTGCAGTATGTAAGTATGTTCTGAGCGGTTTTCGCGCTAACGAACAGTGAGAGGTTTTTATAAAGCCGGCGCGCGGCAGACAAACGGAACGCTTTCGCAACATTATTGCATCTGCATAGAGTGCACCAACACACTAATCTCCTTACACGCTGCTGCGCGCCGCTCGCCAGATTCCGCTTTGACGAGTGCCGACTTACCTACACTGCACACTACACAACTACACACTACACAGCTACACACTACACAGCCACGCTCGCATTCAACGGAAGCTAGCACATACTTATACTAAATCATCTGCTCGGGAGCTGAATGCACACAAATTGATACTATTTGTTAAATCTACTAGTAGATATTGGGTATCTTATTTATACAACGGTTGAATTGCAGTTTCGTGCACAGCAACTCGTCTATTTTAAAGTCGTACGTATTCAATTTTTCAAAGTAATTTTAAAGCATTTGACAGCCTCTGTGGCGCAGCCGGTTAGATGCTGCTTGTGAAACGAGAGTCTGGGTATTGGTGAGATCGAAAAGTCTCTCGTAGTTCCTGATACCCTCACCACAAGACTCGTTCTTAGTGTGGGGTCAGGACTTTAATGTGACTGTTGGGTGTTATTTTTATTATTATTTATTATCGAATTGTAAATATATTACACACTAAAGCCGCCGACACGCCTATGTCGGTAATTTTTGTCGGCGAGCTAAATAAGTTGTAATGCAAAAAAGAACATGATACATATTAACAAAGCTTGTGAGAACAATATGCTTGGTTTAATAATACCCTTATTCTATGTTACTTTATCAGCTAACTAGCGGCCCGGCCCAGCTTCGCCCGGGTACAGATGAAGATTCGGGTCCATGTTTTATTTAAACTCAACATGACTGCTATTCTCTATACTGCTTATCCAATCCCGTCCTGTATTCTTATGTCCCATTTTATCCACCTTATATTCAATTCCATCCCGTCTCCAGATTAAAATAATTATTTTTCTACGGAGATATTATTAAACTATTACTACTTCGAAGACATTCATTGAAATCAAAAGATGTAGTGACAACATACACATCGGATTATAATATCTACTACCAAAATGCCGAAATATGCTTACAATGCGCTTATAAAGGGCGAAATATGAATAGTCAAATTTGAATACGGCTTATTATTATTTGAATATTGACAAATACATACCGGGTATCTCAAGACTGCTACCGAAAACGAAGCCGGGTGGTAGTTCTAGTGGCTACAAACACAATTCAATTAAAAATTTCGCCTAGAAATGCGACAATTATTATTTATGATTTTTTAAATATTGTAATTTTTGGGTGGTAAATTCATAGTTTTTGCTAAAATAATAATTTAAACTCTTTTATACCTTCGAGTATTTATAAATAAAAGGGTTTACACTATTATTTTAGGAAAAAATGTATTTACCACCCAAATATGGCCATAGGAAAAAAATAAGAAAATAAAAAATGGTCGCTTTTTTTTCAACTTTTTCTGTTGCATTGTGTCTGAAGTCGCTTAAACTACCACCTGACTTCGTTTTCGGTAGCAGTCTTGATATACCCTGTATAATTTATAAAATATAGCTTTCTTTTGCGATTACGTTCGCGTCAAATTATACACAAACAAATCATTGTGGTTTAGGTACTACAAATAGTTTAATATGAATAAAAAAGTTCATAATGACCGTCAAGTACCCATTTAATTTCTTTCCCATTTAATTTAGGTTATTCGAACAAAGAGTGCCTCAGATATCGATTTGGGGACCAATCGGATAAATAACAAAAAAGTTCAAAATGGCAGCCACAAATTTGGATTCTGACTCCGAATGTAGGTTATTCGAACAAACGGTTCCTCGGATATCGCTTTGGAGACGAACCAGATTGTATGTACTGTACTATATCAGCCCATATACGTCCCACTGCAGGGCACGGGCCTCCTCTACAATCGAGAGTACGATTGAGAGTGGTTAGGCCGTATAGTCCACCACGCTGGCCTAGTACCGGTTGGCGGACAATCAGATTAATAACAAAAAAATCAAAATGGCGACCCAAAATTTCGATTCTAAATCCGAATGTAGGTTATTCGAATAAAGGGTGCCTCAGATAGATAGATTTAGCATAATAACAACTTGTTTGCCTAAACTTGACGTAGCTATCCTACTGTCCTGCTCAATGCCGTCTCAACTCGTCTGGTCAGTCACTTCTCGATCCATCCCGTCCTTTCTCTTCATTATTCATCCCGTCTTATACCGTGTGCATTTACACTGCGTCCTATCGAATCTGTCAGCTATCCCATTTCACTCCCGTACCTCCCACTCTATTATATCCCGTCTCTCCATATCCAAATAGTGTATCGTACGAATTTTTGACATTAAAAACTTTAATGATTTTAATTATCCATGCAATATTCCATCCCTTATTTCACACCTACAATGCTGTTTTTCCAAAAATATTGCAAACCATTACTTTTTGTTAGTAATAAAGAGTTGAAATATAAATTTTCATAGAAATAACTTCAGTGGTATCGATTTTCTTCACTCAAAGATGATATATTACATTCCTATCATTGAATTATAGCGAAGGAAAGGAAAAGAAGTATAATAACTTCGTGCATGTGAAAATTATTTATTTAATTGTCCTATATTTATGCAGCTTGATAAATTCTCCTTAGTTTATACAAAATAAATTTCTGAACGGATTATTTGAATGTCAATCCCTTTTCATTAATGTCATTAATTTACATCTTTAAAATCTAAAATACGCCATTAATCGAATATTGTGGATATATGTTGTCGATTCCAAACCTTTATTTAAATACGTTCTTTAATTTGAGGGAAGAGTTTACCGTATCGACGGGATGAACATTAAATGTTTGACAGTTACGAACCCATGAACATTTTGTATGAGAAAATGTTACTAAGCTAATAGAAACTCGGAAAACCGGGAACGTGATAAAAAGTATCCTATGTTCTTCTCCTGGTTCTAAGCTACCTCCCCACCAATTTTCAGCCAAGTCAGTTCAGCCGTTCTTGAGTTACAAGTGGGGTAACTAACACGACTTTCTTTTATTTATATAGATTAGTATCGATTGTCGTTGCAGCGGTTTGTTAACCTTGTGTCGCTCGATGACATTGTGATAAAACCTGACAGATGTATAAACTGCAAACGACTGCAAACTTCCGCGACATGACAAGTCACGTCACGAACCCGTATGTAAATCACGCGCGCCGCATTAACCTCGATGTGGCGGCGAGCGGCGCGGATCACGCGGATACCGGCGAATACCGGCGGATACAGTCGGAAACGCGGATATCCGCCGGCGACGCAGACACAGAGCTCACCTCACCGAACACCGAATATACGCGGCTTTGAGAAAAGGCGCGGGATGAAGCGAGCTCAGCGGCGACGGTCGTGCGGATGCGGTATCATTGTCAATGTGCCGGCTCGGGAACACATTCACATGCAATATTGAGGAATCATATAACACTAGCAGAGCCGTTTCTATTTTCCAGTTCTTCGATACAAAAACTAAATTTTAGGACACTACCCAGACTTATAAGCCTTGAAATACTGAATGTGCAGAAATATGCAAAAACTTTTATCTTTCTCTTCAGCAACAAGAAGTATACTCCTGAACATAGATGAACGCCCTCGTCACAATGAACAACAAAATAGGAAAAATGGCACATATCTAAAAATATCATAACTTCAATATACAAAACGTGGAAAATATTTGTTTCTGCATAATATCAAGCAAATCCTTTTAAAACCTCAGACGTTGGAATTTCGCGCCCGGTAACGTCCTGGAAGCCCGTACAATGTGCAACCCCCCCTCCTCGCCTCCACGTCGCGCCTCCACCACTTCCTCCACGTCGCGCCGCGGAAAACTTAGCTTCCAGAATGAATCCGTATAAAAATTACTCGCAAAAAAATATTTTTCGCTGAAGTCTGAAAATTGAAACATCGATTTGCGATATAACCGCAGCGCCGCGGTTTCGTCTGTCACTCGGCGGCGAGTACCGGCGCCGCTTACGTTCTGTGCAACAATGCACATATGTACACGAAATTAAATTTTATTCTTTAATTTACTGTTTTGCAGTCCCTTATTATTTCAACTCGGTGGTAGAGATAGTTCGTTCATCCACGCAGCTTATCCGACTTATTAAACATATCACAATAGACATCAAACTGTATAACATTTGCAGATACCAGCAAGCGTACTAGGAAAATCAGCGTAACTTGTTTTGTTATCAGATATGTCAGTAAGTACATCTGTGATTTTTATATAAATCATATTATTCCATACAATTTCATAGAAACTTAAATAAATGCCAGTCTTCTAATAAATACACCCACGCTTTGTTAGTGAAGAACGAGGAAATCTCTCAATGATAAACGGAATGGTATTTTTACGGCACACGGCGGCGGGCGCGGTGTCTCAATCAGGGCGGGCAGTGATCCGCGGCGGAATGCTGCGGCCGGCCCCTGTAATTACAATGCCAGTTTATTCAGTAACCGGGTTAGTACGCTTGCGGAATAACTAATGGTATGTATGATCGTGATGGAATCGCCGGTGGCAGACGCAAACCAATATAGTTCGGTGATGGAGTTGGATCCTGTCGGCGAGCCAATTTGAATGCGATCCGGGCTCGCACCGCACCTCCCCGCCGCACCTCACCTCACATCACCCCGCGCCTACTAATCTATCAATACATTCGCAACCGACTTCGATATTGGAACTGAACTCCGTATCACGTCAACTCCGTCTTACTGTTCACACAATAAACTTGTAATAATTTATTTCTTTCTTTCTTCCTTAAAATTATATTTGGTTTGGTTAATTATGCCGACCGGCGAACGATAATCTCCATCGTTTGCTTCAGGCACCTGACAGCAAGCGCATTGTAATTGCTTTGTAGCGCCAGTACAACGGAAAAATCCACTTTCTGTTTGTGCTTTAAATTGTTAATTATTATAAAAAATCCACTTTCTGTTTGTGCTTTAAATTGTTAATTATAATAATTAACAGCTTCACTGAGCAGTTAAGGTTAAGTTGCCGATTTAATTTTAAAAATATTGCTTGTATTAAACACGAGGAAGAAATGCATAAGAAATAAATCCCTTCGAGATATAATCAATGAATTATTAGTGTAGGTCGATCACAATTGAATCAGAAGCACAGTATGTTTGTTGTAGTGGGTTTTCGGCTCGGTCGCGCGTCGGCCTAGTGTCGCTAAACTATGCAACAATGTGGAGCAGTGGAGTAGCGCAGTGTAGCGCGCCGGAGCACCCCGAGAGCCCTCGGCGGCGGCGGAGTGCGGCGGAGTGCGCAGAGCTGTACACGTGGAGAGCGCTCTGACACGCCAACTCAGCACCGATGCAAACCTCACACACATATACAAAATAGATAACATTCACATTTTTAAAAATAATAAACAAGCGGCAGCATTTATGCCAATAACAATAATAAGTTTTTGGTAAATACGTTGAAACTCCTGTAATTTGTTAGTTTTAACTTAAACAATAAAACACGCCGACTAACTAGAAAAGCTCCACTATTTCAAAGTAAACCAACATGAGGTAACAGTTTTGGTATCGAATTTCAAACCCAGAATTCCAATAATGCCTATACTAAGTAGAATGTCCTTCTCATTTACGCCATAGAGCCATTAGTAGCGGGAATATAATTTGTTGCATATCGGCACGTGCATGCAACGGCCTACTGAACGATCGCAGTAATAATATATCCATACAAATTAACGACATAACGGCATAGCACGATTTAGATCCACGTGGGCGGCCAGCTCTGTTGGTTGTTAGTCGTGGATAATACATGCAGCGAACATGCACACATATGATCTTGGCTCTACAGAAACCTACTAAGTGTTACGTCATGAGTACCTAATACTAAGAAACTACGGGAAACTTGTATGTATCAGAACAGATCCAAATATTTTCTTAGCGCAGGGGTCGAACTCCAAGTGCTTATTTTCTCAGCCGGCTTCTATGTAACTGCACACACAGTCGGTTTATACTGACGTCTGATAGCTGTAGTGATGGATGCGGATGTGAATCTCGGTAATTGTAGTAATCCACTTTATCCGCGCCCGTAATATCGCTGCATTGAAACTCCGCGGGAGACGGAGCGTTCAAACCAGTACTCGGTTGATATTACATTTAAAACTGTTATTATTCAACTTTCAACTTTTCATTTGAACTTGGAGCATTTCATCGGGAATCTTTCAGAATATTTCTCTGAACTACTAAACGTGTTCTTTTGTTTTTAGGAGAGATTAAAAGTCTAGAAAATGAAATGTTTTTAAAAGTTACCAGACGGGACATTGCTACATTCATAATTTAAGACCAAAGAGTAGACTCTGCCGCCCCTCATACTACATTTATCTTGAAATCTTTTATTGGTACCTTAATGTTTGAGATTGTCCTATTTATTTAGATCCTTATAAAATATTTCCAATGTTCCATACATTACGTTTGGAAACAAAGAGAAACACTATCAAAGAGATTTTAGAAAGGTTCCGTAACGCAATTTCCATGAATATTTCGTGGCATTGGCGAAAACAGTGACATTCCCGCCTTCAACACATATCCGCAGTTTGGTAACACAGTAAATATGTGTATTTACGGCCACCAAAATCGTCACTTAACTGCCGACTGAGATAAAGGAGTCTTCAGAAATCATTCCTTAATTTATGCTAAAATAATATAAAAATGGTGTAATTATTCTATAATAAGTACATTACAAAATGTAGTCATCAATAAATTAAACCCAATTATAACAATAAGTAGTATTCATTTATGTATATATTTCAATCTTTATTGTACACCTGTAACTTACAATAAAAAATAAGAGCAAGAAAAATATATACAAAACGCGGTCTTATCGCTCGAGGCAATCTCTTACAGACAATCCACCTTGGGTTGGATAAGAGGGAACGACAGTTTTGGGGTACCATGAGGTGTACGAAAGGTTATATACGACAATAGACATATTCATATAGTGTTTGTATATAATACTTTTAATGTCTATATTTAATACTAGCGGCCCGGCCCGGCTTCGCCTGGGTGCAAATACAGATTCCAGTCCATATTTTATTTAAAATCAATATGACAGCCGTTGTCTAAACTGCTTATCCAATTTCAATCCCATCCTGTACCTATTCTTATGTCCCATTTTATCCACCTTATATTCTATTCTATCCCATCTCTCCAGATTCAAATCATTATTTTGCTATGGAAATATTATTTAACACTGTTACTACTCCGACGACATTCATTGAAATCAATTAAAAGATACCATAGATGACCCGACCACGCTTCGCTATGGCTTAGTTATTATATGATGAATTTTATATTGAATTATTTAGCATAGCAAAAAAGCCCGACCCACCTTTGCCTGGATGCAGATATTTTTTTATTTTACTCCACACCAAATACATGTTATTTTTCGTATAAGCTCTTGTATACCTAAACATGAATTAGCTATCCTACTGTCCTGCTCAATTCCGTCCCATCCCGTCTGTTCAGTCACTTCCCGATACGTCCCGTCCTTTCTCTTCATTGACCATCCCGTCTTATACCGTGCATTTACATTTCGTCCTATCAAATGTGTCAGCTATCCCAGTCCTCTCCCCTACCTCCCACTCTATTATATCCCGTTTCTCCATATCCAAATAGTGTGCCTTATAAATTTTTGACATTAAACACTTTAGCGATTTTGATTATCCATGCAATATTCCATCCCTTATTTCACCCCCAGTATGCTGTTTTCCAAAAACATTACGCCATTACTTTTTGTTAGTAATAAAGAGATTAAATATAAATTTTCATAGAAATACACTCACACACACAATTAATGTAGTAACGGTCATTGAGTAACGGTAGTAACAATTATATTTAACTGGTTTCTCAAGACACAGACAACGCCTAATTTGAGAATCCCTGCAATATTCTCCATAATTATATAAAATTGTTATTTTATTCAGTTCAGTTCAGTTTTTATTTTTATGTGTTATTTTATGAAAGATTTTTCATTTTCAAGTGACATTCTATCTTGAAAAGAAGTAAAACTTCTTACGTGTGAATATTATTTATTTGATTGTCCTATATTTATTTAGCTTCATAATATACTCTTTAGTTTACACAAATTAAATTTCTGAACGTATGCATAAATATTTGACAACCAATTTAAATGTCAACCACTTTTCATTACTGTCATTATTTTACATCTTTAAAATCTAAAATACGCCATTAATCGAATATTGTGGATATAATATGTTGTCGATTCGAAACCTTTATTTAAATACGTTATTTAATTTGAGGGAAGAGTTTACCGTATTGACGGTATGAACATTAAATGTTTGACAGTTACAAACCCATGAACATTTTGTATGGTAACATGTAAAAATCCAATATCTTACGGAACCCTATTTTTTTCCAAAATAAAATATAGTTTATGTTACTCGTGGATAATGTAGCTTTCGAATGGTGAAAGAATTTTTAAAATCGGTCCAGTAGTTTTTGAGCCTATTCATTACAATTAAACAAACAAACAAACAAACAAAGTTTTCCTCTTTATAATATTAGTGTAGATGTCTATGATTTGGTTTACCGATATGTCAAAGGCTAAACTCGCAATGTAGCACTTACCTGGCTCAGTATAAAAGAAAGAAATAAAGAAAGAAGAAATAAAACTGTTAATATTTGTCAGTAACTTCTAATATAATAAATACGACGTTCATACATAGTAAAAATTATTAAAATTAAATAAGTAACAGAGAAGGGACCTAGTGGGAGGTCTCTCATATGTGAAAGGCCGCCTGGGTAGATACCACCGCAATGTCTGTTTATTTATTTAACACTTTATTGTACACCATATACATTAAAAGAAAAAATACAAAACAAAATGAAATAAAATATATGTACAAGTGGCGGTCTTATTGCTTGAAGCAATCTCTGCCAGACAACCATGGGATGGATAAACGAAAAAAACGAAAGTTGGGGCTTCGGGTGTACGAGTATTACAATTTATAATAATGTTATTTTTATAAATAAACATACATACATACATACATATATATATATGTTGAATCAACATACAAATACACAAAATACACATATAATATATATACCTATAAATATATATATATATAACAACAAAGTAAAATGTGAACAAATCCAATATCCTCATAGAACCTGTAAGTAGTGTTCTTTAACCATTTTTTTGAACATGGGCAGAGTTTTAGCCCGTCTCACCGTTACTGGCAAAGCATTCCACAACCTGGCAGCTTGTACGGTGAAAGATCTGTCTGTGAAGGAAGTGGAATGCGCGGGGATTTTCAGCCTTAAGTTCTCCGATGACCTAAGAGACCTCGAATGTGTGTCTGTTTCTCCCGCTAAACAGCTGTGTAAATCTACTGTTTTGTTCCGGTTTGAAGGACCTTGTACCCAGAGAATCTACCTGCTGGATATACTGAGACCTAACATCTTATGCCTCAGGATCGCGAGCACAAAGGAGTACTAAGCATTGCTTTGTAATTCAAGGTATTGTTTGGTTTTTCAACTGTTTAATAGCGGTTCACCAAGCGAACGGCATGCTCGTCTAGCAATTCAATGCAATTAAAAACACATGATGTTTGTACGTCATGGATGACAAGTAGGTGATTACTTAACAAAATGTTGCTATAAACAGCTATGTGTAGCTATCCAGGCGAATACGAATGGGCTACCAATAGAAAATGCCATTTAGTACACTGTATAAGACGTACATTGTTACATACTTGAGGTTTTATTGCCGCCATATACAACTATAAAGTAAGTGCGTTCTTTGTGCGACCACACTCGGCGCGCCTCGCACACTGCACGCTCCACTTCAGGCTTACTATAAAGTTACATAACATTACGTTCTTTTGCTAAATTTTATCACCTTATTAGTATACAAGTATAAGAAGTAAGTGGACTTATTATACCTCGGTGGCGCAGTCTAAGCAGATGCCGGCTTAGTAAAGAGAGACCTCGGGACCGATCCCCGCACAAAGACAAACGTTCGTAAGGCCCACAAGTATTTGTCTCGGGTCTGGGTGTTTTTGAAATCAAACTGTCTTCCTTTTTTTATAATCGCTATCCGAGACTTTATTGATATTAATGTGGGCATTTCTGCCAGGAATATGTAAGTATGTGAATGTTGGATGTATTTATTTATTTCTCAGTTTCACTTGACTCTTCAGCCACATGCGTCTATCACCAACATAGGTTTTTCATGATGCCCCTTTTTATAATATTATGTGTCCACCTTGTACACGGACCTCCAGAACTCGAGGGAGATATCCAGCCACATGTAAAATATACATGACAAAAAGTTTGTGATGCAAGCCGCATCGCGTAGGTAGCTGTCCATACTCAGGATATATCGACATTTAGCAGTAGAATTTCTGGGGGCAACAATGGACAATGTAGGAAAACTAATGAGTGGCAAAATAAAACTGTCGATCGGAAGTAAAATACTAGTAGGGATATTCGCATTTCCCGTTCACGTTCACATTTACAAAATTCATCTTACTGGAGCAGAGAGCGTAAAATCGTAGGAAAATGAATTTCCTCACCACCCCGCACCGCGCCGCACCGCGCCGCACCCCACCGCACCGTGAAAAATAGATTCCAATAAGCACGGCCGCTACGTACCAACACGTTTGGGAATAATTTTCCAGTTGAGTTGGTCGCCGACTCGCCGCTGCGCTGACCGGGTCGCCGACCCCGTCCGGCGCCCACCTCGCGCTCACCACCACTCACCTCGCGCCATCTAACACTGATCACTACTCCACTGAAATACATACCCACGTCCTGGTTATTCCGTGACGGAACTACGAATTTCAAATTTGTAGGTACATACAACAAATCATAGCTTTTATAAATATGTGAAGGTACAAAAATATGACAAGGTAAAAAATAGGCATAATAGCTACTAGTGCTACGCGCCGTTCGTCGAACTTATTGCTGTCTTATGATGCGAAATAGTGTAAGCAACAATTTCGAATACAAATTCCAGCCCTGACAACTACTATGTGATTTGTGTATCGAAATCTCATATAAAATGGACTTCTAATACTGGTAATAAACAAAACTTCTTGTCTACTAGTCACTTCTGAACAAATGATCTTTTGATAAAAGCACATCATATGCATCATGAGAGAAGTTCAAGCTGCATATTTCCCGTAATAGTTCGTGGAAGCAAATTCGCATTCGCCCGGATAGCTATCACCGTTTACAAGATGTGAAACACGCCACACTAAGTACACATCATGTTTAAGTTTCCGGGCTTCTTGTTGACCCAGCGGTACACGATACTTCATAATCGATATCATAACTCACAACTCTCCGAATTTATAGACACGGTGAGAGCTGTTCATATCGTTACTATGTGTACTACGTTAAAAAACACTATCTTAGCATCGCCATCTTACAAAATCCTTGTTTACATTGGAAGTTATTTCAGCCGTGCCGGGCCACTATAAAATTCTACGCCAGCATATCAAGTGAAACCCCTCGGTAATCGTCGCTCGCATTTCGGGTAGCAAATGTTTGTGTTAACTTGACGTACAATTGTAATATTAATCGCGTTAATCGTTGTGATGTCCCACAATATAGACGGCGACCTTACAAAAGCTGCAGGATTACCCTGCATGCAGCCGCTTCCAGTAGCGCACAAATCCACAAGAATAACGCTTTACGAGCCTTTTGTGGCTGAGATGACCATAAAATGGTGCAAATCCTTTTAATAAATTATTATTTTTTCTGTTTGAATATCTCTCATATGTTGAGAGGCCGCCTGGGTAGGTACCGCGGCAATGTCTATTTCTCCCACCAAACAGTAGTGTAAACGCACTCGTGTGTTCCGGTTTCTCTATCTTATTTATCGCTTACCATCAGACCATTGAGATAATATACTAGAGAGGAAACTGCAAACAAAATGTTTGTAACAAAATGAAGGGTACATTCTATTTTTATCTCTGTCGCGCCTAAGCAGTAACATTATCTTCCATCTCGCTTCACTGTGTACCCTTGCACGCGCCATACGCACAGATTTTGTTCCCGATGTCCGGTCCAGTGTAATACCTCAATGCATCAGACGAATGGCATGCTCGTCTTGCCATTCACTGCTATCTAAAAACATAATATAACTTAAAATTATTGTTTGTGTGTTTAAAATAATATAAACATTGGAAAATACCTACACTTTTATTTATTTTTATTTATGTGTTAAGTCTTTGAATTTAAATATTACAATAACATTCAATTAATGTAACTTAGTTAATGGAATTAGAATAAATAAAAGAATATGGAACGGTCTTAAAAGGTGCTGAATAGCTAGACTTTTATATACAAAATAAATCCAAGGCGACGTAATTGAAATTACCTGCTTCATCCACAAGGAGTCCTCTGCCGAAAACAGGGCTCTCGTTAAGTTTAATACATCCTGCTCAAATAAAAATAACTCAATTGAATTTGGGATATAATCAATACACCGGTATCATATAAGTGGATTCGAGAGTTGGTTATAGATTAATTTCTTCGACGAAAATACACAGAATGAAATACTTGAAAGTCGAAACTTGTATTATTTCTTTATATCTATATTGGCCGAGCAATCGGCAATTGTAGCTTAATAGCGATGACAGTGGAGCTAACTGACCGAGAGACTGCTGATGCAATCTACACCCCGCGCCCCCGCGCCGCCGCACCCCCGCACGCTGCCTCGCGCCAAACACAGAGCAGAGCCAGCTGATCACGCGGAGGCAACTATTGTTCTAAATGAATGTTAACTTTTCAATTTGGCTCGCGACGGCCGCCATTAAACTCTTAAAGAGCGAACGGCGGCGAAACTTCGATTGCCTGTTAACGTTCTCATAAAGGAGCTTTTTAACTCGTTCGAGCTCTTAGTGTCGGCCGGAGGTTTACACTGCACCCTCCCCCTCCGCACCGCGCACCCCGCCGCACGCCCCGCTGCACCGCCACCGCCCACCAACCTGATCACAACTCTATTTAATTAGCAACATGCTTTAATGTCGGGTGTCGGCCCGCCCGCCCCGCCAGGGATTTTTATAAGCCGACGCTACAGATTAACATCGCCAGCTTTGCGCTTTTGATTTTATACAATGAAACAGCGCCTGGCACTAACTTTATCTGTAAAATAAAATATTCATGCACAGATTACTCGCGTAACGTTACTTTCTAGGCATTAGCACAACACTATTTACTGGACCGATGTATGTTTAAATCCAACTCTCATGAATGTTAGAGATACACAAAACCATCAAAAAGATTATCGTATGTATAGTAACTACATACCTACATAAGTATGAGCATATCACATATGGGACGATATCAAAAAATCAATCCTTTATACAGTCTCAACCAGGCAGCGGCATCCCAGGGTGTGAAAGCCATCTATAGCGACCCACTTAAGTGAATCTCTTCCCGGGATCAACCAATGTGCACCTGTTTTGAAATAAGATGACCCACCGGTTAACAGTAGACCAGCGAAACATTTCACATCACAAAAGAGGCTGCCAAGCATTTAAATATCCAAATTGTAAACCCACTCATTGAAATATGGTAAAAAATCAAGCAAACGGGCTTAAGTTAACACTTATGTTGAGCATATAACATTTCAATGAAACGGCTAAACAATACGAAGCGTGGTCCCTACGGCTGTACATTTAGCTGCCATACACACAGGCATCCTCTCTGGCACAGTTGGTTAAACAACTGCTGTGAAACAAGAGACCGAGGATTTGATCCCCTCACTAAAACCAATGTTTGTGCTATTCACAAGTATGTGGTAGTTCCAGATACCCGCGAAATTAGACTTGAATCTTAGGGTGGAATTAAGACTATACATTAAAATGTCGGATGTATTTGTGTATTTTTAAATGAATGCATAGATTTATGTATGACACTCGTTACGCAAAGCACAGGCGTTCAGTCCTAGGCTACCATGTTGTTGAAGGTTTGCCAGCGAAATGGTTGCCCGAGTAACTTAATTTTAAGTCATTAATGTAAATGGCATTAACAGTATGTATATAAAAATGCCTAGTCCTCAACAAGATAATTAATTTGTACACCAAAGCAAGTTCACGTCTAGATAAAGATGCGCCACTTCGTTTTGATAAATTAATTCGTATTAGGTTAGGCTAAGATGCCGCTAGTACTACCTACATTCCGCCGAGCTTATTCTCACAGCAAAACGGGATAGTGAGCGAACCCATGATATGAGAAGCATAATCTCTAGTCTCGATCTACTAATACCCATTTCATAAAACAAAAACAATTGAATATGGGATTTGTATAAATGGATTCGCGGTAAGGAATAGACTCTGGTGAAGTGTGTTGTGTATAAAAAAAGATTATACATTAGGCCCTAAAGACATGTGTAGGTGTCATTTTCCAAACACAAAGAAGCAAGCAAGTAACTTAATAATATAATAGCAATAGTTAGTATTCGCACAAAGTTTGAAGCCCGTTGTATATAACAAGTAAGTAGGAGTGGCGGCGCGACGTCGATCCCAGCGCCACCACTTAGCCCTGATTTATTTAATGGAATTAGATTTTTACGAACACAACTCGATAAAATTGTTCCCCAGAGTGCAATAATACCACCATACGCTGGCCGAGCGATTCCTACCCCTTTATTTATGTTTCGCTGCGTTGGAGCTATTGGCATCACTGCTAAGTTCCATACCCTTGCAAATAACACTTGGTTTATAAGAGGATGTATGTAACATACTTTTACTTAAATCTCCTAATTAAAGTATTCTTTAATCAACTTTTTTTACGAGGTATTTTTATCCATGGAGTATCTAATAATACTATCGATCATTTTAAACAATTTTGAAAGCAAGCAAACCTGATAGGCTTTTGCTCATTTTTTAATGGTTCCCAGAAGAGGATGTACACAAATGGCATTATAAATTATAGGTACTTTATGTTAAAATATTTTTTGAGTAGGTACATCCTATTCGAGGTAAACACGACTTCCAATTATATGATACATTTTAATAAACCAATAGGGTAGTGTATAATATTGTTAAAAAGATGATTTCTTCACAATCGATAGAATTAGAAATACTTAATATTGTACTCGGGAAAATATGAATTGAAGCAATAGCTATAAATGTTATTTCTTTTTACAGGTATGGCTTTCAGTAACAATTTTTATTAAAGTGTGGTGCTAAATTGTAGTTAATTTAAAGTTATTTGTAAAATCGTGTCTCTTTGCAAAATATAAATTATCTTTTTACAGAGCAACAACTTGTCTATTTTTGTTTCATAAAACAACATATTATAGAGTGTTGGCACTACCAGCACGTACACGCGTCGGTCTCCTCCGGCCGGCTTATAAACCTCTCGGAGTACACACGCGCGGCTCGCGAGCCACTGCGGACCCGTCGCCTTTGCCCCATTATACGAGGCGTCCTCGACCGACCACACTGCGGGGTTTATTTCTCGAACAACACGGCGCAAACTTACCCTTCGCATTAATGCAGTGCAGTGCTCAGGATTATGTGAACTTTAGGTGCATGAGAGCTTTTTAATTTTTATGCGACTTCAGTTAAGAAAGTTTAATAATTTCATAAAGTTCCCTCTATAAAATTAGTTTACGGCTCTTGCAACTACGATGGCTATTTAGAACAGTGCGCGTGCCGGCGGTGTTTTGCTGCAGACGTAAGATTTCGCTCCGTATATTTATATTTTTGTATCGGGGGGCGCCCGGCGGGAGCTCAGCGGCGCGGACAAATGTCGACGCGCTTTATGTTTCAATGTATTAATGTACTTGTTCAAATGCTTTTTCCTGAAAAATACAAACGTTCAAAGTTTAGTATTACAATTGACACTAGTAGCAAATCAAATATCTAGGTCAAGCGCGGATCAAAATACTGACAACTATTAACCACTATAATTTGTCTTGAAAATCACCTCCATTTACATTTAGTTTACTATTGGATATGGGCTCGTTCAGAGGGTCTCTAGTCGTACGTATAGGCCAGCTAACCACCAACTAGCTGCAACATAATATTAAACAAACTGATATAAATGATTATCATACACTAGCATTCTGTGATCGGATAATGATCCGGGACTACCAAATGCCAGTGTATAATTATCATTTATCTCATTGTCGTGTCCTTTAAAAAGAAATCCTAAATGTAATCGTAACAAAGTGTTAAACTTGGCGTGAGTTTATTGAACAGATAACAATAACCGCAAACAATGCATTTACATTTTTGTAAATCCGCGCACAAATCCACGGAGCGGCGCTAAATGAATTCCCACAAACGGGAGAATAACAAAGCGCGTCAATAATTCCAACCGCAGTGAAATATTTACTCGCCGTTTGTAATGTGACTGCGAGCGACGCCGCGCCGCACCCACGCACACACGCACATATGAGCACACATGCACATACACATCAATGCTAATCTCAACACTTGCATATAATGTTTTACTTAAAATATTTAAGCTAAAAACAACATCTTGCCAAAGTTATTCGTGCTCGGCACTCAAAAACTGAACAACACAAGCTACAGCAACCCTACTATCTGAATGGAGCGCTCCTGAACGGGGTTTCTCGTACCACATCGCTGTTAAATTACTTTCTAAGGATTTTCAAACCAACCAAGAGTCTTCTTATAAAATAACATTATGTTATCTTTGTAATGATGCTACAAATATAAATACATAAACTCACGCCTTTTTTCCAGAAGGTAGGTAGATTAGGTAGTGGTGCAAACAAGACTCCCACGTTTCGCCTTCTGTGTTCCGTCCAACGATGTGATAGGGGGCGAGCAGCTCCGTACCACAAATTCCTGACTTCGTGCTGATACTGAATAGAAAATTATAATAACATTTTGCCTGACCTGGGATCTCAGACGTCAGCTTTGCAATTATACTGTAGTACAACGGCGCCACCGATAGTAATAAGTAATAAACATCAGTCGGATACTCCCTGCAGTCATAAATATCCCAGTGCGAAGAACAATTCATTTGCACGTGTAATGTATGAGAGTAAGCTCGGTCGTTAGTCTCTGTAAAATCAGCGGCGTCTAAATCGAACATTACACGGTATCGCGCGTGTTGTTGGCCGATAGTTAATTAGTGTTTGCGTTACATTGCCGCTAACGCCCCACTGACTGATGGCGCACTGCAAACGCCGCCGGTGATGCAAATCCACAGCACGAGCTATTTTTAGCACTACATATTACCACACCACTGTAATGGGCGCATCGTATTTTGGTTAGTTATAGCATATTCGGCTATATCGCGTTGCGTATATCAACTTACTAGATACTATAGGACTCAAATATGAAATAAACATTATCATTAACATATTATGGGTTGAAGTTCTACACAAGCACAGGACTAGAGCGCGCATCCCCAAAGTATAAAAAAGGGGAATATCTTCCTCATTATAATTAGTTTATAAAAATAAACGACAGCTAATACCGTGGCCGCCGGTGTTAGTTGGCACAGCCCGGGCGAAGCCGAGCAGGAGGCACGGGCTGCACTAGTTGTGATGTACTGACTAAATAGTGTTGTAGGTAGATGAAAATCAAGTATGAGAAATATATAAAAGTGAGCGAGCGCCCGCCACCAGTTAGTACACTGACAGAAGTCAGACCGACTGGACGGGCCTCAGACTCTGGAGATCAAGCACTGTGTTTTATTTCAACTACCAACCTAAACACCGGAACATCACACTAGTGTTATTATAAAATTCGTTTAAAACCATTAAAATATATTAAAATTTAATGGGTGGCTACGCAGTGAAATAATCCTGGTGGATCACCGCGCCGCAACCACCCACACTCGCTGCGAACTACTGTATCCAGATAATTACTGAATACAACCCTATTTATTCATTCCCAAGCAGAACACCCACACATTTTGTATTCCGTAATTGGATGACTGGAATTTAATTAATTGCAAAGACTTTTAAAAGTCTTTGTAGGAGCGTGAAAACCGACGCGCGTCGTATCGACTTCTTTATATTGAGTATTGCAGAGTATTGTAGAGTTATAATATGTATATTCATAATTCTTGTAATTATGGCTTCCTTTAAAACTGATGCCTTTTTACGGAAATTTTGCAGACATTTGGACTGTAGCTACCGACAGTAAACTAGTGAAAACATTTAAGTGAAATAACAGACCAACATGGAACAAGCAGGTGGCTGGGCCGAATTATAAGTCAAATTATTTTCCACTAGCGGCCCGGCCCGGCTTCGCCTGGGTGCAAATACAGATTCCAGTCCATATTTTATTTAAAATCAATATGACAGCCGTTGTCTAAACTGCTTATCCAATTTCAATCCCATCCTGTACCTATTCTTATGTCCCATTTTATCCACCTTATATTCTATTCTATCCCATCTCTCCAGATTCAAATCATTATTTTGCTTTGGAAATATTATAACACTGTTACTACTCCGACGACATTCATTGAAATCAATTAAAAGATACCATAGATGACCCGACCACGCTTCGCTATGGCTTAGTTATTATATGATGAATTTTATATTGAATTATTTAGCATAGCAAAAAAGCCCGACCCACCTTTGCCTGGATGCAGATATTTTTTTATTTTACTCCACACCAAATACATGTTATTTTTCGTATAAGCTCTTGTATACCTAAACATGAATTAGCTATCCTACTGTCCTGCTCAATTCCGTCCCATCCCGTCTGTTCAGTCACTTCCCGATACGTCCCGTCCTTTCTCTTCATTGACCATCCCGTCTTATACCGTGCATTTACATTTCGTCCTATCAAATGTGTCAGCTATCCCAGTCCTCTCCCCTACCTCCCACTCTATTATATCCCGTTTCTCCATATCCAAATAGTGTGCCTTATAAATTTTTGACATTAAACACTTTAGCGATTTTGATTATCCATGCAATATTCCATCCCTTATTTCACCCCCAGTATGCTGTTTTCCAAAAACATTACGCCATTACTTTTTGTTAGTAATAAAGAGATTAAATATAAATTTTCATAGAAATACACTCACACACACAATTAATGTAGTAACGGTCATTGATTAACGGTAGTAACAATTATATTTAACTGGTTTCTCAAGACACACTTACTGGTGGTAGGTCTCTCATATGTGCGAGGCCATCTGGGTAGGTACCACCGCAATGTCTATTTCTCCCGTGAAACAACACTGCTTAAATGCACTGTTGTGTTTCGGATTGAAGGACATTGTAGCCAGAGCAACTACTGGACATATTGAGACTTAACATCTTATGTCTCAGGATGGCGAGCGCAGTGGAATATTTCTACTGTTTATGAGCGGTCGTATAGCTTACCATCAGGCAAACGGCTTGCTCGTCTCGCCATTCATTGCAATAAAAAAAAAAAAAAAAAAAAAAACACAGACAACGCCTAATTTGAGAATCCCTGCAATATTCTCCATAATTATATAAAATTGTTATTTTATTCAGTTCAGTTCAGTTTTTATTTTTATGTGTTATTTTATGAAAGATTTTTCATTTTCAAGTGACATTCTATCTTGAAAAGAAGTAAAACTTCTTACGTGTGAATATTATTTATTTGATTGTCCTATATTTATTTAGCTTCATAATATACTCTTTAGTTTACACAAATTAAATTTCTGAACGTATGCATAAATATTTGACAACCAATTTAAATGTCAACCACTTTTCATTACTGTCATTATTTTACATCTTTAAAATCTAAAATACGCCATTAATCGAATATTGTGGATATATGTTGTCGATTCGAAACCTTTATTTAAATACGTTATTTAATTTGAGGGAAGAGTTTACCGTATTGACGGTATGAACATTAAATGTTTGACAGTTACAAACCCATGAACATTTTGTATGGTACCATGTAAAAATCCAAATATCTTACGGAACCCTATTTTTTTCCAAAATAAAATATAGTCTATGTTACTCGTGGATAATGTAGCTTTCGAATGGTGAAATAATTTTTAAAATCGGTCCAGTAGTTTTTGAGCCTATTCATTACAATTAAACAAACAAACAAACAAACAAAGTTTTCCTCTTTATAATATTAGTGTAGATTGACGATTGGTATAAAAGGACAAAATCGACGGTTCCTACGTATATACGGACAAGTCAAAAACCGAGGTTTACAGGAGAGCGTAATTTGTGTTCAATTCGCCCTAGAAATAATTCTATGACCAAAAATAAAAAACATCTTTCTACAATAATTTAACTGTTTTAAGAGCTTTATAGTGCCATTTACACATAATATTTAATTTTTTTACGTTTTCTTAGAAAACTTGATAGATGACTGTTTCTACACCGATAATAAAATAGAAGCATGTAAGTCATGTCTATGATATCTTTTTATACGCAGGAAACAAAAAAACTGTGTCTGATATAGAATTTAAATAAAATGTTTTATGAGAATATAGGATTAATTTACAATTTTTAAACTAATACGTTAAATATCCCCAAATCATCACCCATGTATATAATAAGTACTCCAATGTAAACTTATCACTTTATACGTGGATTTAGTAATTCGGAGTAGGAATATGTTCTCTTAATGTATACAAAGACATGTCTTTAAATAAAATGATCCGGTTTGTGTTTTATTAATTAAACAAGGTTTATAAATTCAACATTATTTATTATTAATCAACAATGTTCTTAACATATAAATAAAAGGCACTTAAAGGCTCTCTGAAGTAGGAACTAAACGTAAAAAATCACTGTTGTATAATACTTATTAGTAATTATTTAATTTGAAGATTGTGCCTGATTGATTGATTCAATAATCATCACAGTTTGATTAAGAAGGTTCCCCAGCTTAATTAACTACCTATCGACTTAATTAGTAAAATTTAATAATCATCACAGCATTGTTTGAGTATGTGCCTCATTTTAACACCTAATTGGTAAAATTTTACAATCATCACAGGTTTATTCAGACTGATTCATCTTATTACTAACTTAATAATTCAACTGGACCTTGGATCTCATTTCTACATGGGGTTCCAGGAATATGGTTGAGTTCAATGCTAAGAAAACTCAGGTGTGTGCGTGCAAAAAATCCACGTTCTCTCCCCTCCTCATTCTTCAGGGTACTCCCCTCTCAGTGCGGGATGACTTGAGTATCCTTGGTGTGGATATCCGCTGTGATCCAAGGAATCACATCAAGGGCGTAATATCTGCCACATCACGCAGGGTTGGAGTCCTGAACAGGGTGCGTCGGTTTTTCACGCCCGGTCAGCTTTGTCGCTTATATAAAGCGCAGGTCCGGCCGGGTATGGAGTACTGCTCGCACCTCTGGGATGGATCCGCCCAGTACCTGCTCGATGCCTTGGATGGATTGCAGCGGCGGGCCATTCGCATTGTGAATGATGCAGACGTTACACAAGAACTATGTATTTGCGATATACATATGTACAGTCAACATGTATAGGGTTCTTGGCCGGTGTTATTGCTCGCTGTTATCTCGACGGCACGCGCTGCCCGCGCTCGCGGCTGATATCGCGCGGCTGAGATGAGCAGATAAGCAGATAATTACCGCCGGCACACACCTCCTGTCACACGCATCCGCACATGATGGATTGCGCCAACTACCTGTGTTCTCTGACGTATTGCATCCGCTGACTAGCACGTATACCTACAGTATATAATTGATATATATCTACGAACAGAACACAATTATTTACATAGTATCGTAAAAGCTTTTACAGTTATACAGACGGTCAAAGGTGTAATTTCATATAATAAACTGGTATTATGTCCAAACTACCTTCGGCGTGATTAAATATTCTAGCAAAACCATATTAAAATACTATTGGTTGTTGTTAATTAAATACTCTTTAATGATCCGCTAAACAATAGTATTTTACATGTTATTCAATATTCAGTATACGAGTAGTGACATAATATTGACAGTATGCTGAATACAAAAATAACGTCATTAGCCAAACCAGACTTTTGCTTACAACAACACAGCAAAGTTTTACATTAACCTTCGGACGAAGTAAAAAATCGTACATTTTCGGAGTAGTAATACTCGTACGGGCCGTCAAAAACGAAAGGCATTGAAGTGAGTATTGGTGAGTCAGCGCCAGTCGCCGGCAGCGACGCAGCCCGCGTGCCCTCGCCATACAGGCACCGGCCTCTATTCACTCACATCGCTCCAACAGTCCGCAGACAACTCAAAGGCTCTATTACGAGACAGTCTCCAATAGTGCAAGCCTTGCATTCCAAATAGCCACATCTACTGCCGCCGTGCAGTCTCTTCCTGTACAATCAACCTTGATTTCTATTGAAAATATGCGTTCGACTCATGTTGGAACCATATTTACTAGCCTGCGGAAGAAAACAACGATGGCTTCACACTACGCTCGTTTATTTTATCACGATTAACTTATTTTTAAATTGCAACAATGGTTTATAGCCTTCTGGTAACAGACCAAACTTGGCTGCCATCAAGTTCACGGCGGTCATGGGTTCAAATCCCAGGGTACACCTCTGACTTTTCGGGGTCATGTGTGTATTGATAGCCAATCACCATGCACTATAACGGTTGCAGAAAAGTATAGTGAGGAAACCTGCATACCATAACGATGTTTAAGAATTTATGTAAGTAGTATTTAAAGTCCACCAACCCGCACTTCTCTAGCGTGGTGGCTCATATGGCCTTATCCCTCTCAATAATACTCTTGATTATAGGGGAGACCTATAGTGGGTCATATGGGTTGATATTGTTACTGAAAAGCAAATACACAATTCCGGAAATCATTTTTGTTATGAGTCCGAATATCATGAGCAGATATAAACTCGCTAAGATTGCGTGTACTAGACTCTGTGTACATACATTTTTAGCTTTTCATAAATATACAGTACCCACGTATCATGATCAAGTTATTTAAAAACCACTGCTGAACATAAGCCTCCCCCAATGATTTCCACAGAGACCTGTTGGAGGCAGCCTGCATCCAGCGACGTCCCGCGACCTTTACCAGGTCGTCTGACCACCTTGTGGGTGGACGTCCTACAAAAAGTGTAACAAAAAAAGTATAAAAGTTTAAATTCACTTGAATTCATTAGAATACAAATTCTAGAAAATCTAGATATTGTCTATTTTTGTAAAAGGAATGAAAATACGGAATCACTAAGTTCCATTGAATCCATTAAATTGGCAATATATAATAGAACCGCGTCGTTTCTAATGGACTAAGGAATCGTTTCACTCAACGAATGTCACACGTCGTGTCATTACTCTATCTCTATCTGAGTTAGTGAATTCTCAAAGAATATATTATATTACAACACCATACTAATATTTTCTTATTAACAAGCTTTGACACTTTCCAAAGAAAAAATATGGAATGAACTGCGATATAAGTTTTCTGCGAACGAGTTGACAAAAATGAGTAATGATGTTTAAGAAGTTAAGTGGAACAAGTTTTATTCGCTGCCAGAATATTCCGTAATTTATGTGCGCTCCGTCGGAGAACACAGAGATAAGCAAATTTGTTATCGTCCTCGCGATCACTTTTCACGGAGCACCGAACTGTTGCAACCTCGCGCCAATTAATCTAAAAAAAAACTGAGTCGCCTGATGTGAGCCGCGATGCTGCCAAACAGATACTGGTTGTGCGAATTCACATGAGCTTCGAACAAGTAGTTTTGTTTTAACTTTGTAGTTCAAAATAATTTATCCCCTAACTAAATGCATCGCCTCGGTGGCGCAATTTTTCAACGGTTCGATTGCAATGCTGCGGTCTCAGGTTCGAATTCCAGATCGGGCATATTGATACTGTATTTTTCAATTATCAATCAGTCTGGAATCATGGAGTTCGTGTCCGATATCCGTCACATCGTGTGACAGAACACACAAGTTGAAAGGCTGGAAAGAAGGTGTGAGTTTATGTATGTGTACATATTTATGTAACAGCATACTCGTATTCGTATCAGTAGTGGCCTCTGTACATATTGCTGGAAAGCTAATCATAATAATTATTCAAGTGTATTGTGTTCTGAGTTTGAGCTGGTCACCGGTGCATTCGACGCCAAGCAGACTGGCACTATTGGACCCTTCGGTAAACGATAGTTATTTCTCGAACAATATCTCAGCTATTCTGCATTTAGACGGGACATTAATAAATTGAATTTCTCTGTTTCAGCCCATATACGTGTCACTACAGGGCATGTATCTCCTGTTTAATCGACAGTACGGTTACACCATATAGTCCGCCTCGCTGGCCTAGTGTGGGCGGCGAAAGTGGAATGTAAATGAAATTATTTACAAACACATGAATACGGTAACCTCGGCTCTAATCGATCCTGCGGCAATAATGGCCGCAAAAAATATCATACGACTAGGTTGCGAGGTATAAAAAAGAGAAATATAATATTACTGAAGCATTTCCATGTTATTAAAATTTTATTATCGTTTAAATGGAGACCTAGTAATTACCACGAATATTACACTTGTTTTCCTTTGATCTGAAGTAATTCGGGGTAAGATCGACGGCGCGTTCACAACCGAGCATTGCGCAAACAAACGCACAAATAAACAAACCCTCCTCCTCCGCCTCGCGTCGCACCTGCTCCCGCCGACACCATGTGTAATGACATCAAAACAATTATAATGTACGCACAATTCAATGTTAATTAGCGAACCCCCTCCCTCACCCCTTGCCTCACCGTCGCGCCTCGCATCCCGAATGACAACATGTCGACACATTTGGCAAGTGAAGGGTTTTTTTTTGTTTTTAAAGGAACTATGCGAGTCTACACCACCTAATATCTGCAACCCTTCCGATGACTGAATCTGTGCGAAAATTCTTTTTATGCAACGCATACCGCAAGCGACTTTTAAGAGGTTCCATTGTATTTGCTATATGTAATTCGTCTCCAAAACGCCCTCTAACACTTTTGTCACCTCGTCAACACAGAGTTTCATAATACATCATACGCTTCCATACGCTTTACACAATATCTTCTACGAATTAGTAAGATATACATAATCATATGATCGTACTTTCAGGTATTTTTGCCTGTTGCTTGCGCTTGAACATTCCTCAATAAATCATAGTTGCCGGTAAATATACAGAAGCATACAACTTCATTCATGGCCGATACCAACCATTACACAAAAATGAAGTGCATTTCGTTGGAATTGGAATATTATCACATTCTGACATTGTTTACGCTGACATATTAATATTACGCTGACATTAAGATATCTACAATAAAAAGGTGTATATTGACATTAATAGTAATGCTAAGCTCTTGAAGGGTTATTGTAGAGTACTCGTAATCTCGAGGCGGTAGTCGCTGGAGCACCGCTCGCGAGCGCTCCTTCAAAGCGACGGAGCACCGCGCGCTCAACTAAGCCACTCTCTACGCGTTTTCTCCTAATCTAATGCTCTTATTTATAACACCATTTCGCGTGATGTGACACCAGTCCGCTTGGCGATAGACACATTGCACCTGATCAAACTGAACAATATCAAATTACCTCGTAGCTAACAGGCTGTTCCCTGTTAACTATGTGATAATCACTTATTTTTAAATATATTCTTTTACTTTTAAACAAAATAAATATATAAAAGAAGTAGCTCCTGTTTCTTCCAGTAAAAAGATCCATTGCAATAAAATAAAAACCTAAATCTTGAGAGAATTGTAGAAATTTGAGCTGCTACCACGGTTCCAAATATTATCGCATTCCTAATGGGAAGGATTTGTTTTTAATTTCATAGATTTTTAAGTAACAACGCATACTTCGGAATATATTAACATTGCCTACTCATAATGAGTGCAGCCCTGAACACTTCAAATTGTAATACAGATCTGTGATGGGAAATATTGTATGGAGTCGCTACCCTCGACACAGGATCAAGTGTTGTGCCCTCGGGGACGTGTACATTGCGGCGTGTGTTCTGAGCGCGAGGCGCCGCGGGTCGCGACACTGCGCTGTACGCTCGCAAGTTTTTTTATTAAGCGTGGGCTGGAGGCTGGAGCGCTCGCAGCTCTGTGCCAGTGCCACTACACGCCTCGCAGTGTCTCTCTTACGTTTATTACTCACTTCCTTTACAATTAAGTGGCATGTGCTTCGCTTCGGCAAACAACATCTTAAATTATTTATTTAATATATTTTGTTAGACGTTGTTACATAAAAGTGGCATTTCTGAACAAACTAAAATACATAGCTAAATGTTAGTTGATATGATGTAGGATAATATAAATAAATTAAAACGGTGAAGGAAAACATCGTGAGGAAACCTGCATACCATAGCGATTTATAAAATTTCTATATAAGTATATAAGTCTGCCAACCCGCACTAGGCCAGCGTGGTGGACTATATGGCCTAACCACTCTCAATCGTACTCTCGATTGTAGAGGAGGCCCGTGCCCTGCAGTGGGACGTATATGGGCTGATACAGAAACAAGAATTCATTTAATGCCCCATCTACCAGAAATGTAAAACAAATCACAACTGGCCTCGCGCTCATAACAAACTTATCACCTGAGTCCGCAAAACACTCATCTTAGGATTTAAATCACGTCGCTCGCTTTCACGTAGCAAGTGCTACGGCGCTACAATTATACGTAGCTGGAGTGCTACGCACATGCTGCGTGCGAGTTACGACGTGCTACGTGGCGTGAATATCGCACGACGTCCGTAGAATGTAAAGTTTGTCCAGTTCTGTATCACGATACTCGCTACATGCATAATTTTATTTATGTATTCATTAGAATATTGTTCTCACTTAGTTCTTTCATTAACATAATCATCATGTATGCTTATTATAAAAAAATCAAAACAGTTCAGCAATTCACACTAATCATCAAATACATATGGGTTTAATTTTGTGCTAGAACAAATGTCTTGTGCCGGTGTTTAAAGTTAAAATTTATTTTTGTTTCCTTCCTGCACGACTGTGTAACTGGGCATGTTTGTATTCAGGGGCTATACTCACATACTCACACACACACACACAGACACACGGCGGGTCGTACGTCACGGCATTTCGTAAATGGTGCGAATGAGGTTCCCGCCGCCGCCGCGGGACGCGCTGATTTTATTTTTATTAATACACATACCGCCTTATTAATAAAAATTGCGTCTTTCACGGTTACGTCAAACCTTAAACTCGGTTAGTTATTCCCAATGGATAGCGAGGTAATAACGACTTTATTAATAAACACAGATGAGCTTTGGCTTAACATGACAATCCTGTTATGGCAACCCTCTGATTTTAAAAGTAAAAAGAATGAACTAAATGACCGGTCGATTTTAAAGATTGGTATAGATCGTCACGGAGCACTGTCTCCCGAGAGCGCTGTTGTGGAAAGTAATAACTAATAATAGTTTTTCTCTTTTGACATTACATTATATAACATGGGACATATTATCATAAATCACGAGTTTTCTTTATGTTCGTTGTTATATCACGAAACCATAAGGCAAACAATAACTTAACAGATATTTTTATCTTTTCACTTGTAGTTCCTAATGTTTCCACACGCTAACTTATTGTAGATGCGTTGTACTTGCAGTTACATCAAATGTGACATTTGTCATACATTATTTATAAATTTGACGTCCATCAAGATTGGGTTTCAAAACATTTTCAAACACGATTTTACAAGTTGAAAAGTTTTTCGTAACTTTGTGTGGTATTTTATTAGCTACACCACATGTTACTACCCACATGTTCGGCTCTTGTTATCTTGAATCTTCTTATGAATATATTTTTGATTTGTTAGGTAGTTAATTCTATAAACAAATTAATCAATGTGTACAAGTACAATTAAATAGATATTATTTGTTACTACATTTACATTTTTACTGAAAATATTGTTACTTTCCTTTTTATTTATTCGTCAGTTGCTATAAAGTAAATTTGAGTATTTCTTAATTAATTATTTCCACAATTATTTCTCCCGGTGCTGGTGGCCTCTCGTTTTACAGGCGGCATATAACCAACTGCGCCACGGAGGCTGTCAATAAAGTAATAAAATTCTGTAATATTCACAAGTTTTATTCTCAAAATAATATGACATAGGAACTCGTCGACTGCATATGAAACCAGTGACCACTATTGAATGAATGTATGCGATCGACGAAACAGAAAGTACAATGGCCCCGCATAGAAAAAGTTTATACACCGTTAAACGGGGCAAGTAGAGATCACGGGGCTAATTGATATATTTTACGAATAATTTCACAAGCAAATATTCTACTGAAAATTGCATTAATTTTTAATTGCTTTATTAAACGATTTTTAAATATAACGACATATTAATAAGTATATATCCATTAAATAAGTGGAAGTGGCAGTGGGCCGCATATGGCGCGTAGAACCAATGGCCGTTGGGGCCGAAAGGTTCTAGAGTGGAGGCCAGCAACAGGCAACCGAAATGTCAGACGCCCGCCAACAAGGTGGACGGACGACCTGGCTAAAGTTGCAGGAAGTCGCTGGATGTAGGCCGCTTCCAACAGGTAATTGTGGAGGTCCTTGGCCTATGTACAGCAGTGGACTTCCTGTGGCTGATATGATGATGATAATGATATATCCATTTGCCTCAATATAAAGAATTTACTGTATGTGTATGTGGACTGTATGGCCTAACCACTCTCAATCGTACTCTCGATTGTAGAGGAGGCCCGTGCCCTGCAGTGGGACGTATATGGGCTGATACAGAGATAAAGAATTTGTATATTTTTCGTGTTTTTTACAAAGAAGAGTAAAAATTTGTTAAAGTAAAATGATGAACTCGTAAAACAACATGCTAATGTATCAAATCAAAACAATCCTTAATCTGTACAGACAAACATTTATATGCTAATTAAATTAAAAATGACTATTCTTCTAAAAATGTAAATTCATTTCATTCCTTAAACCATGTGTCTCGGCGGTATAACTTTAAGTCAAAAATTAGGCTTATATTGGTTTAGCCCCTCCTTATTTCGTGTTTATTAATATAGTTTTGCACATTCCACGCGTAAGCCTTGGGTTAAAGTCAATTTGACACAAATTTTGCTTCGATATTGAGACGTGACAGCTCGTCGGAATAAACTTTAGACAGAAAGATTAGGTTACGCCATGTTTATTAATACAAAATTTGTTTAAAACCTTGGCTTATCGTTAAATCCTCGCTATTCCGAGTTTATTAATAAGAGGGCTTGTGTTTACACGAACGTGACAAATTCTGCCACGCTCAATTCAATAGAACCACATGCCTAGCGCCGACACCCGACACGCGGTGAACCAATTAACATGCTGACGAAACATCAAATATCATTGTAAGTTTTACATTGCTTTGTATACTACGACCAATAATATTTTCCAACTATTGATAAACATTTAGTCCCAATATCAGAGTAACAAATCTTGTGTCGTATAAGCCAAAAGCGTCAAATATTTGTGGGTTACAATATAGGTAGATAGTGTAGGTGAGGGGATCGAACCAGCGGGATTCCTTTACATAGCTAGTTGCTAAACCAACTGCCTACGTGTGTATCTACGTGATGTAAATATTCTGACGGATGATGTCACAATCTTTACAACATGTAGACCAAACAACATGGTACTAGTGCGGTGTAGTGCTCGTAACATGGCGTCGTGCGCGCCGGCCGCCGCGACATCTCACCACCAGCGCAGTACTTGTAAACACGAGCGCTTACTACACTGTGCTGCGATACGTAACACTAAATTTTAAATATACAATGTATAGAATGTCTGCATTCAAGTGGCATCCAATGTCCTACTCATTGTCTTTATGTGGCAGCAGCGAAATTTGTCTCATGCCGGACTGAAATTATGTCCTGAGCAACTCTTTTTTTTTAACTCACAAGGAATAGATTTTATTGAATAAGAAAAAAACCCTGTACATCTAAAGAGTTGCTTCACATTATGTCATAATTTCCAAAGGCTTACATGTCAGAGCTTCAGGCGGCCGGGAGAGCGCTGCCACAGCGGAGCAGCTGCGTGCCGCGGCGCGTGCCTTCTCGCCTCCTAACTACTCATTTCCCGGTGGACGCGAGTCACCGCCTCAATGTAAAGCCTTAGTATTGCTTCATTATTTCCTTACAATTGCCTTGCAGCCGTCCCTCTTCTCGCACTTCGCGGCGTGACCACACGACTCGACGTGTCATCAATTACCCGCAACTCGCACACACATGTAACGAGTGATTTGTAATGTGAAACAACGGGTGTCTGGAATTAGTGGCACGCGGCACACTACACTACATGTACTACACTACACTACACTACACTACACACTACACAGTACACACAGGCTGCGTGCACACTTGTAACAAATTGAACGCAATCTCTACTATATAATAACGGCACATTAGGTAGTTGGGTGTAGTGGGAGCCGGCGCGCGCGACTCGCAACACATGGGTATCGGCTGATTTATACTGCATTGTTGATCGTGCTCCATTACTCACCGAAACTTTCCCTAATTGCTAATTAGCCTCCATACAAATTTCTAACAACAATCATTAAATAGACGCACACAATGTCTACTTCCGAGGCATACACAGAAGTGATATTTGAGTCAATTATATATATTTATCGCAAACAATATTTTCCAAAAATAAAACCCACACAAAACAACTCGTTACGAAAATTAGACCCACGACTTTATGATATTTTATTTTACTACCGTCAGGTCGACACACATTTTGGGTCCCTAGCTAAGTAAATAAATAACGTTTATTTTAAAAGGTAGCCTGTCGGTTGAAGTATAATATTTCAGCGATATTATTGAAAGCCATGCTCCGCTACCACTGAAGTGGATTAATTTACGAATAAGATGAGAATAACATACAATTAATAACATGATTGCTGCTTGAAGCTCAGACAAATTAACGTCTGTGAGAAGGTATGTGTCTCTCGGAACTGGCCATTAAAAGTAGAAGCGAACGGTACATTACTGGCGGAGCAGTCGCGTGAGCTACATTACAAGTCGCTCTGTACAACTCAATTAAAGAAAAGTTCTTTGTAAGACAATTTGTTGGGTGAGGGCGCTTGCGGGAGCCAGCAGACGCAGAGGTCGCCGACCACGCCGATACACTCGCTGTATTTTACTCTACGAGTATAAACTTGTTCCGTAGAATAATGTTGCATATACTTCCTAGTACATATACATGCTGACATTAATAATAAAGAGCAAATTTTTATAAAAACCAAAAAATAATAAAATAATAACTACCACTCCAAAGCAAAAAAATAATTTTTATTTCATGGAACTCGTGCATGTTGATTAATTTGCTTAATGACTTGACTAGCCAACAAATCAAAATATATGCGTAACATATTGAAGGCGGGTCGCGCAGTACCAAACATGTAGATATTTAAATTAATATAAGGCATACTTCCTCGGTGCTCGGACTGCCTCGGTGGCGTAGTTGTACTAAGGTACGGTTACAAAGCTGAGGTCTCGGGTTCGAATCCCGGGTTGGGCAAAGTGATATTGGATTTTTCTATTCATTATCAGCCCAGAGTCAGGAATTTGTGCCTGATATGGCGATAGGCTCGCCACCTATCACATTGTGGGGCGGAACATACAAGGCGGAATGTGGGTGTCCTGGCACCTCTGCCTACCCCTTCCGGGAAAAAGGCGTGAGTTTATGTATGTATGTATGTAAATAATATTAAACTGTAATATTTTGTTGTAATGGTATTTAGTCCAAGGGTTATTTTTTTCTCTTTATGTGAATAATTTCGCTTTGTTTTTAATTAAATGCATAGTTTTTTTTGTGTTGTTGTTTTAGTTTCATCAATGTTTTATTGTTTTCTCAATATTAATTGATTTTATAATTTTTTGTTCCGTTTCTTATTTTCACAATTTATACGCTTTTTATTTAATCTGTGCTTTCCAACACTTGACATTGGCAAAATTGTCGAGTCTGCGACAGAGCCATTAAAAATAAAAACTGAACTGAATTTATTAGACATCACAGCATGACGTGTGATGATATACTGTTTGAATGCGGAACAATAACAATAATGTTCCTACAACAATAATATTATACACTTAGTAAAACTCACTGCATGATAACATCATTGCAATAGAACTGACAACACACCTAGTACTGTACTCATGTCGCGTTGAATGGCATTCAGTTACTAGCATTTAAAATGTATTTTGCAGACGCGATAACAACGCGACGAGGGACGAACGCGGAACAAGTGTGTCATCATTACATCGTTGTATTCATTCACCGGCACAATGCCGAGGATCTGGATCAAACACAAAGGCGATAAAAACTAGCGCGGGCTCTTCACAACAGTATTTGCGGTGCACCGCGCGCCGCCGCGCCTCCCTATTGTGTGCAACAGCTTTATTTGAGTCCCCCCTCCCCCCACGCAGTCGGTTCCCCCGCGGGCACCTGCCGCTTAACATCAGCGCCACGCGGCTCCCAACACGTCTCACGTGCGCTGAGCACACAAGTATCAACGTCTGCACGGCTCCGCTTGTCGACAACATTTGCCATCAGCTAAGTTATAAAGCTTCACCACACGGAGAGCAGCGTGCCGAGAAACAAGGCTTATAATGGAAAGCTGCAAGCAGCATTTATCTTATACGCTACACAAACTATAAGTATTGGTATCATATGAATGCTCAAGATCTCAAAATCACCTATGTAGAAGCGGATGACCGAAATAATTACCAAGTGCAAATGCCTGTGAACAAGGAACGTAACGCAGAGAATTGGAAAGCCAAGGTGTTGAATTCCGGACTTTGTTTTTTAGCAAACGCATTATTTGATATTCTTCCATATTATGGAAAAATATGAATTGTTGGAAACCAATATACAAAGTCAATAAAAAAATGCATTTTTCAAAGTAAATCTAAGCGCATGGTTTCTACCTTCACGGGGAGCACTGGCCGTTTCATAATTCAACAAATTTATAAAAGAGATGCCACTAATCTCAAAATGAACTTGATCTCATCCCGCCCCGTCGCGTCGCCCCGCCGCCGCCCCGCTGTCGCCACGCGGTGCCCCTACAGTATGTACCGCACACGCGCCGCATGTATAATTAATGCACTTATCTGCGCATTCTCAGCGCACACACCACACACCACACACCGGGCCGGCCTCACATGTGGCCGCATATATTGGACAACCCTTTACTTATTGCAGTTCATTCATGCAAATGAGAGCCTCTCCGCGCGTGTACTCGCTCTCTTGCGATGTCGTATCTTTAGCAAAACACGCTATCCCTCTGTGGATACACCGTACAAGGTGTGTCTCACCAGTCACCGCCCACATAGTCTGCTAATATTCATTACTTACAATATACTAGTACGTACATGTATCATTAATTAAATTCAATATGTATTTCGAATATACACACAACCGTATGCTGGTTTGCTAGACGGGTACTATATTAAACCAGTTTTATATGTAAATGAACTGCATGGCCCAGAAAATCGAAAACCTATAGTCTGAGACCTCGTATGTAAATCTTGTTTTTTTCAAGATCTTTGCAGCGATGTTTTTGGAACAACAGTGAGTCAACACCAACTGGGGCGGAACTGACCACAACTAAACTCTACACCGGCTACGCTATCTGAAAGTCAAAGTTCTAAAAGAGTTTAAAATATACTGTGTACCTAAAAAGGGCATTGATATCCTCCGTGAATGTATTTTTAACGATGGCGGCACGGTGTGGTGGCATCTCGAGGCACTACAATAATGTAATATAGTTTGTGCGGCGCCGGGAGCCAACAGAGGATCCCGCGCCGCCGCGCTGTCGGCATATACACGAACTGCACTGCTAACTTGAACCAACTTAACACTATCCGTCCGTTTCTTAGCTCAATAGTCCATTTATTATATTTATCTTTTCTAAGCATTCACTTTACAGTTGATAAAAGTTATAGGGATTATTTTTTCGCTATGATAAAATAATATTAAGGTTACGAGCATAAATATTTTCTTCTTCAAACTACTGCACACATCATACAGTATGGATGCATCTAAGTTGGTAAACTGTGTCCCGCACAATAGATAGGTTATGATAGTGGCACGCTTTTCTTGAGATAACGCGATGCTGCGGAGACGGGAAAAATTACACGCACCACCAACACGAAGCTTATCGCGCGACCGGAGGTGACTTCACGCGTGACGCGCCGCCGGCATCGGGCGCCGCTCCCGACCACCCGAGTATACTACACACATACTTCACGAGTAATACAACATGCATATAGTTGAATTGTTTATTGGGTTATATCGTAACATACTTAATACGCACTGGGCTGTAAAATAGAATGGGACTGGTCACATCCGTCACATATCTAACTAACTATGGATGACAACAAACACTCAACGATCTGTGCAGACGATGTTTTGGTTCGTGAGACCTCGCCCCAGGCTCAGAAACAGATAGCAGGATTAGTTAACACAAAGAACGGGAGGGAATTGATTAAGACTAGGAAAACTGCAGATGTTGGAGTGCAGACCACGCTTAGGTAATGAAGGGGTACGTAGTGTAGGAGGTCCTACTGCACAATGGACTGACGCGGTATGGAAAGAGCGGCGGGTAGCGGTTAGAGGACGGCTACTCATGGCCCGGACAGTTGGAATTTACTCGGGAAGCCTACGTCTAGCACTAAACAGTGGACAGCAATAAGCTCAGTATATGTAAGAATACTGATTTGCAATAGGACTATTAGACTAGGATCAGGAAATTGTCCGACAGAGGGACGGGTCTACTATTAAGAAAGTTTATGCGTTATAGATTTTTTTGCATTATTAGACCTTACATAGACAGAGTAAAGAATAATATCAGACGGCGATTTCATCGACACAATTATCCCAGATGAATGCCTGAACAAATTATTATGTACGATAGCGGTCGGACCCGGCTTCGCCCGGGTTCAGATAGCTTTAGAGTTCAGTATTGATTTGGCAGCAACAAATTATTTCGCGTACTATATAACTATATTTCCCGCGCGCCGTCGACTATATTTCCCGTCCCGTTATATTATGGTTTATGTCCCGTCTCATTCAGTACCATGATTAAATTTTAATTATCATTTATTATCATTTTTTTGTATCAGCTTTATTGAAAAATTTCTTTATATACAATAGTTTATAATTGTTATATTGATTTCTTGGTGGAAGGCGCCCGACGTGACGGCCCAGTGGTGGCATGCGCGTGAGCTGCGCGCGGTGCTGGACAGTACTTGGGCATTGCAACATTACTTTATTTTTCTAAAATAAATGTAGCCTAAGTTACTCCTTATTATATTAGCTACCTGACAAAAAAATCCCGTCAAAATCGGTCCAGTCATTTCAGAGATTAGCCGGAACAAACAGACAGACAGACAGACAGACAAAAAAAAATCTAAGATCATTTTCGTTATAGGTATCGTGTATATAAAGATATGTAGTTGGACATTTTCACACAATTTTATTTATATGTATAGATACGGCGGAAAGACTGAGGAAAGGAACTTCCGTTGAGGAAAGAATAGAAGTTGAGTTACAGCTATCATTATCTAATTAGTAGTCTACATTTAATATTAGTTGCTTATTCGTAAAATGTACTACATTATTTATTTTACATACCTTTCGTAAAACCGTAATAGGCATGTCATGATTTTTTCGAAAATATCGTATTATGATAATGTCTGTAATAGACAAAGGGGTGCTTTATAATTCGCGTGGGATGGAGGGCACCCCAAACAATAACATAACGATATAGATAGTAAGGTCACGTTAATACAGTAATGTCACATGTTCCATGTTATTAATATTAATTTCTCAATTCTATGTATGTTTTATTTACTTATTTAATCGAGCTGCTTGAATCAATGAATAACAAACAACTTGAATATGCATGTCACGGTTGCATTGCTTGTCTAATATAAGTACATGCAATTATAATGTACAACGCAATGTAAGATGTCATGTGATGAGCGCCCTCGTTTATCGCACAATCTTACGTCATGTCGCGAGTACAGCTAACCGCTTCCGGCTGTCACGGGGATAATGCTTGATTTGCATAAAACTAGGTAGGAACTTGTTCAGTACACATAGTAATGGACGTCATGGAATGAATTATACTCTGACAACCAAGCTTTTTCATTAATTCATTCTTGTAGAACCCAAAAGCGGATGTAATGAAAATCTTTAAGGCAGCTTGTAGCAACCTGTGGTACATGATAAGTATCCATAAAATGTTGAAAACTATGAATGCAAGGTCAGCGTTTCTTACCTAGAAATTAATATGTGAGCGGGTTGCAGTAACTTCGCTGTGCACACTCAATTCCAGTTAGTAAACTGAGTCTTCCAAAATACTTGAGCGGGGCTGCAAGTGTGGCCGCGCGCGCTCTATGATACTTAATTAATTCCCGCAGGAACATCCCCGGCAAGTAGGTCAAGCGCGACGCTAATGTTAGCTCACGGCTACGGCGCGGCGCGGCGCGAGCAATTCTTGAAACGAGCACAACACCAACGTGAAATTATGGGAAATATTACACGATATAAAAATATACTTGCAATTAAAATGTTTTGGTATTTTTCCTATTGGTGGAACTCCCTATTCATTAACATTTAAAGGTGAGGCTTCGCGGCTGACATTCCGCCGCGCCGCCGCACCGCGTGCTTCATTGTGTCGCCCTCGCGCCGCGCCACAGCTAAATGTCTACCGATTTATCACAAAACTGACGGAATACTCCGACATGTAGCTTTTCACAAGAATAAGGATGATTTGAAGATTGGTGTATTAACAAAAGACGTAAAAATTCGAGAAATTCAAGATACTGACCACCGGAATTGAATGTAGAATCTACATCTACATACATTTGCTAACCCTCGTTTCCTATAGAGTTTTGAATGCAATTGGTCCGCCGCGCCGCCAGGGCCAGCAGATGCCTGGAACTTACTCTATAAAAACGATACGAACTTCGAATGTTCGGAAGTTTCATTTATAAAATACTACATAAAATGTTGGATTCCTCTATCGTACGTCGCAACCATACACTAAGTTCGGAGAAAATGATTAGAATAGTAGAGAATAGTATTGATTTTTTGTAGAAATCTCATATCTTACTCCGGACGACGAACATTCGAACATTCCAAGTTCGTATCGTTTTGATACATTCGGAGTTCGTATCGTTTTGATAGAGTAACCCCCTGCACCGGCGACGGCGCTGAATACTAAGTAGAGCGTCTGTTTTTCTTGCCGCCCTAAATAACACACTTTTTAGTCATGTATTTAGGCAGGACATATGTAAGTCTACTTCGGAAAGTTGTTCGCGTTTGAATAGAATTACCATAATTTATAGAAAGCCCGAGAGCATGAAAAGGACGTCGCTTGTTGAGACAATAATAGGCAGACTTCACGCACCGTGTTTTATACGGCACACTATTGAGAAAATCTTTACTCTTACACTAAAAACACATTTAGATATTACTATATCTGAATTAGAATACATTTTCATTAATTTCAGTTTTCAACTACTAATTCAGAAAATTACACATTAATAATTGAAATGAAATAATCTGAGCTACGAGTTCCTGCAAAGTAGTTGAAGGCGTGTACACCACGCCAGTTTATTGCTCGTCACGTGTTAACAATATGCATCATTTAGCGATGGAAGGGTACGTTTAATTCAAATCTATCCCAGAGAGATGTAACACAATGTTAACACAACGCTCTGCAATACTTCGGTTAATTCTCGCTCATTTACTATAACCAATATCACTACTTTTCTTTCAATAAGTAATAAAGTTTGACTTGAGTTAAAATCATAAAATATTCATATAACAGCGTTTAAGTAAGCAAAGCACAATAAATAAATAATGAAGTTAGTGTCGCTCCACTTGGGACATCAATTTTACTAATAGTGCGTGATGTGCGGTGTGGCCACACGGCGGGTCCAGCTACACCCCACCCCCCAAACCACCTGCTTACTGTCACTCCTTATTAGATTAATTTATTTCGACCCAGCCTGACCGCAATTAAAGTAATAAGAAAACGACGCAACCGTTTGTTTATGTCGCTACTGTTGCTCGCTTCATTGATTACTCATTTGTAATCAGCAATACTGACAGCTGTCCCAAACATTACTTATCTATAGAAGCGTAGCAGCCACACTAACACTCACACTCACACATTACCTCACCTTGGTAAACTGAATGTAGAGTGAATAATTACACCGCGACACATTAAATTTCATTTCATTTGTATTTTTTGTGTGAATTACTAACCCATCAATGCATTGTAGTAAGCAGCTTTCCATAGACATTCATACAAAAAATATGTTGACGCCTCTTTCATTTCTTACACACTGCAATATACCAATATCGCAGTAGAGAGGCCCCTGACGCGGTAATGTACATATATTGTGTACAGATAACGCAACACTCCCACTTCACTACTAATATAATATGTAGGCGAGCAGTTTTCTTGCACCTGCGGAACACTCGTACATGGTGGTTGTTCCGCGATGACAAGTGACACCGGCCGAGGGGTCGGCGGCGCGTGACCTTGACCGTGAACTACCCCTCGCACGACTCCTCCCCGCCCGCCCTGCGCGGCGCGCACCTAGTAAATCACAGCGTGGCGGCGTGTTGACGCGCGCTTGTTAATTATTTAAATGTACTTGGTAATTATACGCAACAACTATTAAAGTCTTCCGCCGCGACGGAGTCACAGCCGGGAACACACGTGTGTACACTCGCGTTGGCTCACTGCACTCACTCCGACACGCATCGCATAGCTATACGCCACGTGCACATTCAACAACTGATCACTATATATTATTTCTGAAGGCATGAGGCTTTCCACTACATAGCATACATGCATAAACTCAAGTTATTTCTCCGGAGATGTAGGTAGAAGCGGCACTAATATGACCAGCCACAGTTAGATTAAAAGCTATTGCCGTGTACCTATGGGAGTGTTAAAGAAACGACGTCTCATCAACGACGAGCTGTAAGCCACGACTGACCATACATATATGAACAAAGACATATAAAGCGTATTTTTTATCAACATATCAGGATTTGTAATGTTTTATTACTATTTATTTACTGTCGCTGTATATGTTTCTGCAGTATGTGATCATAGAATCACATTATACTAATAGTACTATAATGTGATAGCTGATGTTGTGACTTGTGGGTACCGCGCTATCAGCGTATTGCGTAATGCATTTCATTTAAAACATTCGGTTCTTCATTATTATTTATTTGCAACTTATCAGAACTCCTTTGAAGTCCAACGTTGTATTGTAAATATTTCTTATTTTACAATAACTATCCAAATCCGTTTAGTTGAAATTCAAGCAACATTAATGTCGGTCGCCAATCAGCTACCAATTATTTTCCAAATTGTCGTGACATTTAAATTATTCTATTACATCGATTCGTGCAGACAATTGAAACAATTTCCAACCGAATATTATGTTGTACACTAATAGCACGTAATTGACTAACTCATAGGAAACCCATCGCTATTTCCATAGCGGTCATTGTTAATTGTACAACGAAGCTTGCTTACATATTGTGTTCATAGGACACCTCTCTAACCACAACTCTAAACACCTCTCTAAGCGTGTTCTATCGCCTGTATCACGGTGAGTGCTCTGAAGAATTGTTCAACGTGCTGGCTTGCGAAGCCATGGCTTGACGGTCCACAGCATCCCGGCGCGAACCAAACGGTTCTCAAATTCTTTTTTATGCCGCACCGTTAGGTTGTGGAATTGTTTGCCTTCCGCCGTAGTGTAAAGAGGCACCTCAGCAGGTCGGCATAATTGTTTCCATTGGCATGGGACTGCCGTCCGACACTCTGCCTGGACGGCATTAGCGCTTACCATCAGATGGAATGTGATAATGTGGCGTAATTGTGACATGCATAGTAAGAACACTAGGAACAAACATAATCTTGCCTCACACGTTACTCGTCTCCACAAGATAAATAATTCTTTTATGGGTCAAAGTGTACGCTTCTTTAACAAGCTTCCCAACAGTTTAAGAGAACTTCCAATTAATAAGTTTAAAAAAGTAATAAAAGCTAAGCTGTGTAAAAAGGCATATTATAGAATTTCAGATTATTTGGAAGATAAAACTGCTTGGGAATAAATTTATCATGTTTTGCATCAAACTGACATTATTGTAACTTGTGACATGAATCATTTTATTTGTAAATGGCGATATAAAAAAAAAAAAACAAACAAAAGAATGAAAAAAAAGAAGACAGTTCGTGTTGCTGAGGGAGTTTCTTGCGCCGCTTCTTCTTCACAGCTACAACACGTTCCGAAGCGGTGGTAGCAGAAAAGGACGATTCAAAAGATCTTGTGAAAGACTATTTGAATAAAGAATATTTTGATTTGATTTGATTTAATTTGGAATGCCGCCACTATGCCGGGCCATAATAAAAAAAAAAAAATCTAACTCCTCACAGAACACTCTGCAACCCTCCACAGATAATATCGACGAATACCACATCTGGGGGCACGGCAGTGCCCCCTCCAAGTCGAGCTAAAAAGCGGCACAGCCGTACTATCCTTTTCTCGAAGCAATTCAGACCATTTTCAACCCCCCATAACTTCGTTGTGGTTAAAGCAAGAAGCCTGAATTTTCAGTTACTAATTAGGCATTGTGTAAACACGGTATATTTAAAATTTCATTCAATTTGAACCAGTAGTTTAAGAATTATAACTTGTCAAACTTTCGCAATTTTGTCACTCACTGACTGACTGACCGATCATCAAAAGTCTAAGGCACTTCTAGCAGACATAGAACCTTCAAATTTAGAATATAATTAGTGTTTAGTGTCTAAAGTAAGGAAAAATTCAAACATTTCATAATTTCTGTCTAGTTTTCTAGATACACCAACTGCGTGAATAACTTTGTAATCTCATATAAATGTATAGGATTACAAAGATATATTTGTAGTTAATGATTCGTTGTACCCGTATATAATGGAATAATAGTTGTAGATTGGTATCTATATATATTATATATGATTAATCAAATCCGCTATATTTGTGATAAATTGATACCTACAAAAATAAGAAAAAACCATAAGACAGAGGCTTTAAGAAAAATCATTATATATATATTCTAGAAATAAAAAGTACCGAAAAGGAATAAAGTAGGACTAAGGGTAGGTACAAAAAGACGTGAGATCCCATCAAAAACATCCTGTAATAAAAATCCAAGTCTCGCAGCTCAGTTTTTCTACCGCAAAAAGTTGTGAGATCCATGTAATACCAAGTCGATTAATTTATTTAGTCCTTGATTAAGGGACGTTCTGTATAAAGTTGTTACGTAAGTTATTATCATATCAATATTAAAAATTCTTTACGTTTTAAATAATTAGATAAATAGATGTCCTTTCATAGTATCGGTAAAATGATATTGTTATTTCCGATACCGATACTGCTGAAAATTATTCATTATTCTTTAGCATTTTTAAGGTTTTCGTAATTTATCCCGGGCTACATTTTTTTTAAGTAAAGTAATCATCATGTTAGTAGTAAGTCATTATAATGTTCACAGAACCGAAGACAAAAAAAAATAGTTTTTATTGTACTTCGAGTTAAATCTCCAAGAACTCCGCGCCTGTTCAATGAAAATTAAAAAATAAAACACAACAACAAATAAGTTTCATTGAGGGACAGAAAACTTCTCACCTAATAATATCACACTACGAACTATATAAGTAAAAACCGCAGGGCGCAGCTGGTCCCACATATTAAGGATGGCACTGACCACAAACAATATGGCACATATTTAGGTTAATGTTAATGACGCCATCTAAGCGTTTTCGTAGTGAATGACCCAAACTTATTCATTATCTCACGTTGTTGTCTTAAACTGTGCGGCTTAAAAGTAAAGGAGGCCGCAACAACTCTAATTCCCAATAGATGTCGAGCCTTTTTCCCATAAGCGGTCGGCAAATGTGCTACCAAGTCCAACCTCCGAAGTGATAGGGGGCGAGCCTATCGTCACATCGGGCACAAATTATTGACGCCGGGCTGACAATAAATAGAAAACAAAACAATATCATTTGGTCCGACCCGGGATTCAAACCCGAGACCTCAAGTTTTTAATTATACCGTAGTACAACTGCGTCCCCGAGGGAATAATTTCTACAAATAATAATTAATAAATGCTTATCTAACAGCTCACTACGCAGCTACAGCAAAAGGTGCAAGTTTAAGTGCTACTTGTACAAACGCAAGCGAGTCTCGGGAGTTTAAAATTAATTACATAATGTTTTAAGTCACGGGAAAGTTCCGTATTCAGAGAGCAATAACAGAGGCGGGTAATAGAAACACGTATAATTAAATGGCAGTGCGGCGCTGCCTCGGCCGCTATCAGATCAAACAGTTGTCCGGCGTAGTTAGTGTAGTAAGTGAGAGTGCGGCCCGAGGTAGAAGGGCGAGAGGGACAGTGGGGAAGTACGTCGTGCGGTCCCAGGCGGTCATCAAATGCTCCGCTCGCTAAACAAGCGAATAATTAAAAGTGGCGCCTCATGACGAGCTCACAGAGCCGCGGCCCCGGCACTGTTGCTCGGCGCGGCGCGGCGCGGGACACGACACACACCACTCCACGCCGCGCCGCGACGCTACGCTGCTTATACACTCGCAATTGCAGCGCCGGAATCCTTATGATTGCTTATTTTATTCAATCAGCCAATTATAAGAGCAATGCCATCCAAATGGAGTCTATCATTTGGCACAATTATAAAGGACAACTCAAATACTTTTCACCCTACAGCGAAAACGACAATAGGTTACGGTATTGTTGGTGCTTTAGTGACCGCGCAAGTTCCCACTATTTTATTCCTTCCTCCTGATAAGCTTAGATTATCATAACATCAAAAATAATCAGTTTAGCGATTTAGAATAGATACATTCAGTGTGACAGGTATTGCTTCTGACTTGTCAATTTTTTTTTGTCAAAACCTTAAAAAAAAATCTACCTGCGCAATCGTTTGCTGAGGAAGTTTCTTGCGCAGTTTCTTCTTCACAGCTACAACACGTTCCGAAGAGGTAGTAAAACTAATTAACGATTCTAAACATTTTATGAATGACTATTTGAATAAAGAATATTTTGATTTTTGCGTAACATATTACCCAGATCATATTATTGTAAGATCGCCTTACACTTGCCATCAGTTAATGGTAGCCATTTTGTCACTGAGAATAAAAAAAGAATGGAAAAGTGCTCAAAGAATTGTTCTTTTTTCCTGAAATGGATATTTCACAACGTTATTATGTTTTCGCTCGCCATTAGTAAGTAAATAAATAATTAATATAAATATCCAAAAGTCACCTAAGTACATAGTCCTTATCCCACAATAAAATCAACTGAGTCTTGTGTTGTGGGTATCAGAAACTATGAGAGACTTACAATCAGTCTTACAAACACCAGACCCGAGATAAATACTTGCAGACCTCACATATATGTGTCTCCATGAGGGCATCCAACCCGTGGTCTCTCGCTTCCTAGTCGGCGTCTTACCAACTGCACCACGGAGGTTGCCTAGGGGGCTATTTTAGTAGTGTTTGTATTTTTTTTAAAATATATTACGTTCATAATCAACAGTTTCACAGTTAAAGAACATCAAAACGAGACTAGACAATTTTTGTCGCCTCATAAGTGCCGTGGAAGCGTGTATGTGTGTGTGTGTATGTACTCTACACATGAATAAGTACGTACAGTTGTTACATCAGGAAATCATTTAATTTATGTTTTTAAAATAAATGTCTTTTTTGTTTGTTTGGAACAGACAATGTACCACAGAGCCGACTTCAGTATTTCCCTTTGATGATGCGGACAATATTTTGTGATGTGTATGTATACCTATTTTAGCTAACACTGGCCTCTATCTCTAGGCGATAGTGTGGGCACGATGCGGCAGGCTCGGCGGGCGGGGCGGGGCGGGGCGGGGCGGGCGCGGTCCCGCGGCGCTCGCGTGCACTTCATCGCTGAGCCACGACTACTTTTAATTTTTCCTATAAAATACTCGTACGTGGTACACCGCATTCGAGCCAAATTTTTCGGTGGTGAACCCTCGCTACTTTAGAACCAAAACATATCCGTGGAAAGATCGTGCAGTATTTTTTGCTTATTGCTCGAACATCGATCTACCAAAACAGCGACAACGTTTACGCTCATTATGACTATCTCAAAAAGAGGTTAATTGACTCATTAAATCATTGGGTTATATAAATTTAGTATTTATTTGGGAGCACTCCTCAATCACTTCCCTGGCTAATATTTGCTTTATATTTGTAGCCCGCGGTCCCGTGGGTATATAGCATCATCGAGAACATATTGTAGTTCCACCTGTACTAAAAGCGACACATCTCATCACACACGCCATCTGTGCCTGCTTTCGTGATCTGAATTTACTCGTAACAAAATACAATACAGTCTGTATCCTTCACTACGTCGTAGTAGGCATCGCTTAAACTCTGCTACAACCTCATCTTGCCATGCCGCAGGCATAGTGTGAAGTAGGCACTACATTTGTATATTAGGCAGTAAGTAAAATAGTCATTAATTATAAAAATATTTAATAAGTTCATCAGCAGTACACCGCACTAGTCCTGTACTGACACATGTACACCCAAACACCACGGAACACGCCTCTCGTATCTCCTCTCCGATATTCACAGTCTTTAGTGTTTCTATATTGACATTGTATATACACGTGGAATTTACAAAGATCACATCGCGGTTAGAAAAAACATTCTTACAATAAATAGTAACAAAACATTCGTTGTCTTAGATCTGAAACTAGCAGTCGACGTGATTCAACTTACATCAACAGTCGAGAAGTAATTCAACATTATTTACAAATTACATACGGGCAGTTCATGTAAACGAACACAGGGTACGAATAATGTACATCGAAAATTCAAAACACGTGACACTCGTGCTAGTCCGTAAGACACATTAAAAACAGCATTCAAGAGAGTTTTTCAACCATCATAAGAAGAAGAAATATGGACACAGTCGGCAAGCGCGGACACTAACTGAGCGAGTATAGCAGCACGAGCCACAGGAAGGCGGGCAGCGTGCGCGTGCGCGGCGGCGCGCGGCTCGACAGCGCGCTCGCGTGGCACTCCGCCTCGTCCGCGTCCAGCGCCAGCAGCGGCAGCGCCACCGCGCTCCCCGCGCCACCCGCGCCCGCCACGCACGTGCTGCGCTGCGCCGCCGCGCGCGCGCCCACGCCCCACCCGCCCACCTCCGCCGTCCAGCGCCGCAGCCACGCGCCCACCCACGACACCGCGCACCCGCAGCGCAGCGGGTTACCCGACACCACCAGGCCACCTGCACACCACACCCTCGTACAGTCTCTGTCTGCAGACTGCGAAATGTTCCAAAAATACTATCAGCCCACTCACCCGGTAACAGTTTAGTCGCGAGTCGGTTCCACCCGGTGAGGTTGGGGTAGAGCGTGGCGGGCCCGAAGGCCACTAGTCGGTTGTCGCTGAGATCGAGCGCGAGGTGCGGCACCTGCGCCAACGGGCGCACCAGGCCCGCCGGCAGCGAGCTCACGCCGGTGCCGCTCACGCGCAGCGCGAGCGCTCGCTGCCGCCCGAGCGAGGAGAACGCGTGCGCGGACACGCGGCGGAGCGCCACGCCACGCACCTCCAGCGCGCGCAGCTTGCTCGCCCGCAGCGCGTGCAGCTGCGAGTCGAGCGCGCTCGCCAGTACGTGCAACGACAGCGACTCCAGTGCGGGAATCGACGCCACTATGTCCGCCAACGAAGTTTCCACTCTTCCGGCGCCCACCGGCGACTCCAGTGCCAACGAGCGGAGAGAGACTAAAGTGCGAAACGCCCGCGGCTCCACCGTCTCGAGCTGGCGAAGGTGTTCCATGCGTAGACGCACGAGGCGATCGAGCCCTTCGAATGAGCCACGGGCGATGCGCACTATGGGGTTGTGGGAGACGTCGAGTGAGGCGATCCGGGGCAGCGCCGCCCACATGGCGGGCTGCAAAGAGGTGAAGCGGTTGCGCGTGAGGTCGAGCGCGCGCACGTTGCCGAGCCGCCGCACGTCGGCCTCGCGGTACGACGCGATGTGGTTGCCGGCCAGGTCGAGCTCGGTGAGGTTGGCTAACGGCAGATGAGGCACCGCTCTCAGACCGGTGTCGGCTAGCGCGAGTCGCCGCAACCGCGGGACATTGTGGAACAGTTCTTTGAAATTTGCTTTAATCGCGTTGTGTGAAATGTCGAGGCGCCGCAGTCGAGCGAGCCCCGCGAAAGTGTTGTCCGAGAGCACGGTAAGCGCGTTCTGCGCGAGGCTGAGCTCGTGCAGGAAGGCGGTGGCGTGGAACATGGCGGCGTCGAGGTACTCGAGGCGGTTGCGCGCCAGCTCGAGGCGGCGCAGCGTGAAGCCCACTTGCGCGAGCGCGCTGCTCGGGAAGATGGTGAACTGGTTGTCGCTGAGGTCTAGGTGCTCGAGCACTGTGTTTTTGAATACGTCGCGCGGCAGGGAGCGCAGCTCGTTGTCGTCGAGGCGCAGGTGGCGCAGGCGGCGCATGTTGTGGAACTGCTCAACGGCGAGCTGCGCCAGCTTGTTGCGTGACAAGTCCAGTATCTGCAGCGAGGGCGTCTCTGCGAACGCCTTCTTTTTCAGTAAGCTGATCAAATTGTCATGCAAGTTCAGTACTTCCAATTTGGGAAGCGTACCGAAACCTGCATTGTCGATGTGCGTTAATTTGTTGTGCGATATGATTATTTGTCGTATGTGAGCGCCAATAGAATCAAAAAACGCTCTGGACAGCGTCTCCAACATATTATGTGACAGATCGAGCACATTGATGTGGGCGTCGAGCCCTCCCACTAACGACGATACGCGGTTATGACTCACGTTCACCGAAAAGTCAACGTCTTTGTTAGAAACGTTTTCAAAATACTCGGTAGAGAATTCCACTAAGTTGTTCTGGTGCATGTCGAGCGCCTCAAGCCGCGGCAGATGTCTGAAGGCGCGCTCCGCCACCACCTCCAGAGTATTGCCCGCCAAGTTGAGGTACACCAAGTTGTGGAGGTTGCAGAAACTGTTCTCGCTCATGTTGCGCACGCGGTTGTAGGACAGATCCAGAGTCTGCAGCTCCGCCAGTTCCGTCAAAAATTCCGAATTTATTTTATTCACGTAATTATATGACAATCTCAGCTCTTTCAGTCTGTACGAACGATTCGTCGCGAACGTTTCGCTGGGGAACTCTATTATTTTATTGAAGTCTAAGTTGAGATACTCGAGCGAGGGAAAGCTATGCAGATTTCCCGGCGATATGTGATGTACGTTGTTGTTATCGAGGCTGAGCCACGTGAGGTGATGCGAGTGCGAGGCCAGTGGGAACTCGCCGCTGAACAACGTCGACGATAACTCGAGCATTTGCAGCGTCGTCAGGTTGGCAAACGCGTCGCGCTCCACGTAATACAGGTCGTTGAAGCTGAGTACCAGCTCGCGCAGCGGTAGCGTGGCCGGGAACGCGTCCCCGCTCAGCTGCGTGATGCGGTTGCCTTTCAAGTTGAGCGTGACCAGTGCCTCCGACCACGCGCCGAACGCATCTGCAGATACTGCAGAAATCTGGTTGTAACCTACGTCCAAGTAGCTCAACGTTGAAGGCATCAGTCGCTGCAATGAATCCGGAAATGTCACTAAATAGTTTCCGGCCAACGACAGCGACTGAAGCCGAGGTGGTAGTTCCCTCACTTCATCCAGCCGGTTGTAGGCGAGCGACAAATACTTGAGACGCAGCATTTCCCTAAAGCCAGCCGGCACGGCGGTCAGCTCGTTGTGGTCCAGGTCTAGCCGTTCCAGATCATGCTTGAGAGCGTGCATAGCCGCCTCTGATACGTGTGTAAGTCGATTATATGACAACGACAGTCTCTCCAGGCGCCCCGTCTCTGTCACGAACGACGGCACGGCTGTAAACTCATTAAGATCTAGTATGAGCTGTTTGAGCAGCAGTCGATGCTGAAAGTCGAGTATAAAACTGTCATCCAGCTCGTTATGACTCAAATCGAGAGAGTCAATCTTGGGATGATCGGTCCGGCAGGTGCGGTTGAGAGCCGAGCGAAGCATGTTGTTGCGCACGTGAAGGTGTCTCAGGCGCGGTAACATCGCCAGCGCCGGGCACGGCAGCTGCACCAAAAGGTTGTCTGACAAGCGCAGCAGCGCCAACGACGCGGGCAACGAGTCCGCCGCGATCGTGTGCAGGCGATTGCCGTCCAAGTCGAGCTGCGCCAGCTGCCGCAGCGACGCGAGCGCGCCCGCACTAAGCACGCGCAGGTGATTGTTGCTGAGCGACAGACTGGTCAGCGAGTCGGCGAGGGAACCCCAGTCCGTGTGCGGCTCCAACTCACTGATATAGTTACTGGAACAACGTACTGCTGGTTAGCTTCTCGTCACAAACGTGCAGGCAAGCGCCGCTTAGTACTTACTTCTGCATGTTGAGCCAGTTGAGCACCTTGAGTTCTCGCAGTGCTTCAATTGGCACTTCGGTAAACTCGTTGTAGCCCAGGTCAAGGGAAGCCAGTGTCGTCACCATCGACCTACGGCAACATGTGCAACCATTGTGATTCGTGACAAGTAACAGCGAAAGTGTGTGAAGCGATGTGTACTCACGCGAGTGCGCCGGGCTCGATGTGGTGCAGACGCGAGGCGACCAGCACGAGCGTTCGCAGCCGCCGCCCGTCCAGCGCCGCCTCGCCCAGCGCGCCCAGCCGCGCCTCCGACACCGACACGTGCCACACACCGCCGTCTGCACACACGCACACACATACACGCGCTATTCACTACACAGCCGTCACTATACTGCGCTACTACTATCGCTATTGTGAACATGGAGACCTGTGTCTGGGAAGCGGTGAAAGGGCACGTAGTTGCAGGCGAAGTGGTCGTCGCGGCAGTGGCAGAGCGCGTTGCGTGCACAGGGGCGCGGCGGCGCGGCAGCCGGCGTCGCCAGCGCCAGCGCCGCCAGGGCCGCGCACACCCACTGCATCTCCACGCGCACCTACACACGCACACACACATACATACAAGCACACAATGCTTCCGACACGGCCTAAGCGCTACTGAAGTGGCTTCATTCAAACATAGATATTTTCTCTCACGATTTAGATATGCAACGGAGATTTTAACTGTAGCTATGATGAAATTAGTGTGACGAGACATGAAAATTATCCTTGGTAAATTTGTGGCTTTGGCCCGGTCTACTGACTGTATCCGCATAATTCATCGATCCATTCTATGTAAATACGAACAGAATCTATCAGCATTCCGATCGCCGTCGTTACATATTTCCACTAAATCAATATCTGCTAGGGCCTACTAGGTTAACCCGAAGGCGAACAAATTCTTATGCAAGATATAAGTACTTGACTTTCAAGTGCTTCAACCGCTCGTATAAAGGTACTGGCATACGATAAAATAATTGATACAAGACATCGCGTAGGATGAATTAATTATTTTTTACGTTTACAGCACAACGTCGACGGTCGATCTCCATGCACAATGTAACAAGAATTGCTTGGGTCGAGCTTAGACCTAATTCATCAAAATACTATTTTATATTATTATTTTTCTACATTCAGAGAACTAACAGCTAATACACGTAGTAAATTAAAAATATATGTAACAGAAGGCCAGTTATAAGTTTATATATTATAGCGGCCCGGCCCAGCTTCGCCCGGGTGCATATAGATTTCTCTACAATAATATGCACGTATTATTATGTGTATAACCTTCCTCTTGAATCACTCTATCTATTATAGCGGCCCGGCCCAGCTTCGTCTGGGTGCATATATTTTTTGATTCCACTCCACACCAAATACATGTTATTTTTCGTATAAACTCTTGTATACCTAAACTTGACGTAGCTGTCCTACTGTCCGGCTCAATCCCGTCTCATCCGTCTGTTCAGTCTCTTCCCAATCCATCCCGTCCTTTCTCTTTATTATCCATCCCGTCTTATAACGTGCATTTGCATGGAAAAGGGACCAGGCATTGGACAACGCGCACTTAGTACGTACACTTTATATACCTTTAAAATTCTAGCGGGAGTCTTAAATTTCATCAACTTATTTATCTCACAATGTATGTATCCAAAATAAGCGATATTAAAAAATCAATATGAAAAACATAACTTGTTAACTCGTAGGCATTATGCCCTGGGCTCGAATTTCAAATGTAGGGCACTTTATATGGCATTTTATGAATCCCCTCGCTTTCCCCCAGATGCAGATACTTTTTTTGCACATTCCGCATTTCCTATTTATATTTAAACATAATAAATTCAATGTGACAGTTGTCCTCCATACTGTTATATCCCTTGCCGTCTCCTTACATCCCTGTCTTCTTCTGCCCCATTTCATCCATTTGATTTTGAAAGAGTGGTAACAAATGTGTATGAATTCCTCGCGTATCCCTCGATATAATATTATTTTTTTTCGAGTTAAAAATTACCCTACGTGACAATCCAGGGTGACAGCTTCTTCCAAACTAAATTTAAGCGAAATTATAGCCCATAATATTTTTTCTCATATATCTTCCATGTACAGTCATCGATCAGTTACCGTATTATTGTATACTTCATACATTTTGCATCTGTATCAGCCCATATACGTCCCACTGCAGGGCACGGGCCTACTCTACAATCGAGAATACGATTGAGAGTGGTTAGGTCATATAGTCCACCACGCTGGCCTAGTGCGGGTTGGCGGACTTACATACCATAGAAATTCTTATGAATCGCTATGGTATGCAGGTTTCCTCACGATTTTGCATTTTCTAATATTAATTACTGAGGCGAATCGACGTAACCCCCGTATCACATACAAGAACCACCTAACAGACAGCCACAAATTAAATGTGGATCCCTCTCGAGCTAGCGTCCGAGCTCTACGTTGTCAGCGATTTATACAGCCAGGCGCAATAAACAAATTTCAATGTGAGTGTTACCTCATTAACGTTTCCATTGTACCCGTTGACCGGAAGCGGCCGACAGCCCACACTACCTCGGACCTTTGTCACCAGAACCTTCCCAGAACCCACCTCACCCTTATTGCCGGTCCGAGTCTCTTGCTCAGCTGTTCGATAACTTCTATAGTCGGCAACGTAGCCATAAACAGTCGTACTAGATCAGAAGAATTCAAATTTAGAGCCATGAAATGTAAGTTACAACGAGCAACAATGTAAAAATAAACCCGTAAACAAGTGTGCGACGAGCAATTATTTGCTGTATTATAGTATATACTGGTACTCAACCGTGCTCGACTGACTGCCACAATCACTTAGTTAAGTGAGAGTCGGCTGGGAAACGTGCGGCCACGGTTTCTATCTCCAAACAGATACCAAAGTTTGTGCACCCTGCGGCTCATTAATATTTGTTTGGGTTCTGGATTTTGTAAGAGTGAAAAGGTTCCCGTAGTTTCATATTTGCACGGCCCTTGGCTCGGAACCCAGTATGAGATCAAAACTATGTGTGTGAACATTGGGTTTAATAATTAACCTATTGCCACCGATCCAACTGCCGCCAATTCCATTTCCAAACTTTGGCGTGTTGCGCGTCAGTTACAGATCGTCATTGATCATCCATCAGCAACACAGATGTATGTGTATGTGGGCGGCTTCGCGTCATCAATCTCGGTCCACTCGCAGCGGCGACGAGCGCTCCATCACGCCGCTGCATCAGCCGCCTCACGCGTCGCAACTCACACACGCTTTAATTGATTGAGAGTGTCGGCATTCAAGTACTATATAACTCATAGTCGATATCCATATATCGCGACGTGCACACAGTGAAGTGAGAACACAACATAGTAGTTACAATTTGAATTGATATAAATGTCTCGAGCTGAAATACAGGAAGAACTGATGACAGGAGAGCAACAATCCATTATGAATCCACAAAGCAGGTCTCATAGAACAGTTGGTAGAGAGCGACCTCGAAACTACGCGAGACAACTGAACTGAACTATCTGCTGGGCTTCAGCTTTTGCAGCAGATAAGATATGTTTACAAAAATTAAATATAAAAGGTCATATTTTCGTTATATTTAATATGGATGAGTGAAGGGAAGTCGCACGAACGAAGAATCGGTATCCTCTGCTTCTTCTGAAAGCCTAAAGTTATCGATAATTGACATTGTAAGCAAATCGGACAGACCAGTCCACGCAAGCAGCACCCGTTCACGAGTATGACGCATGTGCCAGCCAATGCATGTTACACTTCACATTACATCAATAGTTTATTTGAAAATCCTCAGATATGCAGACAGTTATAATCAGAAGTGTATGTTTTAACTACACAAATATGTTACAAATAACTACAGCGGATGGTCCCAGTGAAGCTAACGCTATTTATTTATTTAAAACTTTATTGTTCACCTAAAACATGTACTAAAGGCGGTCTTATCGCTCGAGGCGATCTCTTACAGACAACCAACCATGGGATGGATAAGAGGGTACGACAGTTTTGGTGTAACACTAAGTATTTTTTAAATCTAAGATAAGAATTCCTATCAGTTGTATATTTATTTAGTAGAGCACAATAAGTTATTTCCCTCTGGCACTACTGCACACAAACACCATATTTTAATTAGTACCTATCATTAAAATCCCTTCAGTCTTTACTCGACAGATAGCCGTCAGCACGTGGTAACACGTTGCTTTTTACGGCGTCACATAAAACAAGCATAAAAGTGAGGGGGCGGGGGACGCACCGGTGCCATCCTTCACAATTAAATACAACCTAACAATGATTTACAACTACCGGCTTCACGCTCGACAATAATAAAAACCCAACGGAATGAAAACCGGCGAAAGGTGCGCGATGCCGCAGTAGTGCTGAAAGCTACACTAACCACAATCGGTTTGGCAACAAACTCCCTCGTAAATCCACCAGCACTACAAACGTGAGATGACACAGCTTGGATTTCTCATTACAAAAAAATCTTATATATATATCCCGTACAAGAACACAAAAATATGCCGTTTATAATATGCCATGTCCGTAAGAAACGGCCAACATGAAGCCACCAATCAGCCCTGTACATAAGCGTGATTCCTTTAATCCTGTCCTATGAACGCATACATCTTTTACTATCAGGAGGTGAACCTTCCTAAAGCGAGCTGTCATAGAATTCTTTTTTACTGCTCTATTTTTTTACATTAAAATATGTTCATATTAGTGAAGGTAGGATCAAAAGTTAAATTTGGGGTTCCGCAGGGCTCCATTCTGGGCCCCTTTTTATTCTTAGTCTACATAAATGATCTTCCTTGCATGGTTCAGAAGTGGTCAGACATAGTTTTATTCGCTGACGACACCTCTATAATATTTAAAGTTAATCGGAAAGACGATAATCTAGATACACCTAACAATATTCTTAATTTAATTTCGGATTGGTTTTCTGCTAATAATCTACTATTAAATGCTAGTAAGACTAAATGCGTCCGTTTTGCTTTACCGAACGTGGCAAGCGTAAACACGCGTATCGAATTAAATTCAGAAATTCTAAATTTAGCTAATTCCACAATTTTTTTAGGGATCACTCTAGATAAAAAATTACAATGGGGTCCACAAATTGAGAGATTATCAGCTAAACTTAGCAGCGCAGCGTTCGCGGTCCGAAAAATAAGACAACTAACTGACGTTGTAACGGCTAGATTGGTATATTTTGCTTATTTTCATAGTATAATGTCATACGGCATTATTTTGTGGGGATCAGCGGCTGATATCGAATCTATATTCATCTTACAAAAAAGAGCAGTCCGTGCTATTTATAATCTAGGAAGCCGCGATTCTTTGCGATCTGTTTTTAAAGAAAGCAATATACTAACCGTATCATCTGAATACATCTTTCAGAATTTAATGCACGTTCGTAAAAATATTAATAAGTTTTATAAGGTCAGTGACACCCACACCATTAATACGCGGAATAAAAATAAACTAGCAATACCCTCGTTTAGACTAGAAAAGTCAAAAAAATCTTTCTTGGGTAGTTGTATTAAATTTTATAATAAACTTCCCAATAGGATAACGCAGCTTCCGGACAAACTATTTAGGGCCCATATTAAAAACAAACTTATGACTAAGGGTTATTATAATATTAAGGAATATATTGAGGATAAAAAAGCCTGGGATTAGATGTTCTCTTGCACATTGCGACCTCCTGGGGCCCTGAACTATTCGCTTATTATACCACCTAATTTAAATAATTAAAAATATCTAAAATTGTGAACTCAAAAATTAAGCTATATACAATCAAATAAATCAATTAAATTATATGACGACCGATCGAAAAAATCATATAAAAATAATAATTAATATGGCAAATCCTTGTAAGACAAGTCACAAATACTTATTTTAGTAAATTGACCAAAACCAAGCCCACTGAGTTTGACTCGCTGGATCTACTCAGAAATGGGTCGCGCCGCGTAGTATCCAGTGGTAAAGTAAAGCCCGCTGAGTTTGTTCGCCGGGTCTTCTCAGTCAGGGCCGCGTTGGATCCGGCAGTAAGCCTAAACATACGGGACGTATCGGAAATACTTATGGTCGTTGTCTTAAGTTGGACCCAAAACAAGCCCACTGAGTCTTAGTCGCTGGATATACTCAGGACTGGGTCGCGTCGCGTAGTTCCAGTGGTAGTGTAAGCCCACTGAGTTTGTTTCGCCGGGTCTTCTCAGGAAGGGCCGCGTTGGATCCGGTGGTAACTATAAACCGCTACGCACCGTTGTAATATTTATGGTCCACAAATAATATAATTTAATTTGACTAACGTAAATAATGTATTTCTTTGACAAATAAATTACTATAAAGTAAAAACTAATACTTTAAATAAAATATGAATAAAAACTAAATAAATAAATAAAATTAATTATAAATAAAAATAAAATTAATTTAAAAATAAATAAAATTAATAAATAAATTGATAAAAGCAAGAAATTAAAATAAGTAATAATAAGTATAGGAAATATATTGTAAATAGAGATTAAGTTCTATGTATATTGACTTGTCATAAGAGCTCCTTAATTGCCTACGTGATCAATAAATACATTTCATTTCATTTCAATACATTTCATTTCATTTCATTTCAGAAAATACCTACTGCGTAAACTAATTTGGTGGCAGTTGCTTTTCCTCCTAATAATTACTGTACGATAAGAGTGAGCCGTGTCTATATGTCGAAGGGTCAAAGCCATAGCTTTCCATGGGTATGGATATCAATTCTAATTAGGCTGCTAATACGCATACTTTACACCATACGATCCGGGGTCAGCGCCGCTTATAGACTTTGCAATGCTACGGACACCAGCAAACAGCTGTCTAACTAGTGGTGAACATACTCTATTTATGAGTCATCGTGTTTTGGTAGTAGTATAAAGTACCTTGAAATCCAACAGGGTATTAGTGTCAGAGGTAGCAGGTAAATAGTAGCCACGGCCACTGACCACGTATCGTGCGAGAATGGATGGTCTCCATACGAAACAAATCAACTATTTATTGAAAGGGAGAAATTTGCGATATAACAGGTGGTGACATTGCCATCTTAAACAGTTATAATCTTCGTGGAACAAACGATAAACCGTACACGAAGGTGCTAATATATTGTCCTAGACATTTAAAATTGCTTATGAGATTGAAATCTCCGAAGTATCCTAGAGCCATTGGCCGGATGGTAAGCAATACTACTGCTTATGAAAAGCAAAACAAAACCATGAATTACAAAGAACTACTTGGTACTTGCAATGTGCTCGCCATCCAGACATAAGATGTTCATTGTTAAGTTACATATATCCAGTAGGTACTTTGGTCACTATGTATTTCAATACGGAACACAACAGTGCAATTACACTGGAGTTTGACGTAAGAAATAGAAATGGCGGTGCTACCAACCCAGGCGGCCTCTAACATATGAGAGAACTCCACACAAGAAAGCCTTTCAATGATTGAAAGGACCTTTTATTGGTAGTCCGTGCACACTCGCTGGAGTGGAAATATCTCGCGGAGATCACCGTGCACCGTGTCGTGTCTGTGCGTACTACTCATTAATTTATAACACATATTTCAGATCACTTCATACATACATATTTGGAATAACAACGTACTTGTTAACGCACTGGTTATTTTTATCAACGTGTTTGTTATCCCAATAAATAAAATAAAATAAAATTACGCACAGATACTTTAAAGGGTTCATTAGAGTCGCCGTCCCATGTAGATTGGCAAAATATCAATGATTACTTAAAACATTTTTTTTAAATAAAATATCGGACATTTCCAAAGTATAATGCTGCATACGCCGTAGCATGGTGGTGCACGAGAGTCGCTAAGGAACATATGCGCACACACACATGCACCAAGGACGAACTCCTCACCCGGCCGGTATCAACGTGCGTCTACTGCATGCACAAGTAATGTACTCTGTGGGCATGCATAGAATACTCTCGGGCAGACGTTTGAAATCATTGACTTTTCAATGTTTATTTCGTTTAATATGACGTATTTTAATTAAAACATAGCTATCGATATGCCAATATCGTCGGCCAATATGACACAAACACGCCTGCACACAAATAGGACACCGAGCCAGTGTGGCGACTGTCAGTATGTCGCGCACTGTTTAGTCAGACGCGTTAAGTTGGTATTGAATTATGTTTTCTCGCGCAGCTTCGTACATTTATCAATAAGCCACAACTCTTGAAAATAATTGTTTAAATCATACAGATAATAGTGGACGCACTCCACACGTCACTTGTTGGACACGTGAGGCTCGCGCGCCGCCCGCTGCAGCTCACTACTGCAACTCTACTTGCAACCACTACACAAACTCATAAACTGACCACTTCAGCTCTCGCCTCTGTAACTTATCAATTTCACTCTGTGTAGATGTATTTAATGAAAGGGCTGAAAGGTTAAATCATATTTGTACCGTTGCTACATATTGAACTTGAGATAACTATTGATAAGTCGCGAGAAAAGTAACTCACAGCAATGGTGAGTGTCACATGGCGGCGCGACGCGACCGTGTCGAACGTGTCGGGCGGTCGGCTCGCGCGGACTGAAGCCCGCCACGTGCAGCGCCGCCGGCCGCGAGGCGCGCACTGCCGCCGCCGCCTGCCTGCTGCCTGCACCGCCACTCTTACACCACTGCACACCACACACTGCGACCTGCGTTCCCTCCTCACCACTCACCACTAAACAAACCATACACAAGTTTATTATCCCGAAATTAAAAATTAATCAATACCGTACGTTAAAGGACGTATTGGCTACGGCCATGGGCCATGAGGTAATCCTTGAATCATTATTTTGTAAAAAATTGTGTAGGTAATCGTTTCATTGAAACCTGTCAACAGTGACCTCTTCATCGCTTCGGTTGCGAAACCCGACGTTGAACCCGTGAAGTATGACTAGCTGAAGCCCTTCCATAGTTTGACTCTAAGGTCTCCCATTTTAATGCAGCTTGTAGGAAAGATCTGCGGGTTGTCATTGGGACTCGGTTGAGTTCAATGCTAAGACAAATCATGTGCAAGCTAACATGCAAGGTGACTCTTATCTCCTTTGGCCATTTTTAACGGGTTCCACTCTCACTATAAATTGATTTGAGTACATTCGAAATTGATAATAAATGAATACATCTAGCAGTCACATATTACATAATTTACACTAAGACCGGGTCTTGTGTCGTGTGTAACAGGAACTACGGGCCAGCGTCTAACCAACAACGCCATGGAGACTGTTAGATATCTCCAGCGATCGGAACCAAAGGGAAAAAATGGAAGGCGCGCTACCTGTTACCCCTTGCAGCGTTGGAAACCTGAACAAGGTACGGTGCAACTAAAAATCGCTTCAGTTGCGAAAGTATGTCATGCCTCCCCTCAATCATCTTCGCATAGAATGCCATTACTAAACTGTTATCCACTCTCACACTCTGTCTTTTTTAAACTGATTCATTACACTTTGAACAGTTGTCGTTGCTGTTTCATTTTTTAAATATTCCTGAGCCGCGCGTGCGAAAATTATCCCCTACTATTATACAGGGTCTTAGTCTGCAAGGAATTGACATTTATCGACGCTTTTTTTTTCTTCAAAACCGGATTTTTTCCACTGCATCATGATGAATATGAGATAATTGTCTGTTGTTGTTCTCTGTTCATATTTTTATAACTAATATATGTATACAGGGCCAATCCAACTAATCTAATCTTGCGGGTATTATCATTTCTTATTTAAATTCTCATCATCATCCATAATCTGAGGCAGAATGGCGTCCCGCTAGCGTATTCCTCCTAAGGATGCAAACGAGGTGGCACAGGCTTACCAAAAACATTAGTCGAGTAAGCGGGCAGCCGCCGCGACGACGTCCCGCTGCGCGCCAAATTGAAAATATAATTTACATAAAAAGTGCGAGACTGTAGAGGGCTGATTATACCACAACCTAATGCGGGGTTCTGTGTAAAATGTACCACTCAGCACAAAGCGCGCCACGCACTTCCTTCACATATAGTAAATTTAGCATACATTGGCTTACATTTTCGTCTCGACTCGTGAGTCGTTATATCGTCGACTTTCAATATAAAAACTACAGAACAGTTCAATATGTTCGAGACAGTAACATATCAACGCAAATCTTGTTTATAATGCCAACAGGTGATCACTGCAATCTATGAACATTCACAAGGCTGAGATTATAAACGTGTCGGCAGCCCGTTAAATCGGGAGGGGAGCGAGAAGGAAAAAGGATTTGGATACGACAGAGATATTGAGCATCCGGCAATATCACACAGCAAACGAAACGCGTCAAAAGGGCTGTCGCTTTAAGTTCTCCTATGAGATAGTGGCACGGCCCCGGACTAGCCTGCCCATCCATGCTGAGTCAATACTGAATACAGCGTGGCTCTACTACTTTTTCTTTGTTGTTCAAATAACACTACGCACTGCACAGGTGAGTAAGACAGACGTATCAGAATATTGGAAAGTTCAAACACAAAATAGTACTACTGCCTTTCAATTTTTCACTATATTCGCTTACTATACATGGGTTAAATCGAGGAGTGCGGTCCAATCTGAAGCATGGACGTTGGGCTGCGGAATGTCGTAAGAGCTTTAGTTTGTGACACAGCTGGTTTGCACCGCGCGGTTTAAAGTTTACGATGCTTCAAGTATAACATAAATCCCTCGGCGCGTGAAAATCTCCACTTTCCTAATATTGTAGTCAGTAGCGTAGGGAATATTTTACTAGGTGTCCTAGTTTACGAGGCGACACTCTCCCCTCCGTCTCTTTTCTTTGCGGAACTCTGCTCTGTGAGCATTTCGCATTACAAAATGTAAAACCGCGTCTTTATGGATATTTTTTTTATTGCCGTGAATGGCGAGACAAGCATGCCGTTCGCCTGATGGTAAGCGATGCGACCGTTCATGAACAGTAGCAGAACCAAACAACATCTTGAATAACAAAGCAATGCTTGGCATTCCACTGCGTTCGCCATCCTGAGACATAAGATGTCAAGTCTCAATATGTCCAGTAGTTACTCTGGCTACAATGTCCTTCAATCCGAAACACAACAGTGCATTTAAACTGCTGTTTGACGGGAGAAATAGACATTGAGGTGGTACCCACCCAGCCAGCCTCTCACATATGAGAGACCTACCATCAGTAAAGGATATAATAACGTTTGCCCGCAACTTCATCTGCGTAATTAGCTGTAGGTACTTAACAATAGGTTTTATATACTTGAAGATCAATAAATACTACAATAATTGGCTAGATAAGTAATTTATCGAGGAATCACGATATTAATAGGATACGAGAGGTGGAGAAAGCTGTTTCGAAAACTTTTTTGAACTTTCGTTGCTTGTTCTATATACATAATTATGTAAAGTGGAAAGTTGTTCTTCTTAGACAGGTCTAATGGGACAAAGTGATATGCAACAACTAACATGTGTACAGTCTCCGTGGCTCAATTTTGGATTGGAAATATTTTGGTAGATATCATTCGGTAAAAAAAATTATATTTTAAAATCACTGCATAACGTGTTTGTCATTATTAAATATGTACGTATGAAACTGTATAAATTAAAATTAATCAGATATTAAGTAATAAATTCGGTATCAGCCCATATACGTCCCACTGCAGGGCACGGGCCTACTCTACAATCGAGAATACGATTGAGAGTGGTTAGGCCATATAGTCCTCCACGCTGGCCTAGTGCGGGTTGGCGGACTTACATATCATAGAAATTCTTATAAATCGCTATGGTATGCAGGTTTCCTCACGATGTTTTCCTTCACCGTTTTAGTGCGTGGTGATTGACTATCAATACACACATGACTCCGAAAAGTCAGAGGTGTGCCCTGGGATTCGAACCCGCGACCACCGTAAACATGTGGGCACCCGCGTCTAGTCCGTTTACCAACAGGCCACCACGCACATAGTAATAAATTACTGAACACATAATATTACATACATACATACATAAACGTACCCCTTTTTGCCAGAAAGGGTAGACAGAGGCGCCGGGACACCCACATTTCGCCTTGTATGTTCCGTCCCACGATGTGAGAGGTGGCGAGCCTATCGCCATATCGGGCACAAATTTCTGATTCTGGGCTGATAATGAATAGAACAATCCAATATCTCTTTGCCCAACCTGGAATTCACGGACCTCAGTTTTGTAACCTATAATCCCATCAAAAACATACTGAAAAAAAAAACCAAGTCTCGCAGCTTAGGTTTCTTACAGCAAAAAGTTGTGAGATGCATGTAATACCAAGTCGATTAATTTATTTAGTCCTTGCTTAAGGGACCATGTGACCAGGGGCAAGTGTTTTTTTTTTTTTGTTTCAAAATCATTAGGTTCGATTCCTAGCTAGGTGTATCGATTTATCAAAAATCTAAGTATGCAGTTTTGGTTTTCATCAGAATCGGGCTCGTAAGTCCTTTGAGCATTCTTCGCTATTCCTTATAGTTCCGGATTTGACCATCCACGCCCACTTGAAAAACCCAACCTGTATATCGGTTTTGGTCGTATAATGCGAGAGTAGCCTTTGCTCTTATGTTCGGTCAACTAAAAAATGATTTGCCACCCTAAGGTTGAATATCGTTCAGATTAAAAGAAAACGCTAGTTTCGCTTGCAGATCAATCTGACAACTTTTATAGATTGTGTGAATGATGCAAAAACTTTCGCACTTGTAATCAAATCAAAACTAAATACCACTTTTTAGGCTCATCGTAACCTTCTTGGGCGCGTCCTCATAATTAGCCTAGGGCGGTCAGAACCCTAGATCAGGCGCTGGTCCTAACAGACCGAGGGCGACCACTTCTTGACCTGTCATCTACACTAGAGTCTTCATTGTATCGTTTGATGGTACGGTAAACGAATCTTTTGGTTATATTCAAATTTTTCAGTATGTCAAAATTTTGAATTGGCCGCAACAATTCAACGCAATAACTGCAACACGGTCTTCTTTAAGCGTTCACTCCATATTTGAAAATGAGTAAAATTCTAAAAAGTATACATTTTTATTTTTATGAACAATTCAAAATTCGAATTCAATAAACTTTTTAGTGGCCAGCATTCTAAAAGAAAAGTTTTACTGTGTGACAATACTTATGACCTGACGGTGTAAGTAGGTATTTGACTGCTATTTATTTTTACAGGACTATTACTGTGGTGTTTTGAGTTGCATTTTATATTCTTCGAGCGACACTAATTGCACTCTTTATCAATAGAGTATTTTTTGAAGTGGCACATCCACCACACACACCACCACATCCACACCCTTGTTTACTTCCAGATGATAACATAGATGCTGAGCGAAGTGTTAACTTGCTTGCTCAGAACGCGTCATGGCTTTTCTTCATTGCCACAACGCCTTGAGATCGAATAGCATGTCAGCCACGACACGAATTTCGCTATTTGATCTTTCTGTGATTGCCACAACGCGTCGTGCGCGTTTTCATTAGAGCCATAACAGGAATTTCGACGTGAGGATGTTTTGCTATGACCACAACGCGTTATGCTAGTGTTCCGCTCAAGGAGCGTTTCCGATCTTTGAGCGTAACATATACACAAACATGCGCATCGCAGGCTGAAAAAGGTTGTAGAGTGGGGGCAACATTGAAAACGGGGTAACACAGAAATTGGTCTATAACACCAGTCTTAGCGCATGTTTTGAAGGACTGACAATATTGTTAAGATCGCTGTTTTGTTAAGTCTCACACCTCAATCAACTTTGTGCGCTTAAAATATGTGGTTGTGTGATACAAGCAAATTACCAACTAGTGGTGATTTCGCAAGCTGCTTCAAGATAAAATCTTACCCCGTGGTCTGTAGCATTAAGTCCAAGATAGGCACCATTTTTTTATTAGAATATTTCCTTATTATTTTTAAGTCTTAGTTTTGTAATGTTATCAATGTCTGGCTACTCTTAGAATTTAAAGAATTTGGACTACTTTTTGTCTTCCCCTAAATCAATTTTCCGGGGTAAGATAAACATATAAAAATGTCACCCTTATCTCGTTGCTAAGACACATACTAAATGCCAGATGTTCTCAAACTTTGTTTATTACGTAAGTATGAAACATACTTATTAATGAACTTTCTGTGGGTTTATCTGTGAGTGTGGTTCCCAATAATAATATTATGGTTAGTGCAATATTTAAATACTTAGTTAAACACATTTGTTATTTCATAATGCTGTCTTTAAAACTTTTACCCAGCCTTTCATTTTTCCCCTGTAGCGTTTTAAAAATAGGCATTTTTTTGTTATGTTTTCTCAGGTTTGGTACATATATTTGAGAATGTTATTGGAATGATTCAACAATGTTCTCTTCTCTTTGGTTACGAATATTTTTTTATTTGTACATTTATAATAAGTATTGTTCTACGGGGTTTCAAATTCAACCCTATCCATCTCATCAAAAACCTTTCAATCTTGCCCCCACTCACCCTACACCCTCTTTAATTTGGAAATATTGACGTGACAACGTCTTAAATTAGGTTGCGGCTGGGAGTCACTTATGAAAAAGTGTAACGCCCGGTAACGTTACGATGAGTCACCGAACGAGAGAGGCCCGCCGAATGCCTTGCGTCTCTCTCCCACTCAATTTAATTATATTTTTTTTCAGTTTCACCCACTTTTTCCAAAATTGTCCCATAGCCCCCCCCCCTGCCTTCCCCCACCCTTATTCCGAAATAGTGCCTATTAGCCTCCCCACGAAACCTACCCCCCCCCCTCCCCTACCCCCACCCCGAAAATTTACCTCACCCCCCCCAATCCTATCTCGGCCAACATAGGTCGTAGACCCACCGAGTTTGGTATCCTCGGAACCGTCTTGGTGAGGGCTACAAATTGACCCCGCCAGAAATCCCAAATTACGCAAAAAATTACCCCCCCAAAAAAAAATATTTTACCTCCAAAACAATTAATTTAAGTTAGCCTCCCCACGAAACCTTCCTCCCCCCCCCCCCTCCCTTACCCCCACCCCGAAAATTTACCTCACCCCCCCAATCCTATCTCGGCCAATATAGATCGTAGACCCACCGAGTTTGGTATCCTCGGAACCGTCTTGGTGAGGGCTACAAATTGACCCCGCCAGAAATCCCAAATTACGCAAAAAATTACCCCCCCAAAAAAAAATATTTTACCTCCAAAAAATTTATTGACGTGACAACGTCTTAAATTAGGTTGCGGCTGGGAGTCACTTATGAAAAAGTGTAACGCCCGGTAACGTTACGATGAGTCACCGAACGAGAGAGAGGCCCGCCGAATGCCTTGCGTCTCTCTCCCACTCAACTATGATCGGTCTGCCGCGCGCGCAGCACTAGAGAATTAGGCGCATTGAATCGGCGCATGCTTGTGTCTCTGTCTTTGTCTTTCTCGAACGTTCTTGGCGTTGGAAAAACAAGAAAGCGTCACAATACAAGTTCACACGTGTGGTTAAAGTATCGTCAGCTGTGTCTGTAGTGAAAATATGGAGTGCTTAGATTCGTCATTACATGTACAATGTTTTAGTAAACAAAATATATTTCTATAGTTAAAATTTGTGCAATTCTTATTTTCATTCAATTCCTTGTTCCTATTGTGCAATTTAATTATATTCATATCAATAAATATTCTACCGAGAAAAAGACGTTGTCACGTAAAATCTTCGCCCGTAAAACCGACTTTACAGGCAACCATTTTTTTTTTTTCACTTGTATACATCACACCACAGGTGGTCTCATAAAAAAATGGTGAACACCTGATTTCGGACCTTGAGAGTAGAAAATTGAGTAGGATTCCAGTGGATATTCTCACATTAGGTTTATAAGAGTAAAACTACAGAGGATCCGAGAAGAAGGGATGAGTCATGAGGGTGAGAAAATGAATATTTTATTTAGGTACCTATTTTTATTTGTTTGCTTCACAAACTGGTTACAAATTAAAATACAAATATATAACAACTGTTCAACAATACAAACAAACGGACTATATTATATAACCTATTAAAGTGAGAAAAACATATCTACACTAAAAAAAATAAAAAGCTCAACAGATAAAATATAAAATAAAAGATATCAGTGCTTATGAACTACTTATTGCTAATGAATCTGTGTACAATTTATAAAGCTTATCTTTTGTTGAGGTCAAAGAACCTGTAAAAACGTCTAAATTAGGTACTACTGATGGAATTATAAGACGATGTAATGCGAGAGACAGAGGAACTACAAATGTCTTTCGGTTTTGCAGCCGACTACCACGACGAAGGACTTGAATTTTCAAACGATGCAGCAACTCAGGACAATCTACGCTACAGTTTGTTGTTCTCTGTGTGTGTCTCTTGTTGTTCCTGATATCCACGACACAAGACTCGATGATCGATCATAGTGTGGGGTCAGGACTATGTATGTATGTGACTATTGGGTGTTATTTATCTTAGAATAAGTAATAAATAATAGTTTACAAAACTAAAAATACAAGCTTCAATAAAAGACCCAACTAAAAAAGTAATATTAATTCATAATGAGTTTAAGATTAAGATTAGAAAATGGAGTGAAATACATTCATTGTTAAAAAGCTACGATACTTGAGGATAAGAAATTGTTGTAAGCACCCCACGCATGTACCCGCCACTACGTGTTTTTTTAGATTCTTACGCCCAAATTCTGGAACGCCATTCAAATAATAAGTAGCTCTTAACAGCGCACGGCCCACTTAGTAAGTACATTTAATCGGGATTAACGTAATTAAGCGCCATTTATATTTAAGTTGCGTTCCAGTATTTGGACGTGAGACTATTCTTTAATTGTTTTGACTAAAAACTATCTACGTCTATCTTATGAAAGGAAGATAGCTGCGCGTAAGTTACTAACTCCTAATTATTTTCAAAAAATATATACCTACTGAAGTTTCTGGTTATGGTTATGTCATATCGACGGTGAAGAACCAATACCTCCTATCTGAAATTTTATGAGAAATTACCTTCTTTATTGTTTTAATTGTAAAGGTGTATTAAGCCGATGTTTTTGTGAAATCTACTAAGTGTATTTTACCATACATTCGCATTGTTACTATTCCCCACTAATAAATATATTTACTACTCATTAATGAAACGAAAAATCAAACTTTTCTTTTCAGTTTGTGTAAATTTATGACTTTCAGTTAGGAGCTATTGGCACTTCGCCGTCGATATGTATAATTTTATATTATTGTATTGTCATCGGTCCTCGACAAATCGACCAAGAGTTAGAATAAAATCTGACCGTTTAAAGTAGATCAAAATCATGCCCAAAGGAGTCTGTTACAAACTAACAGTGAAGCTAATACAAAGTGTGTAATATAAAGGGAGCACTGGTACTTCCAAAACGTAGATAACAATGGTGCTGCCTGGACACCTTTTTCTGCTCTCCTATTGGCTATTTGACAGGTTGTCCAACATGAAAGAATTACTTACGTTGCTATTGCACCGTACAGTGTAGTCGTACGTGTAGTCCGTACGTGTAGTCGGTATAGTAGGTACGATGAACCATTGGATGAACCACATTCCTGCTACTAGATGTCAGCTGACAGCTCTTCTTTACCTACAATTCTTATTTTAATTTTGACGTGACAACGTCTTAAATTAGGTTGCGGCTGGGAGTCACTTATGAAAAAGTGTAACGCCCGGTAACGTTACGATGAGTCACCGAACGAGAGAGGCCCGCCGAATGCCTTGCGTCTCTCTCCCACTCAATTTAATTATATTTTTTTTCAGTTTCACCCACTTTTTCCAAAATTGTCCCATAGCCCCCCCCTGCCTTCCCCCACCCTTATTCCGAAATAGTGCCTATTAGCCTCCCCACGAAACCTACCCCCCCCCCTCCCCTACCCCCACCCCGAAAATTTACCTCACCCCCCCAATCCTATCTCGGCCAACATAGGTCGTAGACCCACCGAGTTTGGTATCCTCGGAACCGTCTTGGTGAGGGCTACAAATTGACCCCGCCAGAAATCCCAAATTACGCAAAAAATTACCCCCCCAAAAAAAAATATTTTACCTCCAAAAAATTTATTGACGTGACAACGTCTTAAATTAGGTTGCGGCTGGGAGTCACTTATGAAAAAGTGTAACGCCCGGTAACGTTACGATGAGTCACCGAACGAGAGAGAGGCCCGCCGAATGCCTTGCGTCTCTCTCCCACTCAACTATGATCGGTCTGCCGCGCGCGCAGCACTAGAGAATTAGGCGCATTGAATCGGCGCATGCTTGTGTCTCTGTCTTTGTCTTTCTCGAACGTTCTTGGCGTTGGAAAAACAAGAAAGCGTCACAATACAAGTTCACACGTGTGGTTAAAGTATCGTCAGCTGTGTCTGTAGTGAAAATATGGAGTGCTTAGATTCGTCATTACATGTACAATGTTTTAGTAAACAAAATATATTTCTATAGTTAAAATTTGTGCAATTCTTATTTTCATTCAATTCCTTGTTCCTATTGTGCAATTTAATTATATTCATATCAATAAATATTCTACCGAGAAAAAGACGTTGTCACGTAAAATCTTCGCCCGTAAAACCGACTTTACAGGCAACCATTTTTTTTTACGGTTTTATTCAAAATTAGTCCATGTTATAACAAGTTTTATGGCATTAATCGTATAAATTTATTATGGCAAGTAATTCGAGATGTTGCATTGACAATCCTGATACGTTTTGTTATATATGCGGTGAGTATATAACAGATCAACGGAAACCAATAAATCTTATGTGACAGTTATACAAAACTTTCTTGGTAACTTTAAAGCTGATAACTATAAACAGTTAGTCGAAGAAATGCTTCTGAACTTCAAAATTTTAGGATGTAATATGAGTTTGAAGGTGCACTACCTAAGCAGTCACATGGATCATTTTGAACATAATTTAGGAGATTTTAGCGAAGAACAAGGTGAACGTTTCCACCAGGATATAAAAACAATGGAAAACAGGTACCAAGGCAGATGGGATATTCATATGATGGCTGATTATTGCTGGGGAATTATGCGTAATTGTCCAGGAAAATCTCATTCAAGAAAATCACTCAAAAAAAAATTCTGGATGTATAATTTCTAAATAAATTAACATGTTTTCTTCAATTTGTTTTTTTCTTCTTTCTTATGAACAAGAGCTGATATGGAAAATGTGATTAGTTTTTTCGTATCAGCTCACAAAATACATCCAAAATCTGGTATAAAATCTTAGGCACCAAAATGAGTGTAGGCCAGTGTAATACATCTATGATTTCCACACAAACTTGTTTTAAAAGGAGATTAGCTAAATATACTGTGGAACCTGTCGAATATCAGTCTCTCCTTGTATCAGCTCATATATACTCCGCTGCAGGGCACTGGAATCCTCTATAATCGAAAGTACGATTAAACAGAGTTAATTCATCAAGACAATCATCAAGTGGTGGACTCACCACGCTGGCAAATTCATAAAGATCGCTATGGTATGCAGGTTTCCCGCGATGTTTTCCTTCGCAGATTCACAGCGTAGGGATTGTCAATCTCAATCAATACACAAAGCACACATAAGCCATATTACGAGTTCAAAAATTCTGACGGTGTGCCGTGGGATTTGAACCCGCGACCACCGTGAACATGTTGGCAGTCGCATCTGGGGCCCTACTATATAGATTCGAAACGAAGTTCGAAACTAGCTTCGAAACCTATTCTGTAACAACAAAATTCGAAACTTCGGATCGAAGAATGAATAATTCGAATATATCGGCAATCCGAACATTTACGTTTTTATTTACTATACAGGGTATATCAAGACTGCTACCGAAAACGAAGCCGGATGGTAATTAAAGCAACTTCAGACACAATGCAACAGAAAAAGTTGCAAAAAAAGCAACATTTTTTTTTTTGTTATTTTTATATTATACTAGCGGCCCGGCCCGGCTTCGCCTGGGTGCAAATACAGATTCCAGTCCATATTTTATTTAAAATCAATATGACAGCCGTTGTCTAAACTGCTTATCCAATTCCAATCCCATCCTGTACCTATTCTTCTGTCCCATTTTATCCACCTTATATTCTATTCTATCCCATCTCTCCAGATTCAAATCATTATTTTGGTACGGAGATATTATAACACTGTTACTACTCCGACGACATTCATTGAAATCAATTAAAAGATACCATAGCTAACCCGACCACGCTTCGCTATGGCTTAGTTATTATAATATGATTAATTTTATATTTAATTATTTAGCATAGCAAAAAAGCCCGACCCACCTTTGCCTGGATGCAGATATTTTTTTATTTTACTCCACATCAAATACATGTTATTTTTCGTTTAAGCTCTTGTATACCTAAACATGAATTAGCTATCCTACTGTCCAGCTCAATTCCGTCCCATCCCGTCTGTTCAGTCAGTTTCCGATACGTCCCGTCCTTTCTCTTCATTAACCATCACGTCTTATACCGTGCATTTACATTTCGTCCTATTAAATCTGTCAGCTATCCCGTTTCTCCATATCCAGTGTGCCTTATAAATTTTTGACATTAAACACTTTAGCGATTTTGATTATCCATGCAATATTCCATCCCTTATTTCACCCCCACTATGCTGTTTTTCCAAAAATATTACGCCATTACTTTTTGTTAGTAATAAAGAGATGAAATATTAATTTTCGTAGAAATACACTCACACTCACACACACAACTAACGTAGTAACAATTATATTTAACTGGTTTCTCAAGACACAGGCAACGCCTGATTTGAGAATCCATGCAATATTCTCCATAATTAAATAAAATTGTTATTTTATTCAGTTCAGTTTTTATTTTTATGTGTTATTTTATTAATGATTTTTCTTTTTCAAGTGACATTCTATTTTGAAAAGAAGTAAAACTTCTTACGTGTGAATATTATTTATTTAAGTCATTAATTTACATCTTTAAAATCTAAAATACGCCATTAATCGAATATTGCGGCTATTTGTTGTCGATTCGAAACCTTTATTGAAATACGTTATTTAATTTTAGGGAAGAGTTTACCGTATCGACGCTATGAACATTAAATCTTTGACAGTTACAAACCCATGAACATTTTGTATGGCAAAATGTTTTTTCCTTTTTTTTATACTTTCGTCAATTCAATCGAGACAAAAACTATCCCACGTTTAAGTTGGAACAAATAACACATATCTACAAAATTTCATTATAATCAGTTGAGTGGTTTAGGAGTCCATCGAGGACAAACAACGTGACACGTGAATTATATATATTAAGATTTCGGTGGTAAATACATTTTTTACTAAAATAACAGTGTATACCCTTTTATTTATAAATAATCTAAGGTATAAAAGTGTTTAAATTATTATTTTAGCAAAAACTATGGATTTACCACCCTAAAATGACGATACCTATTCAAAAAATCATTGTCGCGTTGTTTCTTTGCAAAATTTTTAGTTGCATTGTGTTTGTAGTCACTAAAACTACCACCCGGCTTCGTTTTCGGTAGCAGTCTTGAGATACCCAGTATTCATTCGAAACGGCATTCGAAACTTCGGACGAACGAAGTTTGTGATGATAAGAATGTACCTACTCTGTAAATGTTCGTATGATAATTACTAGGGAGGTATTAAATAAAAAAATAATAATAATGGTTTTTCTTATATTTTATTCATTAATCCTAAGTCACTTCACTTAACCTCCTTCACCTGGAGACCTGCAACAAGAAACAACTTCCATCAATATTTAGGCGAAAAACAGTACCTCATGACAAAGTTGACCGACTACAGTATACTGTCTGATCAATTTATCTATTCTCCTTGTGGAAGACCTACAACAATAATTATAATGTTGTTGGTCTTTTGCTGGCATACAATGAATTGTGCGGGTTGGAATAATGTAATCAGTAAGGATGAATGATCACTATACACCACTAAATTTTCATCATAAGCCCCATTGATGGATTTGCATAGTGATCTGTTAAACAAAGTTTCTGTATGCGGGCCACTTCCAACAGGTAAACTTTGGCATATTTGCCAATTTACTTCCCACTGCATGTAAAGGCTACATAAGGGGTTTTTTGGACCTCGAATCTTATTACTGTCATCATATCTTTGTACTTTTTGTATTTTTTAACATATGCATATTGCAATATTACAGTTTGAACTAAAACCATATTGCTGCCATCATATCTTATTTTTGCAGATGATTTTCAACAAATTAGGTTTGAAAACATATTACAGATGCTAATTAGCTATAGACCTATTAGGATAACTGGAAAAGTATTATGAACATTCCTGTGGCAATGTTAAACAACATAACATTTATTGATAGACTCCACTTTCGTAACATGATAATTATAAATGTTGTGCAGCTAGAACTCAAAAGAGGTGGCTTGGGTTTGACCTGCATTCAAATACATACTAGATATCCGATTAGCACTTCAAAAACAGCCCATAAAATATCACAACAAGGAAGTGTTGGGATATTTCAATCTAGCTTACTACAATAATTATTGCCAATGCTAAGATGTGAACAGTCCGCAAATTACTGAAAATATTCCATAAAATCAATATGTTCCTCATCACTCCAGGTGACATTGTGCACGATTTGAAGAAAATATGAGATCTTTTGTCAAAAATAGTGATTTTAGTTTTCACGATTTTTAGACATCCCATATAGATACGAGTATTTTTACTGCTTAGCTCAACTATATTTTGGGTCCGGAACTCACATAGGGCCTGAAAGACTCGGTATCTATAGACATTGAGCAAAAGCCATGCAACCTACAATTAGGATTTTTGACAAAACTATCAAGCAGTTTTTATTTCAATTTGGGAACAATGTTACCTGGGTTGGTTAGGAACATGTGGTTTAAATTATATATACTATGTCAATATCACTCTGTATAAATAAGCATGATGATGATATGAATACATTATGTAACAATTTAATATCTTTGCAAATGTTTGTAACAATACCACAACCTAAAAAGTCAAACAACTAAAGTTAGTCATTTCAAAACAAAAATAGAGTGAAGTAGCCCTAGTATGCATTATTTTTAGATCCATTTTGTTATGCACTATGGACGTCAATTGCTACAATAGAAGAAAGTTTATTTTAAAACAGTGTAAGAACAATTTTATTTTTATTTTATAGTCTCAAAATTCCATTGAAGGGGTGAGGTCTAGAATACGTTGGCACGAATTGTGGGTAGGTCGGGGGTGGAGGGGGTAGGGGGGAGTGCCCTAAGCCTCGGGTACCACTCCCATGAAAAGGTAACGCACCATTCCTGAGAAAACCCAATTAAAGTAACTTAACCTCAAAATACTTGTCAAAACAAAAGTTACTTCTGCAACGTCTCCGGCGCTGCGGGAAGTGCAGCCCCTTCGCCCTTGCGTAACAAAGGATAGGCACCCACGGGGGCTGCTCTCCCTCCGCGCCTCCGGCTTTTATAAACACTCTAGGGGTAGTACCCAAAAGTCTACGTGAAGTAGGGGTGCTCGAAGTCGGTTTTGGGACAACGTCGACCTATTTTACCCGCAAAGGTTATACTAACTACCACCGGAACATATCTTCTAAGTTGTTAATAAACAAATAAAACAAAAAGCATTTATAAAAAGTTCCCTAAAAGACTATGTGAAGACTTAAGTCAGTTTTGGAACAAATTCGACTTATTTTATCCTTAAACTTCCATCGGAACATAATGTGTTTTAACTTTTAACAAGATTGTTATAAAACAAATAAAGCAAAAGAACATTTATAAATTATTTATAATCTACCGTATTTACGTTCCGTTTCACCTAATTTTAAACTATGTACAATATATTTGACATGTTATTTATTGATATGATTGTCCATCGCCCATAATTACGTTTCGTTTTACCGAATACGTGATTTGAGGTTAGTAACTATTTTAATTAATTTTTCGAAAACTATGCATTACCTTGTAATAACAGTGAAAACATATAATCTGGGACCCAATCCCTACCGCCTCCGATAGTTTTTACTCCGCAAATCGTGCCAACCTATTCTAGACCACGACCAAAGAGAATACTAAAATATTTAGAAAAGAATCGGTACCATTTAGAAATACTCTGGAGCATTTTCAAGTACCCTCAGCCTTCATAAGTCCATAACTAGTAGTGGTATGAGAGTTGATAAAAAAGTTTTTTATAGAGTAAATTTTATGTATTATAACCACTAATCTAAAGCTATAAAGGTGAAATTTGTGCAATGTATTGCAGTGATAAAGCAGTGTAATTACCAGGGGGTAAGCTCTGCTTAAGTTTTTCCGCCTTCTCCTTGTCTGTGATGACGAGGGTGTACAGGAAGCGGGAGCAGCGCACCTTGAACTTCACATTCTCGGGGTTCTTCTTTATTTTGACAGCTGCACAACAGACATTAAATTCAGATTGAAACAATAAATATGTTTACATGTCCACTTCATAATATTCAGGGTCTCACCAACATGATAATAGGCAATATTTTGTTAAGTTTCATTTATTCATATAGTTGGTTGTCCAATATTTAATATTTCAACTTGTCAGATGTCAGCAGTTAGGATGAAACATACTGTAGGGTTATGAATTTCCAGAGATTGGAAATAATAACACAGGTTCCGTAACAATAAGGCACAGGGATTAATATCACAATAACACTCACACTTAGCGTCTTTCCTGCGCGCCTTCAGCAAAAAGTCTTTGATATCTTTGATTTCGCGCGGCTGGAAACAAAAACACAATGTTTACAATTACAATCTTAAACTCATAACAGATATTACATTTGAAATGCCTTGTCAACATTACGAGCAAGAAGCGTACTCTTTGGGTAGAAGCATTATTAATGGAATAATAATATATTCCTAAACAGATGTAAGATTAAGATGAATACTCACCATGATGAGGTTTTGTTAGTGGTTTACGGCCACTGGAAAAAAATAGAGTATTACAGAAATATACCACTACCTATACTTATTATATCACTAAAAAATAATAGGACACAGTAAACTGCCAAAATTACATGTAATATTTAAGATTTCTATAGATAAACATTGGAAATAAATAATTGCCGCAGTCTCTCACCTGTCAAAGATGGCAAAAGAACAATTGTCACATTGACGTTTCTTTTGACAATTTCAGCACAGATAAGAAATAATAATATGAAATACAGACTATACAAAAACCGCTTACAGTCAATCGGCAGAACTTTGTAATTTATGAAAAAAATGGTACAATAGTTTGACGATTTTAAAATAGGTAGGTACATCGAGCCTACAATTATATTTTGGACTTTACGTACTTTAACGTCCCGCGTCTTTGTGCCGGCGCTACACAAAGCAACAATATTTTAACGCTTATTCACAGACCAAGTAGTACTACACTTAGGCTCAGTTGCACCAAGTAACTTTGCCAATACCTTTGCCTATGATAATGTCATCGCCATACATTTGAGATGTATTTGACCTTGCGAATGTATGGAATTGACAGTTTCAAGGGCAAAGTTAGTTTGTGCAATTGAGCCTTAATGCATACTTGCTCGAATACCTATATGTGTGGCACAGGTATTTGCTTATTTGTGCAAAGTTTGTTTAAGTATTTGCGTATTTTCCACTTGGTGTCGGTTTTTCGACCACAAATCAAAGCGTGCAAAATTAAAAAACTGTGCATATCCTGCCATACTTGCACTTTAATTGTTTATCAATCGCTAAGAGGAACGGACGTTTATATTTATTCGCTAGATGGTCTGGACTAGCAACGAAAGTACTTGATTACAGACACTTGGCAAATACTTGGTTACATACGTTAAGTATACTATGAATAGTTATTGTAGGAGTTTTACTTTATTTATCTATTGGTGATTTTTGTACGTTTTAATTTGTTTAAATACTGTGACTGAATTTGTTTGCAAAATATGTGTGGCAGGTACAGAAAAAATTATGCTCTAATATTTGTTTATATGTGGCCCCAGCACATAATGCAGAAAGTATGTTTACAAACAGGTGACGAAACTCGCATTCGACTAGTGAATGGACGCAGCCGCGTCGTATGGCCCCATGGATGTAATATATAAATATATACCACGTCCATGTATGGCCCACAGATATGACCCGACATGACAGAGCGGTTTGACAATTACTTTTATTGTGAAATGAAATAGATACAAAATAGTAAAGTTTCTACGCTTTCGGTGTGGATCTCTATCCGTATCAGCCCATATATATTCCACTACAGGGTACGGGCCTCCTCTACAATCGAGAGTACTATTGAGAGTAGTTAGGCCCTATAGTCCACCACGCAGGCCTAGTGCGGCTTGGCGGACTTACATACAATTTTGGTTTGAACATAAGACTTGTATTTTAGTGCCAGATCACGACTTCGTATGTATACGATATAGATGATTAGTTCACACAAAATCATTTATCAGCAATGATTTTAATATTATAATATTTTCCCTATTTCAACGCAATCCTGGCCCCCAATAAAACAAAGAGTACACTCAGAAGGGCAATTTGCGTGAATGGCGCAGTTACGCCTATCCCAGATGTCGTTAAGGGAATAAAAGGAATTCTACATGGCGCATAAAACAATTACCTGGAGTGGAGTAAGGTAATTGATAAAAAAATGGTTGCCTGTAAAGTCGGTTTTACGGGCGAAGATTTTACGTGACAACGTCTTTTTCTCGGTAGAATATTTATTGATATGAATATAATTAAATTGCACAATAGGAACAAGGAATTGAATGAAAATAAGAATTGCACAAATTTTAACTATAGAAATATATTTTGTTTACTAAAACATTGTACATGTAATGACGAATCTAAGCACTCCATATTTTCACTACAGACACAGCTGACGATACTTTAACCACACGTGTGAACTTGTATTGTGACACTTTCTTGTTTTTCCAACGCCAAGAACGTTCGAGAAAGACAAAGACAGAGACACAAGCATGCGCCGATTCAATGCGCCTAATTCTCTAGTGCTGCGCGCGCGGCAGACCGATCATAGTTGAGTGGGAGAGAGACGCAAGGCATTCGGCGGGCCTCTCTCTCGTTCGGTGACTCATCGTAACGTTACCGGGCGTTACACTTTTTCATAAGTGACTCCCAGCCGCAACCTAATTTAAGACGTTGTCACGTCAAAAATTTAATGTCCTTAATGATTCGTTGACCCCAATTAATAATGTGAGATGGTTTCCAGAAACGAGCAAAACAGCTTATTAACAATCTGTGGTCCTCCACTCGCATACTGTCAAACATTTTGTCAACAGAAAGGAAAGATTCCAATCATCGACTACAATTTTCATTCAACATTGACAAACGACAAAAAATAAATGACAGCGTCGGTCGGTGACATAAATATTTTGCGATAACGTGTGACGGTTCACGGCAAAGCCGCGGAACAATCAAGGAGAGACCGTAAGGACAAAGGCAGCAGTGAGAGCGATGTACTCGGAGGAGTCGACGGGAGTGAGTGGCGGATCGGCCGGGCGGCTGCAACAGCGCTAGCTGGTGATGGGCGGGCGAGGCGCCGTGCGCTCGAGCGCGCGACTGAGCGCCGAGGCGGCGGCGGCGGCGGCAGCGGCGGCTCCCAGCGCGAGCGCGTTGGGCGAGCGCGTGAGGCCCGTGGCGAGCGCAGCGGCCGCCGCCGCTCGCCGAGCACGCGCCGTGGAACGCTCTCGTGAAGTCGAAGACAGCCCGCGGGTGTTGCGCGACAAGTGTCGCCGACTGGCGCGCGCGCTCCGCAATGCCAAACATCTTGTGGTGAGTGTCGACGACATCCGAGCGCGAAGGCGAACGGTAGAAGTACCGTTACCAATTATTAGCAGCATTGTTTATCCCCAATAACACACAAATATTTTTTTCCTCATCATACATACATCAAAATAGAAAAGATTCTGTAATAGTGTTATGACTCTCGAAGTATATGTGAAGCATTGTGTTGTGAGCCATATTTGGTGCTGGTCAGGTTTACACGGGAGCCGGCATCAGCACGGCGGCCGACATCCCTGACTACCGTGGGCCTCATGGTGTGTGGACTAGACTGCAGCGGGGGGAGAGTGTCAGGTCAGACATACTGTTGATGTTATTAGTTTATTTTATTTTTATTTAGTTGCCTTTGATATCCAGAATATAACTGGTATGTAACAAAGTTGTCACTGCGGCCATGTCCATACAATATAATATGTTTATCTTAGAAAGTCTGTCAGAAGGACACCAAATCCCCTCCACAGTAACTTTAGTTTGTTACTGTGTATAATTGCAGGGTGACCTTATTGCCTTGTTAGGTATAAATTCTAGTCCAGGATAATATTCGTGAAATTTTTTTAAAGTTTGCAGTACATATTTTATGCTACCACAAAACCTCTGGGATGCGAACAGTGTAACATACTTGTGCTAATAGAAGGGGTAATTGAAGGGATCATGACCATCAAAAACACTACTATTATAACCTACTGTATTCTAATAAAACCCCAATGATTAAGCTTCGACTTTAAAGTGTTAACAAGTATTGTACAGCCTTTCACTTTGGATATTTGCAGTTGATTGATTACTTCTTATTAAACTCACTTGCAGTTAAAATGGACATCTTCAACATGTTTACATACCTAAGAAACAGATTGCATACTATTAAATACAGGAAATGTAGAGCAATTACATCCAGTATTAATGTAATTATTATGCATCATTGGAATAACTTTTAAAAATAAAATAATAAATATGATACTCTATACATATATTTAGAGATATTTAAATTAATGAAAACATAATTTATAATTTTGTGAGGATAACATTATAATTCAATGATTTTATGTATATCTATTTTTTTTAAATGATGAGAGCACCTATCAAACAACAAAGTAAACAATACATTTTCTTGGATTTTATTATAAATTTAATAAACAAATAAATGCCTATATAAAATGACAGCCATAATATTCAATGTTGACTATGAATTTAGAATACCAACACATGGAGTCATGAGATCAAGAGAGTCCATCAGATATTGATTTTAAGACCAATTGGACCAATAACTAAAATGGTTCAAATGGAAGCCTACATAATCAATTCTGCCTATTAATTCAGAATATCTCAACAAAATAATTCTAAATTATTCATTTTCAAAACAATCAGTTTTGATATCGATTTTGGAACCTACAGCAGCCATCAGTTTTACATGCTAAATGGCTAGACCAATGCCACTTGTACTCTCTAATTCCAAGGCCTATAACCTTGTTAGTCTTTGTTCTCCTACAGATCTCCTCATTACTGATTCAATCTCAAAGGGAAACATTGAGCATGGCCATAACATGGTTTATTTATTAATATAAAACTTTATTATATGCATACTTAAACTAAACTACTAAACAGAAACTGTTTGAAAATTTAAAAGAAGGAGATAGAATATTTCCTCTTTAATAATATTAGTGCAGAATTACATGCAGCTAATGATCGACTTGTACATTGTGAACAGACGCGTGGACGTGTCTCGCGCCGTGCCCACGTTCACGCACATGGCGCTGACGGCGCTGTGGGCGCGCGGCGCGCTCAAGTTCGTGGTGTCGCAGAACTGCGACGGACTGCACGTGCGCGCCGGCCTGCCGCGCCGCGCGCTCGCCGAGCTGCACGGAGACATGTTCGCCGAGCTGTGCGCGCCGTGCCGCCGCCTCTACCTGCGCGCCTTCGACACCACCGAGCGCACGGCGCGCCACCGCCACGGCACGCGCCGCCTGTGCCACGCGTGCGGCGCCGAGCTGCGCGACTCCATCGTGCACTTCGGCGAGCGCGGCCGCGCCGCCTGGCCGCTCAACTGGGCCGGCGCGCTGCGACACGCCGCGCGCGCCGACGTCGTGCTGTGCCTCGGCTCCAGCCTGAAGGTGCTGCGCCGCTACCCGAGACTGTGGCGCATGCGCAGCGCGCCCTCCGCGCGCCCCGCGCTCTACATCGTCAACCTGCAGTGGACGCCCAAGGACGCCGTGGCCGCGCTGAAGATCAACGCGCGCTGCGACGCGGTGATGCGGCAGGTGGCGCGGCGGCTGCGGCTGCGCGTGCCGCGGTACCGCGCCGCGCGCGACCCGCTGCTGGCGCACGCCACGCCGCTGGCGCCGCCCGAGGCGCACACCACGCGCCGCGCCGCGCTGCGCCTGCCCTGCGACGAGTCCTCCGACGCCGCCGACTCCTCCGAGCTCTCGGAACCCTCCTCCCCGTCCGCTTCCGACTCCGACGAGGAGCTGCCGCTCCGCTGTCTCGCCGACCGCATGCGAGGCTCCCCGGACGCGCCGCGGCTGCGAGCATTCCGGGTCTGTCTCGTTTATTATTGCCTGATTTGCTTTGCCGATTGTTCACTTTCATATTTATTTATCTATTTATGCATATACATAGAACCAGTCACAATAGAGATATAACATAATTAAAAATTACAAAAGGCAGCCTTATCTCACTGGACAATTTCTTACCAATTTAAAGTGTGTAAAATGTACTCTGTGCCGATTTAACTTTGGGCAGACATAATAAATAGGAAAATATTTATCAATACACAATATTTAACGCATTCAATTCGAAGAGTTCATAATTATTGTAATAGAATGAGATTACATTCCATTTGTCAGGTGAACCTGATATCCGGCGAGGCGACAATTTTACTGCGCGCCGAGGACGCTCCCTCGCCGGCCACGTCGCCACCGCCCGCGCCCCCCGCCGCGCGCTCCGCCACCTCCGAGCTGCGACGGTTCCGCATCAGGAGACGACCCCCGGAGCCGCCGCCGACCGACGGGTTCTTCAACGGTCGCGGACTGCCGGCGCACGTGCACCACCCGCGCCCGCGCGACGACATCGCCACCGCACATCTCAACGGCTGGAATCAACGACTGAACGGTTTGGAAATCAAGCCCGGCGAAGACCGCCACGTAGAAGTAAAAAAGGAAGAAGACCCGAGTGAAGCGCCACCCAACGGCTCGCTCGGCTCGCGACTCAGGCGGCTGCTCGAGTGCGAGCCGCTGCCGGACGTTAAGATAGAAGAAGGAATCAAACGGGAGCCGGTCGACGCCGAAGGAAAACCCGAACCCAAGACGGAACGCGAGGCGAGCGTGGAGGAGGGCGCCGGCTCGCTGGCGGCGGCCATCATCGCGCGCGCCGTGCTGCTGTGCCGCGCCTCGCTGTACCCCGGCCTGCACACCATCATCGCGCCGGCCGCGTCCCCCGCGCCGCCCGCGCCCCGCGTGCCGCCCCGCGCCGCGCCCGCCGACTGCGCGTGGTGCGAGCGCCACTACTCGTCGCGCCGCTGCCTGTGGTACGGGCCGCCGCGCGACACGGCGCTGGGCGCGCGCGTGTGGCGGCGCGTGCGCGGGCGCCGCTACCTGTGCGCGTGCTGCGGCTCGGCGGAGGGCTCGCCGGCTCGCGCGCCCGACGACGGCGGCTGGTTCGGCAAGGGATACCGCAAGGGCCGCCGCCGCCGCCGGTAGCGCTCGCCCCCCGCGCCGCGCGCACCCACCCCGCCGCGACGCTCCACCGCCCTGTGATCGATCGCCCGTGTTGCGGTGTTATGGACCTGAATATTTATAAGTCTTTCGCGACGTTGAGGTCGTCATCCGTCGAACGAATGTGCCAGTAATTATATATCGCTAGTGTGTAGGTGAGTTCGTCATTTGCGAGTTCACCGTCTCTTCTGAATGTTTTAATGGTTGTGACGAAAGTGCTTAAGTACAAAACCGGCCGTCTCTAGACATGCGCGCGCGACGCCGCGGCCGTCGCTCTCGGCAGTGGTGGAGTTTTTTCGACCGCTGCGGTGACGTCGAGAGGCGCTTCGGCTGTGTAGAGGTGCCGACGTGCTGTGGAGGTGTACGCTGACTGCCGTTCTCGTTAGAAAGCATTATGTTTTGCGAGTGAATAATGAACAAAGACTGTGCGTAACAAACTCAAGGGAAGTATTGTGGCGACCGCGACTCATAATTGATATAAAAAAGTACTTTCGGGGGCTACGTGAACAAAAGTGCCAGAATAGTGATCGATTTTCTCAATTGAATATATGCGAGTTGTAATGAATAATAAATGAGCGCGAGGCGTGCGGGAGTCCGCGGCGCCGCGAGTGCGTGTTGTGAGGTTGTGTAGTGGCGCGTGTGTGTGTGTGTGTGCTTGTGTATGTGTATGTGTAGTTGGTAAGTGAAGATGTCGGCGCGGCGGCCGCGGACGCACTGCGCCTCATGTATGTGACTTCTGTTTCGGCAGAGTAGACGCGAGTGACGCCACATTGTGATTGCGTTATTTATAACTTAATACATTTCATGAACAAATTTTATATTGTTGTTTTTTATCGTGTACGCGAGCATCCCTGACCCATAGTAACATTTTTTTTTTTTAATGTTACTCTATCCAAATCCGAAATTATAAGGAAAGGCGAAAAGAACACAAAGTAAACATCCGCCGGATTTCTATGAAAACTGAAACTGCATACCCACTTGAATTTTTGAAGCAGCAATATTACTAAGATACCAAATCGTATTTTGAAAAAAAAAAAAATACACATGCAGTAATATTACATCATTCTATTAGAATGTTGCTAAATATGATATTTATAAAATTATCGAAGCTAGTGAATAATCCGACAAACTAAAGGGAAGATGTGTTTTTAGCGATTTGTTTTCCATTAAACAAGTTGAATGTTTAATAGAAAATAAATCGCTAAAAATAAACATAAAAGTATACATAAAATCAACCCTTTTTCGTCCATTTAAAGCGAATAAAGCATTGATTTAAAAACTAAGGATAGGCCCTTCAGTACATTGGGTACGTCAAAAAGATGTCTATGAAAATCGCGCCATCTGTTGGATTTTTACGTCAATAGCGGCCATGGAATCGATTTTCAATAATGCTAAAATAAATGTTATACTGATTTAAGGTAATAATTTAATTTTACTTAGCGGTGATAAGAAATGTTATCTTTTTTTTTGTGAACTTTCGGTCATCTTTATTGCAACCACGACGATACAATTAGGCATTTATCGACGACTTACAGACCGGTGCGCTTTGTCGTCACAACCGTTGCATTGGTCCGCGGACCACTTTCATGACAACACTTTTCGTACTCTCCGCCCCGTCCATATATTTTACGTCAATGGAATAAAGAAACTATGTTTGGCAAATTTTTAATTAGTGATAATTAACGGAATTATAATTTTTTTACATCTATACCTTCAACTGTTTTGATTTTCGATACAATATTTCATTCCTTGTTTTACCCCTATAACGCTGCCCTTTTGTTCCGAAATTATTACATGGTATTATTTTTCGTTTCTTAATTCCTTGGTTTCGATATTCTATTTCTATTGCAACCCCTTTAGGTAAAAACATAGCCTATGTTACTTGTTAGTCAAGGATAATTAAGGGTTCCAATAGTGAAAGAAATTTTCACATCTGTCCAGTACTTTCAAAGACTATTGAATGCAAACAATAAAACCTTTCCTCTTTATAAAATGAGTATAGATAACAATTAAATTATTATAACAAATGCAATGTAGAAAAATTAATGATTATGTGGATTGTGGAGCACGAGTTGCGAACCTTCACCCCCCCGCCACCTCTCCCTGGCCTCCCTCCGCACCCCCGGTACACCCCGGCATCACCGTGCATGCTTCAGTGTTGTAAAAAAGCTCGAGTCGGCGCTTAAACGCTCGAGTCGACGCTCAAGCAGATTGCTCGTGCTCGAGTCGGGACTCGACTGAAGCGCTCGACGCTCGAGCAGTGGCTTGAGCGCTCGGCTCGAGCTTGAGAGCGCGCTTAGATTACATAGTTAGAGAAACTGTAAAAAAGATCTGTATCTGTATCAGCCCATATACGTCCCACTGCAAGGCACGGGCCTACTCTACAATCGAGAGTTCGATTGAGAGTGTTTAGGCCATATAGTCCACCACACTAGCCTAGTGCGGGTTGGCAGACTTACATACCATAGAATTTTTTATAAATCGCTATGGTATGCAGGTTTCCTCACGATGTTTTCCTTCACCGTTTTAGTGCGTGGTGATTGACTATCAATACACACATGACTCCGAAAAGTCAGAGGTGTGCCCTGGGATTCGAACCCGCGACCACCGTAAAAAAGATAGTATAATTGAAATAAGACAATTTCAATTTTATTTTTAAAGATATTTATATTATAATAGTAGAAAAATACTCATTTATTATTAGTATACAATATGCCATATGATCTACGCCATAAGGCCCAAATTACATTACAAGTGTGGTTTAGCTTTTTGTTTGTTTTTGGTTTTTGTGTTTTACTGGTGGTAAGTCTCTAATATGTGAAAGGCTGTCTTGGTGGGTACCACCGCAATGTCTATTTCTCCCGTCAAACAGCAGTTTAAATGCACTGTTGTGATTCGGATTAAAGGACATTGTAGTCAGAGTAACTACTGGACATATTGAGACTTAACATCTTGTGTCTCAGGATGGCGAGCGCAGTGAAATGCCAAGCATTGCTTTGTAAATCAAGGTGTTGTTTGGTTTTGCTACTGTTCATGAGCGGTCGTATCGCTTACCATCAGGCGAACAGCGTGCTCGTCTCGCCATTCAATGCAATAAAAAAAAATAGCTGAAGTTTCTGTACAATTCCTGACTACCTACTGATTTTTCTTAGCAACTAAGTTAAATTAAATACCTACCTAAAATCATCACACACCTTTGCAACACTATATTTTTTTTAACCATGAGAAAAGTCACATACTGGCCTGTATATTTTCGTTACTAAGTCTGTTTCTTCTTTTAGTTATGACTAGCTGTGCCCGCGACTTCGTCCGCGTGAAGTTTAACAAAAAAGTTAATTAGGTCTTTTAGTTATTTTTTAAATAAATGAAATTTTCTACAACAAATGTAGCCTAAGTTACTCCTTATTATATCAGCTACCTGACAAAAAAAGTCCCGTCATAATCGGTCCAGCCATTTCAGAGATTAGCCGGAACAAACAGACAGACAGACAGACGGATAGACAGACAGACAAAAAAAATCTATGGTCATTTTCGTTATAGGTATCGTGTATATAACGATATTTTTTTTTTTTATTGCGACGAATTGCGAGACGAGCATGCCGTTCACCTGATGGTAAGTGGGTACGACCGCTCATAAACAGTAGCAAAACCAAACAATACCTTGAATTACAAAGCAATGCTTGGCATTCCACTGCGCTCACCATCCTGAGACATAAGATGTTAAGTCTCAATATGTCCAGTAGCAGTGGCGTAACAATAGGGTGGCATAGTGCGCAAAATGCCACGGGCCCCCGACCTTAGGGGCCCCCGGCGGCTCAGCCCCTCAGGCCCGAGAGGCCGTAAGCAAAGAAAGAACCTAACCAATTTATTACCAACAAAATTAATAATCAAAAACTATTTTCTTAATTTTCATTTTTGGTATCTACCTACCTATTTGTGATACATAAAAATCATAATAGTGGTTCTTTAGATTTACGCAAATTTTATATTTTTAATCGATTATGTACAGATTGTAGTGCGGATTTGGTTTAAAAAATAATGAATCTTCAATATTAGGCTTCCGAGAGGGCCCCATCACCATTGCTGCGTTTGGGCTCCACCCGCGTCGTAAAGATATTACGACGACTTATTAGTCTCGTTGTGGAGTTTTTATTATGGCCTTGTAGGCAAAAGAGCATACAGCCCGCCTCACGGTCAGCGGTTACCGCATCTCATAGACTTTCACAGATCCAGGGATCCAGCAAAATGAAGTCGCTTCTTAGCGTAAAGAAAGCACTCTCTTAAAGCCTAGCTTAAAGAAGGATAGGTTATAACGCTCAGGGAATACCGAAGCAGGGCCCAGTGCGTGGTAGAAAATAACACTGGAATCATACTTTCCGGGAACGGATAGTTTCCAGGTAGTAAGAATGAACTCTACTGCGGGAAGTGTTATGGGAGAATAGCGATAGTGGCACCATCTTCCTCAAAGCACTATCCAAGGAACAATTGATAGATTACACAGAGAGACCCGAAGTCTCACTGCAATCATAACGGCTCCACATTCTCCGTGCGATCTGGATTACCAATGATTCGAAGAGCTCGGCGTTGTATTAGGTCAATTTGGTTGAGCTGGTATTTTGGGACTTTTACCCAGAGGTGAGAGCAGAACTCCACGTCGTGCCGGATCGTCGCATGTATAGAGCAATAACCGATGATCCGACGAGAAGTACCGCTTGACTCTGTTGAGAATCCTTAACTTATTGCTGGCCAATTTACCCTTGCTTTTCAAATGACACCCAAACTGCAATTTGCTAAATATTTCGGGTACAAAGAATACTCTCGGAGGCTTAGAGAGAGTGTCTCCATGACAAAAGGGGTCTTCTTGGTTGTAAACGAGCAAATTTGTGCCATCGTGGGGTTAAATTGTGCTAACTTCAATTTTCCCTATTGAGAGGCCCGCCCCAGAGAGGTCTCGACTTCCGACAAAAGTTGAGACCACCTTTCTTCAACGGATCCCCAATAGAGATTCTGTACTCCAAAAAATTTAGATGTTGAATCTCTTAATAACCATTTCTCATCGTCGTCCAACTGTAGCAGGATAGTTAAGGCAGACGCACTTAAATATCTTTCTTCCCTTCGAACCCCTAACCATCCATCATTTGTCTTTAGTCAAGTGTCGGCATGTGATGTTAAGAAAAGCGTCCTATCTATATCATCCGATGCGGTTGGTAGCGACTGTATTAGTCGGAAGATGATCATTCCTATCCTTGACGAAATCCTTCCCATCATCTGCCACATCCTCAACTATTCCTTGTTCAGTGGGTGCTTTCCATCCCCATGGAAAATGGCCCAAACTATTCCATTACCTAAAAAACATAATCCTAAATCATTTTCTGATTATCGACCCATCTCCATCCTTCCATTCCTCTCAAAAGTCCTTGAACGTCTCACCTACAATCAACTTAATTCCTTTCTTTGCAAAAACAATCTCCTTAATCCCATGCAATCCGGATTTCGTCAAGGTCATAGCACCGTCACTGTATTGGTCAACGTTACGGATGATATTAGGACGGCTATGGAGAGTGGAAATCTTACAGTTCTGCTTGTTTTAGATTTTAGCAATGCTTTTAACACTGTAGATTTTGACATTCTCCTTGGCATAATACGTTCTCTTAACATATCTCCATCGGCAATTGATTGGTTTCGTGGTTACCTGTCTGGTCGCCGACGGTGAATATGTATCGATAATATAGTATTATATTGCGTTTATTTGTTGTACAATTTTATTCTATTTTCTCATTTTTATGCTTTTACTGCGCACCGAAAGTTATTCTTATAATTCCTGTCCATCCAAAGGTTGCCTGGTAGAAATCACTATTAGTGATAAGGCCGCCCATTGTACATATTTTTGTGTGATTATTCTGTAAATTGTGTGTCATCATGGTGTACAATAAAGCATATTTTAATTTAATTTAATTTACTCTGATTTATCTTGCCTCACTCGCGCCAGCATCTGCATAGCAATGCTAGTGGGTGATAGAGAACATGTCATTGATATGCAGTATAAATACGGTCGATGAAAGCACCGAGCCTAATGGAACACCAGAATTAATGGTCTTGGCCTCGATGCAAAAGCCGTCCAATACAACTTTTATGCTCCGATCATCCAAGAAGGCTGGCGATGTATTTTCAGAGTCCTCAGGTTGAAATACCAGGCCGGTAGCTTCCCCATAACGACGCCACGCCGCACTCGATGAAAATTTCAAGGCCTACCGTAATCGCCTCGCCCCCACTATCCATTGCCTCCGCCTGGTGGTGGGTGAGATAAACGAAAAGATCACCATCCGAACGACCCTGATGGAAACCGAACTGACGATCACTAATAAGTTGGTGATTCCCAAGATACGTCAGGAGCTGCATATTTATAACTCACTCCAAGAACTTGGAGAGTAAGCATGTGGCAGCAATCCGCCTGTGATTCGAAGGATCCGACCGGTCATCCTTCTTGTGGACTGGATGAACATGGGCGATATTCCATGAAGCCGGGCCTGGATTGTTTTAACAGAAAAGACGCGTGAGTACGGGGGTTATCTCAGGAGCGGATGTCTTAAGAACCACTGCAGGGACACATTCCGACCCACTCGAATAGTAGATGTGCAGTACCGCCCGAAATGCGGAAGACAGGGTTTTATTCGGTATGCTAGCGCAGGTTTTTGTTAGGGACCCGCCTCGGCCGCAATTTGCTGGCAAGCCAGTGACACTGATATATTCCTTTCGGTCTCCTCCGGGGTATCGGAAAATAAGCTTAACAGTTTTCCTCTCCATACAAAAAAGGGGGGCCCCATCCGATGATTTTGCCACGGGCCCCAGATGGTGTAGTTACGCCACTGTCCAGTAGTTACTCTGGCTACAATGTCCTTCAATCCGAAACACAACAGTGCATTTACACTGCTGTTTGACGGGAGAAATAGACGCTGCGGTGGTACCCACCCAGATGGCCTCTCACATATGAGAGACCTACCACCAGTAAAACCAAGTAAATATAACGATATGTACTTGGACATTTTTATTTATTTTCACTTTACAAACAGACACTTCAATTTTATTTGTATGTATAGATGTATAGATAAGGCCAGCTTATACGACCAAAGTCAAAAGATAAGTAATACTCACCGTACCTACCGCCACCCACAACTCCTAACATTTTTATTTATCACAATTTTTTCATCTATCCGTATTTAAAAACTACAACGCTTGAACGCTCGAGCGCATAACTCGAGCATGAAAGTCTAAACTCTCAACGCTCGCAAGCCTTAAACGCTCAAGCGTTTAACGCTCGAGTCTAAAACGCTCCAAAGCGTCGACTCAGCGCTCGACGCTCGACTCTCAGCGCTCATTTTTACAACACTAGCATGCTTCCTGTGCTTGGTGTGTGCGCCGGCGGGGCGCGGCGCGGGACGCGGCTTCAATAACATCATCCACGCATTCGACGCTCCGGCTCGCGCGTGAGTCAGTGACTCAGTGCAGAGTGAAGTCGTCGGCTGCCATCCCGCGGGACACGTGTGCGAACGACCTGTTTTTTTTCTATTTGCTAGTTGTGTTTTTATAAGACTACGCTCACAAACCGCCTCATATCGCCTATCAGCCGCTATAATTCCGGCTTCGGTAGCGTTTATTATTCTACTGATATTTATACCTCACACCACGTTCGAGTGCTGCGGTAACCCGGTTACAGTAAGTTGAGCATTTTATGAACTGTATATATGTAGGTACTCGTATTTGCTTGCTAATCGTAGATACATCAGTTCCTACCGAGAACATCAAACATAGGCCACGGTTGATTGTAGGTAATCGTATCACAAGATCACTGGCTGCCGTTAGCTCACGCTGCGCAATGCGCGTGCGCACATCAACTTCTGCTCCAGTGTTATCTGACCGTTCAGCGGCACATCCTACCGCGATATAATTGTCAAATTGATTAAGTGTAACGTTAACTATCTCAAATATAAAAGTCCACACAAGTTCAAACTCCCTTTTAACAAATAATTGATTTAGTAAAGATACGTATGAGTGGACTGTCATTATGGACTGGTGGTAGATCTCTCATATTATGTACTACCGCAATGTCTATTTCTCTCGCCAAACAGTGTTAATGCATTTTTTTGTTTCGGATTGAACGACATTGTAGGCAGAATAACTACTGCACATGTTGAGACTTAATATATTATGTCTCAGGATGGAGTGCGCAGTAGTTTGTAATGCAAGGTATTGTCTGGTTTTGGTACTGTTTATGAGCGGTCGCACCGTTTACCATCAGGCGAACGGTATGCTCGTCTTGCCATTCAATGCAATAAAATTATGTTTATGTCTATGTCTATGTTAATAAAAAAACTACTTATGAGTGGCAGAACCACGCCCTTTTTTGGAGACTATCCAGGCGTCACAACCACCACTATAACTTCTGTAAGCCAGGATCAACTGCGGCACGCATTGTAATGACAAGCTCGGTGAGTTTCCAGGAATTTCTAACTTGTCTTTAACCTGCAACGAATCAATCAGAAAGTTAATAGGGGTGTTTTAAATAAATTATTGTCCACTTCCCTCTGTACAAAGCGGGTGACAAAATAATGGCGGGTAAAAAACTAACTAATTAACCTCGCAAAAAGACTTATCGCCGGAGAAGCCAGTTGTAAAGCTCCACGGATCAAATCATTATTACATTTAAATGGGTTCTATTAAGTGAGCTGTTATATTTGGTTCCAGTAATATACATGGCAAAAACGCCGGAAAGCACGAAATTTCTTCCTTGTCACTACAAGGTCCATGTAGTATACCTGTGAGTATACCGCACCAGGTGATATTTGTATACCTTCTATCCAGCATGGTTTTTAGAAACTGTGATACGCAACAATAGACAACTCTTTGTCAAACGATCATGCACTCAAGGAAAATATTGGTATAGATTCCGTCGCTTCGAAGATACCTCCCATGTATTGTGCCATTCATCTAATAGTTCGCTACTTAGCACTATAATCTGTCAATATTTTTTTGCGATAATTATGTAATCAAACAATGACACAATACAGGAGATACGAATAACAGTTATTAAAGTACTTATGCTATCATATATCATACCTTCAACACCGTTTACCACACATTCAAATATAAAAAATCCACAAGATTAAAATATACAAAATAGAGAGTAATGGGAAGATACTAACTTAAATTTACTAGATTATTAGAAAAATACTAATTAAATTAAAAAAAAAACAAACCAGAAACTGAGACAGTCGTGTAGGCTTTACAATTCTTCTCAAATTAATTGAGTTGATGGTTGAAGCCACTAGTCTGTGTTGTTGAGGTTTTTAACATGACATTATACGAGTTACCAGTTTACATGGCAGAACAAAATTGATACACCTACGTTTTTCTATGTTATTAACATAAAGTATAATCATAATCTACATTTGCCCATTAATTATTTATTCGTTTAGTATTTGGACACTACTTTCAACAGGTTTCTTTTAAAAGTTCACGTGCTGTTAAAAATCGTTTATCCATATTATCCTCAGTCATTGACGTAAAATATATGGACGGGGCGGAGAGCGAGAAAAGTGTTGTCACGAAAGTGGTCTGCAGACCAGTGCAGCGGTTGTGACGTCACAGCGCACCGGTCTGTAATTCCCAAGAAGCTTATACCCAAATGGAGATTGCATTCCGTATATAAAAGTGAAGCACAAAAATTTGACCTCGAATGACGTTGCGACTGATTGCTATCCTTTTCTTTCGAGTGACAATGAATGAACAAAAAGTCATTTTCATTCATTGTCACTCGAAAGAAAAGGATAGCAATCAGTCGCAACGTCATTCGAGGTCAAATTTTTGTGCTTCACTTTTATATACGGAATGCAATCTCCATTTGGGTATAAGCTTCTTGTTTAGCACACTACGTAGTTACATGAAAATCTAACAGATGGCGCGATGTTCACAGGCGTCTTTTTGACGTACCCAACGTACTGAAGGGCCTATCCTTAGTTTTTAAATCAATGTCCTCAGTAGAGTAATATATCGCGGCGCGACGTTGCACCTCTAGGCTGACAGGAAGTGCACCCGGTAGGACAGGCAAAGCTTCAGTACTATAACAGTTCCATACGCCTTGCACAAGAATATCAACGCCGAACGTTAGCTCTAGAGCAGTTTTCTTCGCACTACACCGATAGTAGCCCTATCAGCCCATACGCAAGATCCATAACAAATGCATTTTGTTTAGTTGTTAAGTTCCTTTTAGAAGTAATTAGCAGCCCGGTCCAGCTTCGCCCGGGTACAAATAGATTTATGTAAAATAATATGTACGTATTATACATATAAACCTTAGGGACTCTTCAATCACTCTATCTATTAAAAAACCCGCATCAATATTCGTTGCGTAGTGTTAAAGATTTAAGCATGCAAAGGGGCATAGGGACAGAGAAAGCGACTTTGTTTTATACTATGTAGTGATGTCGTTAATGTGGTGCAAACTATAAGAAATTTCGATGGCCCCAATCACATATTAATTTTAAAAACGCGTCTGCCGTATTTTCTAGTCCCGACTAGTTGAATGACCAATCATGTTTGACTCTATTAAAGCAAGAGGCCATCGTCTGCATATTCGGTTAAAGATCTCCCTGACGGTAAGGGAATTGTAAGTAAATCGTTGAAACCTAAATTCTACAAATAAGTCGTCAGTGGTTTCGACACGACATAGTTTCCAAGTTTAAGTTTTGTTGTTCCGTGCGAGAAATACGAGTAAATAAATGATTAGGTATTTATTTTTAAAGGAATTTCGTAATTTCAACTTGACTTTTATGCTTCATAAAAGTTTACCCAGCGACGGCAGGAGTGTAATAGGTTTTTACGACTTGGGATCATTTGGAGATTTAACTTATAAAACCGGTACGCAATAATCGCGGAAATACCCCTTCAGCAACATTCAGCAATACATTTGTTATAAACAGTGAGTAATGCATCGCTGACAGATTTACACGCTTCAAACGAAACACGCTCTCGTCGGCCATAACTGACAGCTTGGACTGTAAATGAGTAGGAATAGGTGTAGTCCTTACTTCAAGGTGTTGTCATAGAAGGAAAAAGAATGAACAGGAGTTTTATGGATATATGTATTAGATTAAGTTAAGGAACGAGGATAAGAAATATGTAAAAAAAAAGTTCTTTAAGATAAGACGGAGCAGAAAGATCAAAAAAGATTTTATAGAAAAGTATAGTATGTGAGCACTTCGGCGGTGGTGGATAGATAACCCCTCGAGTTGTTTTGCGAAATTTGGAGATATTATGCTCTTATTTTCGTAAATCAAATATGAACCGTACTCTACGGAATTTTTGTACTAACGAATATCTGAAATTTTATTCATTATTTTTGTGTATCGAACCCTAATTTGGTTTCCAAAACAAAAGTAACCTAAGTTACTCCCGCAAAAAATAGTAATCTATCGGTGAAAGTCCCTACAAAATCTGTCCCACCGTTTTAGAGAATATCGCTTAAAGAATGAACAAACAAAAAAAGTCCATTTTCGGTATGGATATCCTGTAAAGAATGACATGTAGTCAGAAAACATGTTATTTTACAGACAATATATTTTTTTATGTATTTATGGAAGAGAATGATCACAGGCTTCCATAGCGCAGTATATTAAACTAGTTTCTTGTCTTAAATAATCGCATTTGTAAAAAATGTGACGAATAAATAAATAAAATCATAATAAAAGAGATAAATAAAACTTGTCTTCCAATTTGGAAGTATTTTTTTTAAAAGGCGATTAATAACATGATTCCAGGCGATGTCTGTGTGGTGGCGGCGTTGGAGCGTGCGGCGGCGCTTGTGCACGGCGACGCTGGTGTTGGCGGCGCTGGGCTGGGCAGTGCGCCTGCCCGCCAGCGCGCGCGTCTCGGGACACTACCCGCGCACGCGCCCCGCCGCCCTCGCGCATCTGCTCGCCGACTACACGCACCGCCACGACGGGTGAGTTCCGTTCCGCGCCACCCGCCTCGCGTCATCCAGTCGTACTGTCACACCGCCACGTATTGCAGGGGCGCGTGGAGCATCGAGCACGAGACCAACAACTACACTTCCTGGCACTACACCGTGGCGTACGAGTGCGGCGCACGCTGCGCCGGCCGCGTCGCCGTGGAGGCGCACGACCTGCCGGCCGCGCCCGCCGCCGCGCCGCAGCACGGCGCGCACGCCACGCAGCACCTCGTGCTCGTGCGGGACCGCCGCTGCAGCTGGCCCCCGCTGCTGCCCTGGTGCACCTTCTGCGGTGAGTGAGTGAGCGGCGGCAAGCGCCCTGCGGCCGCTCGCCAGTGTTTGATTGGTTGTGTTGCGCAGAGGAGACGGAGTGGGAGTCGCGCGTGGAGGGCGCGGCGGGGGGCGGCGCGGCGGTGCGGGAGACGGCGACGGCGTGGTGCTCGGCGCTGCGCGTGCTGTGGGGCGCGTGCGCCGCGCGCCTGCAGGACCAGCTGGAGCGCCGACACCAGCGCCTGCGCCTCGCCGTGCGGGAATCGTGAACTACTAATGCGCTGCCCGGTTTTGCGTACTACGCGCAAATCGTTATGTGTACTCGAGTCTCAATATAGTAGATATTTAATACATATTTGAACTAGGTACTGTTGTATTAATTTACGTGGTATATTTGTATTCGTAATTTATTGTTTGAACATAAGAATAAAGTCACTATCACCACTCAAGATTTTTTTTACGTTTCCTCGGGTTTGGTACTGTGGTTTGGGTATATAACAGCAATAACAATCTTCATTTGAATTAAAGCAGCAAGTGATTTAAATAACCAATTATGAAAAAAAATCTTTTATACAACAGTAACAGTAGTTACTTTTATGGCACGATCTTGTTAAGTATGTATGTAAGAAAGGCTCTACGAAGCGAATTTTTTTTTACGACCATTATTTAAATATTTTTTTTCACTTACAATTAAGACGGCAGTTCGAGAAAATTTCGTTAGTTAACAATTGTTTAACTTGTTGAACAATTAACTTTAAGTAAAATTTCCAACGGGAATAAATTAATTATAGTGTTCAGAACACACCATATTTTTTTTCAAATTTTAAGAAAAATATTCAATACCTTAAATAAATAAATTAATGTGCCGTACTCGCTTTTGACGCCACGCGCGCATCCTAAAAATGTCACGCGTTAAATTAAAATTGTAAATAATGGAGATAGAGTTTCGGGAGTTAGGAGTTTTTTATTGGAAATTTCCTCTTCTTCCAGAATCTTTTTTTGAAATTTCTTAAATATTAATAGTTTATTAAATATTGGCAAAAAACGAAATGTCATTTTTTTTTCATCTTTAATAATTGTTTATAACTTTTGCAATTTTTTATGTGCTTTTGGCACATTTTTCTAGACGTCATTCCGGATCCAATGATATCACTATAGCTATCGCACATAATTTTAAGAGCAGTATCTCTATTTTGTACCATTTTCAACTTGTCGACTAGACTACAACAAAATACGTAACATTTAAGTCTTATTATATATTATGTCGGGGCCATTTTATGTAAAATGAAAATGTTAAACAAAAAGATTGTTAAAACAATGGTAAACAAGCTCTAACCAATCTACAGGTAGTTGTAGATGTAATTTTATTAAAGAAAACCCCATTGTGATTCTTTTTCACTACCCACACTCAGAGTAAGAAAATGATGTCATACATTTTATTTAACTCTGAGGCAATAAAATGTCCAAATACATATTAATATGTTAAAGTCTATAGTAAGAACTAAGAATACGCTGAAGCCCAAAAATTAAGTGGGAAGCGTTGCGACAATTTCTAATTTACATCAAATGTCATAAATCAAATTGGTACAAAAGAAACATAAATTGCATAAATAGAAGAATAGAATATAATTAGTGTTTAGTGTCTAAAGTAAGGGAAAATTCAAACATTTCATAATTTGTGTCTAGTTTTCTAGATAGACCAACTGTCAACTAGTAGTTGACATGACGTGGCGCGTTTGGATGCATTAGAAATCCGTTAAATATGGCCATTTCGGTCGCACGGCAGGAGTGTAATAGGTTTTTACGACTTGGGATCATTTGGAGATTTAACTTATAAAACCGGTACGCAATAATCGCGGAAATACCCCTTCAGCAACATTCAGCAATACATTTGTTATAAACAGTGAGTAATGCATCGCTGACAGATTTACACGCTTCAAACGAAACACGCTCTCGTCGGCCATAACTGACAGCTTGGACTGTAAATGAGTAGGAATAGGTGTAGTCCTTACTTCAAGGTGTTGTCATAGAAGGAAAAAGAATGAACAGGAGTTTTATGGATATATGTATTAGATTAAGTTAAGGAACGAGGATAAGAAATATGTAAAAAAAAAGTTCTTTAAGATAAGACGGAGCAGAAAGATCAAAAAAGATTTTATAGAAAAGTATAGTATGTGAGCACTTCGGCGGTGGTGGATAGATAACCCCTCGAGTTGTTTTGCGAAATTTGGAGATATTATGCTCTTATTTTCGTAAATCAAATATGAACCGTACTCTACGGAATTTTTGTACTAACGAATATCTGAAATTTTATTCATTATTTTTGTGTATCGAACCCTAATTTGGTTTCCAAAACAAAAGTAACCTAAGTTACTCCCGCAAAAAATAGTAATCTATCGGTGAAAGTCCCTACAAAATCTGTCCCACCGTTTTAGAGAATATCGCTTAAAGAATGAACAAACAAAAAAAGTCCATTTTCGGTATGGATATCCTGTAAAGAATGACATGTAGTCAGAAAACATGTTATTTTACAGACAATATATTTTTTTATGTATTTATGGAAGAGAATGATCACAGGCTTCCATAGCGCAGTATATTAAACTAGTTTCTTGTCTTAAATAATCGCATTTGTAAAAAATGTGACGAATAAATAAATAAAATCATAATAAAAGAGATAAATAAAACTTGTCTTCCAATTTGGAAGTATTTTTTTTAAAAGGCGATTAATAACATGATTCCAGGCGATGTCTGTGTGGTGGCGGCGTTGGAGCGTGCGGCGGCGCTTGTGCACGGCGACGCTGGTGTTGGCGGCGCTGGGCTGGGCAGTGCGCCTGCCCGCCAGCGCGCGCGTCTCGGGACACTACCCGCGCACGCGCCCCGCCGCCCTCGCGCATCTGCTCGCCGACTACACGCACCGCCACGACGGGTGAGTTCCGTTCCGCGCCACCCGCCTCGCGTCATCCAGTCGTACTGTCACACCGCCACGTATTGCAGGGGCGCGTGGAGCATCGAGCACGAGACCAACAACTACACTTCCTGGCACTACACCGTGGCGTACGAGTGCGGCGCACGCTGCGCCGGCCGCGTCGCCGTGGAGGCGCACGACCTGCCGGCCGCGCCCGCCGCCGCGCCGCAGCACGGCGCGCACGCCACGCAGCACCTCGTGCTCGTGCGGGACCGCCGCTGCAGCTGGCCCCCGCTGCTGCCCTGGTGCACCTTCTGCGGTGAGTGAGTGAGCGGCGGCAAGCGCCCTGCGGCCGCTCGCCAGTGTTTGATTGGTTGTGTTGCGCAGAGGAGACGGAGTGGGAGTCGCGCGTGGAGGGCGCGGCGGGGGGCGGCGCGGCGGTGCGGGAGACGGCGACGGCGTGGTGCTCGGCGCTGCGCGTGCTGTGGGGCGCGTGCGCCGCGCGCCTGCAGGACCAGCTGGAGCGCCGACACCAGCGCCTGCGCCTCGCCGTGCGGGAATCGTGAACTACTAATGCGCTGCCCGGTTTTGCGTACTACGCGCAAATCGTTATGTGTACTCGAGTCTCAATATAGTAGATATTTAATACATATTTGAACTAGGTACTGTTGTATTAATTTACGTGGTATATTTGTATTCGTAATTTATTGTTTGAACATAAGAATAAAGTCACTATCACCACTCAAGATTTTTTTTACGTTTCCTCGGGTTTGGTACTGTGGTTTGGGTATATAACAGCAATAACAATCTTCATTTGAATTAAAGCAGCAAGTGATTTAAATAACCAATTATGAAAAAAAATCTTTTATACAACAGTAACAGTAGTTACTTTTATGGCACGATCTTGTTAAGTATGTATGTAAGAAAGGCTCTACGAAGCGAATTTTTTTTTACGACCATTATTTAAATATTTTTTTTCACTTACAATTAAGACGGCAGTTCGAGAAAATTTCGTTAGTTAACAATTGTTTAACTTGTTGAACAATTAACTTTAAGTAAAATTTCCAACGGGAATAAATTAATTATAGTGTTCAGAACACACCATATTTTTTTTCAAATTTTAAGAAAAATATTCAATACCTTAAATAAATAAATTAATGTGCCGTACTCGCTTTTGACGCCACGCGCGCATCCTAAAAATGTCACGCGTTAAATTAAAATTGTAAATAATGGAGATAGAGTTTCGGGAGTTAGGAGTTTTTTATTGGAAATTTCCTCTTCTTCCAGAATCTTTTTTTGAAATTTCTTAAATATTAATAGTTTATTAAATATTGGCAAAAAACGAAATGTCATTTTTTTTTCATCTTTAATAATTGTTTATAACTTTTGCAATTTTTTATGTGCTTTTGACACATTTTTCTAGACGTCATTCCGGATCCAATGATATCACTATAGCTATCGCACATAATTTTAAGAGCAGTATCTCTATTTTGTACCATTTTCAACTTGTCGACTAGACTACAACAAAATACGTAACATTTAAGTCTTATTATATATTATGTCGGGGCCATTTTATGTAAAATGAAAATGTTAAACAAAAAGATTGTTAAAACAATGGTAAACAAGCTCTAACCAATCTACAGGTAGTTGTAGATGTAATTTTATTAAAGAAAACCCCATTGTGATTCTTTTTCACTACCCACACTCAGAGTAAGAAAATGATGTCATACATTTTATTTAACTCTGAGGCAATAAAATGTCCAAATACATATTAATATGTTAAAGTCTATAGTAAGAACTAAGAATACGCTGAAGCCCAAAAATTAAGTGGGAAGCGTTGCGACAATTTCTAATTTACATCAAATGTCATAAATCAAATTGGTACAAAAGAAACATAAATTGCATAAATATGTGAAACAAAAAAACATAATGATGGTGATACCCAAATCTGGGGGCGCGGCCGAGCCCCCGTCCAAGTCGAGCTATAGGCCGTAACATCCTTTTCTCGAAGCAATTCAGACCATTTTCAACCCCCTATAACTTCGTTGTGGCTAAAGCATGAAGCCTGAATTTTCAGTTACTAAGCAGGCATTGTGTAAACACGGTATATTTAAAATTTCATTCAATTTGAACCAGTAGTTTAGGAATTGTAACTAGTCAAACTTTCATAATTTTGTCACTCACTGACTGACTGACCGATCATCAAAAGTCTAAGGCACTTCTAGCAGACATAGAACCTTCAAATTTAGAATATAATTAGTGTTTAGTGTCTAAAGTAAGGGAAAATTCAAACATTTCATAATTTGTGTCTAGTTTTCTAGATAGACCAACTGTCAACTAGTAGTTGACATGACGTGGCGCGTTTGGATGCATTAGAAATCCGTTAAATATGGCCATTTCGGTCGCACTAAGGGCAATTTGTATTACTATTTTAACCTTGACGGGCATGAGCGGCGGTGCGGATAACTTTGTAATCCCATATAAATGTATAGGATTACAAAGTAACATTTGCAGTTAATGAATCATTGTACCCGTATATAATGGAATAATAGTTGTAGATAGATATCTATATATATGAGGTATAACAGAAGGGGATATAGAGAAGGAAATGGTGTATTCAGCATGTCACATGCCCTTGCAAATAAATAGACTAAATAGCTCGAAAATATCAATTACAATGAAAGAAAGAACATTAATAATCAAATCCGCTATATTAGTGATAAATTGATGCCTACAAAAATAAGAAAAATCCATAAGACAGAGGCTTTAAGAAAAATCGTTAGTGATATTCTAGAAGTAAGAAGTACCGAAAAGGAAAAAAAGTAGGACTCTACAAAAAGACGTGAGATCCCATCAAAAACATCCTGTAAAAAAAATCCAAGTCTCGCAGCTCAGGTTTTCTACCGCAAAAAGTTGTCAGATGCATGTAATACCAAGTCGATTAATTTATTTAGTCCTTAAGGGACCTTCTATATAAAGTTATTACGTTAGTTATTACCATATCAATCTTAAAAATTCTTTACGATTTAAATAAATAGATCGACTTGGCCAGCAGCATTATGTATAAATTGTACGATACATTATGTTTTCATGCGATGGGACCCCCCCCTGCCTTCCCCCACCCTTATTCCGAAATAGTACCTATTAGCCTCCCCACGAAACCTAACTACCCCCACCCCGAAAATTTACCTCACCCCCCCAATCCTATCTCGGCCAACATAGGTCGTAGACCCACCGAGTTTGGTATCCTCGGAACCGTCTTGGTGAGGGCTACAAATTGACCCCGCCAGAAATCCCAAATTACGCAAAAAATTACCCCCCCAAAAAAAATATTTTACCTCCAAAACAATTAATTTAAGTTAGCCTCCCCACGAAACCTTCCTCCCCCCCCCCCTCCCTTACCCCCACCCCGAAAATTTACCTCACCCCCCCTATCCTATCTCGGCCAATATAGATCGTAGACCCACCGAGTTTGGTATCCTCGGAACCGTCTTGGTGAGGGCTACAAATTGACCCCGCCAGAAATCCCAAATTACGCAAAAAATTACCCCCCCAAAAAAAAATATTTTACCTCCAAAAAATTTATTGACGTGACAACGTCTTAAATTAGGTTGCGGCTGGGAGTCACTTATGAAAAAGTGTAACGCCCGGTAACGTTACGATGAGTCACCGAACGAGAGAGAGGCCCGCCGAATGCCTTGCGTCTCTCTCCCACTCAACTATGATCGGTCTGCCGCGCGCGCAGCACTAGAGAATTAGGCGCATTGAAACGGCGCATGCTTGTGTCTCTGTCTTTGTCTTTCTCGAACGTTCTTGGCGTTGGAAAAACAAGAAAGCGTCACAATACAAGTTCACACGTGTGGTTAAAGTATCGTCAGCTGTGTCTGTAGTGAAAATATGGAGTGCTTAGATTCGTCATTACATGTACAATGTTTTAGTAAACAAAATATATTTCTATAGTTAAAATTTGTGCAATTCTTATTTTCATTCAATTCCTTGTTCCTATTGTGCAATTTAATTATATTCATATCAATAAATATTCTACCGAGAAAAAGACGTTGTCACGTAAAATCTTCGCCGGTAAAACCGACTTTTTTATTTCATTTTTGATGTTTTTACTGTTGTTGATTTGCAACTTAATTTTCATGATACATCCTTTAGTTCTGGTCATTGAGATAATATACTAGAGGGGACACTGCAAACAAAATGTTTGTAACAAAATGAAGGGTACATTCTATATCTGTCTCTGTCACGCCTAAGAAGTAACATATCTTCCATCTCGCTTCATTGTGTACCACTGTGCATGCTCCATACGCACAAATTTTGTTCCTGATGTCTGCTCTTGTACAATACCTCAATGGTTCTGGTATTCTGTTGCTTCCGCTGCCTCTACAAAGGGCACGTACGCGTGCAATGCACCGGCGAGTGCGACCGCAGCGGGCTCTGCTACCGCTGTGGTCAACCGGGCCACAAGGCCCGGGAATGCTCCGCGGACCCGCACTGCGCAATTTGCGCAGATGCCGGGAAACCCGTCGACTACCGGGTGGGCGGCAAGGCCTGCGCTGCCTCCTCGGTCCCGCATCGTTCTCAACGCGGTGTGGGAGCCGAGGTTGCGACGCGGCCGCAACCGTCCCGCCCTGAGGCGATGGAGATCGCCCACAACTAGATGGATCTTAATTTCCTCACATTGCCCAGCACACGCTGAGGAGTGCCCATACTGGGATGAGGAGCGCAGCGCTCTCATCGCGGTCGTCGGTAGGGACCTTTCGCTCGCCCCTTCGGGGGTGGGATGGTCCGTAAAGGGATTTTCCACCCGAGAAAAAAAAAAAAAAAAAAAAAAAAAAAAAACGTTAGGTTAGGTTGGGGTTAGGTTGGGTTAGGTGGGGGTTAGGTTGGGGTTAGGTTGGGGTTAGGTTGGGGTTAGGTTGGGGTTAGGTTGGGGTTAGGTTGGGGTTAGGTTGGGGTTAGGTTGGGGTTAGGTTGGGGTTAGGTTGGGGTTAGGTTAGGTTAGGTTAGGTTAGGTTAGGTTGGGGTGCGAAGTCGGAAACCTCCACGTGGTGCATCCTGGGCAACGTGGGTCATCGTAGTTGCAGCTCTGCAACTACTATGGCCGACGGCGAATATCCGACGGGGAGGGCAGGGGTTTGGTGGTCGCTGTCTTTTGTGGCGGCTGCCTCCATCTGTCGTTCTTAGGTGGGGCCCATCTCAGGGCCTACCTCCGGTTCTGCCCCGGAGGCATCGGCGGGCCCGGTGTGCGCTTACCCCGCCGCCGGGCGGGCTGTGGGAGTGTCCCTCCCACGGTCGCCGTCGCATATCGTAATCCGGTTGTGAGGTTTGTGGTCATGTCTCGCACTCCTGCCGGACCGAGGGTCTTGGCTTAACCGCCCGGACCGCGAGGGAGGATGCCTCTATAAAAAGTACCCCGAATCCCAAGCGGCGGCGCACCGCGAGGGGATGCATGGCTGATGGGCAGTTCAGTCTCTAGTGCGACCCCCGCCAGAGTACCGGCCGACCCTCTGGCGGGTTACGCTAGGCTTACCCAGGTACAGGGGGCACTGCCTGGGCGGACCTTCCTTTCCCCCATACTCGTGGGAACAAAAATGGATATTTCACAAAATAAAAACTCAAATAAATCTATTGATTGTGCAGTTGTAGTAGAAAGACTGCCCGACTCGGACAACTCTCGAGCGTCCAGTCGAGCAGGTTCGTCGAAGAAGCAACCTGCGGAGAGGAACGCGCCATCCAGTGACTTTGACTCGGAGTCCGGGATGAGCAGCGACTCTTCGCAGGTGAAGAAAAGCCGCACAAGACAGCGGGCACTTCGCCCTGCTGAAAAGCGGCCGAGGGCTAGTGACGGCAGTGGTAGCACGGTAGAGACTGACTCCCGAGCTGCCACAAAAAAGCAGAAACGCCGACCTCCGGCCCCAGTGTGGAGCCAGGATGCAGAGGATGACGCTCTTGGCAGGGCGCAAGTGGCGTATGAGGCGGCTCTTAACGAGGAGCGTGTCGCCGAAGTCGAAATGATGGAGGCTGATGAGGCTGAGCTAAGAAGGGCCAAGAAAGCGCACCCCTGGTCGAAGCCAGCTCCAAGGGAAGCGGCCCCGGCTACTCGTAGAGAGGCTCTGTCACGAATGGCGGAGCGACTCAACCACGTTGCTCGTACGGCCCACAATTTAAAGGGCACTTACATTAAGGAGCTGAAAGACAGCGTGGCTGAGCTGCTTGAGCTGGCCGAGGAACCGGCCTCCGCGGAGCTAACGCGGATGGAGGCCGAGAAGGCTACACTCCGGGAGAAAGTTTCAGCGCTAGAGGCGGCGCTTACTGCGCAAGGGAAGATCCTGGAGAGCCTCATGGCAAAGCTGAGCTCGATGGATCGACCAACAACTGAATCGAGGGTGTCCTCGGAGGTGGATCCACTGAAGGAACTACAAATACACATGGCGAAAGTGGATGCCAAACTGGAGGCTTTCGCCATGCGGCTGCCTCCAGAGCCGATCCTCAGGCCTCCATTGGCTGCGGATCGGAAGAGAGCTCAGGCAAACTCTCAGCCCCAGCCCCTTGCCACAGGGAGGCTGGATGCATCGTGGCCCGCACTAGGGGCGGGCGGTAGTAGGGTTGCCACGGCAGCTGCCAGCAGACCTGCTGCAGAAGCCCGGCCAGCAGCAGTTGCACCAAGGCCGCCGGCAGTGGCCCCGCGGGAATCGCGAAAGCGAAATAGGGGGAACCGTAAACGGGCCCCGCTCAAACATCCGTCGCAAGCATCGCGTCCGCCTCCCCAGCCCGCCACGTCCGCTGACGCTCCGTGGACCGTGGTAGACAGAAGGGGAAAGAAGAAGTCCCGGGCGGCTCAAAAGCCAGCCCAGACCATGCGTAGGACTGCTCCTCAGCTCCGCCTGCCGCGCAAAGCCGCCGTCACTCTGACGGTGTCGCCGCAGGCGTTAGAGCGGGGAGTAACATACGCGCAGGTTCTGCGGGAGGTCACATCTAAGGTCGACCTCGCCAGCCTAGGCATTATGGCTGGGCTGAGGCCGAGACGGGTGGCCACAGGGGCGTATTTATTTGAAGTGCCTGGGCCCGAATCCGAAGTGAAGGCCGACTCCCTCTTAAAGAAAATGAGGGAAGCTCTCCGCGGGTCGGGGGAGGACGTTCGCGTCACCCGACCTATCAAGACCGCGGAGCTGCGGGTCTCGGGGCTGGACGCTTCAGCCACACCCGAGGCAGTCGCTGCGGCCATCGCCCGTTCCGGCGAGTGCTCCTCCGAGGACGTGAAGGTCGGGGTGATTCGCATCGAGCGCTCGGGCCTGGGCGCTGTGTGGCTCCGCTGTCCAGCGAAGGCGGCGGAGAAGATTGTAAAGACGGGACGCGTTCTCGTGGGCTGGGTGGCGGCGGCAGTACGGCTGCTCGAGGCCCGGCCCATGCGCTGCTACCGATGCCTGTACAAAGGGCATGTGCGGGTCCAATGCACCGGCGAGTGCGACCGTAGCGGGCTCTGCTACCGCTGCGGTAAACCGGGACACAAGGCGCGAGAGTGCTCCGCGGATCCGCACTGTACGATTTGTGCAGAAGCCGGGAAACCCGCGGACCACAGGGTGGGCGGTAAGGCCTGCGCTGCATCTTCGGTGCCGCCCCGCACTCAGCGCGGCGTGGGCGCCGAGGCTGTGGCGCGGCAGCAACCGGCCCGCCCAGAGATGATGGAGATCGCCCAGTCATAAATGGCGCTAAACTTCCTCCAGGCGAACATTAACCACTGCCAGGGAGCACAGGGCATGCTCGTCCAATCCCTGGCAGAATGGTCAATCCACGTGGCTGTCGTCTCCGAGCCACACTCTGTCCCCGACACTGATGAGTGGGCCGGGGACCTGGATGGCTCGGTGGCCATCGCCACACGGGGCGCTGCCGGCTCCCCGCCCTTCGAAAAAGTAGCGAAGGGCACGGGATGTGTGGCAGTTCTGTTGGGAGGGATTTGGGTAGTAGGTGTGTATTTCTCTCCTAACAGGCGCCTGGCGGACTTTGAAAACTTTCTCGTCCGTCTGGCGGCCCTGGTGGTGCAAGACAGTCAGCCTCGCCCGGTGCTTGTAGCCGGCGACTTCAACGCCAAATCCTTGGCCTGGGGTTCGTCGGTGACCGATGCGCGGGGCGAGGCCCTGGAGGAATGGGCGATCTCCATGGGGCTGGTCGTCCTGAATCGGGGGTCGGAAAACACGTGCGTGCGGCAAAACGGCGGTTCGGTGGTGGATGTGACGTTCGCCACCCCGGCCCTTGCCCGCCGTGTTCAAGACTGGAGGGTCCTGGTCGAGGAGGAGTCGCTGTCCGACCATTTGTATATACGGTACAGCGTCCAGACCTCCCAGGTCCCCGTCCAGTCCGGTGGTAGTCCGACTGTCGGTTTCATGGGCGGCCGGCGATGGGCCGTAAAACGCCTCGATGTGGAGGCGTTGAAGGAGGCCGCTTTAATTCAGGCGTGGCTCCCCGTACCGGACGGACCGGTGCGGGTCGAGCAAGAGGCGGAATGGTTCGGGGTGGCGATGTCGCGCGTCTGCGACGCGGCCATGCCCCGGGTCACCCGCCTCCCAGCGAAGCGCCAGGTGTACTGGTGGTCGGCCGAGCTCACAGAGCTGCGTGCGGCCTGCCAAGTCGCGCGCCGCCG